>QQOI01000049.1:0-699161 GCA_009729435.1 Phytophthora fragariae | reverse complement strand
CTAAACCCTAAACCCCTAAACCCCTAAACCTAAACCTAAACCCTAAAACCCTAAACCCTAAACCCTAAAACCCTAAACCCTAAAACCCTAAACCCTAAACCCTAAACCCTAAACCCTAAACCCTAAACCCTAAACCCTAAACCCTAAACCCTAAACCCTAAACCCTAAACCCTAAACCCTAAACCCTAAACCCTAAACCCTAAACCCTAAACCCTAAACCCTAAACCCTAAACCCTAAACCCTAAACCCTAAACCCTAAACCCTAAACCCTAAACCCTAAACCCTAAACCCTAAACCCTAAACCCTAAACCCTAAAACCCTAAACCCTAAACCCTAAACCCTAAACCCTAAACCCTAAACCCTAAACCCTAAACCCTAAACCCTAAACCCTAAACCCTAAACCCTAAACCCTAAACCCTAAACCCTAAACCCTAAACCCTAAACCCTAAACCCTACATTTTCCATTCTAAACCTTAACATATTATTCTAATCCTTAAATCCAAACACAAAACTTAAACCCTTCCTCCTACCCAATCTTTACTTTCCACTCCTAACTCATATCTCTTATTTCATCACATTATCTACAAAACCTTAAACTCTACCTCCTGTACACTCTTTAATTTCTATTCTTAACTCATGTCTCCTCACTCCACCCGTTATACACCAAACCTTCAACTCTACCTCCTACACACTCTTTAACTTCTACTCTTAACTCAAATCTCTTTACTCTACACTATAAATAAACCCTACATTATCCATTGTAAATATATAGCGGTTTGGGCAAATAAAATTCTAGCGCTTTATCTATTGGTACTGATACCATTTAGTGCATGCCAAATCAACGTATACGTCGTTTAAAACTTAATAAATAATTTCACCATCAAAATAATACGCAGAGTCGCATGCTGTATTCTTATATATTTGACATTACGATGTCGTTATACTCTATATTTCATATCCTTTGTCTTTTCTTTACATATCGCTGTTCCTTTGTTTATCGCATGAACTTTTATTACAACAGCAACAACGTATTTACACAATACATTTTCAAATAATTAGAATTACATTCTAAATAATCAGTATTTGTATTTACCACAATACCACTATACTGACTCCTGTGGTCAACCCTACTATCTATTTCTACAGCGGTTTCATCCTAACATCGACACATGCATATTTGACTTTTAATAAAACAATCTTCACATGCTAAACCGACATACATGTCGTTAAAAATATCCAAACCTTTTACGCCGACAACAATATATTCCAATTTGTATTTTTAAAACTAACAGATTTAACACTCATAATGCCTATTTATCATTACATTTATAGAACACAACAAACCAGCTTGATTTAGAATTAATCGCTCGTCGTTTTTCAAACAATCCAGCGGTCAAATTATTCTTGGTCTGGATTCACACCTTAGAGCATTTCCACCCGTAAGACTAAAAGATCGACAAAAGCGGTATTCGGTCGAAATTTTCACTTTTCACCTGGCACCGGTTCGACATAGCATCGGTCAAATTCCCCTATCGACTATTCGGTAGTCGGTCAGGAGCTAAATGTAACGGGGTAAGAAGTACCGTCACTAGCGTACACTATAAATGCAAGAGGGAGCTCGCAATAGTCGTCCTATTTGGGGCAAATTTAACTCCGTTTATTGATGGAACGGTAGCGGGGGCTCCCGTTCTCTTTGTGAACCCGTCAAATCTAAGTCGATGCCTAATTGGCTGAAATGGTCTGTGTAATGGGCCTATTGAATATTCGTCACTAGCTTACACGTAGCGGTGAGGAAGCGTCCAGTGGTCAGTAATACTGAAACCAAGTATTAAGTCCGAAGTAAAGTCAACTCTGTTTTGTTATTGGGACCAGGGCGGTGGCCCGTGGTCTAATGTGAACCACTCAAATGCAGGTCAGCAGCGGATTGGTTGGAATGGGGTCTGACTCCCCCACTTTCAGCCAATCAGATGATGACATGACAGCACATGCTAGCCGTGTGCTGACTGTGCCTACTAAAATAATATCTGTAAAACAACTACCTACTTATGTAAATGGGGAGAACCCATTACATCGCCCTCCTCTCAAGGCAGCACTCACGCACAGTGAGTGCAAGCAAAGACAAATCGGAGAAGACTGGGAGACGACGCTGGCGCTACGTGTGACGGGGGTCACACGCACAATAGCTAGGAGGAAGCGTAACACGCTAACCACAACAGACGCCTGGCGTCTCTGTTGCTCTTAGTACAAAAGGCCCTGCCTTATCGGTCTCCTTTTAATACCGAGTATTAAAGAGACTTGTACACTTGAAGGTTAGAGTTAAACTGACTTGTATTAATAACTCTCATAAAGTTATATCTACTGCTTTCTATCTGTATACTGAATCTCTGTCTAAATTGCGATCTTCCTCAGCGGTTGGCTCTCGTGCATCGTGGTCCTTAAGTACGACCGACCTAACTTAACCCAGTACGTTGGTCTACCGTGAATACTCTATATAAGGACCACTGGTACACAGTACCCATCGTGGTGTGTGACACTCAGTTCTTGTGGGCCACACCGGTCGGTGTGGTCCACATCAGAGAACATCCCTTTTCCTTGAAAAGGACACTGGCCAATCCTGGCCCCATTACACCCTCCCTCACCCAAACGGGAAGCACCTTTCCCAGGGGGAATCCAGCGGAAACACGAGCACAGCCTCATTCGTCAATTCACGCTCTTCCGAGCACACGCGCACACGGCACGGCCCACTGGGCATGACGACGGAGACTCGGATCATCGTGCGACCCGCCCCAGACGCCCTTCGGGCTGTAGGCCCCATCAAGACCCACGCCGACGCGCCCACTCCAAGCGACATGGAGGAGAAGCCTCCGGCGCCTGCTTCCAAGAAGCACTCGGGCGATCCGGAGGTGGCGAAGGCCGCGTCGGCTTCCAAGAAGCCCGCGAATGACACGGAGGAGACGAAGAAGCCTGCTTCTAAGAAGCCCACGGTCGCGGCGGCCAAGGCGAAGGCGAAGAAGACGCCCGCCTCGCCGAAGGCCACGCGGAAGGCGAAGAAGGTGACTGCTTCTTCGAAGCCCACTCCGAAGAAGCCCGTGGTGAAGAAGCCCGCTGCCAAGCAGCTTCCGAAGACGAAGGGCGCATCGAAGGAGGGCCCGGCGACCCTGAAGCTGCCGCCCAAGCGCACTGATGTGCTGCTGCCCGGCCCTCACCAGGACGTGAGCAGCGACTCGTCCGATACGGACACCCCGAACCCCGGGTCTGTCAGTGGCGCCGACTCGCCTGCTCCTCGAGCTCGGACGTCCACGAAGGACGATGCGGCTTTCGCGAAGGACGCGCCGCCTTCCCCTCCGGGGCGTAGTCCGTCGCCGCATCCATCCTTGGAGGTGGACTACGAGGAGTCGGAGCCCGACGTGGACCACGAGGACGACGAGGTCGAGTGGTCGCCCAAGCGGATCACTGATGCCCAGCGGGTCCTTCATCCGGGAAGCCCCATGTCTCCCAAGACTGTGGTGGCGGTGGAACGCGCCCGACTCTTGGAGGAGTCCCTGTCTCGTCGAGACAACCCGCCCGCTGCGGTGTCGGAGCCCCAGGTCATCACCAATGCCAGTGTCGACGAGGGAGTCCCTCCTGAGTTGCTTCAGCCCGAGAATCGGCAACACCTGGCCGATCGTACTCATCAGGAGGCCTCTCAGGCGATGGGCACCAAGCGGGATCGCGAGACCCACGCCCCACGTACCCAAGACCAGCTACTCGCACTGCGATACTGGACTCGGGGCGAGTACCGCGAACACCTTCGTCAGAGTCGCACGCCTGGCCCAGGCGCGCCGCAGTGCGATAAGTGTCCGGTCGTGCTCCTGGTGGACACCGGTTTCTCCCGCCAAAGGAATTAGACTGAGTTCGAGGGGTGGTTGGACCACTTGGGCTATCCCAGGCCCGAGTTCTTGAACTCTCCTTATCGGATCGATTGGCTGGCTCAGCGTCGTCTTCGATTTCGCATGGCGAAGATGATCGCTGACAACACGTGGCCGAACCGGTTCTTTGATCGCCACAAGCCCATGCCGGGCGTCATCCTCGAGGAGGTTCTTCAGAAGATTCAGAAGTCTTGGCAGTCGCAGCCGATAGAGCCAAAGAGTGTTCTCGGCCCTGTCAGCGCCGACCAGGTCCGTGGGTACTCTCAAAAGAGGCCACGAGGTCGGCGCAGTCCTCCTCGAGGCGAGCCCCAGGCTCCCACGAGTTTCGACTACTCGGGTAGCCACGCCACTTCACCAGATACTGGTACTGACCGCTACGCCCGCGGCGCTTCAGTAGCTTCTCGACATGGTATTGTGAGATCCGGCCAAATTTGTCGAGTCGGCGCGATTCCGAGAACCGCTCTATACAAAAGTCAAGTTATTTGCCCAATCGCCTGTCCCCAGAACATATGGCGCCATGCCACATGTCAAGCTCGATCCGTACTTAACACGAGTTGATTCGTACTTAATGCGGGTTCTATAGTCAACGCAAGTGGCCGGGCCGATTGGCGGAGCGATTTGGCCGGGCCGATTGACCAATCGCCCAATCCAATTTGGAATCGAACGCGCAATAGTAGAGGACGCCCTCATTACCAAGCAGAGGCGGCGGAGCCCGCGGCTGCAGTGGTATCTGACCAAGACGCTCAGCGTCGTTCGACTGGCTCTCGTCCTGACCTGGAGAGCCTTCTCTCCGGTGTGGAGTCTTGTCAGCGACTGCTGGATGGTCAGCGGACCGAGATGGTGGAGCTTCGCGCTCGCGTCCAAGATGCGGAGGCCCGCCTGGAGAACCTCCAGGGTGTCCGAGAGGACTTGGACTGCTTGCGGAACCGCGTCTGGGATCTGCCTCGGCAGCTGGGTGGTGACGTTGACCGCTTGCGTGGCCGATGTTCGCGAGGCGAGGAGAACGACGAGCAGGTGCGCCAGAGCCTGGAGAGGCACCTCGCCTGGTTCCGTGATCTGTACGACCGGTTGGGTTACTTGGAGGCGCAAGAGGCTCGCCGCGTAGCGACTCGTGCTCCTGATCCGGCTCCAGCTCCCGCGCCTGCCCAGCTTCCCTCGGGAGATCTCGTTCGGATGATGGCGAGTGCCTTTCAGCAGTATTCTGCGACGCAGTCGGCTCCTCAGGCTCAGCAGCCCCCGCCGGGCGATAGGGCTTGAGCAAGCCGACGTAGAATGTCGGGTGCGTGGCCATGGACGATGGCAGATCCAACGTGTAGGCGTGGCCGTGGACCCCGATGACCGTGAACGGCCCCACGAAGCGAGGTCGCAGCTTGGTGCTGCCCACAGCGGAGACCGCTTGAGTAGGAAGATTCTTAGCGTTTAATAAGACTTGGTCTCCCAACTGAAACACCTGTGTGTTCTTACGCCCTTGGCGGTCACTTTGTTCCTTCTGCGTGTCTTGAGCTGCCGCCATGGCGTCACGGACGCGCTGTCTGACAGCTTCACCAGCCTCGATGAACGAGAGTAGGTTCCGTTTGACGGACGTTCTGAGGCCGTTAAGACTCCTTGGGTCTTCGGCGTTAGCCTCTCCCCCACCCAAATTCGTGGCCGGGGGCAACGTCAGTGGCGTACGCGGGTGCCGCAGCCCGTTCATATAGAACGGGGTGAAGCCTGTGGACGAATGCACGGCATTGTTGAGCGCAAACTCCGCTTGTTGAAGAAACACACTCCACTTCGTGGGCTCTGCTGCGCAGACACTGCGAAGAATGTCCTCCAGAACTCTGTTCACCCGCTCAGTCTGACCATCGGTCTGAGGATGGTCCACTGTGGACATGTCCAACCTCGTGCCTAAGAGGCGAAAGAGGTGTTGCCAGAAGTGGGACACGAACCTTGGGTCTCTGTCACTCACGAAAGCCTCGGGGAGACCGTGGTTACGAAAGACATTGTCCACAAAGAGCTGAGCTGCCTGAGGCGCGGTCACGCTCTTCCGCACAGCGGCCAGCCGCACCATCTTACTAAGGCGGCAAACAAACACCAAGATGCCAGTGTGGCCCCTTGCATCAGCCGGAAGCTCAAGGATGAAGTTCATGCTCACAGAGCGCCAGCAGTCCGCCGGTACCGGCAAGCTCATCAAAGGAGCGGACGCCGAGGGCGCAGGCTTGACGCGCTGACGCGTCTCACAGGTCTGTACGTACTTACGTACCCATTTGTACATGTGGGACCACCAGAAGTTGCGGGCCACGGACGTGTACGTCTTCTCCCGCCCCAATTGACCGCTAAGCGGCGTATCATGGGCCTCATAGAGGACACGATGACGCAGGTCCTCGTCGTTCGGAACGACAATGCGAGGCTCGTCGCCCCCGTCTACTTGGTAGTAGAGCAAACCCTCCACTACCGAGTAGCGGTGCAGACGTGAGCGTTGTCGCGCCGTGAGCTCGACGGCCTTGTTTGGAGCGCTCAGCGCCTTCACTAGACCTGCAAGGTCGTCGTCGGCGGCATACGCTTCGCGGATAAGCTCATAGAGCGGTGACTCAAGGTAGGCCAGATGTGCCTACTCGTAGTCTGGTCGCCGAGAGAGCGCGTCCGCTAGGACATTCTGCTTGCCCGGTTTGTACTCTACCGTGAAGTTGTACTCAGCGAAGAAGGAGAGCCACCGCGCCATGCGCTGCGAGAGGTGAGGCGACGACGTCGCCGTCCTCAACGAGGCATGATCTGTGTAGATCACAAAGGGTTTTTGACCTAACAGATGTACCCGGAACTTAACCAAGGCGTATTTCATCGCCAAGAGCTCCTTGTCGTGGACAGGGTAGTTCTTTTCCGCCGCCTTCAATTGGCGAGATTGGAAAGACACTACCCTTTCCCTGCCTTCGGCATCCACCTGCAGCAGGGCACAGCCGATGGCAAAGTCAGATGCATCGCATACCACGCTGAAGGGGCGCTCCTCATCGGGCAACGCCAGGATTGGAGCGCTCTGAAGGCTGCTCTTGATAGCTTCAAAAGCCTGTTGAGCCTCAGAGGTCCATGACCACACGGCATCCTTCTTGAGAAGATTCGTTAGTGGCCTTGCCATCTCGGTGTAATTGGCGCTATACTTGTGCAAGTAGTTGGCCAGGCCGAGCCATTTCCGCAGGTCCTTTTGCGAGACGGGCACCGGCCACTGTGCAATGGCACACACCTTTTCCGGGTCTGCACGGACACCGTCCTTCCCAAGGAAGCAGCCCAGAAAGGGGATTTCTTCGGCTCCGAAGATACACTTGTTGATGTTCGCGTAGAGGCGATTCTCGCGCATGCACAAGAGAACCTCACGGAGGTGGCCAAGATGGGCTTCGACGGCCGTCTTCCCTTCGGACGCACGACTGTGCACGAAGATGTCGTCGAAGTACGTCTGTACGAACTGCCGCATCGGCCTGAAGAGCTGCGTAACGAGCCTGTTGAACGTGGCGGGTGCGTTGGACAGCCCCTGGGGCATGACCAACCATTCCCACAACATCCCGCTGTGAGTGCTCACTGCAGTGAATGGGATGTCCGATTCCCGCATCAGCAACTGATAGTAGCCGTCGACCATGTCGAGTGCACTAAAGACCGTGCAACCAGCCATGTTGTTCTGCAACACATCCTTCCGAGGAATAGGCGTCGACGCCGGGATGGTTGCCGCGTTCAACTTGTTGAAGGCGTGCACCATGCGCCACTTCCCATTGGGCTTGCGCACACAGAACGTCGGTGACGAATGTGGCGACTTGGACTCGCGCACCATGCCAGCGGCGTGCTTTGCCGCAAAGAAGGCGTCGATGACGTCGACCTGCTCCTTCGGAAGCGGCCACTGCCGCGTGGTACAGTACTTAGTACCGGGGACGAGATCAATCTCATGCCTCACGCCCCGATCCGGGGGAAGGACCGAAGGAGGGTCGTCGCTAATGACATCCGAAAACTCCTTCAGAAGGGCGTAATACGGATCCGAAGGGTCCTTCAAGATGGCAGCGCCATACCGCGTCTGCTTCTTAGAGGTTCGTTCGTCTTCCAACACCTCGGGGTCCATGACCGACGAGGAGTTGAGCTCCAGTGAGCTGCCTTCCGGGCGGAGGAGAACCACTTCTACCAACTCTCCCGCCTTGAGAGAGTCCATAAACTCGACATACGAAAGCTCCTCGAGCTCAAGTAGCTCTGCTACTGTGGGTAACGGAGTCAACACCTCCCCCACCTTGGGTTCGCCCGTGAAGACGTCGACTACTTGAGGGACCTTGTCCCCAACCGCGGAATCCGCATCGCGGCTAGACACCTCTGCCTTGGGCGTGCTCGTGACCTTGTCACCCTTGCTGTCCTTGAAAGTGGGAGCCCCTGCTCGACCACTCGTGGTTGCGCGAGCACCAGCTCTAGCGTCTTCTGTCGCGCGAGCTGAACCAGCTATAACGCCTTGCGTAGTGCGAGCTGAACCAGCTACCACGCCTTGCGTAGTGGGAGTTCCGACTCGACCACTCTTGTTTGCGCGAGCAACAACTCCAGCGCCTTTCTCGACATGAGCTGAACCAGCCACCACGCCTTGCATAGGGGGAGCTCGGACGCTACCACCCCTTCCTGCGCGAGCTCGTACAGCGTCCACGCCTTGAGTGTTCACTGCCCCTTGGGCAAGTGCAACTCGGTTGCCAACTGCAGAACCCTGTCCTCTCATCGGAGAGGTACTAGGATCCTGCGGATCTTCTCCACCACCTACCTCGAGCTGTCGCGCTCGTGGAGGCAATGCCATGGGCAATTCCAACACTTCCGAAGTGCCGGAAAACTGCCGTTCACCGCGTGGCACACGGTGCTCATGCACAAACCCGTCTCGGGAAGAGGAGGGGACATGAACCGCCAGGGCTCTGTCCGCGAGGGGGTTGTGGCTGGCACCAATGGTGCGACTACCCACGGCTCGTGCTTAGTAAGCCAAGGCATGCCGAGGATAAGATCGTACCGATCATCCATGTCCAAGACAATGAACGGTTCGACCGAATTGAAGTCATCAAACTTCACGCTTAAGGGTATGGTAACCTTGCGTGTAGATACGATGGAGCCAGTCGCTAAGCGAACAGATACATTGGTATTACTCTTAGAAGCTTCTAAAGCACTAGAATACAATGCACTGTTCCTAGCCACACTGGCTTTCGTCGCAAAGTTAAACGACGCCCCTGAATCGATCAGGACCGTCATCGGTTCCGGATACCCTTTCACGCTGGCGGTGACGACCACGAGGTCAGACCGCGCGGCGGCCACGGAGAGACACAGAAGTGTCGTCCCAGGGACTTGCTCCTTTGGAGAGGCTGGTGAGGGACTCACCTTCCTCGACGAGGAGCGAAGTCTCCCAGCAGGGCGTCCCGCCCCTACTGGGAGTCGCCGTTTTCCGACTCTGTCGCCTCGAGGCTATTAAGAGCCGGACGCGCCGCGTACTTCTTGTCGCGTGGCGCCTTCCATGGGTTGGTGGGGCAGTTTCGACGGAAGTGACCAGGTTGGTTACAACCGAAACGGCGACCACTCGCCCGTTGCATCTTCTGAGGACGTGCTGACTCGGCAAGAGAGATCTCCATCGGAGTGGGACCCTCATTTGCTTCGACATGAGGCGTGTACCCTTGCGCGGAGCGCACGCAGTGGTCCTCCATCATGGCAATGTGGACCGCTTCATTAAAGGTCTTCGGCTGACGCCGGAAGAGCTCCGTCCGAACCGGACCCGTGCGGACACCGTCCATGAAGACCGTCACCTTGACGTCCTCAGAGAGGGGTGCGCCGGCCATGGCGGCTTCGAGGTTGTGGAGCTCCATGACGTAGTCTTGAAGCGACCGCTTTCCTTGCTTGCACCGCAAGAAACTGGAGCGGTGGCGGTACGCCACATTGGCAAGGAGGAGGGTGGAGCGTAGCTCCTGCTCCATGAACGACCACGAGGTGAAGTACCCCGGCGTTGCCGTTTCACGGGCCATAGCCCATGCGCGTGCGCGCCCTCCAAGGTTGGATAGCGCGAACGCCACTTGAGCCCGCGCGTTGTAGATCTGTCCAGCGCTCAGCGCGATTTCGATCTCGCGAACCCAGAAGACAAGACTATCTGAGTCTTTGCCGTCGAACATCGGAACCGACATCTTGACGGGCTTCGTCGTGGTTGGACGCGTAGCGAATGAGGCCGTATTCGCGGCGGACGCTTGTGCCGCACTCTATGCCTCAGCTCGCATCGTCGCACGAGCGGCTTCCTGCGTAGCAGCGCTCACGTGAGCAATTAGCGACGACTCGTACTTGTCGAAGCGTTCCACGCGCGCCCTTTGCTGCTCAGCAGGAAAGTTGGGGAATCCAGCGAAGGCTGCCTCGCCCAGGAGGCTGACCGTCATCTCCAGCGTAGCCCAGTGGTCATCGGAGAGGTGAGGAAAGTCCTGAGTCTTCCATACTCAAAGAGACCCTGATTGTAGAGATCCGCGTCGGTCGCGGGATTGACTACAAGTGCTACCAGGTGTGATGGGGGTCACACGCACCGTAGCTTAGAGGAAGCGTAACACGCTAACCACAACAGACGCCTGGCGTCTCTGTTGCTCTTAGTACAAAAGGCCCTACCATATCGGTCTCCTTTTAATACCGAGTATTAAAGAGACCTGTACACTTGAAGGTTAGAGTTAAACTGACTTGTATTAATAACACTCATAAAGTTATATCTACTGCTTTCTATCTGTATACTGAATCTCTGTCTAAATTGCGATCTTCCTCAGCGGTTGGCTCTCGTGCATCGTGGTCCTTAAGTACGACCGACCTAACTTAACCCAGTACGTTGGTCTACCGTGAATACTCTATATAAGGACCACTGGTACACAGTACCCATCGCGGTGTGTGACACTTAGTTCTTGTGGTCCACATCAGAGAACATCCCTTTTCCTTGAAAAGGACACTGGCCAATCCTGGCCCCATTACAGGTAGCCCCATGCTAATGCTTCACCCCTAACCACACACACTCCGCCAACATTTCGCTGGTTTGCCTGCATGCCCACTTACAAAGCGGAGGTACTATCACACTAATTTGGTATGCTAACGCAACCGTATATATTATTGCACTTGGTCCAGAATTCCAAAACCACTTCGGCATTATTTTAACCCTCCTATTTACCTCTATAAATGAATGCAATATATACAATCACCAAAATAATTAATATTACAGTTATATTAGGAACTGTTTTTGGTGCCTTGGTATCGGTCAAATTTAGGGTCAAATTTTACTAACAATTGCTAATTTGTAGGCTAAAAATGTGTTGACCCAATCTGACCTTGACCGACCGAATTTGACCCAAAAAAAGTCACTCCCTTGGGTTGAATGGTTGTACAGCCAGTTACCGGGGAAGTTTTGTCGATGCGCTTGTGCGTCGTTTGCACAAGATATTTAAAGCGCGTGACGACATACCCATCCGCTTCTCCACCAGCCTGATGGGGAAGTACATTAGCTGTTCATATCGATCATCTACAAAGTCGACTAATAAAATGGAGAGTTACCACCACTTTCAATTAATAAAATTGTTGCGTAGCAAGACACAGACGTATCCACCCATGAGCTTGTTCGACTCAGTGCGGGCGACGAGCGCCCAAACTTGTCCATCATGTCGTGTATCATTCGCGGGTACGACAGGCAGCACAACATGATGACGAGCGCCTCCTCCATCCTACACCGATCTCCTTCCTCGGTAATGATCGTCTCAGGCAGAGAAAAAAGGCGTCCAAGCAGCCGGATGTCGTTGGCGTCGAAGCGAATCTCTTTAACAGTGTTTGCGTAGCCGTAGCTGGTGAGATCGAGCCGCACGTCTGGTACGATCGGTCGCTCTGGGCTCTAGAAAAGGCCCGCTTCGTGGATGGGGGTCCAGCAGTCTTCCTCATCGATAGGAGCTGGATATAGCAGCAATTCCATTGCCCCCACCTGTGTGAAAGACATGCCTGCGGACGCTCCAGCGTTTCCCGACCCATTATATTGCTCCCTGCTGGTTCCCTATTAACCCGGTCGGTACACGACATCCGAGCACATTTAATTACTGCAAGGACGAAGCAAATGAAAAGTGACATACCGTTTTACTCGCCAAGTAGTAAGAGAAACGAGCGGCCCTGCTAGCTGCACACTTTAGTGTTCGGGCTCCGAGTGTCGTTCTGCTGGTATTAGTCCGTATTTAAATTGACTGAGATTCACCCATTTTGGCAGCCTGCTAGCAGCTGTTTTCTATTTTCTGTGTCAAACTTCTTTGCAGTTTGTACTACCCTTACCCTCACTTTGAAGGAGGTGAGGGTAAAGTGGTGTTGGTGCCTGCATCGAAACTTCTCTAAAAACAAATTCCGCACTCACTTCAACGAAACTCCGACGATAAGAAAGAACACGCGCAACCACTTTGTAATTATTAAACTCCGCGTATATCGCCAATATACAGAACCACTTTAGAGACAGAAAAACTCATGAGCTGTTGCACGGCAGGTCTCCAAACAAATGTGTATGATGTCCGCTCATTCCATGATGGTCAGTCGTGGTACGCTTTATCCGTTTATACCTTGTTGTGATATGATAGGCAAAAAAACTAACGTGTTAACCGATAGGGTTTAGGTAGCGCGCTTCGATATTATTACCAGTTTTGGTGCGGTCCCGACGAGTTTCCGCATCTCCAAGCTGTCGTTATGCGGCTTTTCCGCTTTGCGACTTCAATCTCGGCTTAGGAACGCAAAGTTTCTACCCTTGGATACATCCACTCGAAGCAGGCCACGGAAAATACAGTATCATACTAAATTGCTTCAGAAGCGTTAGCGTAATAACCATGACAAACCAAGGACAAGCAATAAAAAGTACGCCGTAATTATTGCCAATACCTTCGTTAACAGTGTTAAGAGTCCAGCGCCTACGACAACTTACCTAGTACACTGGTGACGTCCCACATCGCCTCGTTAGCACGCAGGAAGGCGAGCATCTCGAAGTTCGCAGGAAGCAAACTGCTGCGCTGCGGTGTGAGCACCCACTTGCATTCCGAAAATAGACGCTCACAAGTGTAAGACTTCGGAGGCACCAGTGAAGCCAGAGCAGCGTACACCACCCGCTCACCCTTGCGTCGCTGGGTTCCACCTAGCTCGATGATCTGCGCCGCGTAGTTTCCGTGGCGCTTCGTGCGCTTGCCTCCAGTTGCTTGTGGTCGTTCCTCCGCTCTTGGGCGACCTAGGCGCTTAAGCGCGGCAGTCTCCGTCGCCGACTGGTTCCCCCAGTAGGCCACCTTGACGAGACCGCTCTCGAAAGCGGCAACTTTGTGCCGAGTAGCAGAGAGCACAAGAAGTTAGTGGACGTACTGCGCAAGTTCGACAGTGTGTGCAAGCGGCCCCAGTACGAGGCGACGACCCTGATCGAGGTACGCCTGATCTTCAACTCGGTTGTGGCTGACTACTCGATTATGGGTGATTACCTGAAACCTACGTATTGACGTCACAATTTCTCATATCAAGTTGCACACTGTCACCAAAAGGAAAGCTAATGGATGGCCGATTGGGATCATAAGTATCGTGCCAACGAAGTTGGGCTGCCGCAATGGCGTCTTGTGCTTCTTCTAGAATCTCTTGTTGGCGCTGCCCAAAAGTCGATGCTCAGCTCGACTTGGTTCCTGGAACTGAACAATCTGCAACGGAGCGTGGTTGGTATCCTAGATCTGCCGTAAAGGCGACATACCGATTGAAGAATACACACCCGAGTTGATATCAATTTTTTTGGTCAAAGTCGGCCAAGGTCAAATTGGGTCAACACTTTTTTTGGGGGTCAAATGGCGGGTCAAATTTGAGATGTGTCAAATCGAATCAAAATGTTTCATGATAACAAGGTGCAACCTATAATATTACATCAACAACTCTGTTTTGGAATGCAGGCAAGATCATGCCTTTCCGTTGTCATATATTAGCAGCAGCGACGCAGGGTTTCTGGGTTGCTGCAATTCGCTAACACATCTATCGAGGTAGATCATCCAAAGATACCAGCAATACGACGGTTGCCGAGGAGCGACACACGACATCATGAGCAATGTCACGATCAGCGTACTAGCGACCGTAGGACGAGCGAAGTGACGGTAACGACGTCTTGTATCTAGCCCCAACGAGGGGCTACTACTTCATACCAAACTGGAGCACGTCTAGACTCACTTTTCAAACGCTTTCGCACTACACAATCCTCAAGTGAACACTCAACACCGCTCTCTTCGACTACAATGGCCACCGAACCTCTGCACTCCGACCATTTCAGCTACGACGGATCTGACTGCAGTGATGCCTCCTCGAGACGATCATCCTTGAAGAAACGCCAGACGAAACGTTGGGCTCACTGGATGGAGAAGCAAATGGAGCACGCTGTCGTCTGATCGGAGGAGAACTTCAAGCTCCAGATGTTCAAGTTGAAGAGCCAACCGACACGTCCCTGGGGAACAAGTCCATCACCTATCAAGGGTATTCCTATGCATGGTACTATACTGGGTCTGCTTCAACGAATTATCAGTGTAGTGTCTACCAACGGACGGGTTGCAAGGCCAAGCTTTTTGTGAAAGATGCTGGGACTGAAGTGTCTGGCGAGAATGAACCTGACTGTGCTTCTGATGTCCGCCGCTCGATAAGTTCAACGTTGACCGTCGTCAACCAGAAGGAACAGATGATGTTGGCGAATCATGAGATTGGATTGGCCGACGTGACGCTCACACCTCAGGAAGTTTGGCGTATAATTCGCGACAAGTTCTACAACGACAAAGATTTGACCGTTCAGGGTGCTTCCAAAAATTAGGTTTTGGGTCGACTTTATCGTACAAGAACAGCCCATTTTGGACGTGAAATCTACGACCGTATCGAAAGTGAACCACTTTGCGACGTTCGAAACAGCCCTGGTCTGAAATTCTTTCAGTTCCACTTCACTTACTACGAAGAGGAGGTTTTGCATCGAGTTATCGGATAGGCGCATCCTCAACTTGTTGACCGAATGCGGCAACAACAAACCTCGCTTTTCTTCGATGCCACGTACAGATGCCTGCATATTAGGAACTGTTTTAGTGCCTTTATATTGGTCAAATTTAGGATCAACTTTTATTAGCAATTGCTAATTTGTAGGCTAAAAATGTGTTGACCCAATTTGACCTTGACCGAATTTGACCCAAAACAAATCACTCCCCCGAGTTGTGTGCGAATTCGGCGAGCGGGAGAAGCTAATCTGTTTTGGTGTGGGTTCACGAAGTGTTGTAAGTACTCGCTGACAAACTTGACCATCGCCTCAGACTGTCCATCGGTTGAGGGTTTGACTCAGTGCTGAGATAAAGACGAGTTCCCTGGAACTCCATGATGGAACGCCACATAGCTGCCGTAAATGTGGGTTCTCTATCGGAGACAATCGAACGTGGCAAGCCATGTAAACGCTGGTAAAAATGCAAAACAGTAGAGCACTTGAGATCGTTGTTGCTGTTGAATGGATACAGAAACTTCCAAAGCTGGCGATGCGTGGCGATCTCTGAGAAACTCGCTTGTATATCATGTCCTTTGCAAATATCGGGGTCGCGTTTTTCGTTCCACGCTGCCTAACATACCTCCTACTCGGCATGAAGACATTGACGGCAACGTTGAAGTTGCAGATATCACACCAGACCATCGAAAACAATGTCCCTTTCCCCCGGAGCAGAAGGCGGCAATTCAGGCGTGGGCTCGCGAAATGGTGCAAGCAGAAATCATCATACCGTCATCTTCCCCCTATCGCGCGCCCACGTTCTGTGTGCGCAAAAGTTACACCTTCCGGCGAGAGGCTCTGGTTCTCCGATTGAATTATTATTTGGGTGAGTGGAGAATTGTCCACAACCTTCGTGGTCTACCCTCGAATGTCGAGGTTCCAGCAAATCCTATCCCGCGCAAAGACGAGATATTGCGCTCTATGACTCGTGGAAAAATATTCGCTGCGATGGGCTACTTTTGGGGTTTCTATCAGGTGAAGCTGATCGAGAATCGGTCCCATACACGGTCTTCGCAACTACAGACGGGCTGCTTGAATACCTTGTCACGCCGATTTGTATCTACAGCAGTCTAACATGCATCAATCGACTGGTCCAAGCGATTTTCTCAGACTTTAGCCGTTTCTGTCAAACATACATCGATTATCTTTTGTGTTCACAGAAACCGAGTCGATGGAGGATCATCTCGTAGCCCTCGCCAAAGTTTTGGAGCGCTGCGCGCACTAGAATATCTGCATCAAGATCAAAAAGTGCGTATTCTGCCAGCCCGAGATCCCTTGTCTCGGTGACCACATCGGGCGGAACGAGGTGCAAATGGATCCCTAGAAGTGCGGCTGTATTTGCGAATGGCTACTGCCCAAGACTAAGAGCGAGATGCAACCATTTATCGAAACCTGAGTCTGCATGATGAGATTTTTTAAATGGTTTCTTTGAGCACGTTGCACTATTAGAGAGTTTTCGCAACTTTTCCACTCCCATTCCCACACGCATCGATAAAATCATAGAGGTATCCATAAGGATTTGGATTCAAATCTGTGGGAACAGGCCTTGTTTCCCGTATACTCGCCAAATCTACAGACAAACTTTCCATTCCCACACACGAAAACCTCCAATAGGGTATGATTCGATTTGGAGATTTTATGTGGGAATGGGAATAGGCCGCACTGCGAAAACTCTCTATTAACGGAGGTGGTCCGCAACAAACGTCCTCAGGACCGCTTGAACCATTCTCGACTATCAAGGACAAGTTCACAGCTATTGCCCACCCGGACTTGCGCCTTACGCTTTGCCAACCAGACGATTGAAGAGCAGCGCCGAGTTATCAAGCAGCAGAAGAACATCCTTCGCCACTATCGCCAGATCACTGTGACCGACCCAGCTCTGGCTGTCGCTGCTGCTGCTAGCGTGGATGCTCCTGGACTTTCGCCGAGTGAGCTAGCCATTATCACTCGGCTGTGCCGACTCCTCGAGACTCGCTGGCCTGAGCTTGCTCGGATTCCAGACGGCGAGCTCCGCGAGGTGACTCTACGAGTCAGCGGGCCGGTGGCTCCTACACATACTACAGCATGGCCACCACGGTGCGCAAGGCGAACCCGAATTATTCGGCGTCTCAGCATAATCAAACTTCTGGGTGAGAAGGACAACGAGTTCTGTTATTTCATTGCCCCGAGTAGCTAGAAAATGCGATATCTTAACCAGGCGATCAACGATGACGAGTACCTCGTCATAGCCGGTAGTGGTAGTCGGGAGAGGAGTGAGGAAGTCCATGCTGATATCCATCCACCGTGGTTCGAATTTTAAGCGGATGCAGAAGCCCGCCGCTTTACCCCGAACGGACCTGTTGTGCTGATGCAACTCGTGAAACATAATGGTCAACCTTAGTAGCCATACCCTTCCAGTAGAATTTTTCGAGGACATGCAGCAAAATTCCTGGGTGACCATAGGTCAGTACGCCATGTTCCTCGAAAAGAACATTTTTGCGAAGACCGGCAACGTCAGGAATGCAGAGTCATTGAGGCGCTATCAGTCTAAGCTGAAAATATAGCAAGCCGTCGTCCAGGGTGAATCGCCGACAACGGCGACAAGCTGGTGCGTTATTTGCCAAAAGATGGCTCAATGTCAATTGATTGTGACGCCTGATGCAGAAGTGTTTCCACCACGCTGACCATGACTCTATAACGGCCATAGAGTCAATCAAAGTCGAGAGGCTGATTGCTCGAGCAGTTCCGTTATTCCATTCTGCCCGCCTCTGGATCGCGTCGGCGACAATATTAGTGTTCCCAGGCACCCATTTCAAGAGGGGTTGGAATAGGACAAGCTCATTGAGCAATCGCGCTAACCGCTGGGAGCATGTATGTTGCTGCAGTATGCTCTCGATCGTATCGATTGTATGATGATCCGTATTCAGGAAAAAGGTCGACCCAGCAAGTAAACCTTCCAGAACCGCGTTGCATGTAGAGCTGCCGACAATTCTTTCGCGCGCGTGGGATAAATCAACTCGGTCTCCGTCAGTTTTCATCCACCGTAAGCGATGCCGTATTGACCTCCATTGTCATCCAGTTGAAAGAGGTAGCCGCCCACGGTGAAGTCGATGCATCGACAGTAATGTGAAAAGGCTTGACAAAGCGATCCGGACCTCCAGACGAGACGACTCGAGCAGCCTCTTGGATTTGAGCGAGGTACGACGACGCCACTCCCTGAAGCGCGGTGTAGGCGACATCACGCTCCTTGAGGTGTCCCATCAAGCGATCCAAGTCCGTGTCGCGCGTCTCCACCATGCGCCGAACATGGTCCACAAGCACTTGAGAGGAATCCACTTGGCGGTTTTACTGACGAGATATCTCCCTCATTTCGGCCTCGTGAGTGCAGACCACCTTGCGGAAGGAGGTGATCAGCACCGTCTGGCGCTGAGCCTCCTTCTTCCACTCGTCCCGCTCACGAACCACGACCGCCAGCTCGTGAGATAGCCGAGTAGCCTCGGTCACCGCCGTCTCCATCCGACGGGTGAGCGCATTGTTTTCGCGCGTCAGCTAAGCATCTCGGACGCGCAGCTCTGCGAGCTCCTTAGTCGAACGTGGAGTCTCCGGCGCGTCGGCTTCAAGAATCTCCAGCATCTCGGATGATGAATCGGCGGAGAGGAGATCCCGGCGGAACGCGGCATCCGACGATGTAGGAGGTCGAAGAAGAGCATACGCGGTCAGCCGAGCTTGATTCTTCTCGTGGTCTCGGCGAGCGCGCTCTTGACGTTGGAGAAGACTCCACAGTTCGGCCACCGTCGCTGGTGTGGACTCGTCCTCGGCAACCGAGCACGGCGAGCCAACAAGCGAAGGAGGTGAGTCACTTGAAGCGGAGCGCCCAGCCGACGGAACAGGCGAACTCGGCGGAAGTCCAGAGGAGTCAGTGGAAGGTCGACTGGGAATCCCTGCTTCCATTAATCCATCGGGCCTGAAGCCTGGAGGTACTTGAGGATGAGGAGGACTCGGTGTACACGATGACAGCGACGAATTGGTCTTGCTATACGCTGGGGACGAACACGCCGAGTCATGCTTATCTGGATCGGCGGGCGAAGCAGGCGAGACCGGCCGCATGGCAGGGTCGTCACGAGTCGGCTCCTGGAGAGGCTCCACAAGCGGAAAAGAGTCTCCAGCCGAGTGGTCCTTCAAGATGGAACGGAGGTGAAACCCAGGCCGATTGGCTTCGAGGCTCGACGACGCATCCGGAACATCGGGCGATGGCGGTGGACTCGGCGATTGCGCACGGAAGAACTCTTCGAGCTCCAGCGCCGACTCGAACAGCGGTTCGTCAGGATACCTGGAACAACTCCAATGACAGGAGCCGAGACCGATGGGTTACAAGGGACTGGAGCCATGGGCATGCGAGCAGGAGCCGAGCCAACCTACAACCGACCACGACGCAAGTCAGCTTCGATTCTCTCGGCTTCGCTGACTCGGATTGACGTACCTGGCCACGAGAGTCATCGCGAGGACTCGGCTCACTAGCATCAACAGCCGCTGGAGGATCAGCGGCGGGAACTGAGCCAGCAGCGTCCGACGCAGGAGAAGTGGACGAAGCAGGATCAGCCACAGCCGAGTCGCTGACATGCGCGGCCCAGCGGAGTCGGGGGCAGCCGGCTTCGCCATGAGAGATTACTGCGAATGGACGATAGGTGAGACAGTCAGCTGGAGTGAACGAGAAAGACACAGCGGTGCAAGCTTACCGGCAAGAAGTCGCGTGGAAGACACCTGGCGACGGCGTGGGTCGTAGAAGTTGTGGCGACCAGAGTCGACACGCTGAGTGATGGGATGAGATCCAGACGACACACCAGTTGAGTCAAGACACTCACCAGCAGGGTTCGTATCATGACCGGGGCAGTTATGGTGTAGTGCCACACCGAAAATTCGGTGACCCACATGTGATGCCATACCAACGGTTGGTGACTCAAGCAAGCCGGCGCTGTCTCAGAGTGAGAGCAGTCTAAAGTCTTAACCTGGAGCGGCTCTGCGTCTCAGATTGGAAGCGTCCACGGTACTATCTCGCCGAGATCGAAGGGTCGGCGGAGATCTTACGGTGGTTACGAAGGAGCCCCACGAGGGGTCGGCTGGGATCCAAAACTCCCTCATTTCATTAGATATTTGTATATGACCATAGGAAAGAGTAGATAGAGTCCAAGAGGCTCTTCCGAAGATATAACAAAACCAACAGAGCAGAATTTTCTAAGTCCAAGACAAGCGTACACTCTCCGGTAAGTCCCTGCGTGGGCTGGATTATGTCTGCCGTCACCACCCGAGAGGCATAGCTTGTAGGGTGTTGACAGGTAGCGCCAAGAGGCTATGTCGGCCCGGGGAGGGCAAGGTTCGCCAAGTGCGCTAGTGCAAGTCTCGCTGAGTCCAGCGATCCGGTACGCCCGTCAGCCGGGGTGCCGTAACTCTTCCAGCTGAGAAGCCGTTACTCTCGGTGACCTCTAAAAGCGCTCGCGCGCCGCCGTCCATCCTTTGGTGGAGGGCACAGGGGTTTGTGGAACGAAGTCAGTGAGCTCAGCTGACCCTCGGAAGATTTGACTGGCTTGGTTGCCAGGTCTCGGCGAGAATCGCCACTACTGTCCCGGAAGGGCCAAACCGCTGGGGGACAACCTAGCGCAGGCCGATAAACGCCGACTAGCTCGGTGATTTTTGTGTCTGTAGGCAAGGACTAATTTTGTGCGTTCTGCTATACCGCACGACGTATCTCGTTGCGACTCGATAACTTTCTGTGAAGTCTTAGAGATAATAGCACTACTAATGTCAGTGATTTGCTAAAGTTCTGGTGCTTGGACCAAGTAGTAGTGTTAATTGAACAGTAGCGAGAAACTAGTAGAGTGGGGTAGTAGCATCAGGCGCTACAACTAGTAGTACAGGTACAAGGAGTCCCGAGTGAGCTGTATGTTACCCGGATACCACTAACGACGCCTGGTGCTACCAGCCCACCCCACTAGTTTCTCGCTACTGTTCAATTATTGTGCCTTTCGGTCATTTTGCCCTCAGATTTAAGGTCCTACGTAGGAGTAGCTGTCCTACGTAAGAGCTCCTAAAGGGTAGTCTGATGGTAATTAAATTTAGCATGTCCTATGTTACAAGAGTCGATAATGGAAGATGGCTGAGCAGCAGCTATTTCGTAGGAGTAAATGGCCGGCGAAAAATGGTCATTCGGACCTTAATTGCTTAAAGGTACCCTTTAGATCAAAGGTGGACCCTTACGTAGGACCACAGACACAAAGGTAAATCCCAGCCATCTGCATCGCAAATCCTACCAAGAGCCCTAGCCCCTCCTGCTTAGGACCTACTTTTTGCAGTCCGATTGGCCATTTGATCAGAAAGGCACAACTAGAGGGTTGCGCTGGTCGTACATAGTAATATATTATATTAAACTATATTGTATTATATTATACAAGGCCGTGCAGTTGCCCGGAACAGCTCTGGATTTTCAAATTGTTTCGCGTCTTAGTTCGACGTATTACAACGACAGTCGTGAGGACGATAAAGGCAATAAAAACTGTCCATCAGCCGCTCGTTCCGTATATTTATAACCCTCTTTTTACTATATGTTCACGGAACGCTTGCACCTCGTTGATGGGGCTGCTGCACAGCTCAACGCCACGGTGACGTGTGCTGTCCAGAGGTCGAGATCAATTACCCCCCCCCCTCGTTTTCGATACCGTACGCACAAATTTCATGTCGAATTCAAATTGAAGGATTAACTTTTATGGAAAACTTGAACCAATCAGCATCCGCACCTTCTCAACTATTATCTTACTTGACGAGAAATCTATTCTGGACAAGGTTGTAGGCTGTAACTTCCCTCGCAATGCTTCAATGCGGCATGTAACCTGGACTTGGGCATCTTTACATCTGCCAAAAGGGTTTGGGAAACGGAAACTTTAAGCTGTAGATCAGAGCTCGAAAAAAACTATTATACTGAACTTTACCAGTGGAACGCGTTGCGACTCAAGCGATGAAGCGCCACGCAGCAAAAATCTAGTAATGCCTGAGCTATTCTAATCGTCATTAAAGAAAATCTGATGCGTGTTGCTCCAGCGCTATATACACATAATATGTAACAGGTATTATAGCCAAATGCAAGCTACCAAATACAACAGGTATTTTATCTAAATCTCAAAGGTATTTTATCTAAATCTCAACTGGATGGGTCAACATACCAGCATAATGTGGATATCAAACAGGTTATCTAACGATACAGGTATTCGCGGTTACGAGTATAAAGATTGACATATCGTAAAATACAGGTATTAAATCAGAGAATAATCGTACCTCAGTGCGATCCCGCCTAGGACTCTGGATAAACCCAGAGAATTATATTATATTATATTATATTATATTATATTATATTATATTATATTATAGTGCTCGTGTATTGCTATGTACGTTTTAATTAAATGCTACTTCTGTAGTATATTATATTATAGTACTGTATATTATATTGTAGGGCTCGTGTATTGCTACGTTTAAAGAGTGCTACGTCTATAGTAAATGACATTACAAAATATGATATTATAGTGCTCGTGTACTGCTACGTTTTAATAACTGCAAAATGCTATCTCTGAAGTATTGCACATCTCCTGCGGCTGCGAAGCAGGCGCAGTATCTGCGCGACATCCGTGCTGGAACCACCGACGGATTTCCAAGGAACTCTCCGTAGAAGAGGGTTCCCGGAATTCTGAGCCAATAAGGTCAAGTTTATTCATTCAACCTAGCCTAGGCCGCCACCACCACCCTCAGTCTTGCTTTTTCGGTCGCCGCAGCAGCACCCCTCCGTTCCCACGGCAAAAACTAATTGGCGAATTCCTTAATGCATCGACAAAACTCCATGCGGAAAGAGGAAACTCGCTGCACTCTATATTCGACACTATCGGATTATAGACATCGCTGAACCTGGTGGTTGCCGAAGAAGCAAGACTCAACACGGTACGGAACAGGATACACACAGCTACTCGCTACCGCTTCGCAGACAAAAGGCAAATTCCTCCCTCGCCAGCATGACGAGGAAAAAACTCAAAACCAAAGATATCACCTCATTTTTCGACCGACGTCCCCATCCTGCTACTAATGAGGTAGACCAACCCCCTCGCCCATCACCATGCATCCCCGCCGATGCAAAAGAAGATCATTCGCGCCGTCAACAACAAGCCGCTCTACGTTGGTGCGATGAGAATTGCATTCCGGAGAACCCACGTGACTGCTCCGTGCATGATTTCGTCCGCATGGACCCGGCTGACCGGCCACCAAACCTCTACTTCATCAAGCAGCTTGTTGATGATCCAAATCTACGCCGATCTGTGATCCTCGCGTATGTTCGACAAGGAGTATACCAGCCTAGTCTAAGAGATTACACGTCGCGTGGGTTTAGTGGTCGAATGAGATCGTTTCAAAAGGTTTGGTTTGAGCGCTTCAAGTGGCTTGAGTACTCACCAAAAACAGATGCAGCGTATTGCCTCCACTGTTATCTCAGCAGAGAGGTTATGATCATGGAGACAGATACTAACGTCTACATGCAGCCGTCAAGAGGGTATCGAAACTGGAAAAAGGCGGCAAGCAGAGATGGTTTCCTGTTACATGTCGGAACTGGGTGCTCGAGGCACTTAAACGCAGAGGCTGCTTTTGCGGAAATGCAGCTAACACGACATGATATTCAACTTGCACTAGACAGAACTGCTAAGATCGAACGTGTTCAGAACCGCAGAGGGATCGGGCTCATATTTGACGTTTGTCTCCACCTTGCTCGGCAAGGTATACCATTTCGAGGTAACAATGAGAAGGTAATTCCTTATATATCTCAAACTAGCAAGCGTGTCAAGCGAGTTTCTGATCTCTTTGATTACATTTTTTACAGGAAGATTCGTCGAACAAAGGCAACTTTCTAGAAATGATAGCGTTCATGAAGGAAAGAATGCCTGCATTTTCCCAACAAATGGAATTTGCAGGGGGCAATGCTCAGTACACATCTCCTGCGGTTCAGCGCCAGCTAGTGCAATGTGCAGCTGACTTAGTACGAGAAAAAATCGTTCATACTGAGATCGCGGGTGGTTATTTCGCGCTGCTAGTCGACGAAGCAAGCTGCGAGGCTAAGAGAGAACACATGGCGATTGTTGTGCGGTTCATGTGTGCTGTAACGGGAAACATCAAAGAGCGCTTCTTGGGCACTGTGCACGTGCGTGATACTACCGCAAACTCTCTTTTTGACCGGCTGACTAGCCAGATTTCTATGTGGAATCTTTCTCTTGAACAATGTCGAGGCCAGGGGTATGACGGAGCGTCGAACATGGCTGGAGATTATAACGGGCTACAGAAGCGAATTCGTGATAGCTGCCCTTATGCATACTACGTGCATTGCTATGCACATCGATTAAACCTCGTCGTCGTCGGTGCTACAAAGCAAAACGTGTCAGTTGTGGAATATTTTGACATCGTGCAACTTATTCATACTACATGCAGCGCGTCATGTAAACGAAAAGATCATTTACTTGATGTTGCTCTAGATGAAAAGGAAAAAATGTTGCGTGATGGGTTTTTAGAAACTGGACGAGGATTGAACCAGCCAATGTCTACTGAATGCCTGAGCAGCACGCGCTGGAATTGCACGATCAGAGCTATTCTCCGCGTCCGCGAGCTTTGGATTCCAATCAGCAAAGTATTGGAGTTTGTGTCTGTAGACGCTTCGAGCGCTCAAAAACAAGCCGATGCCAGTGGTATACTTGACAAGATGTGGACATTCGATTTCGTCTTTCACACCGAGCTCCTGGTAGTGGTTTTAGGGAAAGTCAATATGTTATCACAGTATCTACAAAAACGTGACATGGACATCGCGACTGCGGGTCGACTAGTCAAACAAATTCGCAAGGAGCTCGGTGAGATGAAAGACAGAGAACGGTCAACCGAAGATGACTTTTCGCTTACGTGGAATAAAGCAGTGGGATTTTGTAGATTTCTTGAAGATCATGGCGGGGTCACAGTACCTTTGAAAATAGACTCATGGTCTAGACGTGGAATTCGCAGCAGAGGAAAGGGAAAGCCAAACGTCCCTGGCTCAGACAGACCTCAGATCCACACACAAGAAACTCACTACTATGAAGATGTGTTTCTGCCTATCCTGAATGTTGTTGTGGGGGAGTTAGATAGACGCTTCAGCTTGGACGTGCTCAGCCTCATGGAGTTGTGCGGCGGCCTGAATCCTAAAGGTAACTTTAAGAATTGGTGCCCAAACTTATTTGCACGCATTGCAAGTGACTATTACCCGAACGATTTTGGGGACGGACTGCATGATGCTCGAATGGAGTCGTTACGTTTTGGTGAAATGGCTAAGGCAGACTCCCGCTTTCAGGACACCACGACACTAGGACAACTTAGTACTCGCATGCACGATTACGACATGCACACTATTTTTCCTGCACTCTTTCGCGTTGTGTGTCTGGCGTGTGTGCTGCCAGTCTCTACAGCGAGCACTGAGCGCTCTTTCTCTGCTATGGAGCGCGCCAAAACTCGCTTTCGTTCACACGTTGGAGACGAGTGGCTCTCAGATCTGATGCTATTACATTTAGAGCGTGATCTATCATCTGATATTGACCGTGATGTTGCGTTGGATCGCTTCTGCACGCTAACAGACCGGCGAATTGCTCTTTAACATCAACACATGTAACTCCAAATCTTAACGGATTTATGATTAATACTTGCGTTGTTGTAGCAATATTTTCTTGCAGGATAGTGAACATGGCAATAGATTTGGTCGGCTGATGATGTGGAATGACTAGATTGTCTTCACACCAGGATTGTGCTTGCTCCAAGATTTGTTTTCTATTTCTTTTTTTGGGGGGGGAGGGGGGCAAAAATTTAGGGGGGGGCGGTGCCCCCCTCAATAGGCCTAGATCCGCCCCTGCTCGCTACTATCTACGCCGCTCACTACTAGTTGTCAACCTCAAGCTACATCAACGTGGTGCTATCGTTTGGTGCTATCGTAGGCAATGCACGTATTTATTTTTACTAGAGGCATCATCGATCTCATCTTTAGCAGTGCTACTAGCATACAACACGTAAGAACTCTCGCTTGAGTCTAGAACTTTCGCTCATGTGGTGCAATGCAATACCAATACATGTACGCAAAACAGAGGTTCAAAGTCTGAACTTGAAATCCAGACCCGGCGTTATCGTACTTAACGTCTTCATGTTATCTCTGGAATCATATATCCTACTCAACTAGTTGGCTGTTTAACATGAAAGCCTCTATTTTTCCGAGGATTTTGAGAAAGCATGCGGTTTTTGAGATTATTAAACGATTTAACTTGAAGTTTGTATATTTTTGTTTCGTGTGTGCCACATATGGCGTGCCCCGAATTGATCCTGTTTGAGCTGTACGTACACTTCGTAACTGAAGGCACTACCAGTATAACACTACTAACTAGTGGGGTGGGCTGGTAGCACCAGGCGCTACAACTTGTAGTACCTATATTAGTAGTGTGAGCGTGGGGTAAGTAATACTTATCCTGGGATAGGCGAAGTTCGTAGTTCGTAAGAACTATGTATAGTATAGCACATGTTGGGGTGAAAATCTAACGTTTGACACAAATACCGGTATTAGTGTAATCACAAAACGTGTAACCACACAATAGTGTGTAGCGTACATAGAATAACGAGGTGAATTGGTCCCTAACGCACCAAAACCGACCCGGCACCGCGGTATTTTCGTGTGGCACACATGCAAAACTTCCATTTCCGGCACGTCACCTTGAAGAGCACGGCGCGCGGGGGGATGCGAGGGGCCATGCCCGGCGCAGAGCGCCACAGCGGCGCACGCAAGTGACGCGCATGCAGCCGCAGAGCGCCAAGGAAGCAGGCCAAGGGTGATGGGGGGGCGGCCAAGGGCCAACACGACCATTACGGTACGTGCTCATGGCCCATGGAAAAATGTATGGACCACTACGGTACGTGGGGCGGGCGAGCGCCGTGCATGGCTCACCCTCATTCTTCGTTTTTGCATTTTACAGGGAACGTCGCCGCGGAACGCAAGCTGCGCACGCCCGGAAGCAGGGTTGGTGGTTGGTGGCGGCGTGCATGGCGTTGGTGGCGGTGCTAACGAATGTTTTGTATTGCTTTTGTGTGCTACAGCGCTGCCCGGAAGCGAGGTTAGTGGTCGTTGGTGGCGTGCATGGCGTTGGTGGCGGTGCTAACGATTGATTTACATTGGTTTTGTATGCTATAGCGCGTGGCGGCGTCCGCGCTCGCGCATGGCATGCTACGGCTGCCCGGCAGCAAGGTTCGTGGTCGTTGGTGGCGTGCATGGCGGCGATAGGGGTGCTAACGGATTTGTATTGGTTTGGTTATGGATGGTGCAGCGGGATTCGGTTGGTGCGCCGAGGTTGGTGGTGGCGTCCGCGCTCGCGCATGGCGTGCTGCGGCTGCCCGGCAGCAAGGTTCGTGGTCGTTGGTGGCGTGCATGGCGGCGATAGGGGTGCTAACGGATTTGTATTGGTTTGGTTATGGATGGTGCAGCGGGATTCGGTTGGTGCGCCGAGGTTGGTGGTGGCGTCCGCGCTCGCGCATGGCGTGCTGCGGCTGCCCGGCAGCAAGGTTCGTGGTCGTTGGTGGCGTGCATGGCGGCAAAAGAGGTGCTAACGGATTTGTATTGATTTGGTTATGGATGGTGCAGCGGGGTTCGGTTGGTGCGCCGAGGTTGATGGCGGCGTGCAAGGTATACTGCAGGGCTGTCCAGCAGCAAGGTTCGTGGTCGTTGGTGGCGTGCATGGCGGCAAAAGAGGTGCTAACGGATTTGTATTGATTTGGTTATGGATGGTGCAGCGGGGTTCGGTTGGTGCGCCGAGGTTGATGGCGGCGTGCAAGGTATACTGCAGGGCTGTCCAGCAGCAAGGTTCGTGGCGTGCATTGCATGCATTGCGTGCATGGAGGTGCTCTTACTAACGTATGCGCTTTATGTGTGTTTTGTGTGGTACAGCGGTGGTGAAGATGGTGGCGGCGCCGAAGCCAAGGAAGTCAAGCTGCCGCTGCCGAGGAGCAGGTTCGTAGCCGTGGTGGCGTGCATTGCGTGCATGGAGGTGCTCTTACTAACGTATGGGCTTTATGTGTGTTTTTGTGTGGTACAGCGGTGGTGAAGATGGTGGCGGCGCCGAAGCCAAAGAAGCCAAGCTGCCGCTGCCGAGGAGCAGGTTCGTGGCCGTGGTGGCGTGCATTGCGTGCATGGAGGTGCTTTTACTAACGTATGGGCTTTATGTATGTTTTGTGTGGTACAGCGGTGGTGAAGTTGGTGTCGGTGTCCGAGCCAAGGAAGCCAAGCTGCGGCTCCAAGGCTGCACGCCCGTGTCTGTGGTGACGTCTAGGGTAGATTTGGAGCTACTAATCGAACAATGCACTACGTTTAGTTGATCTATTCCACTGTCGGCTTTCTTATATGTAACTCACACTTCCTCCTTTGCTGCGGCAAACCACATTGCCTCTTTTTCTAAATAAAACAGCACTACTATCTTGCTGCGGCGAGCTGCATTGCCTCTTTTTTCTAAATAAAACAGCACTACTATCTTGCTGCGGCGAGCTGCATTGCCTCTTTTTTCTAAATAAAACAGCACTCCTGCTTTGCTGCGGAGAACCAGCATTGCTTCTTTTCTTAGATCAACAACACTACCTAAAAGTACAGTTTTGGTGCAGGGAACTGCTAGCCAAAGAATCAGCATTGCTTCGTTTTCTTAGATAAACAACACTACCAAAAAGTATGGTTTTGCTGCAGGGAACTATTAGCTATATCATTGTCTAAATAAACAACAGCACCGAAAAGGTGAAGAGCACGATCATCGATTTCGGCGTGCAGCGTGTACTTCCTGCAGGTGGTGAAGTGGGATGTGGTGGACGTGACGAAGCGCGGGTCCTTGTTCGGGACGGCCAGCAGGTTCTGGATGAGAGTCAGCACGATCTCCATATTCCGATAGTCCTGCCCCGTGCGCGCTGAGCCCTTGCGAGACAGCGGGTACACGAGGAGCTGTTGCGCAGTGTTGGTCGAGTCCCTGGGCGGCATCATCGTGAGCACGACCAGCACCTTCATCACAGAGAACACGAGCGCCCAGTCGTACTGGTGGAGCAGCTGCAACAGCAGATTCTGCAGGATCTTCCACTTGGCGCGCATCGTAGCGTGCTGCAGGTCGTGGATCCACTGCTCCCAGTCCTCGCCGCGCATGAGAATGGGCTCCCCACCGGCGTCGACATGCCCAGGTTGGAGCACACGAGCATAATCTTGTCCATCATGGCGGTGTCCAGCTGCGGCTCGTTGGCGTCCGCGTCTTTGTCGTGCTGGGCGGTGGCGCCCGTAGGTGGAGGAGGCCGGTCGGAGCCATTGTTCCAATTCACAATAGCTAGATTTTGTTTGGATGGTGTGGTGAGGATGCACTCGGTAGGTGCGATTATACAGTGTTTGGTAGTAGTGAGAATTCTGGCTTAGTAGTGATACTACTACTACTACCCGACTCTGAACCAGTAGCACTACTACTACTACTATAGTAGATCGGATTTGTCGTTCGTAGTATCACTACTAATATCACTACTATTAGCACTACTAATGTACCCATGTCGACGTAGACATAATTGTTTCCCTCCATGCGCCATAGTTCCTGGCGATTGCTGCGCAGAATTTGCTGTCATTGCGCTCGCTCGTTGTCGGTCCTTGCCCGTAGCGAAATTACCACGAAGGATCCTATCGAGAACACGCGCTCTTGGAACGCAGTCGAACAGCCCCACCCTAGCCAGACGCGTGTAAGTTTCGCGACCGTGGACAACGTGATCCGAAATACCGCTCGGGGTCCCTTTTCTCTTCCTCATCCTCAGCTTGCGCGAGGTCAAACACTGTAGCGTCGCTCGAGCGCGAGATTCCGGATGCGCTGCTTGGTGTGAGCTCTTGGTAATCGCTGTCAGTATTGAAGAAGCTGCTGACACAGGAGCGGTTACAAACGTGCAAGTAGATAGTGTCAGTAAAAGATGAAAGACCCGTAAGCACCAACAACGGAAGTGTTACCTTTTTGAGAGGTCGACGCCTTGCTTCGTGCAAAGCTAGTTTCTGCACAAGTGATGTACCCGATGGCTGCACACGCAGCAAGGACCCCCCCCATGATAGTCAGTCTTAGTGCACGCTATGGGTCTGCTACTTGAACCGCAAATCGAGAAATGAGCGAGCAGGAGCGAAGCTGATGTGAGAGGGAGGCAAGAGAACCTCCGAGTTTCGCGCCTTTTAAAGCTCTGGCGTGGGTTGAAGATTGGGAACTATAGTTGTGCTAATATCACTACTACTGCCTCTTTTTCTCGCTACTATCCAAGTAGCACTACTATTCGACCCAACCACCAGTGATATAGTATAGTACTACTATTAGTAGTGATATTATTACTACTATCGCTACTATTCTGGAGTCTACTACCAATCCCTGAGCTCGACGGAGACCACGCCGGCAGCGACTTCTGCTCCGACCATCATGGTCGGAACGCCAGCGCCGATTGCGACTTCAGCTGGTGCCCCTGGAGGCTCGAGTCGAGCCGTTCGACGCAGACGCCGCCTCCGATTGCGACTCCGGCGGCCACCCCTGGCAGATCGACGAAGACACCGGCAGCGACTCCTGCTCCGACGATCAAGGTCGGAGCAGCAGCGGCTATTCCGACTCCGGCGGACGCCAGTGGAGGCTCGAGTCGAGCCGTTCGACGCAGACGCCGCCTCCGATTGCGACTCCGGCGGCCACCCCTGGCAGATCGACAAAGACACCGGCAGCGACTCCTGCTCCGACGATCAAGGTCGGAGCAGCAGCGGCTATTCCGACTCCGGCGGACGCCAGTGGAGGCTCGAGTCGAGCCGTTCGACGCAGACGCCGCCTCCGATTGCGACTCCGGAGGCCACCCCTGGCAGATCGACGGAGACACCGGCAGCGACTCCTGCTCCGGCGATCAAGGTCGGAGCAGCAGCGGCTATTCCGACTCCGGCGGACGCCTGTGGAGGCTCGAGTCGAGCCGTTCGACGCAGACGCCGCCTCCGATTGCGACTCCGGCGGCCACCCCTGGCAGATCGACGGAGACACCGGCAGCGTCTCCTGCTCCGGCGATCAAGGTCGGAGCAGCAGCGGCTATTCCGACTCCGGCGGACGCCTGTGGAGGCTCGAGTCGAGCCGTTCGACGCAGACGCCGCCTCCGATTGCGACTCCGGCGGCCACCCCTGGCAGATCGACGGAGACACCGGCAGCGTCTCCTGCTCCGGCGATCAAGGTCGGAGCAGCAGCGGCTATTCCGACTCCGGCGGACGCCTGTGGAGGCTCGAGTCGAGCCGTTCGACGCAGACGCCGCCTCCGATTGCGACTCCGGCGGCCACCCCTGGCAGATCGACGGAGACACCGGCAGCGACTCCTGCTCCGACGATCAAGGTCGGAGCAGGACATTATGTTGACGATCTCGGCGACTATTACATGTATACATATAGCACGACAGTGAAGTGTTTCACATGTCAAGTGAAGTACTTCACATGTCAAGAGCAACTACGCGCATACTGTTTAAGCATCTGCGCTTCGCACTACACACTCCTACACACTTCTATGGTTCGGTAATCGAGAGGTACAGTCAGGGTTTGGTAGTAAAGCGATAGAAAGGACAGCAAATGGATCTAGGTCATCTTTTTGTTTTAAATTTGGCAGTTCTCGTTTTGCTCTTAAAAATTGTGAATTTGACCCAGAAACAGTGTACGTGTTTCGTTATTGTTTGTAATATTGTTGCATAAACCACAAAGCAAAGCATGTTCTTACGAACTACGTTTCCCCCCGGGCGCGCCCGCCCGGGCGTGCTAATGTTCGTAGTTCGAAGAACTATCGTTTGGGCCACAAATCGTGGTACAGTGGTTACCTGCGGTATTCTACCGGTAATACCGCTAGACGACACCCGTGACACAAGGCCAGTTTTCACCGGTATTCTTCACCGGGTGTGCCGCCTCACCTAAAACCACAAAAATATTAGCCACCAGAGACGAAAAGTATAGACTGTTCAAAGACATTTGGCCATGTTGAAGTGGACCGAGTTTTTATAAACGGACCACCACCGGCAGTGCCGCCTCACCTAAAACCACAAAAAGTATTAGCCACCAGAGACGACAAGTAAAGAGACTCGACTGTTCAAAGACATTTGGCCATGTTGAAGTGGACCAAGTTTTTATGAACGGACCACGGCGCATCTGCGCAAAGCGAATCAGCCGCCTCATTTCAGAATTTGCGCTGTCGAGCGAACGTCGGTAAGATGAGCGCACACGCGTGGGCGCCGCTGGTGGTGGCGGTGCTCCCATGCGAATACTAATCTTTTGTTGTGGGTGTGGTGCCGTGCAGGGACTCAAGGCAACCGGCCACACCGTTGATTGGGGCGGGATGGTGCTTCCACTACACCAAGGTACGCGTGCGCGCCGCTGGTCGTGGACGTGCTCCACTGCGAATACTAACATTTTGTGGTGGCCGTGATGCCGTGCAGAGCTTCAAGGCAACGTGGCATAGCGTCGCTCGGGGCGATGTGGTGCTTCAACTACAGCAAAGTAAGCATGCGCCGCTGGTCCCATGCAAGTACTAACCTTTTGTGGTGGGTGTGGTGCCGTGCAGGGACTCAAGGAAATCGACCACAACGTTGATCGGGGCGGGGTGGTGCTTCCACTACACCAAGGCAAGGTACGCGTGCGCGCCGCTGGTGGTGGCGATGCTGCGCCGCAAATACTAACTTTTTATCGTGGCCGTGGTGCCGTGCATAGCTTCAAGGCAACCGGGCATAACGTCTCTCGAGGCGGGGTCGTGCTTCAACTACAGCAAGGTACTTAAGTACGCGCTGCGAATGCTATGTTTACAGTGAAAGTGATAACTTACCACTGCAAAAAGCTTCTGCTCAGGCACAAGAGGGACGAAATTGATAAAGCAGTACGTACAGGAGGTGCAGGCACGAGTAATAATGGGGTAGTACTACTAGTATTACTAATACTACTCAATTGTTAATATCTCTACATAGTACATGTATACCCATTCTCGATAGAATATCCTAGGTCATTTTAAAGGTTTACTATTTGGTATTATACCGTTCCAAATACTATACCATTCCATTGAATTGTCCAGAGGCCCAGCCACAAATAATCAAACGCTTCCGCTACCCTTCCAGTAAAAACGACCACGCGCCCGTCAAGTACTACTGCACTTTCACCTCCTTCGTATTACATGATGGCACCCAAGCGAGGCTATGAACCAGTTTCCATAACCGAAATGTTATCGAGCTGATTCAAGACCAGGAGGTGGTGTGTCAGCGCGTGTTGCGCAGCATTTTTAAGTCGATCCAGGCTGGTACGTGTCCGGTGTTAAGACTCGCTAAAGTACCGAAGAAAAAGAAACAAGCACATCATCATCAATTTGTAGCACTCACTAATTTCCATCGTTAGCAACCCAAACTTACTATCGCTATAATACCATGGGATACCCCCGCACACTTCGAGGGTAAACTATTAGAATAGCATGCCGCATACTATTTGGTAGACCCCGTTAGTAGCAGAATGCCCCCATTTTTGAAGCCTTGGTAGTTCCACTCAGGGCTCGGAATCAGTAAATAAAATAAAAAGTTAGCCAGTAAATTTACTGAAATAATTTATTTGTGTGCTCCAAGTAATCAGTATTCCCTGTATTCTAGAACATGTATGCTGATACTTTCCTCTACAAGCTTCGAGAAGCGAGCGATTCGCGTTCCGCGCAAATTTAGCTCGCAACACGTAACCTAGAACTTCCAGTATGCAACACTTCTGTTTCTAAGGAGTACATGTATTTATTTGATATTTTAATTGTTTTTAGATTATGTGATCCTGATTAAGCTCATACTACATGTACTTTGTGACTGATTGTGTGGGGTCATTATGGATGCTACGCCCCTCTTGGGGCGTAGCCGTTATTTGTAACGGCTTTCCTTTTCTTCGAACTACGTCCAACCCCCCGGGACCCACGGGCCCGGGTAGGCAATATATCCCAGCCCAACATGGGACGTAACTGATATACCGGTGCGCTACCGGTGGCTAAGGGGGGTCCCCAAAAGGATTAATTGCGTGGGCAGTTTGGTACCGATATACCGGTACACTACTGGAGGCTAAGGGGGGGTCCCAAAAGGATTACCGCATAATCGTAGTCCTAAGGGTCACCCGACCTGCACTGGTTACACATCCTTCCGATAATCACATATGTTCGAAGGTTATTTTAGTAATTCACAGACTAAGTTTTACTCCATATTATTAGCTTTTGACCCCCTACTTCACCCGCGTCCGGGTCCGGCCAGTTGCAGCCGTCTGTGCCGGCGAGGATGCAACCGTACACGACGCCGAGTGCACCGACTCAAGTGCTGCTGGGCATCACGAGCGCGACGATGCTGACGGTGCGGTGGGCGCCGCCGAGCGACGACGGAGGCGACGCCATTTCTTCCTAACGTTACGTGGTGCAATGGGATGTTACGGCCGGCTTCGACTCGCTGGCGTTGACGAAGGGGACGACCGCCACTGTGAGCGACGCAACGCAGCGGTCGTACACCATCACGGGCCTCACCCCGGGGATACGTGCGAGTGTTTGCCAAGAACCGCGGGGGCCAGCAGACGTCGACGCCGGCCTCGTTCGTGCCGGCAGTGAGGAACCCGGGCAAGCCGAACACACTGACGTTGGAGGCCACGAACGTGACGGGGCAGCTACGCGAGGAACCCGGGCAAGCCGAACACGCTGACGTTGGTGGCCACGAACATGACGGGGCAGCTACGCGCGACTTGGTAGGCGACCGTGATCCCGGCCCGTGGCTACCCATGCGCAGGCACGCTACAGGCGCCAGGCAGCTGTCCGGTGGTCGGAGCCTTGATCATTGTCTTCGTCTTCGTTTATCTGCTTCTTTTTTGGCGCGCTTTCGTTTGCCTACCACGTCTCTATAGAAGAAAGAAATCGTTTCATCAAGTCGTTTCCTTTCTCGATGTGGTCAATTATTTTGCGCTTGTGTGAATAATCGACCGGGACTCGCTCGTACGTCCGTCGCTTCCTACCACTTCCACTGATGCAGGGCCGAGTCATGTGAACTGCTTGGCGTCTCTTCCGAAGTTGCGATTTAGAGCAACCCCACCGGTAGCGGCAAACGGATGTTGTATCCCAAATTTAGCGTAAATTTGGCATCTGGCCGAGCCACCGGTGTCGGCAAATGCGCCACAAATCTGGCGAAGGCGGGTTTGAGCTATTTTCTCCCCCAAATCTGCCGAGGAAAATTGCGACCGTAGCGTTAGTAACGGACGCGACTTCCGACGATCATCGCACTTCATTTGCTAAAGGCCGTAGCATGAGCCAAGCACGGGGGCCAAACTACAGCATCGAGGAAGATAAAACTTTGTGCCGGGCCTGGCTGTCTACGAGCGGTGATGGTGGCACGGGCACAAGCCAGTCTGGGTGTGAGTTCTATGGCCGCGTGAAGGTGACGTTCGACGAGGAGCTTCGTCAAACTGGCAAGTGGGTTGCGGAGCGAAACATTAAATCACTTGGGTCTCGCTTTTCAACTATTTCCCATGATGTTTCGAAGTTCGTCGCTTGCCACGCCAAAGTTACTGCGCTGGAGCCAAGTGGGTGTACGCCAACCGACATTGAGCATCAAGCCGTCGAGCTGTACGAGTCAGTAAAGAAGAACGGTAAGTTCCGTTTTCTGCAGTGCTGGAGTATATTGAAGGACTCGCCAAAGTGGGGAGCGTGGCGCATGCGTCGTGATGGCAAGAGCACGCCGCAGAAACCAACTCATAAAAGGACTGAGCGGCTCGACGACAGCGATACAACTGCGACAGCGACTTCTGACCAGCTACAGTCTCCCGTCTCGACCGAGTCTTCCTCAAGACGTCCAGTCGGGCAAAAGCGATCCAAGCTGGAAGAAACCAACTCAACTTTGTATGCTCGACAAGTCCAAGCAGCTGAGCGAATGGCTAGAAACGGCGAAGCCAGAAACCGGGTTGCGCGTGTGCAGGTGGATCTCAACATTTTCAGTTTAGCACCAAACTCTAATGATCCAGAGGCAATGGAGTATGTGAGGTTACAACGCAAGCTTATATTGGCCCATGTCCGAAGCGAAGCGGCTGCGCTAGAAGCTGGTAGCAGTGTCGCGAACGAGGATTCATGCAACGCCGACAGTACGGTGAACAACAGTACTCCCACCCCCGACGCCAACCGTTGCAGTAATCCCGACATCAACACTACTCCCGTCCCCTACATCAACCGCAGCAGCAACACCAACATTGGGTCAACGGACCCGGTCGTGAAGACCGTAGAAATCGTGCCCACATCAGCAGAATTCGCTTCCACATCAGGTGAGCATGCAAGCACACTTAGCGACGCATCGATTCTACTGTCGCTTTAATTTCAGCAGTTCGCTATCTTCTTTATCGTTTGCGTTAGATATTCAACTTAATGTTTGTTTAGTTCTTCAACTTAATGTTGACATAATATTCTCTAATATGAATGTCGGCCTGGGACTTTATATTTCGGAATTTATAGCCTGAGTAAATGAATATTGTATCGCCTAAGTAAATGAATGCTGATCAATTCGAGTAAAGGTTTACTCCTGCAACCCGCGGACTTCCCACAAATGAGTTACTAGATCGTCGCGAAGGCTAAAGTGCTCGCGGCGGTTGTGCAACTTGAACGAGTTTGTAATTAGGTCAGCGACTGTAGGAGCTTGGTGCATTGTTGCTGGCCGCGAGATGTTGAACACGGGAACACCACCGGGTTGAGCCGCACCAGAGAAGAGGTAGTCATGACCAGTTAAATCAGGATCGAAGCGTTCGTCCTCTAAAATCATATTGTGGAGAATCACACACGCGTGCATGACTGTTGACATCGCATGAACACTCCACAGTCGACATGGCGTATCGAGAATGCGAAATCGGGCTTGCAATACTCCGAAGCATCGCTCTACGTCCTTCCGACACCCTTCTTGGGCACGAGAATAAGGCTTCTGCTTTTTCCCACGTGGACATTCAATAGGTTTCGCAAACACAGGCCACTCGGGGTATATGCCATCAGCAAGTAAATACGGCATATAATGCCGATTTCCTAGTGTTGTTTACAAACGACGTTAGAAAATGCGTGTTAATATCAAAATGAACTAGAGTTGGCATCAAGTATAGAACACGAACCTGCGATAGAGAAATCGATACGAGGAGCTTTCCCCTGGAGCATCTCATTGAAAAGCGGCGACTGGTCAAGAATGTTGATATCGTTGAGCGAACCGGGGGAGCCGAAGTTGCAATGCCAGATTCGTAGATTGTAGTCTGCCACTGCCTCCAAGACCACAGTCGGTTTCTTCTCTTTGCCTTTGTATTGGCCGGCATGGGCGGTTGGGCAAAGTCGCCACTGCCAATGCATACAGTCCACAGAACCTATCATCCCAACAAATCCACGACGTGCATTCTGCTCTAGCAACCCGTGCAGCTCTTCAATCGTTGGCGCCCTCAAGTATTCTCCACCGAAACACGCAATCACAGCGAAGCAAAACCTTTTCAAGCACTTTATAGCTGTTGTGTCGGATAGTTCTAGATTCTCGTCGATCGCGTCGGCTGCACTTGCGTACGCAAGCTGACGTAGAGCCGCGGTTACTTTGAGAAGCGTCGAAATCCCCATTTTACCAGTTGCATCAGGACGTTGCTCAAAGTAGCTGTCCGTAGCGACGACGCCCTCCATGATCCTCTGAAATAATTGCTGCCGCATTCGAAATCGGTTCCGATAGTCGCCCTCGTCGTATATAGGATCAGGTCCGAAGTACTGCTGCAGAAGTCGCAGGTGGCGACTGGCCGGATCGCGCTTTTTGTTGGGGGCACGACCCAGACGAGAGCCGCCCGGTGCTGACGCGGCATCCGCGTCTATCAGGCAGGAACGGAGCATCGCTACAAACATAGCGTCATCTTCTTCGCCCTCTGCAAGAAAGTCCTCCACCCAACGATTAGCATCGGCAGCATTCATGGCTCGCGAGCTCTTCGAAACACCGTCTGCTGCGCAAAATATAGAGCGAACCGGTGTGAGAATCTCAAGGCGCTATCTCCAAATCTAAAAAAACATGTGTATTTGCCTCCAAATATAGAATAGAGATGCCGCTATGCTCTTAGCAGACCCATGGCTTAAAAATAGGAGTTGGCATATGTTTTTTCATCGAGTGCCATTGGTCAAATAGTTAGTGACCCTTAGTAGTAAACGACGCTTAGGACTACGATTATGCGGTAATTGCGTGGGCAGTTTAGTACCGATATAGCGGTACACTACTGGAGGCTAAGGGGGGTCCCTAAAAGGATTAATTGCGTGGGCAGTTTGGTACCGATATACCGGTGGCTAATCGGGACTACCAACGGGGCGAGGCGAGGACATGAGCGACCTGCCGGCGGTGTGTCCAGCCTTTCTAACTCCCTGGATTAGGTTCATTCCCGGGCAGATGCTGCGGCTGCGAAGCAGGCGCATGAGATGCCCGTGGTCATCGCTAAAAGAAAAGAACTTCGTACGGGAGAAAGTGTGTGTATGTGCGTGTTGTGCCAACGAAAGCAAGTTCCTGAGCGCCAGGATACGAAGGTTCTTGCATCCAGAGGAAGATGTGTGATGAAATATTTGAGTTGACTGAAAGAAGTTTTAAAGCTAGATTGAAGACATTTGACTAAGCCAGCTTCGGCAGTCGTGAAGAAAGCTCAGTCTACAATTTACCATCGACTCGAGAGGTAGAGCATGCGCGGGCCTGACTGTGTTGTTGTTTATATCTAGGTTTGTGCTCCGATAGGTTACTATATAATTCCTACGTGTAGTCTATCTAACGTCGTAATTCAAAAATCCTATCCCAGCCTTCGCGAAGCCCTAGTATACTATAGTAGTGATAATATCACTACTAATGCTAACTTCAACTCACACACTACTAATATAGTGCTAAATTAGATCTGCTAATAGCACTACTAATACCACTTATCCTGGTAACGTACAGCTCACTCGGGACTACTTGTACCTGTACTGCAAGTTGTAGCGCCTGGTGCTACCAGCCCACCCCACTAGTTTCTCGCTACTGTTCAATTAACACTACTACTCGGTCCAAGCACCAGAACTTTAGCAAATCACTGACATTAGTAGTGCTATTATCTCTAAGACTTCACAGAAAGTTATTGAGTCGCAACGAGATACGTCGACTCTCTATATCTGTCAATTCCTGTGCTAAATACCGACGTAGACTACTTATCACTGGCCTTCAGCAGGGACAAGCGTCCAGTTCTCCACTCGTGTTGCCGACTTGGACTTCTCAGGAATCACAGCGTCATTTCACTGCTTAGCCCATCTTGGGTGCGTTCGAGACCGGTAGAAACGCACAGACGAAATAGGGAAAAGCACAGAGATTAGCGGGAACCGCACAGATAAACCGGTATATTTTTTTCCACCGCCTTCTAATAAAGTGTTCTGGGGGTTGCACCCCCAGCCCCCGCAGTTGAAAAACTAACTACTGGACAGGGTAACGGGTCCGCTCGCTGAGATGCTCGTCGCTGGGCCCGCCTACGCAAATACCGCGCGGCCCTGCTTTGCGGGCACCCCGCGCGGGTTTGCTTTGGCTACGCTCCTCGCAACCGCTCACTACCGTCCACTATTAAGAGCACTCACAACCACACGATTTCACAATCTGTGCGTTTCACGGATTTGTCTGTGCGATTCTCTTTTTCTCGGTGCGTTCGGTAGCACGCAATTTGCCATGTTTTGCTATTTTTCGCCTATTTTTACACACAATTTCGATTCGCGATACCAAGCCAAATCGAGTCTTGTTCGGTCAACTAATATCGTGTTTGATATTTTATTTCGTACATCGCCGAATTTGGCGATGTTTCCTGATGGATTTGCAATATTGCGCCTGTGTCCTCGCAAACCTTATCTGACTGGCAGGGGCACCATCCTTCCTGTCCTATGAATTTGCATAAGCCGTTCAGGACTCAAGGGACTCCGAGTCGTCGGGAGCTCCAGGTGCTTCACGTACTCCGGGTCGTCCGGGTACTCCAGATCAACGGGCTATCTAGATGCTCCAGCTTCCTTGAATTCACCAGATCTCCCAAACCAAATCACGTCACTAGCTTGCCGCAGTCGAACAAGTGGGGAGCTCATTTCGTACGCTCTCTAGAAACTCGTCGAACATCAGGGTCGCCGTGTTCGGCAACGAGCTCGATCGCAAGTTCAGATAGCGATCACGTTTTGTTTTGAGAATAATAATATCATCAGCTTCTTACCGCTGCATACATTCTCTGTCGATATAACAAGACCGGTGTTCTCTAGAGACACGTAGTAGAAGAATGAAGGTACGATGATGCAACCTTTCCCTGTTGTAGAATCTCGCATCACTTTCCGGCTTAAGCAGCTCGTGTAGATATAGCGACCCTTGACGAATGGAGGTGTTGCGCAACACTTTAGCGTAGTGTGAGCGCAAGTATGGCGCTAGTGCGTTGGTCGCTTCCATTGTTGTGTCCTCCGAAGTCGAGGTGCTGTCGTCGCTTTAGAGCTCCGTCGTCTCCTGTGCTCTGCATCACCGACACCAAGGTCGCAATCCCTCCTTGAACAATCAATGCCCTGGCCTAGATGATATCAACTACTTATATCTACTAAGGTAGGGATTTGCTGAGTCGATGCCACCGAGGAACTCAGCGACGAGCAAGAAATAGAATACGAGGCGAAATCGAGTCTGCTTAAAAAATGCTATTCTTGGCGACATTGCGAATTGTAAATTGCGTTTCCACCGAACGCACCCCTTACTTTCATCTAGCGTATTTTTTTTCCACCAGTCTAGAATACCTACAAACCATCTACAACTCGCGACTAACTCTTTTTTTGTTATCGACCTGCGTACTCTCCCGGGGCGGCCGCTCCGGGTAGCCTATTAGTCTCACTCAGACAAATTGCTGTAACCACTGTAATAAAGTCGCACGACTAGTAAGGGTGAGTACTCCATGCCGGTGATTGGGCCCGCAATTGGGCTCTACCAACTAATGCCGTGCGTTGCCCGGGAAAGCTCTGGATATTGGCGTACCGGCAGTTCAAGCTCTAACTTACAGGCGAGTGCAGACAAACTGGAACGAATTGCACGCCAAACGGCGTGCGTTTTAGATGCAGGTCGACGATTTATTTTCTGACCAATCACAACCCTAGGAAAATTATCTACTTGCTGCCGACAAAACTAACATCTATCGGAGCACAAACCTAGATAGCAACAATACAGTCAGTTTCTTCGTACTTTTGTTTTTAATGCTGGACACGGGCATCTCCTGCGCCTGCTTCGCAGCCGCAGCATCTCCGGCTGGCCAAATACAGCGAGTGAGAAAGGCTGGACACACCGCCGGGGGTCGCTCATGTCCTCGCCCCACCCCCTTGTTTACATCAAAATTCAGTGCTGAACAACGCCAATGCGCTACGCTTAAGGGGAGCCGTTTAGCCTTTTAGAGCATCTCCAGCGGTAAGCTCGAACACTAGTTTTATCGTAAAAGTAACACCGTTGAGCCTTGAGATAGATTTAACGACCCCACCGGTGAGTCGTATCGCGGGTTTTAACTTCACCAGGGTCTATACTTTGACTCTTCGGTCTTAACCCTTTCGTGCACGCGTGTATTTGTCTTACTTAAACAATACTATACAAACCCAAGATGTTAGACTATGGAAGGGGTATTTTGCGCCCTTTCATTTGGCCATGGTACTACTACAAATCTTCCGCAAATCATTGAGCCATATTTGCGAGCCAATGGGACACTGCCCATATGGGCGGGAATTCATGAAAGGGCGCATTTTGCGCCCTTTTGTAGGTGGATACAGTGGTACTCCAAGATAGACCCACGAAAGGGGGCAAAATGAGCCCTTTGACCACGAAAGGGTTAAAATAAGACTCGAATTCTAACCTTTACTTGTTTTTACTATGGGGATCGGAGCTCGATAATCAAAGCTGCTCAGGACGAATATTCGTGGTCAATGATTTAGTTAAGTCGGCGAATACATCCTCCCGGTGGGGGGCTGTCCTCTCAACACCGACTTATTTTAATTTTCGTGGTGGCTCGATATGACCGAAAAATAAGTCCTACCGCTGGAGATACTCTTAGGGACACGTGTGGTTTTTACTCTATTGTTACTCCAAAGTCGTTTGATTGTTACTCTAGTGTTACTCCAATGTCGTGTTGAGCGAATGTCGTTCTTCACCGGATGGGTCAACATTCACCCACGATGACATAGGTTTTCAGCAATTATTAAGTATTAGGTCCGTTTAGAACAGATCTTACAAATATCGAACTATCACAAAATTACACAACTATCCAAAACTGTGTTTATACAGGATCCGCGAGGGGTCTGGACCCACCTAAGACTCTGGATATAAATATCCAGAGAATATACTAGTATAGCCCCGGCAGTTTGGAGGTAGAACTCACAATACATGTACCGACATCCGTGGAAAGATGTAACCAGCGGAAAGATCTAACCGGTAAACAACCCAAAGTCAAACAAAGCACGTGCTCTAAGTAAGCTTTAAGTTTATGGCCGATTGGATATTCCCTCGTTTAGCTGTGGAATCCGTACAACCCTGCCGCTTTAGCTGTGGAAACCGTACAACCCTCCTTAGTGCCGCTTTCGACGATCACCGCTGAAAAAGTCCCGCTCCCTCTTCTCGTAGGCCGCCTGCTTGGCGAGGCGCTGTTGCAGCATACGCAGGCGGAAGTCGTCGTACCGCGCAGAGAGTGGCGGGGGGCCACCGGCCTCGGTGCTCCACATAGACGATGTTACCACCACGAGCACCATAAGCAGCATAACACGCTGGGAGAAGTTCATCTCGGAGGATCGGTCAAAGCTTGAAAGGCGGGCTTCTGTGTAAGGCTGGGACTTGAATGCTTCAGAGCTTGTTGCGATGTGGTCGCCAAAAGGGTCGTGCCTCCATCAAGTCTCCCTCTCAAGCCCCTCGTCCTCGAAGCCGCACACCAATGTGTCCGATAAGAACGTGTGCTCAATTTGTACTAGCAGTTAAATTTATCCGGCATCTACGAGCCCAGAGAGCTGCTGCTGCTTCCCTGGCTACCACGGTTCCGGTTGCGGCGGTTGTTGTTGCCACCAACGGATGGCAAGCTTGGTGTGTCGGTCGCCTCCGGTGGCACGTACGCCATCATGCGGATCCAACGACGGCGGCGCACAGAAGCACCGAGGCGTTTCATGCTCGACTTGCCGCGAGCCAAGTGAAATTTGAAACGTGGGAAGTCGGTAGCATAACTCCACCCTTCGTCGTCACAATCCGTGTAGTTCTTGTCAATTCGCCAAGGCGTCGTCCAGCTCCAATGAGGAGGCAGGGAAACCTGCTCGAAACTCATTGCTTTGTCACCCTCTCGATTCGAAAAGCGAGGTCGGTCTGTCGGTAACAAGTGGTTTGGCGCCCACTTTCCAAACATGCTCACACGTTGGTTCTCAAAGATCTCCTCCAGTGCCACGCTTCCATCCAAAGTGCTGTTGTAACGAGTGACGCTCGGCCGGCGACGAGAGACAACTCCAGTCGATGAACTTCTTCGCGGGCGGGCAGTAGCTCCACCTCCTTGGTCAGCACTGCCAAAGGGACGAGCGGCATCGGATGCACTGGAAGTCCCCTCTGCATCCAACGCCTTTTTGAGCCCCTCAAAAATCATTTTCGTACTCTTCACGACTCCCTCTTTGGTTGCAGACATAATCTTCGACTTGAACATCGTGCTCTTCGAAAATGGGATCCCGATATAAACCTTCGCAACAAGTGGCGATCCGATGGCATCTGTGCGCGGCTCGATAACATACACTGTCTCGACGTGGAAGCAGTCGCCGTAGGGAATATCGAGCAACGTCAGCTTATGCTCGATAACAAGACGATCAGCATCCATGCTGTCACGGTCCTGCGACGAGAATGGCACGTGCACGAGCTGCTCTGCCATCGTCGAAGACGGCCCAAGAGCCGATGTGCTTTTAGCGCGGTATTTCATCTCACGCACCTGCCCACCATACTCCGCCGAATCCTCCCACTTTCCCACGACATGCTCCGTGTCCCCCGCCTCGTTATGGATACTCTGCCACCGCGTTAGTGTGTTATCAGCGTAGAACAAATCGAAGAAGTGAAGTCCGTCCTTGACAGCAGGGTGCAAGTCGTACTCGCCAACAACCTGTCGCTCCTCCTCAGAAGACATTAAAAACGGTTTAGCAGGAGCTGCAGACGCGGACGCACTTGGATTTTCCATCGATCGGTTCACCATGTGGAAATACAACCGCGAAGAGCTAACCATTGCCTCACGCGTAGCCGAAATGATCTTCGACTTGAACATGCAACCCTTGGAGAATGGCACACCCAGGTAAACCTTAGCGACTAGCTGACCAGGACTGCCATCGTTGGAGGGGACGCGCTCCAAAACAGTCACCTTTTCAACTGAAAAGCAGTCGCCATAGGGGATGTCGTGCATAACTACCTTCGACTGCATCACAAGCTTGCCATTGCCATCAATACCGCCTTCGTCGAAAGGCACGTGGTCAGTCGTGGTCGTCATAGTGTGCGATGGCCCAATTGAAGCGTTTGTAGGTGATCGGCAGCTCATCGTTCGCACCTGGCCGCCGAACTCCTTCGAAGGAGTCCATTCTCCGACCTCAATCTCCGAGTCACCACGCTCCTTGTAGTATTCACTCAAGCGGTCCGAAGTGCCGTTCGCCAAAAAGTTCTGGAAAAAGTCGTAGGCACTTGCTAAGGACGCGTGCAGCGGATATTCGCCAACAAGCTCGCGCTCGTCGGCAGACGTCACGAGGAACTGCATTAGCTCTGCACCACCAGCATTGTCCACCGAGTATTTCAGCGAGAGCATCAATTGTCCAAGGATGGCATCGCGGGTAGACGTGACAGGCCATGCACACGTGAACTGCGCCGTGCGCATACCCGTGAAGCCCAGCAGCTCGCGCAGGGAGAGGGACACCTCGCCGATTTTCGTGGTAAGATAGCGCAAATGAATTTCGTACACGTGCAGCACCATGATGTCGGGCAGGCCACAAAAGGCGCCGGACGTCGCACCAAGCGAGCGACACTCCTGGCACTCCGAGCACAAGTGGTCCTGGAAATGCCACGCCAGCTTCTCGTTCCACTTCACCACCGCTCCTTTCTCGCCCTTCTCGCCTCGCGGCTTGGGGGACGTCTGCCCCACGGGCACGCTCGAGTAGTCGTGCAGCTCGGACTTAAACTTGGCCACCACGTAGAACTGCCGCAGCGACGCATCCTTGTCGTAACTCATGTCCTGCACCAGCAGCTCCAGCGCGTGAGATTTCAGTCGCACCGGGGGAACTTCAATGTCTTCGCCCGAGCTGGCCAGTAGGTTGAGTGCACTAGCTGTGACGCCGCTTAACGCGTTGAAGCCATTTTCATTCGAGTCGTGCAACTTCAGTGCCGACGCCGAAGACGAGAGCGGGGGAACGCTGCTGTTCGACGCCAGCGCTGCCTGCGACGGCACGGGCGCTACAGCAGCACTGAGCACGCTGTCGATCCGGCCCGGCACGTGGCCCTGGATAGCGCGCATCGTCAGCACACAGAGCCACGAGCGCGCGGCCATGTCGTCCTCTGCTCTGAAAAAGTAGGTGCCGCCCAGCGTGCCTCGGATCTCGAGTGTGTTGGCTCCGAACTCGAACGGGTCGGCAGGTTTCACGGCGTGCACGGCCAGCGACCCCTTGACGTTCGTGTTGCGCCTCGCCGCGTCTGCGTTCGGGTAGTACTTGATGCGCGCGTGGGCGTCCAGCACCACGAAGCGCTTCTTCCAGTGCTTGCCGCGCTGCAGCCCCTTCTTGACCAGCAGCCAGCCGTCCAGCGGCGCGTCTCCCAGTTCCACGATGCCCTCCACAAACTCCTGCTTGTTGGCTACAGTGTCGGCGAAGAAGGGCATCGAGTAGTACGTGGAGCGACGCGGCAGGCGCGCGCGGGTCTCGCGCTCCAGTCGGTCCCGCACGCTGGCCGCGCGCTTCACGGGGTGTTTGTCCGCGGCCTTGAGGCTGCGCGGAGCCACGGGGCTGGCTGCGCTCGCGCTGTTGCTGCTGCCGCTGGAGCCCTGCGCCGGCACGGGGAACACAGTGAACAGCACACGCAAGAGCACGACGCAGAGCGCGAGCCCCACGGTCACCACCATGAACAGATCCAGGAACGCGTGCGCATTGCCGCCCAGCGGGTCGCTCGGTGGGACGCACGTCTCCATGCGCTGCAGGGATCAGCTGGTCTTCTCCTTCGTCGTCGCGAGCGAGCGGGTGTCTTCTTGGCGACGTATTCGGCAGTGCGCCTAGGCTTATGCTCCGTGGGGCGCGCAGAGATTACCCGTGCTGACGCCGCTCAACGACGCCTACGACACGTACGTTATTCACTTGAAGTTTGTATGCCAACGGGATTCTGGGCGAGATCAGGCAGTGTATCTGGACGGGTTCATGGCCCTTTTGTGCCGAGACCGTCAAATAGCATGCCAAGCAATTAGGGAGGGATGTAATCGGGCTGATCCCGAGGACTAAACTTTGCCTGCAGCTTCGACTGTTGCCGCCTGCATCGATTCTATCGATTCGGTACTGTAGCCTCGTCGCATCCACCGGCTCTGACGTCCTGCTTACCTATCCTATAGGTAGGTGGAGGCGAGTGGGAGAGCAAAATAAAGGTTGTGTAGCTGAGACCATAGCGTCGCCATGTTGCCATGAAAACACTGTTGACGACCACTACGAACAGGTGTTGGGTCGTCCACAGTGGGCTCCACAAATTGTGGCACAATGGAGTCCACTGTTGCCTTGCCGTGTTGACTCCACCAAACTGGAGTCATCACAGCGAAGCATAGCAACAGTGGCTGCAACTGTAGACAGGAGAGTGCTGGCGGTGAACCAAAAAAATCAGCCTATAGGATAGATCTTCTCAAGATGTGAGCAAGAGCACTTTTACAGTAAAGTTGGCAGGCCCCAGGATCATCATCTTGACCTCGAAGATGGCACCAACCAAAGGTGTGCAGGACACGGTTGAAGGGATCCTCGGCGGTTTCCCTACGGCACTGAAACTGGCCGGCGCCGACACTGCTGCGCGGCGTGGCGTGGCGGATTGAGCGCGGTTGAAGGCCGAGAATTTGAAAGTGGTCGACCAGTACAAAAGCAGCCCGGTCCACAGCGAGAGCCGGCATCGAAGCAGCAGCGGGCTATGCCAAACCTTTCCGGCAGCTGCAGTCTGTGTAGTCGGCAGATGGACGCCTTTGGACATCGCCTTTAGCTTGACGTTGCAGATAGAGGTTTTGGGACTTGACTGGGCGCGCGCAAAGCAGTCCTCGGCATACAAACTCCAAGTGTTTTCCGCCCTCTGGGGAAGAGACGAGGGGTCGTTCCGTCCTCATTATAAGACTTCCCTCGCCCGACGAGAGAACCAGAATGCGGCGCGATTTGTCCCGAGAGCGCGTGTTCTTCCTGCTGGTGCTGGCCGCCGGACTGCTGGTGCTGTCGGGCCTCATGCTTCGCCACGAAAGCGCCGTGCTGCCCGCACGCACCTTCCGCGATGGCTTCACGGTGGCTGAGGGCGTCGTGCGACGCGCGGAGATCGTCGCGGCCGCCAACGCATCGGACGGGAATGCGACGATGGCACCGCCCGAAGCGGAGGGGCACACGACGACCATCAAGACGGAGGACGGAGACGAGATCACCATCAAGCGGTCGGCCACGTCCAAGGGCAACAAGATCACGACCATCTCGCGTGACGACAAGGGAAAACTCACGATCGAGGACGCGACGGCCGAGGAGCGGCGAACTGAGGCAGAGACCAAGCCCGAGGAGGCTCCGAGGGCAGAGAAGCAGGATACATTCGAAGATATCCCCACTGCGTCCCCCAGTGCCATCCTCAAGCAGGATACGGGTACAGCCAGACGCGACACGGAGGAAGTAGCGGCTGACGCAGCTGAGGACGAAGCCACAGGAGCGGAAGCGGTGGTCGTGAGCGGGGGCAAGAAGGTGACCGTAGTGCAGGTGAACCGATCGCTGACCAAAGTGAGTCTGTCAGACGTAGAGGAAGAGGATCATGAGGACGCCACGAGGTAGCGCAACAGGGGACTCGTCATCGTCGCCCAGCGCCGATATTTATGTGGGAGTTTTTCATCTTGCTAAGATTTTCTGACTAATGCACACAAGGTAATTATGTATTTTCAGTGTTCGAACGTTCCATAGGGATCCCAACGGTGGGTTCACTGCGTTGCATCTATCGAGGTTGATATGGCGCGATAACGAAGAAAAGCGAGTTTCGTGCTCCACTCGAGAAGGATGCAAAAAGAAATTAACAAGCTGACGATGCAGTACGCCTCCGTCGCCGCTCAAGTTACGACGGTGACAACGACTTGGAATATTGCGATCGAGTATTCTCGGCTAGCATTCGTGCCAACGAGCGTGCCAAGGTCGCGCTTGCCGAATGCTTCAAGTGTACATGTACAGCGGGATTTCCTTGGCCCCGGATACTTATGTATGAAGTATGCTACTACTGTAGTATATGACTCAGCGTGTGGTTTGGCGGTGCGCGTGTTTGCATTTTGCTTTCGCGAACTGCGTCGAGTTGCGTGAGAAATGCCTTCGTGTCGTGGACGGGTGGGTGGCGCAACTTAAGTATGGTGATATTGATGAAGATGCCTATAAGAGCATGCTGGAGCACGGTCGCGCAGCTACTTCCGGCACTCGGGCCCTCTCCAATTTGGTGCAGAATGTGGAAACCAAGTGCATGGATATTTACTCATCCACTCACGCAGAGCCGCTCGACCAGCTTGGCAATTGTTGCCTTTTCGAGACTGTGGAGTCTGGCTACGGCAGTGCTCCATGCGTTTGTATCGGTTTGGCTCGCTTTGCAGTCCCATGGAGGCGCATTTGGATGTTTGGAGATTGTGTGCGCTTTAGACTGGCATTCAGCTTGAGCGATTGACGTGGCGATGGAAACTCATTGGTTGCCACAACAAGATGCACCACTGCCATTGCTTTTGCCCAGCGATATCAAGCACTTTCTTGGTCAGGCGCTGTGGTGAAGACCCGACGCCACTTCTGCGTCTATCTTTTGGGGACTCTGGAGAATGCCTCCCGTGTTTTGGACAAAGCTCTTGTCACTCCATAGGGCAAGTTCGTGGCTCTCGAACGCCAACCGAAGCTTTAAACTTGACCATCGTTAGATGTCTACGAACTGCTACAGTCAATTGCTTTCTTTTTTTGTTGCCACACAACCAGGCACACGCGGTTCTTTTGTGTGTGCGGCAATGAATCGTGCGATGGCCTGCCTTACACAAAATTAGTGTTTGTCGTCTTCCTTTAGGCAGTGCCACAGCTTCTGCACCCGCGACCCAGTTATCGGCTCCTACGGCATGCAATGCTGTAAAGTTAGCAAAACACAGTTCACGCGAGTAGATCGTGAATAGCAACCGACCTGTTTGAGCTGCACCGTGTTACGCATCTCCAGCACCTTGAACAACTCTGACTGGTCCAAAGTTCCATTGGCTGCTCCATAGTCAGTAGCATATTTATTAGTCAACAAAACGTCTACCCGTATACTTCTCAAGTATTTGCCATTGCTCACCGTCGTCGTCAAAGATGCGAAACGCGAGCTGCACTACTGGAGACGATAGCTCCACGCCACTCACAACATGTGCCGCGCGAATAAAATCGGCTGCAAGGAAGCACAGACGACAAGAGCTGTAAAATCCAACCGAAGACGGTAGTTTCTCTTTGCATAGTATTTTTACCTTCGGTGATTTCGTCAGCTCCAGTAAGCTCAAACGCCAGCTTAATATATGGCAAGTGGCTCTGCACGTTAAAGTGAAAGGCAAAGAATTCTTCCCATGTTACCATTCCCTGCGATGACATCAGACACAATACGTTACATCGTAAAATACTGACGCTTTGCCCAATCAGTTCAAATAACTACGTACATCACTGGCATTCAATGCCTGCACGCGATCCAGATACGGAGGCAACTTATCCGGGTCAAAGCACGAGACGAGCGTGAGAGCAAAGTCGTGAATCGACATGGTCGGCTCCTTCGTCAGCGGGTTCACGGTAGCATACAAATCAAACTCGGCCCTCAAGATTTGCTTGCGGAGTTCATCCAAGGCCGCTCCAAGGTCTTTGGCCGTGATGGTCTTGCTGAAGTGGCCAAAGAGAAATTTGGTCAGGCGGGGCAGTGTGTCTTCCGCTGATATGGGCACTTCTTCTCCGCCTTCTCGAGTTGTGATAGTTCGCAGCAGGTTTTCAATCACTGCGCAGAACTCGGCCTTGTCCACAGACCCGTCCCCATCCAGATCAAGCATGCAGAACGCCACGTCGAAGTGCTCCTTCGGGACTGCGGTGCAACCAGCGATTAGTTCAAATCCATCAGCAGCTTCAGGTGTTGCTCAATGACAGCAAAACTCACTCTGCAGCAGGTGAATAAGCAGGTAGCACTCCTCGTACGTAATGAGCCCGTTGGCGTCCCCCACGAAGTCGCAACTGTACGTCACGTCCGGCCGCTATGAAGTCACATCCACCAAACGAGTTAGCCACACTTCCACACACAACCAATGCACTCCCATGTCAACGTTACGCTGCCCGTAAGATCTTACGGGCGAGTGGAGATGGAACTGTGGGAGCACGAACGAGTGCAGGAAGTCGGTGAACGTCATGGCCTTGACGCGTCTGCCATCCGCCACCTCCACGCTCTTGCTCGCGTACATGTCGAACCTTTTCCGGAGCGAGTCGATGGCCACTCGGCGCTGCTTGTACTGGTCCAGGTGGGTCTTCATCTGATCCACCTCCTGCAGCTTGGCCTGGTGCTTGCTGCGCTGCTTGAGCAGCAGTCGGCGGCCTCTGAGTCTCGCGCTCGTCTCCTCGCCCTCTGAGCCGGCCACCACGGACCCAAGCCCCCCGGCCAGCTGTTTGGCCTCTGCGTGAGTCGTGGCGTCTTCGGCGTTCGCAGCGGCCGCCACAGCGAGCGCCACCGCCGCCATCCCCAGCGTCGCACCAACGCTCGTCGTCTGGCGTCCGTGCTGCCGTTTCCCCAGCCGCTGCACCGCTTCGACGCCCGCCGGACGAGAGGTGATCGACTTTGTGGCCGCAGAGAGGCCTGGGTGGCTCGCACAGCGCGCCCCCACCGCCCGCAACACCCGCAACACCTGCACCATCCTCGCGTCGCCTTCAACTGGTTCGGGATTCCTCAGATCGCAAATCGCAAATATTCGTACTTAGCAAAAGTCAACTTTACTTCGCACCTGCACAAGATCACTCAGGCCCGAGGCCCGCGGCTTCTTATGACGCGCATTGGACGTCGCAACGACAAGATGACGGCGAGTGCATCGACGCTGCTAACCGACGGTGGAAGCTGGCAATATGGATGCATGCATGTACCATTGGCGTCTTCGTCAAAGCTGCGTTGTTGGGGGCGATGCGGCGGGAGAAGAGCTGCTAGAGCTGCTTGATATTGCTGTAGCAGTTGGCCTGCCGATGGTCCGGCGGTTCGTGTCGAGCTGCTGCATAGGTTTCAGCTGTTCAGTTCAACGTTACTATCTTGTAGGGGCGGACTGATTATTGGTTCCGCCACCCGGCTGCTGGATGTCTCCGGACGCTACTGGCGGCTATTATCGTCCAGCGTCATGCCCGGAGCTCCATTTCCCAACTCGTTGACTGCGTGGTACTGGCTGACTGACTGATGCTGCAGACGTCTCGTCGGTCGCTGTCGCTATCGTCCGCGTCGATGCCGACACCCGTATGCTCGGCCCGCCGCGCCTCATGGCGATCGAGCGCTCGCAGTGCTGTCAGCAGCGAGAGCACCAGCTCTATCAATGCAGGGGCTGCACCAGTCAGCAATTCGAGCACGTTCACACTCGCCAGCAGCTCCAGTGGCAGCTTCGACCATGCAAAGGGCGATGAAGCAGAGACGATACCTCTGCGAAGATCCGACAGCACACGCAACTCGGCAATCAAGCCCGCGTCTCCTGTCAAGTCGGTAGACCTTGCGGCGTACTACACATTTTCCAGGAGGAACAGCAAAATTGTGCACGACGACACCCAGGGGCTGTCGGGCTTCCTCGAGTACAGGAAGCTCAACGGCACGTGGCGACCATTCCTGTTCCAGACCATGGGCCACCAACTGGTACTCTACCGAGTTCATGTGCGTGCTACCTAGTTGTTTTGGAAGATCTTTTCGTGTACTTTGTGCTGACTGCTCGCACTTCTCGCCGATTTAACAGTCTACGCATCAAGTGCTGGTCATGTCCACAGACATTCGCAGTGCTTCCGAGATCGCACTCGACTATGAAGGGACCAAAGGTTCGTCTTCTTCCTGCTAAACGGTCGACACAGTGTGCTTACATGGTTTGTTCTGCTTATGAAGATCAAGAGGATACTCGACTGCTGCGACTTGGAATCAACGGCACGACGATTACCTTACGTGCAGTGACACATAGGGCAGCAGTGTACTGGGTTGAGGTACATTCAAGCATTCCGCTCTTGCGTATTTCAGTATGTGTATAATCATCGTATTTGCTAACAGGGCCTTCAACGCCTCAAAGAGGGCAAACCTTTGCAAATTATTCGTGATCCTCCTTGCTCAGGTATGTTTGCCGTCATGAAATTCATGCAGAGCTTACAACTTTTCTTGATTGTCAGAATCTGAAGATGATATCTTTGATGAAATCGACAAGCTGCTATCGCAGCGTGAATGGACACCTCCCCCACCTACCACCCCGCTGTGCGGGCTGTGCATCTCGGTCCGAAAACCCGAGCAACCTACGACTGGGATGTTGCTGAACACTAAGGTACGAAGTATTCGTGTTCTGTGTCTTTCTCCCGCCCAAACAGGGACTCATCGCAACTGCCAATCTCAGAAAAAATCACTGGACGAAGGAGCTTCTTCTGGCTGCAGGATCTGTTGATCGGTGCTCAATACTCGGGAAGTATCGGTCTACGACCACCGTTTATAATGAATACTCCGATAATAACGGAGACCTTGTGTTTGGAACCCACCGGCACATTGGGATTAGTTTGGTAGACGTTGCCGCCGTCTCGGCACTTCGTCAATTGACCTTAAATGCTTGTGCACGCCAGCGCTTGCAGAGAGCTACTGTGCAGAACAACAATGGTTCGCAGAATCAGGGGCGGCGATGAGCAGTAGCAGCAGAGCCCCGGAAAGACGGGCGTTCAAACGGAGGTAGCAGTCGGCACGACTCAGCAAAGTGGTCACCGTCTCCACGCTCAGAACTTAGTGGCTGTGGCAAGATGCTTGCCGTCACGGCATATATATGGCACGTCGCCGATAGCCAAGAACTCAGTCACGCAGAACGGGTCGCTTAGATACTCCCACGCAAACAACGCCACACCGTGGTGTGCGGGCATCCCGCAACTCAGGCAGGAACGCCTGGATGCTAAGTAAGTCATTACACTATTCCACCAGCGTACCCTGCCTCGACCTCGCTGCCATGAATCCAGGCATTGTTTGAATAACTGCAGCAATATACTTTACTTAGTGCAATTGTGCAATTCTGCCAGCAGAATTGCACAAAGCTCGGTCACTGTAAGCCTTGTCGAATATCGTATTGTGAATTCCAGCTAAATTTAGACATCCCGAGCGGATCGCTGAATCGCCCACATACAATTCCCAAGTTGTTAGCCCAATGGCCCGAGCAGGCCAGCATCCACATGTCATGGCTACACTCGTACTTAGTAGAACTTGTATACGCCAGAGTATGCGCGGGGCGATTGGCCGGGCGATTGGGCTCGGTCGATTCAACCAATCGCCCCGGCCAGTTTGGTGTAGAACTCACAATATTTGAGACTCTCAATTGAGAGACGGAGCAGGTGGGTGAGCTTCCCTCAAACTGAAATGGAAAACGTTACATGTAATCGAGTCGGCCTCCAGTCGAAAAGACCCATCCAGCGTGGGGGGAAATGGGGCGGGGACCCATTTTTTGTGCTCTCCGTGTTCACCAAAGTGTATTATTATTACCGGTAGCTTGTTCAGATGAGATAACGTTAATCATAAGCTATAGTAAGAAATGTAATGTATTTTCAGTTCACTGAAAATGCCACGCTCTCTATCTGCACGACAAGAAGAGAGCATGGAATTGGTCCTTAGAGGGCTCTATGTAAGTGGATGGGCATCTTGCCACAGCCACTTAGTTCTGAGCGCGAAGACGGCGGCCACTCTGCTGAGCCGCTTCGTTTGAGGTCTGCGCGGCGGACTGCTGAGTCGTCTGGTCCTCGGGGGTCTCCGTCTGAACACCCGTCTTGCCGGGGTTCTGCTGCTGCTGCTCATCGCTACCCTGTGTGTGCGAACCATTGTTGCTGTCAACGGGAGCGGGGGTCTCGCCCTGGTTCTGCGAGCCATTCTGCGAGTCGTTGTTGCTGCAAGGAGTCGGAGCTGGCGTCTCGTCGCCACCCTGGTTCTGCGAGCCGCTGTTGTTCTGCGAGTCGTTGTTGCTGTCAACAGAAGCGGGGCTCTCGCCCTGGTTCTGCGAACCGCTGTTGTTCTGCGAGCCGTTGTTGCTGTCAACGGGAGCGGGAGTCTCGACTTGGGTCTGCGAGCCATTCTGCGAGCCGTTGTTGCTGCAAGGAGTCGGAGCTGGCGTCTCGTCACCATCCTGGTTCTGCGATCCGTTGCTGTTCTGCGACCCATTGTCAGGAGCCGGGGTCTCCTCCTGGTTCTGCGAGCCACTCTGCGAGTTTGGGCACGGAGTCTCCACGTTCTGGTCGCCACCGTCAAGGCCCAAATCGACACCAGCGCCCACGTCAGCGCCAACACCAGCTCCGACGCCCACACCAGCGCCGACACCGACGCCACCGTTGCCGTGACCGCCGATACCAACACCAGCTCCGACGCCCACACCAGCTCCGACACCGACGCCACCGTTGCCGTGACCGCCGATGCCAACACCAGCTCCGACGCCCACGTCGGCACCAACGCCAACGCCGCCGTTGCCGTGACCGCCGATACCAACACCAGCTCCGACGCCCACACCAGCTCCGACGCCGACGCCACCGTTGCCGTGACCGCCGATACCAACACCAGCTCCGACACCGACGTTCTTTTGGGAAGTTGTCTGAGAGTTGTCATCAGACTGAGGGCAGGGATTCTCCACGCTCTGGTGATCGCCGCCGATGCCGATGCCAAGACCCAGGTTTCCACCAGCGTCCACACCGGGTGCCACTTAATATTGAGGAACTTTTCCTAACTTCTGAGGAAGGCCTCTCCGGTAGATTTTATTTTGGTTCGTATACGGAACTGATCTGGTCTATGATCGGGTTGTTGTCGCGTCGATGATCGGATCTGTGATCGGGAAACTAATGGTAGGCTGGGGGCATGGTAGATGCAGTGTTTGCTACTCGATCAGTCGTGAAGTTGCATCAAAGGTCTCAAGTGGCATGGAGGAAGGTGTCAACGCAGTCGTGGTAGACGAGCAAATGGGGGCCGAGGTGCTGGAGAGTGACAGCGGCCCTCAGCCGCCGGTTGAAGACACGAGCAGCCACGCCCCGAGACGTGCTGAGCGCACAACGTGTTACTTCAAGGGGTACAAGTATACTCGCGCCTGGGCTTCTTCGCGCAAGATTGTATACCGATGTTCTAAGTTTCGAGCGGGTTGCGGCGGCACGATGGGGTTCCGGATTGCGTCCATGGGCTACACCTGCGTCAAGGCGCACAGTTGCAGCGCGACAGCTGTAGTTAGCTCCGTCACCAACGTTGAAGCTGAAATGAAAGCGCAAGCTGACCTCTTAGCAATTGAGCATGTTGCGTGGCCTGTGCGTCGCGTGTGGGAGGAGCTGCAACGACGTTTCTACTCTACGGACAACCCTGATGTCGTGCGGGGCCTGTCGGAGCAGCAAGTTACAGGCCGCGTGCATCATGCAAGACGCCAACACTACTCCGGCAACGTGCACGGTTCAATCGAGATCCCGCCGCTCGCACTCGCGCTCGATGAGGCTGTCACATTTTTCCAGTTTCACTGCATTACACCCCACCGAGACGACCTGACCAAGCCTACTCGTCTTCTGGGTTGGGCGCACCCTGCACTAGTGGCGCTCTTACGCTATCATGGAACGACGCTATTCGTCGATGGAACGTTCAGATGTGTTCCGAGTGGCTACGCGCAATGCGTCGTGTTCATGGTGCATGATCGCGCGTCGGGCGTGTTCGTACCTGTGTTTTACGTTCTGAGCACCTCTCGAACGGCGGACAGCTACTGGGATATGATACACTTCATCGTCCAAGCTACCGATCAGCAGATTGAACCCGCTGAGATTGTCTGCGACTTTGAGGCCGCTTTAATGGATTCCCTTCAAACCCAGTTTCCTAACACAATTGTGCTAGGGTGCCTGTTTCATATGAAGCAGGCACTCCGTCGCGCTATGAAGCGCTACGCTATTCCGGAAGAGGAGTGTCTAATCGCCATGACGCATGGTGTGTTAGACACACTGACCGTGATTCAGCATGACCACATCGAACGAGGGATTAAATGGGTGAAGCGGGAGATCAAGCGGCGATGCGTGGTAGCTGATGTGACCTATTCGGCAGCTAAATGGGGTGAATTCTGGGGCTATTTCGAACGCACATGGCTCGAGCAGTACTCCATCGAGGTTTGGAATGTGTTTGGGCTGGACAATGAACTGATCGCGAGGACGAACAATCCTCTCGATCGGTTTAACCGGGAGTTAAATAGCAGGTTCCCAACGCCGCACCCCTCCATGGCTACATTCGTCACGGTGATCAAGACGATCTCGCAAGAGTATGTGCGTCGTGTTGCCAACGTCCCTCGTGGCCGTGCTCGACGCGTTGCTCGTGAAGTAATCCAGCTTCCTGAGGTTGTTGACATTTCAGCCGATATAACGAGCGACGTGGAGACGACCGAAGCAGTCGCTCCCTCCGACAACTCCACCGCTTCAGTCAGTGTCGCACTTTAGGTATTGTTAGGTAGCTACTAGCACACTCCTATAATTCAGCAACTTCACCACTACACACTTGCTGCACCATGACATTAATCAGTTCACACATCCGATCAACAGTCCTGATCATAGACCAGATCAGTTCCGTATACGATCCAATTTAGAGCTAACCGCCTCTCCAGCACTAACTTCTGCGTACCTCACGAGTCCAGTTCTCCACGTCCTTATTTCTGAGGAACTCACTTATACTATTTTAGGTTTCGTACTGGCATCGTGAGCTCCTCGTTTGCACCGCCAATTTCGCTTCGCTCATGGCGGGCAAGGCGTCGAAAATAGAAATCACCTCCTTGTAAGGGCACCTACTCCGGCCCACGCGCCGACCATTGCAGACCTTCGCTTCGCTTCGGTTGCAAACGGTCTCTCTGAGGCCTCTGGGGAGCATGATGATGCAATTGCGGTCAGTTATCAGGAGATGTTTGCGGTAGGTTTACTCAGAAGTCAGCCTCCCATTCGCCGGCGCATTTCATATCAAATCGGGGTGGTTTTCTCATTTTTCCTCCCAGAAACTCGCTTCCTCAGAAGTCAGCATCGTTTCCTCAAAAATAAGGCCGTCCCGTCCACACCAATACCTCCAAGGCCGACGCCGGTCGTCTGGGGGGCCGATCAAAGCTGCAGTTGCGCACACCGCGAGCATTTTCTTGCAGGACAGCATGGTGAAATTGAGGAGGGGGTGCTTGAGGGTTTCCGACGGAACAGTTCGAACTGTTGAGAGAGGACTTGGGCCGAAGCGGGCAAGTTGTAGAATGAAGAGATGGAAGCGGGTTGAGAAGATCGATAGCCGCGCTACGCTGCCCTTAGGGCCCTAGTCCTGTCCTGTCAGGACAATCCATGTGCCACCCGACAGGCAGTCCAACTTGCAATGCAATTAGCACCGCCCCATCCAAAGCTTTGGATCCTAGATATCGAAGGCACGGATCGCGCATGGGGCGCGCTATTCAATACACCGGTACATGTATTAATACATGTAAAGCTCAGCCTGCCGACATCTCGGCCCCATCTGAGGCTGCTGAAGTATCCAGCTTACCTTTCTTCAGAGATAGCGGAGCCTGCCTACGTGTAGTAAACCCCACAACCGGAACGCTGTGCAACGTGGATACGTGCCGTTTCGGTGATCGATTTCTGACGTGACGACAGCCCTAATCCATGAATACGGACCACTTTTCACGACAGTTCAACAGCATGAAATCTTTTACAATGCTCAAAAGTGGCCCTGCTTGATAATATACTGTAGCTTGCTAACTGTGATCGGGGCGTGCTGTAGGTGGGACGGTTGCTTGTTGAGCTGCGATCGGCTCGTGAGCTAATCAGTGAATTGTGATGCATGTACCTTTCGGTGTGGATAGCCTCTCGCTGGCGTCAGGTCGAAAGGCTCCTTTTCGGCGATTGCGCCGCAGCGAAGACTTCTGCGCTGGGTGCAAGTTGCACCGTGCAACCGGCCCACCGAATACGGGTACAGTACATTGTACGTTTGGCAGTGGTCACCGTTCGTTACACATGGTGTTTGCCCTCGAGCGCATATAAGATGCCCATGAGGTTATGTGGGGGCGTGGTTGAAACGGTATCGACATTGTTGCTGTCCGAGCGCTTCAATTTACACTGTGCAACCCCTTTCGGTGGGAAAATGTTTGCTTGATTAACTTCACTGTGGTCCTTTTCTGACAGAAAGTTGCCTCTGCATTGATACATGTACCGGTATCTTCATGTGCGGGTCCGTCGCTCTGAACTTGACGCCACACACATGGCCGCCTCGCCGCGCCTTTGCCGTGGTTTGCCGCCCGTGGCGGTGCTACCTATTACCCCCCCTACCTGGCTTCCCATCGCCGTTTGCCGCGCAAGCGTGCGGTCAGAAAAACCTTTGCGATGCTGTCCGAAATGCGTGTCTATGCGAAACGGCCATTTTGCAGGGTTACCTCTACGGGCAGCGGAAAATGCTTGCATCGTTGGAACCCAGTCGTGTTGGTGCCAAGGTTCAAGCACTCCTCTTTCACCTATTTTTTTAAAATAATATTAAAATACATGCATGGGCCAACTCGCAACTCGTTCGCTCGTAGAGCTTGACCACCTGCGTTTCTCGTCACGCGGGTGACTGTACATGTAAAAAGACAATTGAATGAACCACTGGTGGTTGCGGAGGTCACACCAAGGCAGTCTCGCCTACATACATACAGTTGAAAGACGTTCAGGCATTGCTCACTCACACATGAACAGTGAATTTGGATTCCCGACCGACACATACGGTTGCCGTCGAATAATCGGCAAATACTCTCTCATATGGACGGGTCGATGTGGCGAGTTGCACGGGAGATAAACATCCGTGCGGCACGGAAGAAATCTGCATCAGGTCAGTCCATGTCTGGCGCAGACTTCTTGCAGCTTCGTCGGAGCTCGTTGTCAATACAGGTACACTGGAGGCTGTCGGTGGTGCATTTGGAGATGAAGCCTGACCCCCAGCGCCGTGTCTGCCACACCGCCACGTTGATTGAGCGCCATGACATGCGCCACCAGCGATGTAGGCTTTCCACTTCAGTTTGTGACCAGCTCGAGCCCGCCGTCAACAAGAATCGGAATGTGCTGTACAGTAGATGGATATCGAGTGCAGGGCCTTTCCAACTCGACGATCAAAGCGTCCAACGCTATCCGTCCTCCGACGATGGAAAGTTTCCAGTGGAAACTGACTTCACCAACTTTTCGAATACATTAAAAATCGAATGGACACTTCCGGAAAAGACGACATTCGTCAGACTCATGTAGACGACGCGTCTGGAGATACTCGAGAAACGCAAGGACCTACGCGAATGCTGCAAAAATAACGTTAGTCGTACCAAAGTACAGGTCAAGTTTTCGAGACACTGCTGGTCTGCTGCAATCAGTAGCTGTCGTGTACGAACGAGACAAAACGCTAGCATTGCTTGGTATATTATGTCGTACCCAGGCCAATAACCTCGTTTAGGACAAATGAAAGGACAAAACCCGACTTCACTTGCTTTGAGTACGGGCAAGTCGATTTTAGTCCTGTCAGAACAAACTACCGTGAAAATTCGAAACTCAAGTGAACTTGATTTGTGCGTCCTTAAATTTGCTCGAGCTTTTGGTCTAGTTATTCTCTGGATTTTAATCCAGAGTCCCTTGCAAGGGTAAGAAGCAGAACATATTTTGTACCCCGCCGAATTCGGGCCATCGCTTTCTGGAAACTACCACAAGAATTACAGAGATGAATTCTGTACACATAACTTACCAGGATGTTGGCCCCACAAAGAAAAAGACGAAAAACCTGTATATTATGATACCGGCTGACACCCTATGTTTTCTGCGAGAAACGATTCGGTCGCGCAACAATTTGGGGATTATCCGGGCTTTGTCTGAATAAATTGTTCTGAAGCATATTCTGCTGGGATTAGAAAATTTTGACAGCATCGCTACCGTATAGATGCACTCCAACCAAAACAAAGTCGCGCAACGCCTGATCATTTGAAAAGTGTGAGCTTGAACGGCCGAGTCAGTTGTTGGAAATGCCCCACAGTCGGGTTCGGGTTTTAAGGGTGCGGCTATGTAGCACTGTCGCCTCCAGATAAAGAATGGTACATTATTTGGAACGGTATAGTTGGGCCAATTCATGTAGTCTAGTTTTGTACAGACTTCGTGTCTAAAAAATCGTGTACATATATTATCGTACATCCCGCAGCCCACTTGGGGCCAGTCTTGTATCTTTTCACAAGCGGGACCGGGATTTGGGACGTTGCGGGACGAGCCGGTTACATCCAACCTTGTGCGAAAAGACAGGGCAGGCACACGCTTCAGACTTTTCAGTGACGGTGACAGGTTGAGTAAGAAGCATCTTGGCGCAGTGTGAGGCCAGAACGTTAGAAAAATTAGCAAAACGAGCAGAAACAGCAAGTTCTACATACTACATAGTACTTAGCAAAAGCATGTGACCTTAAGTCATTCATTTGGCGCTCAAGAGCACTGTCCAACCGATCGAAGACAATTTCTAGCCACAAGGCCAAAGCACGCTATTTTGTGTATCCCGGGACCGCGCCACACAAATACCCCGCGGGACGAGAAGGGGTGTCGTCCCTAAAGACGACCCGCTCGTCCCGCAATGCCGAGCTCTCATTGGTCCCGTCTTGCATCCCGCGAGATACAAGACTGGGCCTAAATGTCTATATTCGATACAGACACGAAAAGCCGAAGTGACCCGCACAGTGCGGGCCACACTCACGCACGTCAATTTCGCATTTATCCGCCTCCTGGCAATCATGGAATGAGGGTGCCTGCAAGCAAGCGCGGCGTGACGGAGGCACTACAGATACAGAAAAATGAAGGCTACGACCACAACTGAGAGGAGAGCGACAGTGAGCCCTTGTCGTAGACTGAAGTACCAAGACGTCAGTGCGACGGCAGCACTGGTTTGTCCACATAGATCATCGGCACTATGCTTGCCAGCGTCACCACAGCCACCAGTGACCAGTGAGGGTGTGGAAGAGTGATATTCATCATTCTAGCCATGCCATCTACACATCTAGAAATCTGTCGGGGGGGTACCCTCCGTGAAATCTGTCGGGTACTCGAGTTGTCTATAAATGGTCGTTTTATGGCGATCTGTACGAAATATGTACAAAATGGCCGCGACAGATCCTACGTTAACTTTTAGGACACCCTACGCGTCCAGGTTTCCCAGATGTCGAAAATACTCAGATTTCTGATTCTCCATGTTTTATCCAGATGTCGGTACAGGTTTAGTCCAGGTTTCCCTATAGAGAGCGGGATCAGATGCAAGTAATTTATTTTTAGTGAATAAATTATCAAGCAGGTACTGGAAACCTGGAAAAATCATATGCGCACCACTTGCGCAAAAGTTAAAGTGATCACAACAAGTCCACGTACAAACCAATTCTAGCCAATCAGCAGTCACAACAAATATCCAGGTATTCAGCAGGTATCCACACCTGGAAAAATCATGTGTGCGCAACTTGGCAAAAAGTTGAAGTGAGGGAGCCACCACTAAGATGGCTACAGGGACAATCACTGATGGCTACAAAACATTTGCAGGTATTCTCCAGGTTGTTAACAGGTATTGAACATGTATTGAAAAAAGCTAGCAATTACTCGCGTTTCTTCTGAGTAAGTAGCGCTGCTTCGTCTTCATGATCTTGTGCAGCATTGCCCATCGCAGCTTCGTAACACCAGTCGGTGATACATCAGTTGGAGCTTCACTGCTCACGCACTCCCAGAAAAAGCGACACACGAAGACCCCGCAGCTATCAGCATCTGTCTGCATCGGCTCCTCCACTGAACAAACGTTGAACCCTACATCGTTAAGAGGTCCGGCACTGATTTCACCTGCCATCTTTTTTAGACGCTGTCGGTTTCTTTTGCCACCCATGCTGTCGTAAGTCTTCACCAATTTTGCAGCTCGGTCCACAACCAATCCTCCCCAGTGGGAGCCTCCAAAGTTGACGGGTAGTAACACGAATGGATGCTCAGCAGCTCCGTTGCCAATCTCAATAATCGTTTTAGCAGAAAGAATACCCTTGTCACTTTTCTTCGCTGGGGTCTCCTTATCTTTCTTCGGCGGGGGAATTAACACCATAACGTTGTTTCCGTAGCGCGCAAGAAATACGGCGAAAGCTCGCATTGCCGCGTCGTTAAGCCACGCAGAATCTCGCAAACAGTACAAGTCCGAGTACGTTAAGTCGAACCCAAAGCCGCGTAGTTGCCTGTATGGCCAGCAGTTCAATATTTCCTCGAATGCGCCTGCTGGAAAGCTAGGTTGTTCAACAACAGCCCTCACTTCGCGGTGGAGCCAGGTACAGCAAATCACAGCATCACGACACTTAGCTTGCAAATTCCATAGCCACTTCATTGCTTCTAGTTGATCACGGGTGAACTGGCCCACTTTTTCGATGATCACTACGAAGGAATTAGCACATCCACTTCTTTCGCCGTCGCTATCTAGCACGATGTCTTCCTTTTGTGCCAGTCCAGTACGCAGCTGCTCCAAAGCGTTGTCAATAATTGACTCGCATAAACGAAAACGTACCCGATCAGGCACGTAATCGCCATCAACCCTCCAGGATACCGCTTTCTTTTCTCCACTAGACTTCACTTGAAATGTCGCGAGGAAGGAACCAACTTTCGAACTCCAGGCTTAATCGTCTCAAGACCAGAGACGTCTTCACACACGTCCGTTTCTCGAAATATAGCTCGTAATTTGATTCCCTGGTTGTATTCTTTCAAAGCGATCTTTGCTTGCTCTCGAACTACGTTCCGGTTCAGCCGAGGCCGCCCAACACGTTTTATGGAGCCACTTAACTGGATCTTTACCGCGACACTTGCCCTTGACTCAGCACCTGCGTCAGCTGCCTGCGTGGAAGCTTCATCTCCCGAATCATCATGGCTATCGCAACTCGACCCGCCTGCACCACCACTCGGCTGATTCTCAAAGGCCGTTGCTCCGCTAGCATCACCCGCACCTGCACCTCCGTCAGACCCCCCATCATCGTCCTCGGGTTTGCGACTTGCTTCCGTGTCTGGCGGATCTATGGTTGCGCGTCCTTGGTGCAAATTGTTCCACCACAAGTCAAACTGCGTCATCGCAGCTTCGAATTCATCATCAGGAAACCGGACTAACTCGCTACTTATGCGAGCAAAAGCCTGTTGAGCACGCCGGTACATTTCAGTTTCATTTAGAGAAATGGTGCGTGTTTCTCGAGAGGCTTTGAATATCTTCGCAACGAAAGGTTCTTGAATATCTGCTAGCTCGTGCGATTCAAGTCTGCTTTGCCCAAACCATCTATCAACATGCAAAACGAAGGTGATGTTAGAAACCTGGTTAAAACCTGAAGAAAACCTGGCCAAAACCTGTTAAAGCTGGAACTTACCGAGGTGCGATTGCAGCGAAGGGAATGACAAACGGACTACCACATGCTCGCCGATACGCCATAGCATGTCGACACGGAAGCTTCATCGTCAGTGAGAATTCACAATCACACTCCCAGTCTTCCTTTTGAAGGAGATACTCGCGGTTTTCTCGCTGGACGGTAATGGTTGCACCGTTATCCTTGAAGGAGTAGTTGTCAGCGACCGAACTATCCGTTGCAACATCGTACTGTGTCTTGATCGCGGCAGCTACCCATCGAGTCGTCATCCCAAGTGCAATATTCAGTTCCTCGGAGTACTTCACATCTCGGAGCGTTCCTGGCATTTCCACCTTTGTCTTGTACAATTCCTCCTTCCGCCTTTGGTAGTCTAGCAGCACGTTGAGACTCGCTCGCATCGTCAGATGTCCCTTTAGACGACGCTTCAACTTGCCGAAAAGACTTTCTACCCGATTGTTTGTGTGATTGTCAAAGTGCGGCAAGTCCACACGAAAAGCCATTACCCACATGTCTTTGCAGGCATCCCAGTTCTCCTCAAAATACTCCCACAGTTCTGTTCGCTCATTCCTCTCCGCCAAACTTTTGAATTCATCACGATGAACCGCGTAGTCTGCGTCACTTCTGGCGTACGTGAGGTTTGTCACCGTGTGCTTCAGTTGTGTCTGCACATCTGCTCCGTAGGCTCCAAATTTGGTGGTGTTCTTGATCGTGTTATGGAGCCATTTGATGACATGAAAATGGCACAATAGCACTCGAGCCTCCGGTAGTTTCTTGCGAATCACCTCCACTTCACGCAGGTCCTTATCCACGATAACCATTCGGACGAAACGCCAGTGTTCATTTGCACGCTTTAAGTGATCTAGACACTTGGCCATGTGCCAATCCGAAGTCGTTTCAATTAGCGAGTACTGTACAGGTTGACCTTGTCCGTACGGATCCATTGCAACCATTGTCAACAGCTGATAGTTATATCTGTTCGAAAAAGCAATAAAAACATGGTCAAAACCTGAAAAAAACTGTACAATACCTGGGCTTTACGTACTGATTCGTCTCATGGGTGCAGTCCATCTGGATCACCTCCGGAAAGCTGTCGAGCATTGCGCGCATATGACCACTCGTGAACGAGATGACACCAGTGCCGCCACGTTCGTTCTCGTGCACGGACGTCACATTCATCGGGGACTCCAGGTTGAAGTTAATGATCATCTCCGCAACAGCGTCGTTGTCTGAAAGCTCGTCCCCTAAGTATACAACATAAACCCAGTTAGAATATCATATAATGCAGACCTCACTTCTCACTTCGAAATTTGCCTTTGTTGCGCATCCGTCTGATCATGTTACCGACGTCGTCCATTGTGACACGATGGTTGGAATTCTTGCGAATGTAGTCGTACACGCTTTGGGTCCCCGCTTGTGCATCAACCAATAAGTCAATACCTGGCATCAGCGGGGAATCCACGGAAACCTGGCGAATACCTGGATAAGACCTGTAGATGTCTTCCGATACCACGTGGTTGTGCCAGAACACCTCACGCTTCATAGTGATGCCCCACATTCCATCACACTTCTTGGTCACTTGCGCCAGCATATGAAAAGGACACTCCGTGCGGTGCAGCATGTGCGACGTCCGCTTCCCAGTAGATCGCTCACGCTCCGACCAGCCATGCGTGCATATATACTTGCGCTGATATGGATCCATTTCGGCGGGGACCAAGGGGATTTCTGAGTCAGGGCGACCTCGGAAGCGCACTTGCGCACGCAGCTCAGCATTTCGACGAGCGGTATTTATCACTTCCTTGATGACGATCTTCTGGCGTGTAGCTTCCATGTACTCTTGCAGGCTTGCCTCGAGCTCCGGCCACGAGTCATGCTGGGCCTTGAAACCAGGTACGCGGACAAGCGTGTCTTCTTCCACATCCGATACCGACCGTTTCTTCCCCCGACGGCGCTTGGCCTTGGCTTGGGCGCGCGAATCGATTCCTTCACCAGCCATCTCAGATTCTGCTTCAGCACTTCCTTGGTTTTCCTCTTGACACTCTTCCTCTCTATCACTCTGCTCATCGTCCTCCCATTCTTCCTCATCGCCACCTTGCCCTTCTTCATCGCCCCCTTCTTCCTCTTCGTCGACCTTCTCGTCATTCCCGCCTTCTTCGTCTGACTTTTCGTGTCCTCCCCCCTCCTCTCCAGCCTTATCATCTGCATCGTCACCGGCATCCTTGTCAGCGCCTGCGTTGTCGTCCTCATCAGTGTCTTCGTCTGGAACATGGGGGCCGCATTCTTGTTGCTGGTGCGAGCGAAGGCTTGTCAGAGCTTGCGCACGCTCGGATCGTGTGCGCGCGCTGCTCACACGAGCCAGACGAGCCTCTTCCTTCTGTCGAGCTTGTTCGGCCATCCGTGCCTTGATTTGGGCCGTCTTATGAGTACGCGCCATCGCAGCAGCGCAGCGCCGAAGACACCACGTGGCAAAATCCCCCCTCCCCAACTGGTGGTTGTGAGGCAAATCCAAAATGACGGAAATAAAAATGAAATATATTCCACCTGGACAATACCTGCACGGGAAACTGGACAAAACCTGGAATGCAAAACCTGGACGCGAAGAGTGCCGTAACTTTTAAAATGAATATGTATACTATTTGGTAGAGCTCGTTAATCACAAATGTACCAAACTATGGGTACTGCATGGGTTCTCTTCATGTTTCAATAGTTCATATCTTGGCCATGATGCGCGAGGTGTTCGAGGCCTTCTTGACGGACCCGATCCGAGTGAATGAGGACGTCTTCGCGCTCTGGCTGGAGGGGCACAATGCAGGAGACGCACTGGCAGCTCGCCTGCGTCTTCCGTCGGCTGTGCCCATGCCGTTCCTGGGCGGGGACGCAGCCGCCAAGCTGCGCGAGCTGCTCTGGCGCGACACCGTGGACCAGTATCGCCTCTACGACAAGCTGGAGCACTACCTGTCGCAGCCGAGTCTGTTCCGCTCCCAGCTGCTGTTCCAGATCCCTCCCGCGCAACAGTACTACATGGTAGAGCGCTACTACTCGCGGGACGCCGACGTGGACCGCTGGCTGCTGGGCAAGAAGCTCTCCGGGCGACTGGAGAAGGACCTGGACGACGTCGCAGAGCGCTCCGGACGCACGCTCAAGAGCTGCCGCCGACAGCTGGAGAACCTCCGACGCGTGTACGCTGCGGTGGAGGACCGCAACTTCCACGGACTGCCGTGCAGAGCCGTCAGCGAGCTGTTTCTGCTGTCGGAGCCGCTCGCCAGCAAGTATGCGTGTCTTCTCTTCATCCTGCACACGAGGTTCCAGGTGCACCCGCAGCACCCAGTCACAGGCTTCCTCACGTGGCCGGATCTGCGCTTCTTCGCTGCGTTGCTCATGACGCACTGGCTGCCGCAGCGGAAGACACTGACGAAACTCATGTTCCCCAAAGGAGCTTCCAACAAGGAAACCGTGGAAGACGTCGTTGAGAACGGAGCTCAGATCGCTCTAAGATCACCGAGCACTGGGGATTGGCCAGCGATTGGCTTTTTGCAGGAAAAGTTGCAGGCGACGAGCGTGCGGGAAACGGTGGGGCTGGATCTGAGTCATCCGTTGACAAACTGCCTGCGCGACCTCAAGACTCACCTTATCAATGACAACGATGTTCTCCGAGTGTATCGTGATAAAATCATGGCTCGTTTGAGGTCGTGGGCCGCTGCTGAGGGGACACTCAGTGATAGCGCTCGCAGTCTGGGCGAGCTCGAGAGCAAGCTGTATTTAGTGGTGAATGGTTTCTTGACCATCGGAGCTGGATTATCCCAACCAAAGGAGCTGCAGCACCTGCTGGAGCATTTGCTGACTCGAGTTGTGCGCGTATTGCACGACTGTGAGATAAGCAAGCTGCAGCTTAATGGCCTCTTCAGCGCGCTAGTTGACGCGTTAGCCGAGCTGGACGTGTGGTACCTCAATGGCCAGGAAACTCGCGGACTTTTACTTGTTAGTTGGGACCGGTTCATCAGCGTCTGTCGAGCTGTAGCGCTTACTGTCTACGATCGCTGCCACCCTTCGGCGATCATGGCGTACCAGCAAGCGATGACGGGTGATTCAGCGGACGAGTTAGCCTCTTTATCGGCGCATGCCGCCAATCGCGTGGCAATCGCATTCGAGTCGCACGGTAATTGAAATGATAGCTATAAATCAAATGTATTCCCTTCTCAAGAGTCTTGATAAGATGTCACTAACGTTAAGCGTGGTCTGTGGTGATACTCGTTCTACACAGTATAATACATGTTACCAAATGATCCATGCATAATGGGCATGCATAATAGACAGGAGGTAGCACGAACGACATGGTTGTCGATCCAAACGCCTTCAACTCGCTCTGCGTGAACTTCTTCAGCATCTTCAATACTCCATCACCGTGCTGGCCAGCGCGTCATCTTCATTCGTGATCGCCGTATTGTTCGCGTGACGACAGAGCACTAAACCTATACTTCAGTATTATTATGCGTTGCCCCACGTTCAACGCATTATTGCACTAAACGCATGAGATGACGACTGGTACTTGATCGGCGGCTTACTTCACGTTACCGTGCAGGGCCTCCTCCGCCCATGGTATTTTCACGATAAGAAGTCGCTAAACGTTAACGATTTCCGAATGGCGTGGTGGAGCTTGGATGCGGAATCTGGATGCCTTTCCGTGCTGGCGAAAGAGCAAACCTCGGTTGCTGCTCCTCGATGCGTTGGTGATATCGCTCCTGGTGACGTTGCAGAGTCCGTACTCGCCGTTCCTGGGCCAGTGTGTAGATATCCTGCAGCGGTCTAGCTTGAGCTTCATAATGCTCCATCTGGACGCGCAAACGCTGCAGCCTCTTGGTGTTCGCAGCATCCCGGTGTTGTTTCTCTTCTTGGCCAAGCGTCAAAGTCGCTGTAGCTGTCGCAGCCGACCGAGAGGAGGACCCACTCCCATACACTTGTGCCTCCGTCGTGAGCCTGGCCAGATCGGATTTTCCATCTTGGTTACCGCTACATGAAACGATAAGCGGTTAGCACTGTGCATTGAAAACCGCAAACAGCCACAGGCCTCCTACCTGATGATTCCCTTAGTACTAGCGAATGGTGTCCGCCCACACCGTGTCGGAATTTTCGTGCGTCTATAGTGATAAAGCAGATCTTCAGTCTGCTTGTAGTAGCAACTATAAAATGACAAGCGAGTACCTTGTCAAGTGGGAGAAGTTAAAAGTCCCTGCTGCGCGTCGTCGCTGGCTATTTTCCTTCACTTGTGGCTTCGACTCGCGCACTTGTGGCTCTTCGATACGCTCGTCTACTTCACCACCGCCAGGAGTTGTACGACGGCTTCGTCTTCGGTTGGAAGCATCGCCACCTCCGAAGACGTCACAAAATTCCTTGAAACTAATCTCACCATTTCCATCTGTGTCCACACGTGTGGCTAGGTGGAGAAACTCTCGTTCTGTCAGATTTATCCCCAATTGTTGCAACTGCGAAGCGTAAAATACAATCGTTTGGTGAGTGGAGCATTTTCGATGAATACCCAGCACGATAGCGTCGCACCCCGTGGCAAAGCTCTCTGTATGATAGGTTTCCGCTGTGATCGTTGTCGAAGGCTGCGTACGCATCATTTAGTCGCGAGGAAAATGTCTCGAGCTTTCGCTGGAGCGTAGCTCTGAAGCCTGGATCCTATTCGTGAGCAGAGCGTCAGTAGGTCCATTTCGATAACGATATCCCATGGATGCTTACATCTGTGCTGTGGGTGGCTGGCTGAGACGCTGCTGCTAAGCTGCGGAGGAAGTCTAATGGATCCCCTTCATCTATTTGCCGCTCTTGTTGTTTCTTCCGCCGCTGTGCCGCTAGATAGCTATACCGCTGTTCGTGCACAGGGCCGTACACGAGCTGCATGAACTCGTCATACATCAGCCGGCCATCATGGTTAAGGTCGTACGCATCGAAGAGCTTCGTCAACTGAGGCTTTGCGATTCGCAAGCCTTGCCTACGCAAATTACTCTCAATTTCCGCCAGCGTGACACCGCCACTTTTATCAATATCCCAGTTGCGAAAGACCTGGTGGACCCTACGCGACTCGTACTTGGCACGCAACAAGGAAAGCACACAGTTCGGATCAGACGCTGGTACTCCGTCTTCTTCAACCTGTGAATTGTCCGGTCCTCGTCTCTTAGACGTCGAGGTACAAGAATCGCTTAACTCTTGAGACCCGTAAACGAATCCACAAAAATCATCGTAGTTCAGGGACCTGAAGGGCATACAACCAAGATAAAGTTAGTTTGGTGCTAATATCTTGTAGTTACAGGTATCGCTTGCGACTTACGCTGCGGGCATCTTCAACACGTGCTTGATAATGGCGTCTACTTTCTCTCCACCAAGAGCTTGAGCGAAGCCCAGTCGTGCCAGCATATCTCGCAGTTCGTCAACACACAAGCGACCATCCTTGTTCGTGTCCCACGTTAAAAATGCTTGACGAACGCTGCGTTTTTCACCATATCGATCTCGTAACAAGCACCGCAAATCCTTCAGTTCAGGAGGCTCTGGGGTCTTAACAGCATGACTAGCTGGGGCTGCTGACGCCACTTTGACTGCCCATTGAACCTGGGAAGTCGCATCTGTCCCTGACGATGATGGGGGAGGCGTGGGCTTCCGATATGAACCAGTAGCTCTACTGTTGTCTTTACTACCAGCAGGGACAACAATGCCAACAACTTGAGGCTGAAGCTTCGGGAGGCTGAACAGACAAACATGTGACGCAGTTGTTAGAATTCAAAGAGGTAGCAGGTCATACCCGTCAGGATCTTCACCTGTTGTGACTGTGCGACTGCGTATCCGACTCGGGTGCCGCTTTGCCTTTAACTTCGCTGAGCTGAATGGAGCTCTCACCTGCACCTCGTGCACTCTGTTCCAGCAACAGAAGGCTGTGAGTTAAACGAATGATCATCTCAGACACAATGCCCGTTTACCTGAACGCGTCGCTTGGTCCGACACCCTGCGAGCGGGTCTCGGAGGCTGCTGGATTGCGGGCGTCTGGCCGTAGCAGCTCCGCTCCTCTTTTCGTGCTTGACTACTGGGTTCGGTGCAATTGGTTCCGACGAAACACTGTCAATTGCACTCCCCGGTGGCGAGCGCTTCGACGTTGAAGTGATGTTGGGAGGAATGCTACGACCGGAGCCCCATCCCGATGCATCCACTGCGGTAGCTGGGGCTCCCGCGTTGCTACTTCCGTTCACATGCCGTCGGTGCCTCATCGCGCCATGCACCAATCAGTCAGTCAGTCAGCACTTGATATCGATCTATCGTTGCAAGATGCAACGCACACAAATATAAACCGCACGAACAGCGCTCCATGGGCAAATATAGAGATTTCTCCTCCTCTCCTCGTCTCCTCTTCTATTACTTGGCGGCTGACTGACTGACTACCTGGTCTCCGTGACTCCCTCGCTCTCGCTCTCCTCGGCCTGGATGAGGTAGTGCAGCGCCATGGACATCGTGCCCCACGCAAGCGCCGACAACAGCAGCGTGCGAGGCTTGCGCGACTCCTTCGGCACAAAGACGAGTCCGGCCGTGAAGCCGCCCACGAACGGGTTCAGCAGGTCGTCCACGCCGCGCAAATGCTCCAGACTGCAGCTCACGCCGCCGAAGATGCCCATGAAGCCCGCGAATCCGGCCATGTTGAGCACGCTGAGGCGTCCGAGGTATCTCGCTGTCTCCCACGCGACGCTGGAGCCTGGACGTGCCGCCACGAGCTGCCGCAACTCGGCATCTGGCAGACTGGCCAGGAAGTAGCCGTCCGCGCCGATGGTCCAGGCGAGTCCGGTACCAATGCCTCGGTACACCATCTGAGCGGTGGTGGACAAGCAGTCGGAGGGCGTCTTGGAGCTCTTGGTCGGGGCGTTGAGCGCCTCTCGTCGGTCGGCAATGCAAGACGCACCCGCTGCAGTCAGCAAGGGCAGCAGGCCGCCCACGGAGCCTATGCGCAGCGCTCGGGACACGTTCCTTCGCGTCGACATGTCCGATATTGAAATGGCTGTACGTTGTACCATTAAGGTGGTACGTTAGGTTTAGTGCACGCAGAGTGATGGTCTTTTAGCATTTCAATTTCAATTCCTTGCAGCGACACGAGGAAGCGTGGGGGGCGCTTGACGCGGCTGTAGCGCAGGAAATATCATAGTTATGGCGGAGCAAGTTGCAGGAGGAGAAGCGGTAGATCATACGCTTTCTGCTGATGTGTTAATGGAGGCTGAGGACCGAGTGGAAGACGCAGAATCAGCTGCTCAAGCGCAGGAAGAAGGTGTCGGGTCGACGTCTCTGGGCGACGACGTGCAGCTTGAGCGCACTATTAAGAGCGCAGATGACTCAAACGCAGCCACTGATGATGCCAAAGACGACGAGTTCGCTCTGCGGTTCTCGGCGGCGCAGCTGAAGGCGAAGATCGCGCAGGCCAAGTACGAGGCCAAGCTGGCGGCGGACGCGGAGCTGCTGGCGGCGAAGAAGGAGCTGGTGGAGCGTCGCTACGAGGTGGCAGACCGCGAGCGCGAGCGGGACAAGGTGCATGCTCAGTGTGAAGCTCTGCAGAAGCGACTGGATGCGGTGCTGCAGATGCACAAGCAGACGCTGAGCGGCACGCGCGAGGACCTGGAGCTGGAGAAGGTGCTGGCGAAGCTGGACACGGAGAAAGCCACGCGCCAGAAGCTGCAACAAGTCTTGGAGATGAAGCAGCAGGCCCTCTCACTGGCGCAGGAGCGAGTGGAGAAGCTGGACGGGCAAGTGGCCAACTACCAGAAGACCGAGACGGTGCTGGCCCAGTCCGTCGCCCACTTGCAGCACCGCTTCGCCAGCAAGGACCAACAACGAGCAGCATCGGTGGAAAACGCCCAACGCGAACTGGTAGAACAACATGAACAGGAAGTGGCTGCATTGCGTGAAGAATTGGCTATTGCGCGGGGTACGGAGAAGATGGCACAAGAACAGCTCCAAGCTCTGCAGAAGGAATTGGAGGCCATGCGCGACAGCCAACAGCAAGCGCTGGCTTCGAAAGAATCGGTAGCGACCCATGAACATGAACTGCAGGCTAAGATTACTCAATTGGAGACGGAGAAGGCTGTACTCCAGAGCAAGGCCGAGCAGGTGCAGAAGGCGGATGCACAGCTTCGTAGCCAACTCCGCTCTCAGAGCGAGGAGATCGCGACACTGCGGCAAGAGAAGGAAGCGCTGCAGCGAGACAATAAGGAGCTCGGTGAGATTGCCAGCGACCTTATGCAGATGGCGGAGAAGCAGCATGCAGAGAACGTGAGGCACGGTATCAGTCCAGCACGATCGACAGGTGACGCCGCCATTGGCACACCTGGCAGCACCCACGAAGAAGACGGCATCTTCCTGCAGAAGCGCAAGAAGCGCCTACGCATGTCTCTCGGCTAAATGCGCTCTTTGTTTCGTTAACAAGAGCAGCTAGGCAGAGGAGCGAGACCCTCAGCTTTCGTCTCGCTCGACCCTCAAGCTTTGGACAACCAAACTACTGCCTCCCTGGGTCTGCGTCGCGACTAAAGAGCGCCGCAAACCCGGCTGGCTGATAACTGAAGTAGCGATGGCGTCTACTTCCTTCCTTTCTGCAATACCGAGCACAATCAATGTCGTGAGATGGAGTTCATACTTCGGCAACAAGTTCCGCAATCAACAGCTAACGTCGTACCTTTCGTTTCTTCTTGGACTTCTTCGTGGGGGTGGTCTTCTTCGCTGGCTTGGGCTCCTTGGGCTTGTCCTCGCCGTCGTTGTCTGCATTGTCGTTGTCGTCCCCATCGTTGTCATTATCGTTATCGTCGTCATTGTCGTTGTCGTCGTCGTTGTCGGCATCTTCTGCCTTGACTGACACGGAAGTGAACGCCGACGCCATCACACTGTTGTCCTCGACATCGGACGGCTTCTTGGGCGACGTCTTGGGCGACTTCTTGGGTGGTGACGTCTGTGCCGGTTTGGGCGGCGACGTCTGCGCCGGCTTCAGGGGCGACTCGGGCGTCACGACGGGAACTGCTGGCTTAGGCGGCGACGGTGATGGCGACGGCTTGGCTGGCGAAGGAGCCTTGACCACAGGTGCGGCCAGGGGCGTCGGCGGCTTCTCGTTCAGCCCCAACAGGTCGACGGTCTCCACCGGCTTCTTCTTGGACGGCTGCGGCTTGGCCGGCACCTTCGAGTTGGCGTCTCCGGCGGCGACGACGGCCGACGGCGACTTGTAGCTGCCGTTGGCGCCGTCTTTCTTGGCTAGATCCACCTCCACCGACTTGTCTCTGTATGGGGCACACAAAGGGCATCATCCAGTCAGTCGGAGCGGCTAGGGCCTGTGTAACTAGGTAACTGTGTGTCCAAGTACGCACACGCGCTTGTTGGCGCCGTTCCTGCCCTTGGGCAGCAGCGCTTCGCTGCCGTCGAAGCGGTCGTCCTCTTTGGAATAGCAGCAGCCCATGGCCCTGTAGGCGGCGGTCTCCTAAGCGGTGTGTTTACTGCTGCAGCTGGGCTCGAGTCCTACGCGCTCTTGGTCCTGAGCCTCGCGCGTCCGTTCCGCTTGTGTGTGCGTCTCTCTCTCTCTGGATCCGCTTTTGGCCTTCACTGGACTAGCAAGCGACTGCCCAGGATTCTTTTCTTCGTATCTTTCCTCTCGGTCTGATTCGCGACCGGAATCAGGTCGTTGGTTGAAGTTGTCGCTCACCCATTATTGAAAGCTGCATGTACCGGTACTTGGCCTGCAGCATTGCCGCCGTGTCGGAGCAGCTGTAGTGATAGCACTCACGTTTATCTAGGGCCGACTGCTGCCTTTGTATTTCCTCAGTATCCCAGGCTCGCTGACTGTCCACTGGACAGTGTCCAGTATGGTCATGCTGGACGATCGCAAATGGACGGTTGTCGATCCACTTTAAGTACCTAGAGGTGCCATGCGTGCTTCAGTTTGAACAAAAAATACGAGAGGGCGACGTTGCTCATGATCTGTCGGTCTGTGGCAGCCAAGTGGGGTACGTAGTGCACGAGACTATGACCAACGTCCGGCACGAGTTGACTTCGCAGCGCGAGTCTGGACGGACGGACAAACGTGTATCGGTCGACGACATTTGCGGTAGTTCAACCGGTTTGAAGCAGAACGAGCGTGGTCCTCATCTCGCGGCGACTTTCACAGTGAGTGCAGTGCGCTACAACAATTTCTCTTGCATGAACTGAACCGGCGAGCTGCACTTTGTGGAATGGCTTCGTAATGATCGCAGTGAATTCAACGGATGCAGTCTCGAGATCTTGCTTGCGCATCGACGGTGTCGGTTGTTAACGTGCTGAACGCGCTGGAGATTTTAGCGCCATGGACCAAGGTCCGTAACTACTTTTTCCTTGACTCTGTCCGTTTCTACTTACACATTCGGCCTTTGAGCGTCCCCTTCGAATAGCCACTCGTGCATGTTCATGGCACGGTGAAACCCCAGCAGGGAAGGCAACAGCAAAAAACATCACTTCTCGATTCTCGTAACCAACGGCAAGCAACTCGCAGATCACTCCTTCCCAGCGGTACAACTTACTGCACCATGCGGCATGCACCAAGCTCTCGTAGCCTGGTCGGCTATCTCCTTACCTTGCTCGCATTCGTCAACTGCATGTCACCTGTGGTGGGCATCGATGGATCCTGTTACGACGACTACAAGATCAGCTTCTCAAACTGCTCCGACGCACAAACACAATTCAATAGCGCCGGATGCACATGCTACACATGCAACGAAGTCAACGGCCACGTCGAGGCAAGTTGCACTTCTCCATTTTCATGCTCCTTGACGTCGAGTCCAGACACACAAGACGCGGCAGCTCCTAAAATGGGCAACAAGGAGTACGCCATCATCTGCGCGGTGTATGTCGCTACCGCAGCCGTTCTTGCCGGTGCCGCGACGCTCATAGCGAAACTTTGCTTCCCTCAAATATCAAAGGAGCCGTCCGTAGCGGATCTTGTCAAGAAAAGGATGCCGACCATCACACGCTATGCTTTCCAGGCATCTCTGGAGTCGTTTGTGCGAGACGATGGATCGCCGACGGGTTTCGTCGATTACTTTTGCGACAAGAAGGAGCTTTTCGGTGTTCTCGACTGCCGCAAGAAGACGGCGGTTGTGCGCCCGCGATGGATGCGAGTCTGTGCGATTGTTACAACGCTGATGGTCACGATTTCACTCGCGTTATTGCTAGGCACGGTTGTCTACAACAATGAGAGCTGCACCTCCACAAACACAGTGACGTATTGCAGCGTCTGTAGCTGCAAAACCTTATGCGGCGGAATTGATATTGGCTGCACGGCCGGTTGCCAGTGCAAATTGAGCAGTGAATGCCCATTGAGCAGCTACGCATGCAAGGGTGCGGACTCTGTGGTCTCCTCCAGCGGTGTAACGCAAACGTCAACAATTAACTGCGAATCTGCTAGCGTCGCAACCTCGGATAAGGCCAACTGGGTAACGATGATACTCACTTTGCTCATGGGGAAAGCTGGTTCAATGGCGATCAGTACGGCTGAAGTCGGCTCATCGCGACAAAAGCTTCTTCACGTGGCAACAGCGAGCGCATCTATCGCCCTTATTATCTTCGGCGTTCTCTACTCCCAGCAATTAACCAAGGCGAGCGTCGATGGTGATACAGGCGCCAACGAACGCCGGATGAAAGCCGTCGGGACAACGCTGGTAACGGCGTTCTTGTACGACCAGGCCGTTGGCTTTGGAACAGTGTTCAGCCAATTCGTGCTGTACTCGGGCTGCTACTATTGGTGGTACCGTCCCCAACTCGAGACGGGGAAGAGTGCGGGAGCGGCCGCGGTTCACCCTCATGGCTTGGACGACAGCATCATGAAGACCGATGGCGTTAAAGCTGCCATGAGCAAGCCTGTGGCTGTCGATGAAGTCACGTTGCAGCCACCAACGCAACAACAGTAGGTCTCTCTCTACTCATCAGGCTGCTTCCTACATCTCGATTTCATTAACCACATTTAAAAACTCTGCATGCTCGACTGTTTTATACACAATGTGCAACTTCAAAAGTGCGCGAACAAAATACCCGTCCCAGAACAGTGAAAAATCGTGAAGAGAAAAAAAAACACCACAAAGTTCTCTCCAAGCTGCACGGAGGAATGAACGACCGAGCGATGGTCGCAACCGGCTTGCTGGTGCTGCTTGCACTGTTTTCGCTGCCGGCGAGAGTGTACGTCAATGTGAGTTCGTGCGGACGTCAAGTGACCCAGCTGCCGAACCATTTGCAGAATGCCGATGCAGTCGTTGTGCTCCGTCCACTTGTCGGAGAGGAATGGAGCCTTTTCCCGAGCGACAAGCGGCTTCCACAAGCGCTCCAGATCGTTCAGCCTGGTGCAGATTTCATGGCTGTAAACTTTAAGCAGCTCAACTTGCTGTCCGGAGACAAGGTCGTGGTGCGCGATCCCAACGGCTCCATGTCTATCACGGTCACCCCCGCAAACGCCAGCACCATCGTCAAGAACACGACGGACAACCGAAGCTCGCCGCACTTACTGTTGCTACGCACTCACCCCTTCTTGCTGAAAGGTGAGACCGTCGTGGTTGAGTACGTTCCGAGTGTTATGACGCTTATGCTTCCAACGGTCCGAAGTCTGCACGACAAACCCGTCGTAGTGATGGACTCGTACGCGTATATCAAGTACAGTCCTAGGTCTGGAGCCTCATTTGGTGGAGTTGATACGGAAAGCACGATCGGAGCCACTGATGAAGCCAAGGAAGCCATTTGCTATCGCAAAACTCAGCCGAAAATGTACGCGAAGGCCCGTGCTGTAGCACGGTTGATGATCCGCACCGAGCCAGAACAGACTTCGGTCACCTCCGGGCAAGTAACCAGTTGGGGTTTTTGCACGGGCTGGCTCATAGGACGAGGAAACCACTTGATCACGAACTACCACTGCGTGAAAAACGCTGCTGCTGTCGAACGCAGCGTCCAGCCTTCACTCCACAGGAAGGAGGTCAGCACAGACTTCCTGCCTCGTGTCATCAGCCGAATTTGGCCCCAAGCTACTTCTCCACCGAACAAAACTGGTCGTGTCGTGGAGGCAGTGGTCAGCTTCATGGCCGAAACCAAGACGTGTCGGGAGACGGGGTACATGGGCGAACAAGTTGGCGTTGTGGAGGCCACCCGAGTCGCAGTGGTGACGGAAAATCCGGATCTGGACTATGCTCTACTGCGTGTGCTTTCGAACAACTCTGCTGCAGACTTGGGGCGACGTTATGGATACTTGCGCCTACGCGCTGCAGGTCCCGTCGACGGGGAAACCATTTATATTCCACAACACCCGCGTGGTGAGCCCAAGGAGATCGCTGCAACGAAAGATGGCAAGCCCGCGATAATAGAGGTGTCGACCGTGACTTCGGGAGACTCCTCTCAGTATCTTCGTCGTGATAGCGGAATAAGCAGCGGTCTACCAACGGTATGGTACAATGCTGACACGGAGCCCGGATCGTCAGGTTCGCCCGTGCTGAGTCGTAAGGACAACACCGTCGTGGCGCTGCACCGCGCTGGAAATTCCGAGACCGCACAGTCAGCGTCCACAGAGCTTTTCAACATGGGAGTGCGTATCGACTTGATTGCCCGCGACCTCCAGCAACGCAATGTGCTGCCCCAAAATGCGCTGGTGCGTCGTGAATCTAAGTGAGAATCTCGACTACAGCAACGACACGAAAGCGAGTCAGCTGAAAGCATTTTAATGAAGTTCCCTTTTGGCGCTAAACCTCATTTTTGCAGTAGTGACGGGATGAAGGCAACCCCCACGGCTGCGTCCGCTGTGCTCTGGATCGATAGTTGAGACGGATGTGCTAACTTCTGCCTAAGAAAGTGCTGCAGAAGACCATTGCGCACTAAAGCTTGTCCTGTTCCGATCATTCTAGGCATGAGCTCAACGTCAGATGTGGGAAGAACTACGATAAATAACCCGAAAACTGGTACGTACGGTTGCTGAAGAAGGTCAGCACGCAGGTCCTCCGGCACCATCGAGAAAATATTGTCCACTAGACCGCGACAAATGGCAGCACTGATATCACCCAACGACCAGTTGCTGATGCGGAGTCGGTCAATGCTGCCTCGCACGTCAGGAGATGCCCACTCACCGTAGAGCGTTGGGGAAAACTTGAGATCGGTGTCTAGCTTGGTGCCACCCAGAGAAATCAAACGTGCGTACAACGCATCATCGGACAGGTGCTCGGCTGTCGGATCAACTGCCAATTGCTGGCTCCACGCTTGACATTGCTTTACAAACCACGCAAATATGTTGCCACTAGACTTTTTCGTTAGTGATGCGATGAAAGGAACTTACAACACGGACGTATAACGTACCCAGACAAGGACCCTGCGACCCCAAGGAACCAGTTCTCCGACAGAAAAGGTCTAACTTCGAAGCTGAGCGAGCAGCTACCACTCAGTTGCGCTGCGTCCTCCTCTGTCAGAACCATAGCCAGTTGTGAAGCTGAACCAACGCTCAAGACTACCGACAAGTAGTATGACGCCACGGACATGTTGTTAGAGGTCAGGAAGTCTTCATTCATTTCTTGAGCCTGTACGTACCGGAAGTACGCGAGAGGTTGAGATCAGCTGGGCTCCGAGTTTGTGCCATGGTGGTCATGACCGCACATGGGTGATCACCCATAGCAAGATATACTGGTTTTCCCTGCGGAACGCCTAGCACTGCCGCGACGTCAGAGCTCTGTCCGATAATCGCACCTGGAGCCTTCACTGTCGGTAGCATGTGAGCTGGAAGACCGAGAGCGTGCACACTGGTGCATACACGCAAGACAAAGACACAGGTTCAGATCATACCACACAGAAAAAACAAAAACACTGAGAGCACCAACGTACGTGCGAGGATTCCACGTCTTGGTATTCATGTCAAAGCCACCCCAACTGAAGGCATCGGTGACGTCCATGCAGTTTTGGCTGGGAGCAGAATGCCCGCAGAGCACGAACGCAATGAAATCTTGAATAGTCCCGCACGTGTCGAACCCCTCGATATCGCCCGGTTGTCTCTCCATCATATACGCGAAGGTGGCGAGCCCGTAACCAGATGCAATCGGTGATGACGATGCACAGCCGCCAGCAGCCTCCAATGTAAACGACGTCACATCGGGTGCTGAGTTGGCAAGTTGAATCTTTGCTCTCCACTCGGCCAACAGCGACGGCGTGCAGCGCTGATCCAGAAATGTGATGTACGTACTCCACGGCCAGCTCTTTGCTGATGTGGCGCCAGAGTCTCCTCTTGCAGATAGGAACTCACACATCGCCTGACGCACCGACTTGCAGCGCCACCACACGATCCCATGCATCTACCCACATCATAACACGCATGTCAGTACAGTACGAGCCCTAATAGCTTCAAACTCACTCACCACGCCACATATTCCGACCGAGCGGATGCTCTGCCTCAACGGCGTGGGCAGAGCTTGCACGGCTGCTAGCACCGCCAGCAGAATGTTCGGCACGCTCTGCTCGCTCTCCAGCAAGCTCGCGTCGTGCTGGATGGGGACACTGGACGTGGCCAATATGCTGCCAGTGGTGCCGCACACCAGCGCGCACTTGACGTTCTTGAGTCCGATGTCGATGCCGAACATGCAGTCTCTCCTGGCCGCCTCCGCCTCCTGACTCACTTGCACCGTGACCGTCTCCGTCCCCACCTTGTGTCTCTTATTAACACCGCCATCACTAGCACTGGACGTCGGTGCAGTCAGCAGCTTGTTGCGGCCCTTGAAGCTGTAGATGTAGCCGTTCGACGCATGAAAGTCCGCCAGCCCCTGCTCCTGCGCGATAGCCCGCGCCTGCTCCTGCGCGATAGCCCGCGCCTGCTCCTTCATGAGGCGGTCCGTGACGCTCTGGCCGCTCTCCCGCCGCGCGTGCACCCACTGCAGCAGCGCCGCGTCCACCGCCACGTTGGGTCTGCGGCCGCTGCCGAGTTTCCGCTGGCGCCCCGAGCGATGCGCGTCCAGCGCCACCGCCGCCTCCAGCTCCGCCCTGCTGCCCAGCCACTTGTGCACCATGGACGGCGTCACGCCATGTCGCTGCGCCAGCGAACACACCGAGGGCGGCGACGGGCCTTCGGTTAACTCGCGCACCACCGACAGCTTGAACGCCGCCGGGTAGCTCTTCCGCGTCGCCATCGAGAGGACAGGCAGGAGGACACCCGAGGAGGACAATAATAATATTATTGTTTTGCCCTCGATTATTAGACTCCGATTACGATGATAGGTCGAAAGTCAGCTCGAATTTCTACCAACCATAGAAGCGGTACTTGCCCCATCGCAACAGCAGGCACTCCCACTTGAAGCGAGCATGGAGGCGGCGTCTGCGGCGGCCACTAGCGCGGGCATCTCTGCGTCTCCGGTGTCGAACTCAAGCGCACGAGACAGCGGGAGTGCCGCTCTTTCTGTTGGCGCAGACACGACGCCAATCGCCGCGCCAGAAGCCGCAGGATCCGCGTCCGAAGCCAGCGCTGACTCGGCTGGACGTCGCCACCAGCAGCGCGCCAACTACTCGGTCCGCAAGAAGCGCGAGCTCATCGCGTTGGCGCAGGTCGCGGGCGTGCGCGAGGTCTGCAGGATGGAGGGCGTGCCGCGCCGCACGCTGCGCCACTGGCTGGACGACGCCGACAAGATCAACAGCTTCGACGGACCCGACTCGCGCAAGTCCATCGGCCGCTCGGGCCGCCGCGAGATCCTCCCGTTCGCGCGGGAGCTGACCGCGTTCCTGGAGGAGGGACGGGAGATGACGTCATCGCACATGATCGACTACATCCGACAGAACCACGCGCAGTGGCTCGAGAACTACTTGGCAGACAAGAAGAGCGCCGAGAGCGGACAAGCGGCACTGGTCAGACTCTGCCAGCGGTTCGTGGAGCGACGCGGCTTCGTGCAGACCATTGCAGGCGCAGCACGCCCAGTTACGACTACGCCTTTGACTACGACTGCAGCCATGACGAACTCCCCCACGGGTGCAGTTGGCTCCAATGAGACCGTGACGCACTCCAGTACGTCGCCACTGCAGGCTGACGCACCCATGACACACACTACTAGCAATAGCGTGTCTGGGACTCACCCTACTGCGGACGAAACGCAATCCAATGCGTATGAATTTGAACCGGAAATCGAAGAAGACGCCCCTCTGCTGTTTGGACTGGACATTGGCACTACAGCAATCAAGGCTGTCGTCGTGAAAGCCGAGGGTGGCCAGACCGTTGCCGTGGCCAACGTGTCCCTCAGCGACGTGGCCGTCCCAAGAAGGCCTCGCCAGGACTTTGTAGAGAATAAAATCGGAGTGCAGAATGTGGACCAAGTGCTGTTGGCAGTACAGCGCACAGTGAATTTGCTGCCGGAGGCGGCAAGGCGGCGCGTCACGTCGGTTGGTATCTGCGGCCAAATGCACGGAATCGTGTGGTGGTGCAGTCGAGCTGTACACGAGGCAGCGGAGTGTTTGCTGGCAACGGGTGGAGACTGGATCCGTGAAGATGACGACGACTCGTACGAGCCTGTATGGAGCGAGCTTATTACGTGGCAGGACCAGCGCTGCACGCCTGCGTTCCTGGACAACTGCCGACAAAAGATTGCGCGTACCAAATCTACGTCTAATGGTTCCCCACCCAACCGTATTGCTGCTGGGTATGGTCTAGCTTCATTCGCTCACACACTGGAAAACTCTCCGCGGACGCTGGTGGGCATGGATGCTTGCGGAACGATTCATGATTTCGTGGCGTTTGTGCTGTGTGGCCACACGCTTCCTAGCGAGTCCTCTATGGACACAACAGACGCTCACAGTTGGGGCGGCCTGAATTTGCAAACGCAGACATGGGATCCGAGGGTGTTGCGCGCGCTTCGGATCCCATCTTCGATGCTTCCTGCTGTGAAGAAGCCGGGCTCGTGCATCGGCCACAGCTCTACCGGGTATTCTGGTTTCGGACTACCCGAAAACACGCCCGTGTACGTGCCGATGGGTGATCATCCGTGCTCCGTACTGGCCGCTTTGGCGCAGCGCCAAACGAGCCCGAGTAGCGACTCCAACTTAACGTGTACGTTGCGAAGAGAGTTGGTGGTGTTGCAGCCTATATTGACATCGTTATATCTGTTTGCAGTGGTGAACATAGGCACATCGGCGCAGATGGCCATGGTGCTAACGGGAGGAGACATTGAGAAACTATCCAGCTCGGAGAACGTCGACGGCCAGGACAACTCAAGCTTTGAAGTGCGGCCATTCCTGTTCGAAAACCGCTTCTTGGGTGTTGCAGCCTCGCTCTCCGGGTTCGTTTTCGCAATAATTGCTGCGTTTTGATTTCTCGGTTAGCTAACCGTATTCGTTTGATGTGGTAGCGGTAACACGTTCGCATGGCTAGTGCATCAGTGGCAGCAATGGGCCGAAGAAATGGGACTCATTTCCGCTTGTACCGATGCCAACGAAGAGCAGGCGGCGCAGCGTGAAGCCGAAGTCTACGCGCGGCTAATCGCGTTGGGTTTGCAGCGCCAAGACACCGAGCTGACGTTTGTGCCGACACTAAACGGCGAGCGCGCGGACCCCAGTGCAACCGGCAGCATTTTAAATTTGCGTATGAACAACTGGAGCATGGGCGACATCAGCGCTGCGCTGTCCCGCGGCCTCGTGGATAATCTCTTCGCCATGATCCCCGCAGAGCTGCAGCCGCTGGTATCCGTTCAACCGTACGTCTCACCCCACACACTCCATTTGGTTCAGGAAAGCACACTCACAATTTCTTGCTGCGCTGCTGCAGGTTGATCGGCACAGGCAACGCGCTGGTCCGCAATGAGCTGCTGCAGCACTTCCTCTTACCGCGCCTGGCTCAGCCCTCGCAGCTGCAGCTGCAGACCGCCGCAGACGCCGCCGTTGGCGCAGCGCTCACCCCGTCAATGCTAGGCGGACGACCCGTCGTCCTTAACGTGTAGTACGTTAGCTTTCTGGCGAGGTCTGCAGGCCGCCATTCAGGACAACGGCAACTTGACCATGTTGAAGCGGTTTCATGTTGAAGTGAGCCGTTTGTCCTTCACGCGACCTTCGAGCTACATCGTCGATATGACGACGCGATCATCCAATCAACCTCCGACACGTGCTCGGAAAATTCCCGTGGACCTTAGCCGGCTCTATGCGCGCTGAACCCTAGTCACCAAGGGTAGGTCAAAATGAATTGCATATTGAATTGGGACCAAAACGAGATATTTGGTCACTTCAACATGTTGCTAGGCGATCGCTGCAAAAGTGCCTACCGGTAGATGACAAGAAGAGGATGAAGTGACATCGGGCTTTATCACCGATAAAAGGGAGCATTCAACTTTTCGCATCGACCATTGACCGCACCTCAGCCTGCCGCAGGCTGCGTAGCAGGCGGATCTCACGTTTTTCTAGCCAGTCGCGGCGAAGATATGGGGTACGCTGGACAATTGGCGAAGATGCCGACCGTGGTTCAGCTTTTGCTCGTCAAACAGGTTCATGTACATGTATCTATGGTAGCGCTGCTACCACTATTAGCGCAACCATGGTAAGCCTGATATCTTGCTCGATAGACGTGCGGTTCACGCAGAGCTATTTTACTAGTCGTGTGCATGGGTTCGTGGTCCGCCCTTTGATTGTATCTTTGATAAATGCAGCCGAACAAGTTGTCCAAGCTAACACTAAGGGACTACGATACCAATGCATCTACATGTTAGGGCACAAGCTGCGCCAAGGGTACAGCACAGTTCACCTGCATATGAAGGCTGACTGGACGCCAGAAGTGGGAAACATGGCTGCGCACATACTCACCAGGGCGCTACACTCCCCCACTTACGCACCGACCGCAAAAGAGTGGTCTGGCACTTTAGCTGTCAAGAACAGCGGCCACTTCCTTTTTTTTGCGGGGCGAGTAGCGGGCCCCAAGGGAGCAGCAGGAAGTGGTGCCGTCATCCTCTGGCTGGATCCTGCAACTGGGAAAACGACCTTGCGCTGGATGGGCCACATGTCCATTGCGACCTCAAAAGTCACAATAGATATGGCGGCCAGGCTGGGGCTACTGATGGGGATAAAAGCATGCGCGACGAAAGGATATGGACAACTACAAATCATCGGAGATAATTCGATCATCATCGGCCAGCATCGACAACGTAAACCACCGAAGACGGAACAGCTCCGGGCACTGCACTGGCGATGCAGACGGGCCCTAGGACGACTACCAGTAATCGGCTGGATGACTCACCCGAAAGCAAACAACTTGATGGCAAGCACACTCGCAGAGAGGGCACTCAAATCACGCACAAGTATGCAGGTACACTGCCCGCAGGGAGGAACCAAGTGCTCGTGGCATGGACAGGTGGCGACACATGCAGACAGCGATATGGAACCGAGGATTGCGGCAATGACAGACACGGCACACGAGGATGTCGTGGCCTGCTAACTTAGGATAGCAGGCGCTAAGCGGGGGGGGGGGCGTAAGCTCGGACCGCGCCGGGAAGCTAGGAGTCGGCCTAAGGACGACACCTAGAACGGACATAGGACGTCGTTAGGAAGCTAAGTGACACCAATGTACCTTACTGAAAACTGTAAAAACTGACTACGATACCTAACCTTAGCTTGGACTCGTTTATCATTAGCACGCGGTGCCCATCGTCGTACAAGCGTGTCGTAGTAGAGCTCCTGTCATGAGCTTGATGCAGATGCATGATGTTCTGGAGGTCAAGAAAGGGGAAGCTTCCGCAAAGGAGCCAACCCTCGGTTCACTGGCAAACTGCTATCAACATTTAATTCATCTGCACATCAGTTTCTTCGTAGCTCGCAGCTGAAGCGGCCTGCTTCAAGCAGAGCACCTCATCATTTATACCAAGCGTATCGCTTTTTGCTCCAATTCAAGTGGGACCTCTTTTTTGGTCCGGTCCAATTTGAGCGCGCTTTGAATTGCACGTTGGAGCCAGAAAATAGCCTGGCGTGCGTTTCCCGCGCACAGAAATCTAGAACGTTCTCTGCCACGTGGGGCGGGTGAAACGAGGCGATTGTATACAGGGAACCATGCCGACCCATCGCAGACCTCCCCGACCTCCGTCCCGAAAGCCGTTAAAATCGTCGTATACAAACACCAAGACGTCGGCCTGGGAAGGCGTTCTGGCCACTCGTTTTGCAATTCATTTGCAATTCTTTTGCAATTCTTTCCGGTAAAACGCGAAGAAAAGCCGCGTGGCGGCAGGGAGGGAGAACTCAAGAATCGCGCGCTACGAGAAGAGCGTGCACGCCGTCGAGCAGGAGAGCGACTTGAGGGACCAGCAGCCTCGCAAGAAGCACCCGCAGAGGCACTCGAGGCACAGGAGGGAAGTCAGGACAGGTCAGAGCACTCGGCTGCCCGAAGGAACCACTCTCAGCGCCCTCGTCGCCACCGGACGAGCGCTTTCCACGCCCATTCCAGCGGCCGCTTGCTCCTAAGGCGTCGACCGTCTTCGGTGGAGATCAATTCTAGCAGGTAACCAAAGCCACTGGTTCTACAGGCGAGCGAAGGCGGTGTCTGACGTTGTGTGTGTTGTGCGCCTTCAGTTTCACTGCCTGAACACACACCCAACCACCCACTGCATATACATCCACCCACTCCCACCCACACAAGTCCCAACACACAGCCATGATCATGACGGGTGATTGGACCTTCACGGGACAGGAGCTGCGGTCCACTCCGTCCCAGCGGGACGGCATGAAGTACGCGGACGAGCTGGTGCTCCGTCGCCACGCGTGCGACTTCATTGAGAAGATGGCCAAGGCCCTGGACCTGCCCAAGCTCGCTCAGATCAGCGCTGACAACTACCTCCACCGCTTCTACATGCGCCAGTCGATTGTACGATACGACAAGTTCTTGGTCGCTGCGGCGTGCGTGTTGCTCGGCTCGAAGGCCGAAGAGAGCCCCAAGAAGATCGGATACGTTGCCAGGGAGTACATTGCCGTCCGCAAGGTCGTGGAGAAGGAGCAGGTGTTCGCCATTCAGAAGCACGACCCGCAGGTCATTGCAGGCAAAATCATCTCGATGGAGGGCGTGGTACTGCACAATTTGGCCTACGAGCTGACGCTCTCGCACCCGTACAAGTACATCAATGAGAAGGTGGACAAGATGGTGCGTCTGCAGCATCTGACAGAGCAGCAGGCCAAGACCCAGAGCAGTAAAATCAAGCAAGTGGCGTGGTCGTTCTTGAACGACAGCGCGTACACGGTGGCGTGTTTGCGACTGGAGTCGGTGGACCTGGCGGCTGGTGCGGTGTATCTGGCGGGACTCTACGAGAGCTACGTGCCGGAGGACCTGTGCACAGCCAGCGGACTGCCGTGGTGGAGTGCGTTGGTGACGCCCCTCCATACCTTGCAAGGTATTGCCATGCTTGTGAACTCTGTTCTCTTGTCGTGGGTGCTGGCAATGTTTAAAGAAAGCTGTGTTCTCCCCCCATTTGTCTAGATGCGGCTCGCTACTTGCTCAAAGCCTACACGGCGCCGTACATCGAAACGAACGTGCTCGCTGCGGGACTGTCGAAGTTAGTCTATATGTTTCACCCGCCCAAGTCGGTCGAGAGCCCCGCGCCGTTCGTTGAACAAGACGTCGTGGAGCAAGAGCACTCGTCACCCATGACGGTGTCGTCGCCGATGGACTCCGCAGCGTGCGTGACGTCTCCGGAATGCGGCAGCAGTCAAGGCCGGTCACCGTACGACCACGACTTCGACCATGATGTCAAGTCGCATGCCAAGGACAGTGAGGAGAGCCCCCGCGAGACGGCGCAGGTTCCGGCGACGCCTGCGTCGCTGCTGGACAGCTTCCCTATTGCCAACGATAGTTCAAGTGCTGACAAGTTGTTGGGAAGCACTGCAGCGACGCGAGCGGCGAGCACTGGAAGACTGTCACGCAAACGCGGTATGGACAGCGAAAACACGTTTTGTTCTGCAAAGAAGTTTAAGTACTGCTTGTAAGAGGCTGCGACGAGAGCGAGTGAGCGAGAGCGCTCCCCTCGGCGGGCGCGCCACAAGCAGTCAAGCACCAACGAGTGAAAAGCCTGCAGCGGCGTGCGCGCCCTCGTCGACTTCCAGCAGCACTCTGCTCTCCGCCGGTAGCATCTCGCTCATCCGTTTAGAAAAAGTAGAAAAGCGCTAAAAACTCCACAAATAAAAAACATATTTATACAAGCAACCACGCAGCACAAACCTCAATACATATGACGGGATCCTCCATCCCCGTGGCAATGTCGAGAACTCGAAGCTTGTTCCATGGCACACTCGAGCCTGCAATATCAGCCATTCGACCGCTGGCGACTCGACTGGATCTGCTCGAACGCGAATGAACCTCCAGCGACAAGCAGAGCAAGTGATTGACCGCACGCTCTGAGGCAAGGGAGGCTGAAGCTCTTCCCATTGCCCCCTCGACGCAGCTATCATTCGCTCGCTTGCGCGCTCTCACAGCGTCATCACACGGCCAGAAACTCGATCCACCGACCGACCGGCTCTTCCACCTCATGGACCAAAGCGAAAGGCACATGCGGCGAGTGCACCATGGCGTCAAGGCAAACGCAGAAGACTTCGCATCAAGCTCGGCAGTAGCGGACACGGATGAAGAAGGCGGCAATCTACAGCGGAATCAGGCAGAGAGACACATGGACAAGCAAGTGAGATGAGATACTCAAGCAGGAGAACAGTTCCCAGTCGACTGGAATGCAATGCATTGCGTGCAATATCATCGTTTAACATACCTTAGTGGTCGCTGCCTTTCACTGCTCGGAGCGACATCGGGATCTGCCCCGCAACCCCAAAGACACTCACTTGACCCCCTCGAGGCAAACTGGAAACTGCGCCCTTCGTTCTGCACATATTTTTGGCGAAGTGCTTTTGCCGGATAATCGGCGCTTACCCGGCGGGTCCCCCGTTTAACGCGATGGAAACCCAGTGTATCGACTTTGCGGGCGCTTGAAGCGCCGATGATTGGCCGAAACGCGGCTCGGAGGAACAGCGTCGTGCGACAAACGCGCAGTTTTACGCTGCGCGAGAACCCAGGGCCGGAACTGGCCTCATCCCCACAAAAGTTCAAGCACACTGCTACTATCTATACTAAAACTAGGTGTATCCACGACCGGGCAATACTTTCGCGGCGGTTCCAAGCAAAGCGGCACACTGTACCGCTTGCCGCATTGCGAGTGTAATCCGCTGCGGTTGCCCCAATCGATCAAGCCGATTGAGGTCGTAGCGTCGAGCTCCGGACCTGTCCGTTGCCGTCGTCTGACTGCTGTGGACGGACGGACTCCATGGCGCTCATTTGACCGACGACGGGCTGATTCCAGTCACCAGTCCACACCCAGTTGAAGCGAGTGTCGAGGCGTGTCGAGGGATGTGAACGCATCGATTGCAGTTGGCGATCCGGCGGCAGAGCTCGGAATGTCAAATAAAACATGTATTCCAGGCTTGCTGCCACATTGGGATGTGTTTATAGCAGTGCGCTGCAGGCTGAGAATGCCGTTACGGCCGGCAAACTTTTGCTCCGTGCGATACTCGTCCGGAAGAGGGCGCGCTGGATGCCGTCGTTCGCCTTTATGGTCATCTACCTACAACCACAACTGTAATACTGTACCGGTACATGTAGCCTACCTGGTGGAAGATGTAGTATATCATCTGGCCGTTAGTTCCTATGAAGTTCAAACCACATGCACCCTCTTGCACTCTGCACTTACTCCAAAGCGTTGAATGTATTGCTCTGCACAGTTAAAATCTACTATGCTTTGATCTTTTCCCATGGCTTGGCGGCGGCCGCCTCGCCAGCTTCCGTCTGCTGGCTCAGCAGCGCGCTTGAGTCTACGGACAGCTTGTCTTCGATGTCGCGAATGCCAGGCACCGTCTCGCCCTTCTGAATGAGATCCATCACCTCCTTGAATGACTCCGGGTATGACGGTCCGCCCGCCGTCACCGTCGGAGAGATCGACTTCGTTACCGGCACGGGCATTTTCTCCTCCTCTTCGTCCGCTACCACGTCATTCGAAAGTGCCTTTGCCACGTTGCTACCACCGTTGGAGATATTGCTGACACTGGTCTGCTGCTCCAGGCGCGCCATGAACGCATCGAGACTTGTGGAGGCAGGCCCTGAAGGCGCACTGTTTGCCACTGTCGAACGCGTCTCCTCTGTGGTGGTGGTCGTGGTAGTCACAGTGGCGGTCGTTGACGATACAGACTCTTGCTTCTTGTCCTGCTGTGCAGAGAACTCCTCGAGGCTAGCATGCGCAATCTCCTCAAGCGACAGGTTCGAGGACGACTTCGGGTTGGTAAGAGACTGGAGCGCCTTCAGGAGCGCGCGTAGGATGGCGATGTTTTCATCGAATGCACCAGTCGTCTTGCTCGCAGTGTACCACTTCCACTCCATGTTAAGACCCATCGTCTCGAATCCAATTGACTTGAGCAATTCTTCGTGGTGCTGCAAACACACAACGTGTTAGTTAATTTTTTCGTCCATTCAGTGCAGGACGAGTAGGGGAAATGATACCTTGAGCGGCTCAATCTTTTGCTTGAAATTAGCATTCCCCGGGGAAATGCGACGATAGCGAGGGACTTCCGGGTTCTGCAGTGATCATTTGTGAATCTCAGATGAAATGCTACCAATGTCAAGATATGCACATTATCATGCCATTGCCTTACCTCGACAAGATTCTTGACATACATACTGAGAATACCCGCTGCCAGTTTGAGTTGCTCCAGCGAGTTCTGCATGCACATCAGACAACACTTTAGTCACCGCAGGCACAAATACATGAAATAGTAGCGAGCGGTATGCCTACCTCAGTTCGGAGCATTTTCAATGCTTTCTCCATGCGCTCAGCCTTAGACACCACCTTCGCAACAGCCGCAGGTGGCTGCTGCGGGTTAACTGTCACTGAAGACGACACCGTCGTCTTGCTTTCAGAGCCACTCTCTTTCTTCACTTTATCACCACTCTCCTTTACTGACTCATTCACGTCAGAATCACCAGCACTTCCCGCCTTCTTTGACAGCAAGAGCGCCTTCAGTGTGGAGATTTCAGCCTTCAACTCCGCGATAGACTGCGCGTTGCTCTGTTCAGCGAGCGAGCTGGAGATCTGCGCAGTCAGCAACGTCTTGCTGCGCATGTCGCGCTCTTTTTCATCCAGCGAGGTGCTCAACTTGGCCAGCTCCTCTGTCTGCTTCTGAATAGCGGACGACACATTTGTAAGCTCTGCAAACAACGCCTCGTCCTTCTTGGCTTCCCGCTCCTTCTCCTCCTGCATCTTCGCGGCCTCCAGCAGAGGCGGCATCGGTCGCTGCACGCACATTCACGCACCATCACAACAGTCAGCACTCCACCAGCATGTCATACCCCTTTCATTCTCCCAGTATCATACCAGCCACGGGATGTAACCCGATTGCACCGCGTAGTTCCACAGGAACGTGAGGACGGAGGCCGCGCCCACCAGCGACGACAACGTCCACAACACTCGCACGTAGGGCGGGTACATCGTCCGACGCTGCATCATCTGCATGGGCGCAGCTGCCGTCATCATCATCGGGGCCGCAGTCGCGAGCTGCTGCATTGGCTGCATCACAGGTTGAGTCGCAGCCGTCGACGCTGCAGAGGTGGACACTCCTCCGTTCTGGTGGCGCTCGATGGCTTCCTGGATCTCCTCCTTGGTCATGCCTTTGCCCTCCAGGAACGACACGCGCTCTGACAGCGGCGTCGACTGCAACGAGGGATAGAACCGAGTGAGCAATTGTGAAGTGACCGCAGTGAATTAAAACGCGCAAGAGGTAGCAGTCCAAGTGCAGGACGACGAGGCTGTGGAGGACGCACCTGGACGCTCGGGTGCTGCAGGAACTTGAGCCCATTCTCGACCATTTCCTCACGCATGGTGCTCGCTATGCTCCGAGCCAACTTGAATCTGCCGACGTTGACGCAATGCCGATGCGGCTGTGCAGCTTGTGTACACCACACCATATTTTCACATCTGATGCGCCAGGTTGCAGTATCAGTATCAGAATCATAGTTCTGTGTTTTGTACACAAGTTGACTTGGCTGGCTGACAGTCTCCATTTCAATTGCTGAAGCCAAAGCACTCGGTTGAGTCTGCTGCAACCGCTTCCCGAGGACATTTGCGAGCAACATGGCGCCCCCTAACAAGCGAGCCAAGAAGGATGACGGCGCAGTCAATGCGGACAGCGGCGAGCCTGCGTTCGAGAGACGCAACCCGTCGCACATCAAGAACAAGATGAAGCGCCAGCTCGTGATGCAGAAGTTCCGCAAGGAGAAGAAGGAGGCCAAGAAGGCGGCGCAGCTCAAGCGCCGACGCGAGGCGGAGGAGATGGGCCAGGAGGCGCCACCCAAGATGGAGCCGCGCACCATCGACAACACGCGTGAGAAGGAGGTCACGATGGTCAGCAGCGAAGGCGACGAGGAGATCGAGGCCGACGAGCGCGACGACGAGTTCGCCAGCATCTTCGCCAACGAGGAGGCGCCCAAGCTCATGATCACCACGCGCCCGTTCCCGTCGGGCGAGCTGTACCACTTCATCAAGGACCTCATGGACTTGCTGCCCAACTCGTTCTACTACAAGCGCGGCACCTTCGACATCAAGGAGATCGTGCAGTTCGCCACCAACAAGAAGTTCACGCACCTCGTCGTGCTATCGGAGAAGAGCAAGATCTGCAATGGGTACGTTGTTGAATGTTCATGCTCAATTGTGCATGACAAGTTGATTGACCTTTGCAATTGTTGATGTGTCCAATTTGCAGCATGCTTGTGAGCCGCCTGCCTGAGGGTCCGACGGCGTTCTTCAAGGTGTCAAATGTGAAGCTTACAGCCAGCATCAAGGAGCGCGGCCGACGCACGAACCACCAGCCGGAGCTGATTCTCAATAACTTCTCAACGCGTCTAGGCCACCGCGTGGGCCGTTTCCTTGGCTCGTTGTTCGAGCACCAGCCGGAGTTCGAGGGCCACCAGGTCGTGACGTTCCACAACCAGCGTGACTTTATCTTCGTACGACACCACCGCTACACGTTCGAGAACGAGAAGAAGGCGCGTCTGCAGGAGATCGGTCCCCGCTTCACAATGAAGCTGCGCTGGCTGCAGCAGGGCACGTTCGACACCAAGTTTGGCGAGTACGAGTGGGTCCACAAGCAGCACCAGCTTGACACGTCCCGCCGGAAATTCCACCTTTAAGCAGCATGCGCCATCCATTTACTCAATAGACAAAACATACACCGTACCCTTTATCTCGCGTTGCATTGAAGCGATTCGGCGGTGCAGACAACTGTTTAAAACACTAGCGATTTGCAACGTCGACGCACGATTCTCGACCGTCCGTTTCGAACGGAAGGGAGCTCGTGCTTGACTTCCTTGCCTTTAGCTGTACTTCCTGCGAGCAAACACGTCAACCTGGCCGCTGCTCTTCTTGCAAAGTGACGCGGCAGTGTTGTTACTTGAGACGGCGACGGCAGCATGTCCTACCTCATCTGAGATGGCCGCGCATCTACGCTGCATATCGCATCTTGCTTCTCGGGCGTGTGGAAGTTAACTTGTCAGCATAGATGTATCTAAGTAGATGCCTTAAGCCGATCCTCTCTCAATGAAGACGCCATGCAAGAAGTAAAGTGCAAAGAAGGTTTTTCTTTTCATCTGTTTAAAATATAATCTAGGGTGCCACACGCCTTGAGAGCCCGTCCTCAGTCTCACTCGCGCGCCCGTGCTGAGCAGTCAGGCACGACAGAGCGTGTTCTTGCTCGGTGCACACGGTGATCATCGCGGCGCTGCCCCTGGCGAAGTGGCCCACGCATCGACTCGACACGCTTACTCGTTGGTAGACTCCATCAGGTAAGCGATCAGGTCGCGGCGCTCCTGCGGCTTCTTCAGGCCAGCGAACACCATCTTGGTGCCCTTGATGTACTTCTTGGGGGCCAGAAGGTACTCGAACAGGGTCTCGTCAGTCCAGACGACGCCCGAGTTCTTGTTGGCAGCCGAGTACGAGTAGCCGTCGGCCTGGCCGGACTGGCGGTTGATCATGCCCGAGAGGTTGGGGCCCTGCTTGTGGGCGCCGCCCGCGTTGGTGGTGTGGCACTGCGCGCACTTGGTCTTGAAGATCTTGGCGCCCTTGGCAGCGTCTCCCTTTCCGCCGGCAACGTCAACCATGATTCTTGAATGGGGTGGAGGTTCTGGTGGTGCTTGTGAAGCGGATGCGGCCTTTTTCAAAGTGCGTCGCCCAAAGCTGCGGTCACGGCGCGCCGCCCATAAAACCTCAGAATCGAGGTTAAAGCCAACGTGAGGACGCGAAACGACCGTAACCGCCTGAAGCGCAACAGCCAATCAGCACTTGCGAATATGTTTTAAACACTGCATCTTTCAGCCACTTCGGCTCTGCGACAGCGCGCAGTTGAAGCGCTCTCGCCCTCGTCTTCAGCGCTAGACGCGCGCCGACCGGTTATTCCGAGACGGATGCGCTTGTATCGCTCCAGCATACAGCTCGGCAGCCGACCTCATCGGTATTTTGGTCGCCGCTCCGCCGCTAGGTGAGTTTGAGGTGAGCCGATGGACCCAAGAGTGATCCAGTCGATGACGCGCGACGCACCGTTTTTAATGGGTCAGTCGCGCGGCTCTGCACTTCAGAACCCGCACTTCAGGTGTTTTATTCGATTTGGTGGTGAGGGCCAACCTGGGCCAAAGACGTGCAGCACCTTCAAGCGCTCCATGCTGTGGTGCGCAATGCCCGCAACGCGGGCGGCGGCATTAATTCGCTGAGGCCGAGTTAAACCACACACAGGTATTAATATCGCGCTGGATTAACGCGCAAACTCGGGGTCATGACTGTATTCTATGCGGCTGGCAACCGCAAACGCGAGGAGAGGTGTCGTCGGGCTGCATCCGTCGCGTTCTCCGCTCTGTGGGCTCTGCTCCTGCAGTTCAAGCACTGACGATGCAGAATGTGCCGACGACGTTACCCGCGGTGCTGACGGAGAGGAGACATCTATTGCGAAGATGGCACCGAGAGCTGTCCGAGCTGCTGGTGCGATGCGGATGTCTCGCAGAAGATTGGGTTGCGTTTGACCCTACGTCTGTTAGAGGGCATGTAAGGCGGCGGAGTGCGAGATGATGATGTTGCATTCGCCTCGCACATGGTCGCTTTGCGTGTTTGCTGCAGTGCGCAATGCATGTGTCCCACTTCGTCATGTATTTTGAGGATGCCGCGCTGCGGGGTGTGAGTATGTATTATACCTGATAGAAAGCTCTGCAAGTACGGTAGCTTGGAGGGGGCCTGCTTGCCTATCGCCGACTCGATTCCTAAAGCCGCGATTGCTTGTAGCCTGCGGGTGGCATATTTCAATGAAGGACCTTCCTACGCACACCGTTTACTCGCGTAGGATCTGGACGGTTCACCAACACGTAACAATACCAAAGCAAAACTAAGCTTAATGGCATTTAAACGTGCTGCAACGACGGTGGCTGGAGCTCTATTGAAACTTCCGATACTCTTTGACTCCTTCAGCAGAACCGAGTCAATGAAACTTGATATTTTTTTAAGTACCGGTACTGCTACGTCAGTGTGAAGCACACAACAACCTACGTAAGAGGTGTTACTGCAGAACGTGCACTTCAGCACTTGTTTTAGCTATCTACCATTAGTTGCCACGGATGATTTTCGCAATTGACCATTACTTTTAAGTACTACAAGTAGTCTAACGTGTGAGAAGCGCTAGATAGCGGTATTGCGATGTCGTAATTCCACGAGTAACCAACATTATTGAACTTGACTGCTGCACTTGCGAGCATCCACAGATTTTGTACTTCGAAGTAGTCGGACAATCGATCCAGGTGTGGAATTAGGCCGCTCACAAGGTCTTCGATCTGCAATTGAAGCTGCCAGAGCACATTACTGTTACCGTAGCAGTACTCGGGTCCATAAGATAAATGAGGTCAGATGTACTCGACCAAGGCTGCTACGATATCGCGGTAGGAGCAGCATCCTCGCCTTAGTCTTGCATTAGAGCAGCCTACATTGTGTCATCCTCGCCACTCATCCTTGTGAATGCAACGCCGATTGCCCAAGCTACAATCTGCATGTATCCTGCGAATCATTTTTTTTGAAGAACACGGCAGCAGATCTTAAGTACTCGAACCTGTATCTTCAGGCTAATAGATTTCGCTATCCTCATATGTCTTTAGTTTTGGCGTACACTTGCGGAGTTATAACGCCGGTTCCACGAGTAAGTCGCACCGTTGTTTGAATAGGTCCGCTACCGTTCATCGAACTTGGCTGCAGTGCTTGCAAGAATTTGTTGTCGCTCAATCTCCGCGGCACGTCGGTCCGCATCCTGCCTTGCTTTCACGTCTCGGAATGACTGCTGAGAGCTCGACACCATTTTGCTTGTAACTAGGACGGGGCCGTCTGCTAGTCCCCACAGCGCTAGAGCTGTCATCGTTATCATCTTCCAGAGACGCGAAAGCTTCAGGTTGACCATCGTGGATCTGGAAACGCAGGTATCTGGATCCCTTGGACACTATCGTAACGTTAGTTCAGTCGAATTCTTCCAATTCTGCAGTGTCTTCACGGGCTGAATCGAATGTGAGTCTTGTCAGGTCACGAGGTCGCACTCTCTCTCGCTCACCGGCGGTGAGTGTGGAAGCAGTTCGCATCTTCAGAGCACACGGTAAGACCCCTCAATACTATGCAGCAATACTTGAGGCAGATAAGCCCGTAGAGCCCAGCACTTGTCAACCAAGGATAGCGTTGGAGATGGCAGGGACGGACAAGGAATCTTCTTGCACATGCATCAATACCTGCATTGTGGCCGACTGCAACTGAAACGTCCTCGACTCCAAATACCTTCCTCGTTCTGCTCAACTCCACGTTTTATTTTAACCCAGCGCGTGGCGATGCACTCCCCGTTACATGAATTGCCGCCCACAGCAACGGTGTGAGGTGTCGCCAAGCAAACTCCTGCATTATTCCCCAGGATCAGCTCTAATTTCGGCCGCTGGCACAACAGAGTAAAAAAACACAAATAAAAAACACAGCAACGTGCTCATTCAATTGGACCATTAGACGTGCTCCCGCAGCAGTTCGTACCCGTTGGGGGGGGGGGGGCGTGAGCCAGTCAGTCAGTCAACCAGACATACAGCTAGGTTAGTGATGTTCTGCTATAGTGTAGGTAGATACGGTAGGCTGAGTACCCTCTCTTTAGCTGGACTTGGGGGCGGCCTCGACGGCCTCCACGTTCTTGGACGGGTCGTACGTGAACTTGCGGTAGAACTGCACGAGGCCCGTGCCGGCCATGAAGACGTTGACGGCGAAGAGGTTCCAGTTCTTGGGCGTGATGATGAGGCTGTAGCGCGACCAGATGAGGCCCGTGGCCGTCACGGCCGTCTGCTGGGCCACCGAGATGGTCTCGGGCGAGCGCCGCATGTCGGCCACGTTGGCCAGGGAGATGGCCCACTTGATGGTGGGCGCCCAGAAGTGCACGGTGAAGGGGCCGGCCGGGTGCGCGAGCATGGCCGTGAGCTTGGGGCTGCTGGCCACGATCTGGTGCTCGAGCACCTTCTGCTGGATACGGGGCACGATGGACGGCAGCATGGCGGCTGCTTGGCTTCTCTTTGGTCGACGTGGAGCGCTCGGAAGCGAGATGGATAATGCGGCGATTTGCGTCGACCAGAGCCGGCGGTCCGGAATTCGCTTTTTAGGACTGGGCTACGGATTTATTTGGCGAATGGGAAGACTGGAAAGGAGATTGGACCAATGGGAAGAGGTTATGCGACACGTTGGATATCGGATATTTACAAGCTGAAGTTGTCACACCAAGCGCCAGAGTCGTCAAATCACGCTGATTCGGTCATTGCAGTCGCGACTGCAATGCGGACTGCCCTCTCCTGCCCGCAGAGCTCACCCGGAACTTACCGTATTCGACTTGCGTTGGTTGGCGGAAGACTGGCGATGGATGAAGTGTGGGCTGGTGGGGAGATCGTCGCCGTACCGCCGAAACGCTGCCAAGGAATCAAACTGCGGGTGGGGATTGTCTGAGGCACCGAGTTCAGGCGCTGACAGTGAGGCTGGCACCAAAGTCCTTCCTGGCACTCATCAAAGCGCTCGGTGTCGGCGATCCTGGACGCACTCGTGTCTTTAACGGGACCTCCAAGCAATGCATATCTACCCACCTTCAAGGATGCCGATGCATGACATGATACGCCGCCACCAGGATCCTTCTCAGCGGGCCGACTCAGCCACGGCATCAGCACAGGTCTCCGTTGCACGCACTAGCAAGGGGGAAGTTAGAACGAAGAAACACCACTGCATTCACGTTCGAGCTGCCCGTTCAATTATGTCCGTTGTGGCACCTTGGCGACGGGGAGTCTCTATGAGGAGCAACCGGCTCGCTATTAATAGACAGCAATGGCGACTGCCTACAGCGTGGCAGCCTGCCTTGTGCGACTGGTCGTACGAGAACTTGCGGTAGAACTGCACGAGGCCTGTGCCGGCCATGAAGACGTTCACGGCGAAGAGGTTCCAGTTCTTGGGCGTGATAACCAAGCTGTAGCGCGACCAGATGAGGCCTGTCGCCGTCACGGCCGTCTGCTGGGCTACGGAGATGGTCTCAGGCGAGCGCCTCATATCCGCCACGTTCGCGATCGAGATGGCCCACTTGAAGGTCGGCGCCCAGAAGTGGACTGCCAATACATATGCACAACGAGCAGTGGATGTCAGACTTGGAATGTGGCTCCCGATGCTGGGGGTTGAGCGCACCTGTGAAGGGGCCGGCCGGGTGATTGAGCAGCGCCACGAGCTTCGGGCTGTTGGCCACGATCTGCTGCTCCATGACCTTCTGCTGGATGCGCGGTACAATGGACGGCAGCATGACGAGGCGAGATCCTGCAAGGGGCCGGACTCGGTTCGAATGACGTAGGAGGGGGTCAACTTGAGCCCGAGGCGGCGAAAGGGATTGTGATCGAAGCAGGCGTTTGGAGAAACGTAGACTTCAAGTTTGAAGTGCGACCATTGCAGACCCGTTGTAGCTTCCAAGCTGTACTTGAGGTTCTGCAAGGTGTTCCTGAGCTCCGGTGGTCAGGCTGCTTTGCCGCGGGGATACGGCCGGTGAAGCGTGTAAGTGAGTTGAAGTTGCCCTGTCACAAAAGCTCACCGGTACCGGTATGTGGACGAAAACTCACGAACGATTTGCAACGGTAACCCCAAGTTCGGATAATACATCGATCATCGATGGCGATTGGAACTTTTGCTGTTATCGACAGCAAGATGTCGATAAAGCTCGACTATCAGGTGCCTCGCTATTGTCCAGATCATTTTTGCTCCAGTTCATCATTGCTCGGTGGTTCTGCGCACGACCGGCGCTGGCCCTTGCCTCGCCGATGGCACTCAACAGCTCGTGTCGGCGATGTATTTTCACGTGTCTATACGGCCCCGCTCAGAGCACTCAACGACGCACGACGCCGTCCGCGCCAAGCAAAAGAAAATTGTTCTAGCAAGCACCTGCATGTCTATCACCTAACTTATCCTGGAGTAGAATGAATTCACCTGTAAACGCTTGGCTTAGGCCGGCGCCATCCAACACACGAGCGTAGTGAGCGCGTTCAATTACGTCGTCATTTATCGTGCCATTGTGGTGCTAGTTCTCTATGGGGAAGGCCACCGGGCAGCTAAGTTAGCTATGTAGATATGTGAAAGTGAGAAGCCGACTAACTGGCGGCATATCTAGGAAGCCTGGATTCCCCTAACGTTACAGGGCCGACTCGGCAGCTTCCTTGACCGTCCCGTACTGTGTCTTCGCAGCCTTGGTGGCGTGCGCCCCCGACTGGTTGTGCTCAAACTTGCGGTACAGCTGCACGATGCCCGTGCCGGCCATGAAGAAGTTCACAGCGAGGAGATTCCAGTTCACGGGCGTGATCACCGTGCTGTAGCGCGACCAGATGAGGCCTCCACCCGCCACGGCTGCTCAAAGCATAATCAATAGAGCACAACAGTCAGCGTCACCGTACTAAAACCAATTTGAGTGTCGGTACGGAGCTCTGCGCACCAAGCTGCTGAAGCACAGAGATATTCTCGGGATCGCTGCGCATGTCTGCGATGTTGGCGATGGAGATGGCCCACTTGAAAGTTGGCGCCCAGAAGTGAACTACAGACCCATGAAGGAAAACACAGAGATCGTAAGTTGATTCAGTTGCTCGTAGTCATTGCAAGTACTGTACGTACTTGTGAACGGGCCGGCCGGGTGTGCGAGAATCCGTGCGAGCTTGGGGCTGTTGGCAACGATCTGGTGCTCGAGCACCTTCTGCTGAATCCGGGGCACGATGATCGGCAGCATTGCAATTGATTTGTGAGAGTTTTGTTGGGTCAGCTTGCGCCCTGGGCGGATATTGACGAAATGGCAGTTGTTTTTTTCTGCTTGGTGTGCAGCATTGTCCTCGCTGCAAGAAGATGCGATGATGGTGAGATAACTTCATCCTATCTCGAAGTTTACTAGGGCTAGGCATTTCAGGAACCTATGAGAACTAATTTTCGCCAAATCCAAAGGTGCACTTCAGGTCATGAATTCTGGGATGATACCTGTGATACATGAATTACTTTCATAAGTGATTCGTGGCCTCTCATAATTCGTTCCTGAAAACAACAATGAGCCAAGCCAAACTTGAAGCTGCTGCACTCAGTGAGCAACAGAGATGGCCAATGTGGCAGTCAATTCTTGATGTAGTCGACGGACAACACTTGATGCTAAACATCGAGACCAGGAACGAGTCGACGAGAAAAGAGCTCGGCAGTCAAACCTGGCGGCGTGACGGCATGGATGCTGACAAAAAAAGATAGCGACAATGATTTAACGTGAAGTTGCGATCTCACAGTGTGGCACAGGACTCGCAACAGAATACTTCGTACGCGAGAAGCTCTACGGACAGTGCACACGGTAGTTCACCAATTATCTTCCAACTTGTATCCTAACCCGGGACCGAGCTGGCATTTCTGCATATTCGCAGATACTACGTAGTAGCATCCGAGTCCTTCACGAACGCGCTGGCGTACTTTACGTTAGTCGTGCTCTAGCTGCCGTGTGTGACCATCTAATCCACTCGCGTCTACTCCACAATGGCATCTGTGCATCACCGCTTCCTGCTGCAAAATGACCATCGTGTCACCAGTTAAATAGATAGCTCAGAAGCCGCGAGCAGATGTCCTGTCGGCGGCGCGGGGGGAGCATAATGTCAGCGTCCGTGGGGTCCACCTCCAGGTCACGCGAGCCCAAGCTCTGACGCGCCTGCGCACCAAAGTAGCTCGACACCGGCGTCTCATCGAGCGAGTTCGCGTCCCTGTCAGACGGGTAGCACTTCTTGACGCCGATCATGATGTTGTTCGCGAGCGTGCGTCCGTCGTAGCTGAGCGCCTTTTCGGCCTGTAGTCTCGTGTGGTAGCGCAGGTGCAGCCAGTTGCCGCCGCTGCTGCTCGAGTAGTTGACGACCTCTCCCACCGACTGGAACTGGTGCAGGATGAAGGACTTGGTGCTCGACTGGAAGCCGAACACGGTGACCCAGTACTGCTTGTCCTGTCCCCACTCGTCACTGTGCACGTTCGGGTAGTAAGAGGCCCTCGCAGCAGCCGCACTGCGTCGTGCAGCGGCAGCGGCAGCCGCCTCGTCGTCGTCCACGCTGTGCGATGGGGCCGCCAAGCCCACGGGGTCCAGCAGCGACATCGTTGGAGGGGGTGGCACGTCCTCTTCCTCCTGAGCGTCGCCACCATTGGCTTCGTCCTGAGTGGAGCCATTTTTGCGCCTGCGAGCGCCCAGAGAGTCCTCGTAGCTGCCGCCGAAGCTGAAGGGCGAGTCCTCGGGCACCTCCACGCCCTGCCGCTTGCTGCGGTTCATGGAGAGACTCTCGGAGAAGCTGAGACGCGGCTTGGCCTTGGAGGACAGCACGTCCGCCTCGGAGCGGGCGCGGGGGGCGCTCTCCTTGGACTTGTCGGCCTTGGGCGTGGACTGCAGCGCCGTCAGCAGCGACGGGAAGTACTCGTCGTCTTGTGCTGTGGCCAGGGGGCGACTGTGGGAGGCAGGGACACAACAGTCAGCACGTGGGAGCATTAGCACGGGCAGCCTTTCGGATACATGTGCGTACCTTGCAGACGCCATCGTGCACCGGGAGGCTTCGCGCTCGTCCAAACGTTTTGAGTTTCGCGCCTGGCAGCGATGTGTGCTACACCCGTTTTACATAGATATGATATGATCATTGCAGTACATGAGGTCACTTCAACACCTTCAACTATGAGTCGATGATGAGAATCGTGCGTTTTATTTTGAATTGAACTCCACTGTATACTCTTCGGACGCTTAAGAGGGAAGGCCTTTAGCCTCGAAAGTTGTTGAGGAGTTGATCTTGGAGAGACTTGGAGTTGAGCTGATAGCTGGAGGATACGGGCATATTCAAACCTTGCTGTCCCCCCATCGGCATTTGCTGCTGCATTTGCATGGGTTGCTGCTGTCCCATCCCTGTCGATTGAGGCTGCATGTTTATCGACATCGTCCGCTGCTGCTGCATGGCCATGGCCATTGGCTGCTGCTGTTGCATTCCAAACGCCATCGGCTGCTGCATTCCCATCGGCATCGTACTCTGCATATTCATTGCGTTTACTTGCTGCATGCCAAACGCCGTCGACTGAATTCCAGACATCGCCATGGACATCGGTTGCTGCGGTTGTATAGATTGGGGTTGCATACCCATCGACATTGGTTGCTGTATCTGCATGAATGGTTGCGTCGGAGACTGAGACTGCTGGAAAATGAAGTTGGCCGTAGACGCTCCGTTCTGCATCTGAGGTTGCATCATCCCCATCACGTTAGGAATCTTGGGTGTGTTCATTGACATTGGGGTAGGTATTGCCATTCCTGCCATTTCGACAGGCTGAGGCGGTCGCACCTGTTGTTGTTGCTGCGGCTGCATTTGAGATCCACAGCCAGCAGTTTCTGTAGCCGCCTTCGGAGGTACGGCAGCGGGTAGCTCGACATCGAAGTTTATCATGTCCAGTGCGTCGAAGTCACGGTGCATTTTGGCGCGACGTTCTTCTCGCTCTTCTCGTCGCTCGAGCTTCTCTTTGTTGTGGTCGATCGCCCACTGCAATTCCTGGAGCCAATTCCCACGCTCCTGTTCACTGGTGGCGACCAGCTCGTGCCCCCCGACAACGCCAGGCACTTCAATTCGAAAGCCACAACCTTTGGGTCGGTCAGGGTACGTCGCAGTAACCACGCGAACCTCGTAGTTGACGGGGATGATGATAATCGGCCGTACACCCGTCGCATTCTCGTACACCAGCACCGCCTCAGGCCGCAGTAGCGCAAAGTGTTTGGCCCACACGCCGTCCATCTTTTTGCGCATCAGTGGACCCCGTAGCACGCTGTTGGGCATCTCAGCGGCATCCACAGCGCTCACATTGGCGTACTGCATGCCATTCAGACTCTCGTTGGGGTCAACTTCGCGCTCTTCGAGGCCGTATCCCTTGTCTTCCTCCTCTTCGTCGTCCTGCACAGCGTACGCAGCATCCAAGTCGACGTCTTCGATCTCCGCCTGCTTGTGCAGCCACGCGTTCGGGTGCATCATCTGGTACCCGCCTCCGTAGTGCTGGGGAATAGCTGCGTGTGGCAGTATCATGTTCAGCTCTCTCGGCTCCCCGACCACGCGGATCCGCGGCTGAGTGCGCGCGCCCAGCAGCTTGGACAGCAGCAGCGTCAACACCCGAGCGAAGGCCGAGCTGTTCACCACCACGATGCGCTTCACCACCTCGGGATAAAATTTCTTGCACACCTGCAGGATGTCCGTGACCATCTTGGCCTCCAGGTTGGCCAGCGAGCAGTTGGCCACGTCCACGATGAAGACGACACCGGGTGCGTGCCGCTCCTCCATGGCCTCCACGGCCAGGTCCATGAGGTAGACACAGAGTCGTCTGGCGTCTTCCAGCGAGCTGGCCGCAGACCCGTCGGCCGCGCCTCGGCCTTGACGCTGCAGCTTCTGGCCGTCTCCGAAGCCCGGCTTGAAGTACTGCAGCTGCAGCAGCAGCACGGGGCAGCCCTCGGGGTCGGCCGCGCCTTCTAGAAGGTGCGCGTAGCCTTTGCGGACCTCCTCCTGCAGCGTGGGCAGCCCCACGTTGAGCTCCAGGTAGTGCATCTCGGAGCGGAACGCGTGCTTGTCCTTGAGCTGGAGAGCGGCCTTCATGACGTCCCCATTGTTGCGACGCAGAGTGCGGACCATCTCGGCCTCAGTGAAGACATCGGGCAGGGCCACAGCACTGGCCAACGCCTGTAGCGGCGAAGGTTGGCCGGTGAACCGCTGGCCGCCGGGCAATTGGGCGGCGTATGCCCCCACATCCCCCGAGAAGTTGGCCGGCCCTCCCCCGTAGCCCCCACCGCCGTACGAGTAGCTCATGTCTAGTGACTGTTCGAGAGTGAGATATCCCAGTAGTGTGGTGGATGGACGGTCGGTCTGGTTCGAGGACGAACGTTACGATTAAAATAGCTGCGGGACTGATGGAGACCTTCTTCCTCTCCTGATATACACAAAAACTATAGTATGCGCAGAGAGATGGCTACACTATGGTCAAGTTGAAGCGGAGGCAGCTACCGCAACGCGAGTACTTAAGTATGCGGCTGTTTGGTTGTTGCTGATGACGCTGCATGCTCTGTGCGCGGCATACTTACTGGCGATGGCGAGGTTGTACTTCTTCATGGAGCACCCGCGGATGGTCTACTTCTCGGACTTGTTGGCGCCTGCAGATCAACGACGTTTTCACTCCTTCGGTGTCGTTGTGGGGATTCTCGGAGGGCTCCATGCCGTTCATCTTGTACTCCACATCGTGTCGTCCATTCGAGCGAGAGCTTTGGCTGTTTGGCCACGGACGGCAATTGTGAAGAGAGGCATTGAGTTTCTTAGAGGACTTTCAAAGGGGAGGAAGGTGACGACACCGACGCAGCAAACAAAAGGCAGGGAAGCTATGCGTGCATTTGTCGAATGGAAGAATGGGGTGGACATCGAAGGACGATACTTTGAACTCGGTTTTGTGCTGCAAAAAGTTGTCGAGATCGTCGCGCAGATCGAGCAGTGTCGGCGTTACAGCAGCCTCATCTCGCGGGTGTGGATCAACCAAGCGTTCGTGGGCATCGTCGTAGCTAATTGCATTCTGACAGCGTTGTTGAACCATCTAATGCTCGCGGCTACTTCGCGCGCAAAGACCCGAGTGGCACCCACCGGTCTGACTATAGGAAGCTCAAGTATTCGCGAGCGAACGCTGTGTGTGGCCATGGATGCACTGCTATCAACAATTTCGTGCCTTGTTTTGCCACTTACGATTTTTGTGGATTGGGCGCTGCAGTTTGACTCCGACCTGTGGACATTCCCAACAGAAATTCTCTACGGCGACACGGCATTCACAAGACTTGTGTATGAGAACCAAGCCATCTTTGCTCTCTCAGCTATCGACGGCATTGCGAAGCTTGTACCCCATGCAAGTGTCTTGCTGAGCCTGACAAGTATCAGCTTCATTCTCGAGAGATCTTCTCCAAACGCGACGTGTAGTATGACTGCCTCAAGTGCAAGACAGCAGTCAGAGCTAAAGTCACGTCCTACAATTCGGTTGACCGTCGCCACACTTTTGCAGCACGTCGTAACTTCAGTAGGGTTCTTCACGGCCGCTGCGGTTGTGCTAGCCTTGCACTTTGAGGCAGAGCACCTTGTATCTAACGCTGATCCCTCCATCGCACAAATGTGTCTGGAGAGTGTGCGTCCGTGGTTTGCCCAGAACGTCAGTTGTTCCGTGGTCAAGTACAATTGCTATCGTCACGGCGTGGCAAGCCGAACACGCGACGTTCTCGAGAACCTGCAGCGTGAAACGCTAACGTCGATCATCTTCGCGCACTGTTCGGCCTTCAAGATGCTAGCTTCCATTCGAGATTTCCCCAATTTACTAGGAATCGAAATCTGGAACGTGACACTTGAACGCTGGGGTCCCGAAGCAGCTCTAAGCGCCGATCTGCATCCGAAAATGGTGTTTCTCATTATGGCGTACGCTAACATGACAACATTGCCCCAAGGAGTATTGTCCCCACCACTACCCGACCTTCTCTCGGACATCGAAATTGTATCTACAAATCTGACAATCATACCCGAAGAAGTGGGGGATGTTTGGATTAATTTACAGGTATTGTACGTAGAGAATTCGCCACTGGAAGAGTTCCCGACAGCACTATTCCGACTTCCTTTAAGTGACGTGTCGCTTGTCAACACGCACGGGTTTGAAGGAACTACGAGACGACCTCTTCACGTCGGAGAGCTATCCGAGTACCTACGAAGAACTGGCATTATCGTACAACCCGATACAAAACCTACCTGAATCCGCAAGAAATGAGATGGTCATTGGGGAACTGTCGCTATCTCACTCAAGTCTAGCGACGCTGCCTTCCTGGATTGAAGCAGACGTCAGTGAGGTGATGACCCTCGGTGGTTCACCGGTTTGCGAAGACGAATCAACACAATCGGCCGCAGTAGTGGATTGTACGGATACTGGATGGGATCCCTTGAATAGCGGGAGCTATCCTCTGGCCTACGTGACATCTTCGCGCCAGCTATGACTTGGGATTCACGTCTCGCTACGACTGCAATGATCTGGATGGTTCGATGAATTGCGTCGGGTAGCGTTCTTCACCAAGTGGGTCCCACGAGTCGTCATTCTCCCCACAAAGTACAACAGCGGGGACTTCAGAAGTACCAGCGTCACAGAACGGCGATCCACCTAATGCCGCATTATACCAGACGTTGGTGTCTACCCAAGCAGGGATCTCTGTGAGCTGTGTGAACTCCAATGCTAAGTAGGAAACGTAAAAGTCTTCACTAGCTTCTGGCAACTTTCGCAATGGGTTTTTCGAGAGGGCCAGGTCATAGAAATAGGAAGAAGCCCCAGTGAGCAGCACGTCGTCAGGCATTGTCTCGAATCTATTGTCGATCAACGAGAGCTCGCCTAGAGCAGGAAGCTTATTTAAACACTCTGAAATTGTTTCAATTGCGAGTGCTCCATGTACACAAGCTGAACGTTAATCCAAGCCTCTTCAACTTCATCGGGTAGCGTCGTGAGGTTCGTGTGAATAAACTCCAAGTCGATCAGTTGCTCTGGAAGTGGCGGACTCAGAATTCCAACGCGTAGGCTGGTCAAGTTTACAAAAGCGAACATCATGTAGATCATTCTGGGGTGAAATTCCGCTGACAGAGCAGCCTCCTCCCCCCAGCGCACGAGTGTCGTGTTCCAGAGCTCGATGCCCATTACGTACGAAAATTCGTGAAGAATCGGAGGCATAACAAACTCGGAGCAATGCAAGAACATGAGACTGCGCACTGATTCACGTTCCAATAAATCGAGAGCTTCAAACGGAGGACTTGATACCCCCTCTCGATAGCAGTTGTACTTGACCACAGCACAGCTAACATTTGGAGCGAGCCACGGATGCATACGTTGGAGGCAGAAACTGTTTATGATGTCGATGCCGCTGGTAACGGGGGCAAACTGCGCCACAAGATGGAGAGTAAGCACGGTTAACCCGGTACCAAGGAAGAGCAATGGAGCTGCTACACGATGCACAGATCGCACAATCCTCGCTCTTTGGACACTCCTAGTAGCATTTTTCAATGCTTGGTAGGATGCAACTGCGATGCTGGTTCTCTTCCCATTCTGTGCAAGTTTTGGAATTGAAGGTGGCCGGGGGTTGGTTGGCACAGACTTTGTAGCAACATCAAGCATGGATGCTAATGCAAGCAAACACAGGAATGCACTGACGTGGGGCACCCCCTTGAACACTGCGTTTCCCCACGAAATAGCGAAGAAAGCGCGATTTTCGAGGATAAGGTTGGCGAAAGACGTGTCTCCGTACAGAAGTGAATCCGGGAAGTCGAGGTTCTTGAAGTCGAACACCAATAGATAAGGGATGATAATCGCTCCTGGTAGCAGAATACCCGTTGCAACTGACAGTAGCGTATCCACAACTACCGCCAAAAATCGTACCGGCCGAGAAGATGGTGACGATATCGCCGGAGCAACTTGTCTATCGACTGGTATCAGCATCCGATGAATAATGAAGGCAGACCAGCAATTCGTCACCAAAAGCGCCACTTTGACATGGTTAATCCACGATCGTGCTATCAGTGTGCTGTACAAATACGCGTTCGGGATCTGTGTGGCGATTTCGACGGTCTTGCGAGCGGCAAACACGCGACCGTAAGTTTCATCGTTGCTGGATAGAGATTTACTGGTAGAGCTGCGTCGATACGGTGGCCGTCCTCCGCCATGTCGTGATGTTCTCCAACAACGTACTACCCAATGGGCAAGTCGATTAAATGCATAAACCCCAGAGACACCAAGGACAGACTGTCGGAGCCGAAATTCACCGGTCGGACCGATAGTCTTCCAGCAAAGACAGAGGCTCCGAGGTGATTCACGAGCTGGAGAGCGTGAGCTGCTCCGAGAATCCCAAGCAAAGTGCCAACGACACGAAAGTGACGGTCTCGAGCAGGCGCCAGAAGTGTGGCGAAATAGTCAAGGTACTGGTTCTCCATGATCCAGTAGAGCTTCGCGCAGGATATCAGGAAAGCTGCACACAGTGCATGAAGCACCATCATGAACACCCAGAGCACAACGTACTGGCGGCGTGAGATTTTGCTCTGGGCCGGCGGTGATGCATGGCGGACGTCCTGGACACGAGGGCTTGATACGCTGCCTAGAGTCATCACAAGACAAGGCAAACAATATTTCGGCTGAAGTTGTGCTGCGGTTTCTAGTAATAATAGGGTTCTAGTACTCCCCTAGATAGCTCGATCGAGTAAGATGCTGTTTCCGTCACACCACGACTTGAGGCGAACGAGCCTGTGAAGGTTTGGCTTCCAATATATCTATGAGACCTTGCTCCGCGGTTTTGTTGATCGCTGCAAGCCTGGGTGAGAGCTCCATCAGGTCGATCTCGGGAGAGTTCGGCGCGAGGAAGAAGTGCTCGAGTCGGCAGCAGAACGTCGTAACCAGCAACAATCCTCCGACGACCAGGAGCTGGGCGATGCTCCACTGCGCAGCGCTCACTGTGCTTCGATCTCTCCAACATCCCGTGACGTAGAGCGCGTCAAGATCTGCATTGTTGTGGAGCTTCGGAATGCTCAGCAAGCCAACAACCGCCCACCCGATCGACGTGAGCGCAAAGACTGCGAGTCCGAGAGCCACCAACACCTTCCCGACTCGCGTGGACGTCACGCGATGTCTGGACAAAGCCAACGAGCAGCCCACAGCCGCGAGTATCGCAACCAGCATGGCGAGGAACACGGACGCCGTCCCGGCAAAGAAGACCGAGGGTGAAAGGAGCTCCGGCGCGTTGCATGCCTCTCCATTTCGACATTCAAGCCAGGACGCGACGTTGAGCGTGGCCACCAAAGCCAGTGGAGGGAGTAGCAGCGCGCGCTTGGTCAGGCGCGAGCAGCACGAGCAGCGTAGACACCAGAGCAACGTCAGGAGCTGTTAGCGACAGAAGAAACAACACAACAACGATGAGTCAGCCAAAAAGGATCGTGACTAATATTGAAGTTGTTGAAGTTGAAGTGGTAATGTAGACGTACATCACAGTCGATGGTGAGCAGCGCCTCCCTCGCACTGAGCCCCGCGCCCACGAACATGCAGCCAATGGACAGCGCGAGGCAGAGCACCACGAGCCAGTGTGAGGCCGGGCAATCGCCCTCCAGAGCCAGCACGAGTCCCAGGATCCCCCACACTTGGAGACCCAGCACCGTGAGAGCCACGCTACGTCGGAAGGTGCGGTTCAGGTGGTCGTAGAAGAGATCGTCGGGTTTCGGAGGAGGTTCGGAAGATACGACGCGGCGACGCAGCGCGAGCGCCGTGAGCACCAGCGCCGCCAGCAGCGATGCGTCCAGGAACATACGAAGCCGAGGCAGACACGTGTCGGTCGCTGCCATTGCTGTAGTCCTAGCAGTTCACGTTCCAGCGCAGAGACCAGTCCCACGGATGAAAGTTGCAGACAACGCCGGAGCCGTATGTATGCTCCGAATGTACGCGGTTATCGTGGACGAAGCGGAGTGTTGACAGTCCGACAGGGTTCGCTAGCTTTAGATTGGAGAGCAACTTCGAAGTCTGGAAATAGAGGCAGTGTGGAGCATTGCGTGTGAGGGAGTGCATGTATTTGCGTGCAGTCCTCGCGCTCGTAATGACCGAAGGTGATCCTGCGATCAAGTGCACCGTGAGGCCGATGGTGACGGCCACTTTCTTGATCATTGACCCTATCACAGCGAGGAGCCACGCTGCAATCCGCTGCGAGTCGGACTACCAGTCCGGCAAATCAAACCTCCCAAGGTTTTGCTGGTTGCAGCTTGAGGCGTGGCTGAGGGCAGCTTTGCTGGACTGCGCCATTGCTAGTGGAGATGACCAAAACACTTCAACGTCAGCGCCGAGAGCTGGTTCAGCGGAGACGCGTTGTAGCTATCTGCTGCACAGACAGCTGGGTAGACTCCGGCAATCTAGCATGCAGGCAGGTAAAGCCCACCAATAGCCTAGTGTCAATACCGGTACCGGTAGGATCTTGTGAAGGAGACGCTGAGGCGATCTCATCTCGCCATGCAATCGGCCGCATGATGGACGGACATTCGGAGCTGGCGGCTGGCAGCGCAGCCACTCATTGTTCGTGGCCGGCACTGCCGGCCCGGCAGTCCGCTTCTCGGTGCAGCTTCGTCATCGCCGCTGCTCGGAGTGGAAGCTGTACGGACTGCTTATCACGAGCGTGGCACCTTCGGCGACAATTGCCCGCCGGTGCTGTAGCCAGCGAAGGACTGACAAGTAGCCAGGCCCGCCGCGGCCGTGCAGCATGCAGCGCTCGATGGCCATGGAGAGCACGCTCCTTCTTCTTGCCATCATCAGCGTGGTTGCTTTCGCATCGCCCTGTATGCGCGACTGGCCGGCTCGCTTCATCGAAACCGCATGCTTGTCCGTCCGCCTTGGCTGGTCGGTCATGCGATCATCACCGTCGCCTGCTGTTAGACTCTAGACTAGAGAGCTCACTCCCAAGGTCAGGCAGAATTCCGCGTCAAGCAGCTAACGCGCCGCCAAACCAGGCCGCCAGCTCGCCGGCAAGGTGAGTAACTCGGCGACCATGTGCGTGTGGACACCAGTCGAGAGTGTCCGCAGTCGTCGCCATGTGCCGCGTGGCATGTTTTGAGCGCCGCAGATTGCGCGCACCGACCTGCTGCACGCTGCAGTGCAGCGGTGCGGTCAGCCACCTCGCCGGCAAGGAGCTGTGATGGCGGCCAATATGGCGAACCGGATCGCGGGCTGTGGTCACGACACCCCAGGAAGAGAGGTCCGCCCATCGTTTTCTCTCTCGGCGCTAGACATGCGCGGGGACTGGAGCAAGGCGTGACCGAAGCCATTTCAGGCAGCACCTTTCCGGTAGCGTGACTTGAAGCGCGCCGCGTGGAGCCGGGCCGGTTGCGGCGAGAGCGAGCTAATGGCGTTGGGCAAACTCTCTCGTCGATCGGGGCAGCTTTACCCTGTAGAGCCTACAGAAGCTGCTGGTGGCCGTGTCGCCAGCTGCTCGTGGACAGAACTCGCTACACAGGACGACGATTACAGGCAGCTTGACGCCGGTGCCGGACTGTTGTGTGCACTTGCCGGCGGCAGATGGTTAAACCGGCCAGCCAGCGGGAGACACACTTTCCAAAGGAAGGTCCACCGTGGCACGGCTGTCATCGATCGATTCGTGCCACCGATCACCCGTGTCTTTAGTGCGGGCGACTACTGCAGCCCGTACTTCGACGTCCTGCTCACTTTTGAATTCGACACTGCGCGTGCAAGCCTCGCGTCATGAACAGCGTTGCGCCAATTTACATTGAAAAATTGATTGGGATCTGCTGTCGCGCCATAATACTAATTGTTCAATGCTGACATTTAATTGTAAATAGTATATATCATATAATTTGTATAGAGACTAGTGCGGCGATTTGATTGGCTACTACAGATAGGTTTTGGTATACATTTGACAAGTCGTTGTCGTATTCAATACAATAATATAGTTGATGACAATTTTTAAATTGTAATTGTTCCTACCAATTTTCTCAATGATTTTATTGCAATTAAAATTGACACAACGCTGGTCATGAACGTCCTTGCCACTGCTGCTGCTACCATCACTATCCCCACCACCATCATGGCCGCTACCGTTGGCAAGAAGCGCGCGCTGTCCGAGTCGGACGCCTGCGCTCTCTCTGCTGCTTCCGTCGCCAACTACAGCCTATCCATAGTAGAGTCCGCGGGCCACGATGACGACGGCGAGGAGATCCTCGTGGAGGCCGAGCCGCTGCCGCACGAGATCGCCACGGACCCCGCGCTGCGCTGCCGGTATCCGAGCAAGCACTGCCTGCGCACGCGCACGGTCAAGAAGACGGGCGCGCTGCACAGCATGTGCGCGTTCCACCGCGCCAAGGCGAACCGCAACCAGCGGCGGCTGGAGAAGCGCAAGCGCCTGCGGCTCAGCAGCACCAGCAACGCCGCGGAGAGCGCGCCAATGGACGTTGGCCGCCCGCACCTCGTGAAGCAGGAGCCGCTCGCGGTGGAGTCCACGACGCTGCTGCATTCAACCTTCTCGTCGCCGAGCTTCAAGAGTTTGCAGCCGGGGCAGTCAACGCCGGTTTCCATGTCGCTGCAGCCGCAGTTCCAGTCGCCGCGCGAGGTGGCGGCCGAGTTCGAGCCGTTCCGGACGCCCGCGGCGCTGTTCCCCGAGGACCTCGAGGAGCTGTGCGAGCTGGTGGAAGTGAACGCGCGGCAGGCGCGCGCGTCCCCGCTCGATGACGCAGAGTTTTTCGACTTGATGGGGGAGTGTCTGCTGTAGATATCTAGCACGTGAGCAGAGTATTTAGTTAGGAGGGGATGTAATGAAAGTTGCGTTGGATCGTGAGCGAAGTAGTGTGAAGGCGGAGTTGTGGAGCCTTGAGCTCGTTCAAGTGGGGTACATTGTAGTATCAAGTTATTGGACTGTGAAGCTCTCTCAAAAGTCATGCGGGGCATTTTGATTCTGAGCGGGCAGCACAAATAGTAGTATTTCATGATGACTAGCTGAACCCGAATTGGGCACTCATGATGCTGCATCACTCTTAGCTAAGCTCGCGTTCAACTCGAAGACCATTACAGTGCATGCAGCACCGCAGTCGATTTCCCCCACAGCATCTCATCTCAGAAAACGATCTCAACCGATGAGTGCTTTGAGTTCCACTGCTGTAGTGATTGAGGACACCCTTGTGATTGAGCACACCATCGCAGCGGCTTATCCGCAGGCGTTCGTCTTGCATCTCAAAATTGACTAAAGCGATTTGGTAAGACAATTCAGATCTGTCACCAAGTACGTGTTTAACCGGTGACGAGATGTGAAAGCTCTCATAAGCAGCATCGTCAGCGTGAGATGCCACTACAATGTCGCCTGTACATGTCATGTACAGGCGACTTCTGCGTTCACCTTTGCAACTCAAACAATACAGATCGCCCTCCTTCCTGCCCCTGACCTTTTCGCTCACGATCCAACGCAACTTTCATTACATCCCCTCCTAACTAAATACTCTGCTCACGTGCTAGATATCTACAGCAGACACTCCCCCATCAAGTCGAAAAACTCTGCGTCATCGAGCGGGGACGCGCGCGCCTGCCGCGCGTTCACTTCCACCAGCTCGCACAGCTCCTCGAGGTCCTCGGGGAACAGCGCCGCGGGCGTCCGGAACGGCTCGAACTCGGCCGCCACCTCGCGCGGCGACTGGAACTGCGGCTGCAGCGACATGGAAACCGGCGTTGACTGCCCCGGCTGCAAACTCTTGAAGCTCGGCGACGAGAAGGTTGAATGCAGCAGCGTCGTGGACTCCACCGCGAGCGGCTCCTGCTTCACGAGGTGCGGGCGGCCAACGTCCATTGGCGCGCTCTCCGCGGCGTTGCTGGTGCTGCTGAGCCGCAGGCGCTTGCGCTTCTCCAGCCGCCGCTGGTTGCGGTTCGCCTTGGCGCGGTGGAACGCGCACATGCTGTGCAGCGCGCCCGTCTTCTTGACCGTGCGCGTGCGCAGGCAGTGCTTGCTCGGATACCGGCAGCGCAGCGCGGGGTCCGTGGCGATCTCGTGCGGCAGCGGCTCGGCCTCCACGAGGATCTCCTCGCCGTCGTCATCGTGGCCCGCGGACTCTACTATGGATAGGCTGTAGTTGGCGACGGAAGCAGCAGAGAGAGCGCAGGCGTCCGACTCGGACAGCGCGCGCTTCTTGCCAACGGTAGCGGCCATGATGGTGGTGGGGATAGTGATGGTAGCAGCAGCAGTGGCAAGGACGTTCATGACCAGCGTTGTGTCAATTTTAATTGCAATAAAATCATTGAGAAAATTGGTAGGAACAATTACAATTTAAAAATTGTCATCAACTATATTATTGTATTGAATACGACAACGACTTGTCAAATGTATACCAAAACCTATCTGTAGTAGCCAATCAAATCGCCGCACTAGTCTCTATACAAATTATATGATATATACTATTTACAATTAAATGTCAGCATTGAACAATTAGTATTATGGCGCGACAGCAGATCCCAATCAATTTTTCAATGTAAATTGGCGCAACGCTGTTCATGACGCGAGGCTTGCACGCGCAGTGTCGAATTCAAAAGTGAGCAGGACGTCGAAGTACGGGCTGCAGTAGTCGCCCGCACTAAAGACACGGGTGATCGGTGGCACGAATCGATCGATGACAGCCGTGCCACGGTGGACCTTCCTTTGGAAAGTGTGTCTCCCGCTGGCTGGCCGGTTTAACCATCTGCCGCCGGCAAGTGCACACAACAGTCCGGCACCGGCGTCAAGCTGCCTGTAATCGTCGTCCTGTGTAGCGAGTTCTGTCCACGAGCAGCTGGCGACACGGCCACCAGCAGCTTCTGTAGGCTCTACAGGGTAAAGCTGCCCCGATCGACGAGAGAGTTTGCCCAACGCCATTAGCTCGCTCTCGCCGCAACCGGCCCGGCTCCACGCGGCGCGCTTCAAGTCACGCTACCGGAAAGGTGCTGCCTGAAATGGCTTCGGTCACGCCTTGCTCCAGTCCCCGCGCATGTCTAGCACCGAGAGAGAAACGATGGGCGGACCTCTCTTCCTGGGGTGTCGTGACCACAGCCCGCGATCCGGTTCGCCATATTGGCCGCCATCACAGCTCCTTGCCGGCGAGGTGGCTGACCGCACCGCTGCACTGCAGCGTGCAGCAGGTCGGTGCGCGCAATCTGCGGCGCTCAAAACATGCCACGCGGCACATGGCGACGACTGCGGACACTCTCGACTGGTGTCCACACGCACATGGTCGCCGAGTTACTCACCTTGCCGGCGAGCTGGCGGCCTGGTTTGGCGGCGCGTTAGCTGCTTGACGCGGAATTCTGCCTGACCTTGGGAGTGAGCTCTCTAGTCTAGAGTCTAACAGCAGGCGACGGTGATGATCGCATGACCGACCAGCCAAGGCGGACGGACAAGCATGCGGTTTCGATGAAGCGAGCCGGCCAGTCGCGCATGCAGGTGCGATGCGAAAGCAGCCACGTTGATGATGGCAAGGAGAAGGAGCGCGTTCTTCATAGCCATCGACCGCTGCATGCTGCACGGCCGGCGCGGGCCTGGCTACTTGTCAGTCCATCGCTGGCTACAGCACCGGCGGGCAATTGTCGCCGAAGGTGCCACGCTTGTGATAAGCAGTCCGTACAGATCCCACTCCGAGCCGTGGCAATGACGAAGCTGCACCGAGAAGCGGACTGCCGACCACGAACACTGAGTGGCTGCGCCGCACGCCGCCAGCTCCGAATGTCCGTCCATCATGCGGCCGATTGCATGAGGTCGCCTTTGAAACTATCAGAGTCTCTCTCACAAGACCCGATTGGCAACAGCGCTTTGTCTGTCTGACTCAGGCTGGGAGCAGAGTCCACCCAGCTATCTCCGTTTATCGCTGTGCGGCAGATAGCTACAACGCGTCTCCGCATGGTTGGACCGAGAGCTAGCGTCCAAGTTGGACGCTAGCTCTCGAGGCGCTGATGTTGAAGTGTTTTGGTCATCTCCACTACCTAGGTCAACAAGGGCGCAGTCCAGCAAATTTGCCCTCAGCAACACCTCGGGCGTTTTGGTTTATCAATCCGGCTCGCAGCGGATTGCAGCGTGGCTCCTCGCTGTGATGGGGCCAACGATCAAGCAGCCTTAAAGTGGCCGTCACCCGCGGCCTCACACTCGCTTGAACGCAGGATCACTTTGGGTCATTGCGAGTGCGGACTGTACGCAAATACTTCCTCATACGCAATGCTCCACGCTGCCTCTATTTCCAGACTCCAACGTTGCTCTCCGATCTAAAGCTAGCGAGCCCTGTCGGACTGGACTGTCAACACCCCGCTTCGTCCACGATAACCACGTGCATTCCGAGCATACATACGGCTCCGGCATTGTCTGCAACTTGCATCCGTGTGATTGGTCTCCGCGCTGGAACGTGAACTGCTAGGGCTACAGCAATGGCAACGACCGATACGTGTCTGCCTCGGCTACGCGTGTTCCTGGACGCCTCGTTGCTGACGGCGCTGGTGCTAACGGGGCTCGCGCTGCGTCGCCGTGTCGTATCTTCCGGACCTCCATCGAAACCCGACGATCTCTACTACGACCACCTGAACCGCACCTTCCGACGCAGCGTGGCTGGGTCTCCAAGTGTGGGGGATCCTGGGACTCGTGCTGGCTCTGGAGACCGATTGCCCGACCTCACACTGGCTCGTGGTGCTCTGCCTCACGCTGTCCATTGGCTGCATGTTCGTGGGCGCGGGGCTCAGTGCGAGGGAGGCGCTGCTCACCATCGACTGTGATGTACGTCTACACTACCACTTCAACTTCAACAACTTCAACATTAGTCACGATCCTTTTTGGCTGACTCATCATTGTTGTGCTGCTTCTTCTGTCGCTAACAGCTTCTGACGTTGCTCTGCCAGAGCCTCTGGTGCCTGCGCTGCTCGTGCTGCTCGCGCCTGACCAAGCGCGTGCTGCTACTCCCTCCACTGGCTTTGGTGGCCACGCTTAACGCCGCGTCCTGGTTCAAAATCATAACGTGTGTGCATGTCATGAGTGAGGCAGCACCGACAAAGTCAGCCGCAGCATTGTGTAACTCGAGCTGCAATAACGATTCTGGCTCGAAACAGATACCCTGTTTCAATGCATGTATGTTGGGCGTTGTCAGCATGGCCAACGGAGCCAGCAACAGGGCTCGTTTATTGTTGTTTATTATGCCGTTCAGGCGGATAGCGTCGCGCCCAGTCGCTTGGTCAAGCACGAGCTGTGCAGAACTATAGCGGATGGGCCTGCTGAGAACTCTGAGCAAGTCGCATGTAGCGAAAGTGTATGAAAGCAAACATGCAAAATATGCATTTTATGTAATGAATGGGAATTCCCTGCTCTTGCGTAGATGTCGGCATAGCTCTGTCGTCGCATGAGGAAATGAACGCGATAGCTTCTTGGGTTAAGCCACCTGCTTGATTGCGGTGGCAAGCTGCACGAACACACCCTGGTGGTGCTCCCACTGCTGCTTGACACTGTTCGCATGCTCGACGTTAGCCCCTTCAGCTTCAGCCAGCTGCTGAACGGCAGATCCACCACGTTGCAGCAGGGCCTGAAGCGACTCAGCACGCGCGCGGTTGTGCAGAACGATGAACAGCGACTGCACGTCATGGCCGCTCAGTGCCCGCTGCAGGCATTCGGTCAGCAGCTCGGCAGGCGGGGCAGGCGGCACATACAGCAGCATGAGCACCAGCGTCTGGCACAGGCGGTCATCGCCCGCATCGTTGACGTCATTTTGGCGTCCACCGTCAGTCCGTCCGGACAAGAGGTTGTCGACCAGGTGAGGCAGCAAAACAAACCGAGCCGACGGGTGCAGTAACGGTAGCGCACGACTCACCAGCATCTTCCCCTTGGTCGCCGTCAGCATCCTTTGCAGCTGCTGGACATCGCAGCTCATGACACCACGAGACGCACCTTCACTACCAGCATCGGCAGGCTGCGTAACAGTCACACCCAGCAGACCCGCCAGCTCGATCAACAACGAAGTTGTGCGCGGGCGAAGCTCAGCAAGTGCAGGATCCATCTCGTCCTCGTTCATCGAATGGAACTGCTGGACATTGATACCACGCGCATCAAGCAAGTGGCGGGCATCCTGCAGCGACAATAGGCACTGCATACCGCGATCAAGTTGAAGACGCAGCTTCCAGGTATCGTTTGCGAACACAGAGTTTTGGCCCGCATCATCGCTCATGCGCAGAACCTTAGCCGCTTGAGCTTCAGCAGCGACAGCTTGGGCACCAGGGCTCGAGCCGCGAACGTGCTTGGAGCTGGCAGCTTCGCTGCTCGATTCAGCCGTTGCGGACGCTGGGGACGTAGCCTCTTCCTCGCCAGCACTGGGAGGCGTGCGTTCCGGATCGGCAGCATTGGTCGGTGACGAAGCGGGTGGTGAGACCGTCTCGTCAGTGCCTGCCAGATTCAGCAACTGCTTCGGCCGGTACAGACTGCTCTTGGCATTGCGTCCGAGTACATGGTACTCCGATTCCCAGTTACGAGACTTGACTTCACGCTGCACGTCGCGCGGGTCCACAGACTTCACGTGCTGGAGCTTCCACGACGGAAGCGGCACCGACGGGCGGCCTGACACACGCGCGCGCTTCTGCATGTAGTTGTGGAAGTAGTAGTCGTCACTAAACGGGTCGCTCGAGCGGAGCCACTTCATCTGCTGCTGCATCACGAAGTTCACGTCACGCGGAGTCATCATCTTGAACGCAGGCGGCTGCATCTGCGGAGGCGGGCGAGGCATTCCATTGCGTCCAAACGCACCCGGTGGTCCGGGGAAGGGCGGGCGCATAGGAGGCGGCGGGCCACGTCCGAAAAACTGCGGGGGCGGCGGGCCAGGGTACATTCCCTGCGGCGGAGGGGGCATCGGAGGACCCTGCATGTACATGGGGTGCGGAGGCCGTCCTTGCATTTGCGGCGGCGGGGGCGGCATGTACTGCATCTGCATCTGCTGCTGGTGGTGGTTGGGAGACGACATTGGAGGAGCCATCGGCGGCGCACCCCACGCGTTCGGCGGCTGGGCGTTCTGCGTGGGCGGCATCGGCGGCGCCGGGACCGGAGGAGCCTGCGGGAGTGGAGGCGGCGTCGGCGCCTGCTTCGACGGCGCACCCACGACCGAGTCGTCGTCGTCCAGCCCCAGGCCGCTAAGGCCAGGCACTTGGCTCTCATCGAGCTCGGAGTCCTGTTCCAGGCTCAGTCCTGGCGGCGGGCCGGAAGCTGGAGCCGCCGTCTTGTCGGCTGTCGACCCGTGGAACTTCTCCTCGAGTCTGGAGAACTCCCGCTGGCCTCTGGCCCACTTGAGGTCCTCCGAGGGCGCGGCCAGTCCGGGCGGAGCGCTCAGTCCGGGCGGCGCGCGGCCGGCCGCGCCTCCACTGGGCTTGCTGTCCGCTCCGGCCTGGAAGCTGCCCATGAACACGGCCGAGAACGCGTCGTTGAAGAAGAGCGACGAGCCGCCGGCGTCGCTGGCCTGGGCGCCGCTCTCCACGGGCCCCAGCAGGTCGTGCGCGCGCAGGTCGGCCAGCAGCGACTCGTACTTGGTGTCGTCCACGCTGCCGTTGGTGAAGAAGGCCGGCAGCCCGTCCATGGACGAGCCGAACAGCGAGTCTTCCGAGGCCATGGCGGGTGGGCGTCTGAAGCTGCTCCAAAGGCGGGGGGCCGAGGGGGTCAAAGGCTGCGGAGCGGACAGATACAAACGGAGATCAGCACTTTGCGCAGGATGTAGCGAGCGCCCGGAGATGCAATTTGCATGGCCGGAGAGAGCAGACAGCGGCGGACGTGGTGGTGTCACGTCCCCGCTGAGGCGGCAGTTGTGGACGGCAGGAGAGAGCGGCGTACCTGGGCTACTGCAGCGAGGCCACGTGGATGTTGTGGCCCTCCACTTTGGCTATGGGGAGACGATGAATAAAGATATAGATTTCGAGAGGAACAAAATATCAGTTTTGAGAGACGTCTGCCGGAAATAGGATTCGAGTGTCCACCTAGTGTAGCCATTTTTACGGATGTGGACACTACTGCAACTTGACCTTCTTGGCCGCGCGCTTCGCCTTGAAGCGCTTGAGCTCGCGGACGAGGCCCAGAAGGAACGGCAGGATGAGCGGCGCGAGCAGCGGCGCGTACACGCCCAGCATCTGCTCCTGCGGGAAGTAGAGCTGGCGGATCATGGTGTGGTCGTAGTACGCGGCGTCCGTGAGTTCCGAGGCCTGACGCGCCATGGCCAGCAGGCTGCGCAGATCCGACGCCTCCACGCATTCTTGCTGCTGCTCCACGTTGCTGTCGCAGAGGATGGCCTCGAGTCGGGTGACGGCCGTCTCCACTCGCGTCTGCACGCGCTCCAGCACGCTGAGCTCCGGCAGCGCCTCCACGAGCTCGACAGTCGACTGCAGCGTCTCAATCGCCGTCTGCATGAGCTTGGTGAACCGGTCGCGCATAACGACATCCAGTTCCCAGTCCGCGATGCCGTCTGCTGGCGAAGACAGGAACTGGAGGCGCCGCCTATTGCTACTAGCCGCATCCTCCTCTCGCTGCCGACGAGTGAAGGACGGAACGCCGAGCAACGTGCGGAACTCCGATACGAAAAGCCCCATGACGCGCTGCAGCTCGCGCTCTTTTGTCTTGGCAGCCAATGCAGCTACCTCCTTTTCACCAGAAGGCTTGCCATTGAGCGCGTGAGGGTTCAAGATGACGGCAACGCCCCATCCCGGCAGCTCGAAAGACGTCGCCGAGCTCTCTTCTTGACCGTCAGGGCGAGTGAATAGTGGAGCGTGCGCAGGATCGGGCAGCGCAGCCATGAAGTGCAGCACTTGCTCTCCATCACCCAGCACCGAGGCATCCAGGAAGTCGTTCGCACTCTTAAACTAAACACGATAAACAACACTTCAGCCGCATACCCACAAGTCCATGATCAAGCCAATCCACAAACAAACTCTACCTGTTTGAGGTCTTCAGCGTTGAGATAGAACTTCGTCCCATCGGCACTGGGCGTGACTTCCTTCGCCAGCCTCGCATAATGCACGACTTGGGTCTCCACTGTAAAGTTGGCAACCGCTCCAACCTTCTGCACGAATTTTCCCAAATACCGATCAACAAGCGTCTGCAGATTCTCATTCCACGGGGTCGTGGGGTTTTCTTTAAGCAGCGAGAACTGCAGTCGGTAGTGCAGCGCCCTCCGTGCCGTCCTCGTATCGATATCCCGCTTCTCGCTCTTCTGGGGGTACACATGACGATCCACCAGCGCGTCGATAGCGGAGTGTACTGCGTCCCCCGTCGTCACTTGGCACTGCGAAGACCAAGCATGACGTTGCTTCCCGACCGTCAGAACGGGAGCAGACGCCGCCGCTTTCTCGTCGCAGAGCAGGAAGACACTGAAGCGCTTGTGCTGCGAGTCCACAAGCGTCTGCAGCGCGTCGTCCGTGGCCTGCAGACCTGATTGCACCGCTTGATCCAGCGTCTCCCTCTGCTCTGCGTTTAACTCCAGCGTGTGCGTCTTGTACTCGACGTTGGGGGCGCTGGAAGGCAGCGCGGAGGACCCGGGGCGCAGGCTGTAGATGTCGACCTGGAACGTGCCCGGCCCGCCGAAGCGCGACGCGGCCCACGAGAGCTGCTGGATGCGCGACACGGGAAGATCCACACGCTCCACCTGCGTGAGGTGCCAGGCCACGGGCGCCGCCAGCAGCGCGAAGAGCACGAAGGCGCCGACGATCTGCAGCCGCGTGCCGGCCATCGCGAAAGTATCAATTGAACTGTAGCACGATCGTAACCAGGGTTACGCCGTGAGGGTACGTTGCATTACCACCGCAGTTAACGTTAGCTACAGTAGCTGTTGGGACTGCTCTACGTCTACACTGTACCTGCACCTGCAGCCCGTGAGCTCGACTGCTATTTGAACTTGAAGCCCTTGTGCTTGTGCTTGTACTTGTAGTGCTTGTACTTCTTGTGCTTGTAGTGGCCGCCGTAGACGACACCCGGGTACGCGACGTAGGCAGGCTGAGGAGGGGCCACGGGAGTCAGAGTCGCCTGCACGAAGAGCTGTCGACCCTGTGCCGCGTAGTAGGCCTGTGCTTGCTGCGGCGGGGGTGGGTACGCGGGCGGGTATCCTGCGGCCGGCGGATAGCCTGGTTGGGGCGGATATCCCGGCTGAGGCGGATAAGCGTAACCCTGCGGGTACGGCTGGCCGGGAGGGTAACCTGGCTGCGGCGGATAGCCTCCTGGCGGAGGAGGATAGCCCGGCTGTGGGGGGTAGCCTCCAGGAGGAGGAGGGTAGTTGCCGCCGTACATACCGTCGCGCGATCGATGCCTGGAAGGACTGGATTTGTATTGTGGCTTCAACAATCTGTGCAGAAAGGGTACCCGGGGTATTATACGACTCGACACAAAAAATAAGTCGGCAGACACAAAACAGTAACCGGGTTACACTACGCTCGATACAAAACGCCAGTTGAGCTCCACATTTTCGGCCAAAAGCCAGACGAAAGATGGCGAGGCAGAACGATTCGGTGACGGACACGCCGGTGCTGGAGGAGGCGCCGCGCACGGAGCCGCCCAGCGAGGACACCAACAACCGCGGCAACTTCACGCGCAACCTGAACAAGGAGGCGGACGAGAGCGTGGCCAAGAAGATGTTCCTGGGCGGCCTGGCGTTTCTGCCGTGGCTGCACCTCGTGAACGTCATTTTCTACCGCAAGCAGTTCATGGACCCGACCATCGACGCCAGCGTCACCTTGTGTGCGTGCTCGGCCTGCAGTCGTGCTGTGCTGGCTTTGAGATCTCACTTTGTTGTTGCTGCTATTGCTATCAGGGGTGCGTCGGTCGTTCATGGGCTTCTGCTTCTGGACGGTGCTGTTCGTGGCGTGGGTCCTGCTCTTCCAGCTCAACTGGAAGGAGTTCGGCTGGCAGAGTCTCGTCATGGTCGTTCCTGACCAGGACGAGAACCCGGGCTGGTGAGCTGAGCTCTACCTCGCCCTTCGCGACTTCAGCTGTCTATCGACATCGTACTATGCATTTCCGTCGCAATCTAAAGCACAAACTTCCATACCGGTACTGAAACGTTTTAAACTTTGATTTGTCGCATTTTCATTGGCTGAATTACCAGTGTGTGGTGCACATAACGTGAAATTTCCGGCCGGATCTCGCTCCCCACGCTGACAAAAGTTCGCAAAGAGCTCGGGCTGCCACCGAAGCACAAAGCGCCAGCCCAGACTCGACCTCCGCCCGGTCACCATGAGCGCCCCCATCCTCTCCATCGACACGCAGCATGAGGACATGATCGTACGTCGTGTATACTCCCTCCTTCCTCTTTCCGCGCGCTTTTGCGACGCCTCTAACGCCCATAAACTGACGATTTGCGCTGCCAATCGGACCATTCCCACCACTTGTCGGGATATTACAGCACGACGCGCAGCTGGACTACTACGGCAAGCGTCTGGCCACGTGCTCCTCGGACCGCACCATCAAGGTGTACGACGTCATGGGCGACGTGCAGAACAACGAGCAGATCTTGACGGGGTACGTGGCTCTAGCGGTTGAATCTACTGCTGCTGGCAATTCAATTCATTAATTGTGTGGTGCTTGGCAATTAGACACAAAGGCCCCGTGTGGCAGGTGGCGTGGGCGCACCCCAAGTTCGGCGTGCTGCTGGCCGCCTGCTCGTACGACGGCAAGGTGATCATCTACCGCGAGCAGAGCCTGAACCAGTGGACGCAGGCCTACGTGCACGCCTTCCACGAGTCCTCGGTCAACAGCATCGCCTGGGCGCCACAGGAGTATGGACTCGCGCTCGCCTGCGCCTCGGCGGACGGCACCGTCTCCGTGCTCAGCTACTCGCGTACGTTGGCTTTACTTTCAGTGCAGTGATGTGATGTACTGAGAGATGGTGCTTATGTTGTGGTTATTGCAGCGGAAGGCTGGAGTGTGAGCCACTTCAAGGACAGCGCGCTGGGATGCAATGCTGTGAGCTGGGCGCCGTTCAACTCGGTGGGCTCACAGAGCCCCGCGGGCCCGATCCGCCGCGTGGTGACGGCCTCGTGCGACAAGACGATCAAGATCTGGAGCCTCGCCGAGGGTGAGACCGAGTGGACGAAGCAAGAGTTGAGCTCCGTTCCTGCCCACAGCGACTGGGTCCGTGATGTGGCGTGGGCCCCGAGCACGGGTCTGCCCGTGAATCTCATTGCCAGTTGCTCGGAGGACAAGCACGTGTACATCTGGTCGCAGACTGCCGAGGACACTACCTGGAAGCGCGAGTTGCTGCACACGTTCGACGCTCCTGTGTGGCGTGTGAGCTGGTCTGTTACCGGCAATGTGCTGGCCGTGTCATCCGGCGACCACAAGGTCACGTTGTGGAAGGAGACGCTCGACAAGAAGTGGATGTACGTATTCCTCCCTCTACAATGTTGCAGTGGGTTTTGCCGAGGCTAATATCGCGCATTGTGTGTTGTTTATTACAGTCAAATTTCGTCCGTGGACGAGGCTGGTGCCATCCACAACGGCAACGAGTAGATGCGTCTTGCACTGTTAGGAGACTGAAGCCCCGGTGTAAAAGGCGTTGAGTCACTCCAGCTTGACTTGGACTTCCCGCTTCTGTGTTTCCGATTATCCGCAAATTGAATTAGACGGCAGGTGATTGATCCGTGGTGGAGTTTCCTCCTCGGTTGGAATGAGGAGAGGCGAAGGACTGTGGCTGCCCGTGATACGGTGAGGGCCGTGACACCACACAGCACTATCGACACGAACTCGAGTAATACACATGCGTACATACCTATCCAGTGTTAAATGCTGTTGTCTATGGTTTACAGACGGCGACGAAGCTGGCGAACTCTTCGTTATCACCGCCTGCTCATCTATCAAGCTATGCTACCTGCTCCTATGTGCATGTTTACTCTTCGAAGTTGCGGGTCCACCGCCGCTGGAACTTCTCCTCGAGAGCCTGCACACACTTATAATGCACCTGGTGCTCGTGGTTAAAGCTCGACAGCGTCATCTGTCGCTCCGAGGAGCGCGCCTCCTCCTTCTTCCACTCCGGGTCGGACGGGTCCAGTCTCTTGCTAATCAAAGCGCTATGGCGCTGCTCCACCGTCCTCAAGTACCCAGCAATCCACACATCATCAACCGTCACACAGACCGACGGAATGTCGGCCAGAGCCTCCACGTCCGAGAAGAATCCGCGTCGATAGGCGTTGCCACAGCACGCCTGGAGGATGTCCACGTAGCGACCGCGAGGGCGCATGAAGTACGGCACGTAGGCGGGCACCACGCCTACTTCGTGCCACATGGGGAGCATGCCCCATCCGCAGACACCCAGAGCGTCGTCGGGCTTGGCGACAGCCTCCCAGGCCAGCGACGCCACCAGCTCCGCGGGGTACTCGAAGTCGTCGTCCAGCGTGATGATGAGCGTGGTCGGGTCGTCCTCGAGCCTCAAGGTGCCCAGCAGCTTGGTGGCCGGGCCGTCGTCCACGCAGCGGTTGACCTTGACCAGCGGCGCGAGTCCCTCGAGCTCCGACGGGATCTCCGTGTCGTCGTACGAGCGTTCCGGGTGCCGCTTCATGGGGCCCTCGGGGATGTTGACGTAGATCTGGTCTGGCTGCAGCGACTGCCGCGTGAGCGAGCGCACGCTGTCCATGACCTTGTCGAGGCGGCCGGGCGTCGTGGTGAGCGACACCACGACGCGGAACGGCGGGCGCCAGGGCGGAGACGCGGGCGGCAGGTCGTCTGCGAGGCGGCCGTCGTAGGCCGTGGTGAAGAGCGCCGTGGCGGTGGGCGAGATGCTGCCGTAGCGCACCAGTAGCTGCGTGTAGCCCCAGCAGACGAAGAGCGCCGCGCCCACCAGCAGCGCACGCAGCAGAGTCACATGGCGCAGCCAAGAGTGCGGGTGCTTGCTGTGGCGCGTCAGCACCGGCTGCCGCATGAACACGCTCCACTCGCGAGCCATGCGCAGCAGCATACGAGGGGACTGAAGTCGAAGAGCTCAGAAACCGAAATGGGTCACTTTGTGTCACACGGACCATGCAACCGTCGCGAATCGCAACTTGGTGTGGGTCCCACATAATTCGTCAGAACAGGCGTAGGCTATAGTTTAGTTGCTAGTTATTGTCTGTAACTGTCTGTTTTGGTGAAGGCTTGTATTGATGTAAAGCAGGTTCATTCTAGATACAAGTTATGCGGTACGGTGACCTTAATGTAAGTAACTCGTAAGTAGTTCCAGTGTCCACACCAATCGCACACCATTCTTGAGTAGCGCTACGAAGTAGCGCCTGGATTCTCACACACAACTACAAGCGCTGAGCATCAGGTGGCAGGAAGTACCAGGATGAACCTGTTCGGGCGCAAGTCGGCGGCGCCCGCGCGCACGGGGCCCGTGGCGACGGCCGATACGATCCGCAAGCTGCGCGAGCAGCTGGATTCGCTGGAGAAGCGCGAGCTGCACATCGTGAAGAAGATCGCGCTGCAGCTGCAGGAGGCCAAGCACAAGAGCGCCGCCAAGGACAAGCGCGGCGCCATCTTCGCGCTCAAGCGCAAGAAGATGTACGAGGCCGAGGTGGAGAAGCTCCAGGGCGCGCGCATGACGCTGGAGACGCAGGTCATGACGCTCGAGAGCGCGCACGTCAACATGGAGACGTTCACGGCGCTGCGCTCGGGCGCGGAGCAGATGAAGGCCATCCACGGCCAGATGAACGTCGACAAGGTGGACAACATCATGGACGACATCCAGGAGGAGATGGCCACGGCGGACGAGATCGGCCGCGCCATCTCGCAGCCGCTCGGCTCGCAGCTCTACGACGACGACGAGCTCGAAGACGAGCTGCGCGAGATGGAGGAGCTCGAGCTCGAGGAGAAGACGCTGGAGCCGGTCGCCGTCACGCCCGCAGAAGCGGCCAGAGTTCCGCCCGCGCCAGTTGCAGCAGCGGCGGCGGCTGCTGCGCCGTCGGCCCCGCCCGCTCCTCTAGCACAGTACACTTTGCCGGACGTGCCGACACACGCCGTGGAATCCAACATTAACGTCGTGGGCAACGCGGACGAGGACGAGCTGGAGGCGCTGCGGAAGCTCGAGGCGTCCATGGCGCTGTAGCGCGCTGGTCCTAACAGACAACGGAGCAGGCTGAAGAAGAACGGACTCGCCCATGGTGACGAACTGCGCAAAGTACTACGAGTGAGCCGAGCTTCTTCAGATATGTATGGCAATAAACGGAAACTCGGACACACGACTGACAGACGGGTAATGCTTTGAGTTGGGCAGATAGATACATGGCTGCACTACACTGCACGCGCAGCCTGCTGTCTCTCCTCTCGTTGCCTCGCTGCCTGCCTCTTTTGAGACTCCTGTCTGACAGCAGCCTCCTCCTGCGCTGCATCTATCTCTTGACCCACTGGAATTTCTTACGGGCCTTGGCCTGGCCAGGCTTCTTTCTCTCGACCATACGCGGGTCACGCGTGAGCAGTCCCGCCTTCTTGAGGGCCGGACGCAACGCCGGGTCGAAGTTCTGCAGCGCGCGGGCGATGCCGTGGCGCACGGCACCCGCCTGTCCCGTCATGCCTCCTCCCTTGACCGTGCAGACCACGTCAAAGCCGCCGATCTGCTCAATCACGGAGAAGGGCTTGAGCACATCCTCGCGGTGCGTGTCACGCACGAAGTAGTCCACCAGGTCCTTCTTGTTCACCTTGATGCGGCCCGCGAAGGGCTGCGGGGCGGCCTTGACCCACACGCGGGCCGTGCTGGTTTTGCGGCGGCCCGTGCCGTACGCGCGGTCCTTCTCGTCCAGCTTGCGCACGCGCACGATCTTGTTCCTGGCCTCGTGGAAGGCGATGCGCGCCGACTTGGCGCGGATGGCGCGCTCCTCCTCCACGCTCATCATGTTGCGCACGGACTGCAGCCACGTGGGCACGCCCTCCTCCGTGACGGCGTCGATGTTGCCGTCGAAGCCGAACCACTTCTCGCCGTCCTCGGCGCCCCAGCGCTCCTCGTCGAAGAACTCGGCGTTGTGCTCCAGGAACGCGTCGAGGCGGCGCCGCCGCTCCGACGTGGAGATGCCTTCCTCGTCGATGGGCAGCAGCTCCTCCACCTCGGCTTCCTTCTCGTCTTCAGAGTCCGAGTCGCTGTCTGAGTCCGAGTCTGAGTCGCTGTCCGAGTCGCTGTCGCTGTCGTCCTTGGAGGCGAAGAGCTTGGCGGCGTCCGTGTTCTTCTTGTTGCCGGGCTTGTCGCTCAAGAAGCGCGCGCCGGACACGGACACGGCGTTGAACGCAGGACGCGCGGACGGACGCAGCGCACTGACTGCCGCGGGGGCCGCCGCGCGCGCCACGCGACGCGCCGTCAGCAGCAGCAGCTTCATCGCGAGTTAGTGCGGGGGAATGAGAGGCGTGAAATGGCTCGGCGGCTATGGCGGTGTGTGGAGGAGAGGAATAACGCTATGCCATTGGTGGAAAAAGACGACTATGAGATTGGAGCGGTGAAACGTATGCAATAGGAGAGGGTTTGAATGTAGCCATTTTTCATCTGCTTCACATGGCTACAAGTGCAACAACACACCTTTTGCTTTCCTTTTTACTTTAACGATGTCGATTTTTGTTAGTGTTTCTGACTCGGTGCCTCACTTCTCTTCATGGTACATGTCTACAACACCGCTTACTCGGCGATGGTCTGAGGCTGCTGTTGGGGAGGGTGCTGCGCCTTCATGACTTCTTGATAGAGCAGGTCCTTGAGCGTTTGCGGGTCGTACGACACTTGCGCGTAGTCGAACTGCGTGAGTTTCGTGGCTACGTCGGCATGGCACGGGATCTCCATCTGCGGGTCGCGCCACTGGCTCACGTACGGGTGCTCCAAAGCCTCGGCGGCCGTGATGCGCTTGGCCGGGTCAAACTGCAGCAACTTATCCAGCAGGTCCAGTCCGTCCGGGTTGGCTTCCGGGAAGATCTGCGTCCAATCCACCTTTGGCACCTTCTGGCTCTGGATCAGGAACTGCCGTCCGGCGTAGCGACGTGCCACGGGGTTATCGCAGAAGCTGAAGGTCGTGGGCGTGCCCACAATGTCCACAATCACCTTGAGCTGGTCCACATAAGACGTTCCCGGGAACATGATACGCCGACCCAGTAGTTCGGCGAAAATGCACCCGATTGACCACATGTCGATAGCCTTCGTGTATGCGTTGGCAAGCAGAAGCTCTGGCGCTCGGTACCATCGTGTGACCACGTACTCGGAAAGCCCTTCAGCCAGGTCCCGGTCGTTTGCGTGCCGAGCGAGACCGAAATCGCAGATCTTGATCCGACAGTCTGAATTCACGAGGATATTACTTGGCTTGATGTCACGGTGCAAGACATCCACCGAGTGCAGGTAGTGAATACCGCAAAGCATCTGGTACAAGAAGTACTGCACTTGGTCGTCGCTCAAACTCTCCTTGGAGTGGATAATGCGACACAGATCCGTTTCCATGAGTGGCTGAATGATGTACAGATCTTCAAAGTGTTCGTAATCCAATGGTCGCTGCAGTTCGTGGAGACCCATGAGGCATGGATGTGTGCCGATTTCACTCATGAGCTTGATTTCGCGTAGAGCCAACAAAGCCACCTTCGGATGCCGCAGGAACTGACCGAGCTTTTTGATCGCGAATGTGCCGCCGTGAACAAAATCACTCGCTGCGATCACCTCACCATACGTACCCTTTCCTACGATCTTCACCATTCGGTACTTTTCCGCCAACTGATACCGTACGCCGTTGATAACAAACTGGTGCATGACATCCTCTCCGGGAGGGGAAAATTGCTTGGTGAACGAGCGGAAACTATTGCGCGCCGAAGTGCCTTCAAACGACGCCATCGATGCGAACGAAGCAGGACCCATGCTGCCATCATCCGAGCCCACGCTGTCCCGGTAACTATCCCGGAAGCTCGACGTCGAGGACCGCTGTGATACCGATCGATGCGACATGGCGGAGATAGTGATGCCCAGCAGCAATTTACCGAAAAAGCTCTGATGATCGTTGGACAGCACGTAGGTGTGCATCTCCCCTGCTCTCGACGCATTGCTGCCGGTTTTCCGGCGACTTCGTCGACCCATCAACCGACTGGAGATTGTTCCGCCAGTACTACCGATACTACTGACTCCACTGCTGCCGTTCAAGAAGCTTGCAAGATTCACGTGCGTGCGGGCCACAACCTCGTGGTTCGAGTTCCGGCAGCATTCAATGAGCAGCACTGTGTTGTCATCGCGCGATAGCCGATCAAATTGCAAAAACAGTTCCTGCTGATAATTGTAGGACCAAGACGCCAGCTCGCTTCCAGATGAATCAGCGGGAATCTCCACAGGGGCGGCAGCTCGAGACTGTGCCTCCGTGTGCCATACGCCTTCAAATTCGTTGGTATCCAGCGAGCAGCGTACAAAGAATTCATCTCCTTGCAGCTCCCGCGACCGAACGTCCGTAATTTGGTACAGATTAATCGAAACCACATACCCACCAACCACTGACTCGCGGATACGCTCCGCTAGAGACGGCAGCGTGAGATTTGTCGTGCAGCCGGGCGCTTTGAACACCACACTGGAGGCCACGACGTCGCCGAAAATCTCCCAGCGGCTCACCCGACCGTTATCATTCGGCTTGAAGTGGAGTTTGTGGGTCCACTGCTGCATGAACGTAGTTTGGTTGTATCGAACCTGCATGGTTTCCCTTCCAGAAATGACGACCACCCTGTTGCGGTTCCGGCGGGGGCGTGACTCGAAATCCGGGGCCTCGTCCTGCTCTTCGACTTCCTCCATCTGGATGCTCTCGACAATGAACTGCTCCATCTGCACGGACTGGGACAGCCTGGAAAAGTACTCGAGCACACCTGCGAATCCACGATACTTGCCTTCAAACGGCACCATGGGCAGGTAGTTGCTGCGAAGAATGACGTCCGACTTCAGCAGGGAGAAAAAGCGCAGCAGGGCGTGGTCCATCGGCGCGATCACGTTCGTCTTGGCCATGGGCTGGTTGGGCGTGACCGGCACGAACGACGCGGTGGGCTTCTTGCCGCTCGGCAGCGTCAGCGTGAGACTTGATCTGTCCGTGTCGTCGGCCGACCCGACTCCGGGGGTGCCCGGCCCGGATGGGGACGGCAAGGGCGGCACATCCATCCTCACTCCCCCTTCATCGGCCGCCACGCGCGCGCACAGGGCCGCGTAGAAATACTCGTAGCCCGTGTAAAAGTCGGCCACGTTGGTCCGGAGGCGCTGCACGGCCGGCCGCATGTGGCCCGCGAGGTCGTAGTCCGCTATGGCGTTGGCCACGAACTGAAGCCACACGTGCTTGCTGGCCTCCGAGTTGGTGCGGAAGTGCAGCTGGTGGCCCTTGTGCGTAGCCATGGTGAACCTAAAGGCGGACTCGGAGTCGGACGCGGCCGACGACGGGCTCGTAGCGGCCGCCGCCGTGTCGGCCCCGGCCTCTGACTGCGGGCCAGCGCTGGCCACAGGCGTGGACGTCACGGAGCCTGTCTGGCCGGTGCCGGCCGTGCCGGGGGTCTCCTCAACGTCCCAGGCCTTGACGAGCGAGACGCGGTCCGAGAAGCCGAATTTGCCCTTCTTGATCTTGGACTTGGCGTTCTGGCGGCGAGCGTCCTCCTCCGACAGGTAGCAGTACAGCGCGCGGCCGCGCAGCACAAAGTAGTAGGTCTCCCAGTGCTTGAGCCAGTCGCTGCGCTTCTGCAGGTAGCCCTCCCAGTGGAAGCGCAGCGGCACGTCGTGCGGCGCATCACGCACGCCGGGGGTAGCCAGGCCGCGCGCATGGCTGGCCGACGCTGGCGAGATGGACACCGACGAGGCGGAGGAGGCGCGCGACTTGGAGGTTGAAAGGCACAGCTCTCCTGCGGCTGCAGCCGACCCGGACCGCGACGACATGCTTGGGCTCTGCGTCATCTCGAGCGCTCAACACTGTCTTACCGACGAAACAGTTGCTGAACCCACGCTGAATAGGCCAATGAGAGCGCGACTTTCTTAACTAATTTATTTATGGGCATACCAGGACCAAACACCAATTCCCAAAATGGGTCAAAACCCAAAATGGACCAGAGACTAAAGGGGAAAATAGACTAAATTTTGTGATAGGACTAAAACCCAAACAGGACTAGAGCAGCGACTAATTTAGTGTTTTGACCAAAACTTATTTGACCCAATTCTTCAGAAAGTCTTCTTGCATCTCGATGAGCCGCAAGCGCGAGTGGGGCGAGGCCCCGCGGCTGAATGTATACGAGAGCGACACGTCCACATCCACGGATCCGCACGATAGCAGCTCTGAGGGAGGCGAGGCCATTGAGAACGACATGAAGCGGCTGCGTGTCGCCTACAATTACGACGGTAAAGGGTAAAGTAGCTCCAAAAGCTGCAGAAGCACCAATTTGAACTAAAATTTGTGAATTTGTGTGCAGGAGCTCACGGCGTGCGGTGGGCGGGTGAAGCCACCGCCATGGACACGCAGATGGAGGTGCCTCGAGCTCGAGCGGTGCGCAACGACTACGCGGAGGCCAACACGATGCTACGCGAGTTCCACTACCTGCGGCAGCTGCGCAAGTTCCAGGCTGAGCGCGGCCGCGTGCGCGCCAGCTACTTGGAGCGGCACACGTACGAGTCCGCTGTAGTGCTCAAGGAGTCGCAGGATCTAGAACTCTAGACTTCGAGACACAAGGGTGGATGCACTAAAGTATTATGTTAATGAGGAAGAAGTGACGATACCATTACTCAGCGCCGGTGATCAAATGGTGAGTCACGCGTGACCGCGGAGTCTGCTTAGATGTCACAGACTTGCACGACTGTAGCAACCGCAACGCAAAACTGTAGTTTGAGTGGAATACTAGGTACTACGTAGTACTACTAGTATATTGGTTGTGTGTGCGGCACTAACTGCCGACACATAGTCTCCCTCCCTGCTAGAGATCTACAGCAGATCGATAACTACTTACGTTATGAACACGAAGCTGTTGTGCTTCCGTTGAGCAGCGCAACAAGCGGCTTGCCTGCTTAGGGCAGCTCCGACGTCGGCAAGTTGGCGGCAAACTCGCGCTCCTTCTCAAACAGAGCCGACGACAGGTAACGCTCACCGAAGCTGGGCAGGATGGTCACGATGAGCTTGTCCTTGTTCTCCGGGCGCTTGGCCAGCTCCAGACTGGCCACGACCGCGGCACCCGACGAAGGGCCGACGAGGATGCCCTCCTCCAGAGCCAGGCGCTTGGCCATGGCGAAGGCGTCCGGGCTGCTGGCCGTGATAACCTCGTCGATCAGATCGCGCTCGAGCACGCGCGGCACGAAGCCGGCACCGATGCCCTGGATCTTGTGGGGCGCGGGGTTGCCGCCCGACAGCACGGGGCTCTCCTCGGGCTCCACAGCGACGATCTTGACACTGGGCTTCTTGGGCTTCAGGTAGCGGGCCGTGCCCGTCAGGGTGCCGCCCGTGCCCACGCCGGCCACGAAGAAGTCCACCTGTCCGTCAGTGTCGCGCCAGACCTCCGGACCGGTGGTCTCGAAGTGGATCTTGGGGTTGGCCGGGTTGTCGAACTGGCCGAGGGTCAGAGCCTTGCCGGCCTCCTTCTTGACCATGTCCTCGGCCTTGGCCACGGCGCCCGTCATGCCCTTAGCGCCAGGGGTCAGCACCACATCGCAGCCGAAAGACTTGAGCAGGATGCGACGCTCCATCGACATGGTGTCGGGCATCACCAGCGTCAGCTTGTAGCCGCGCACGGCCGACGCGAAGGCCAGGCCAATGCCCGTGTTGCCACTCGTGGGCTCGATGATGTGCGTGTCCTTGGTGAGGCGGCCGCTCTCCTCGGCGTCCAGGATCATGCTCAGACCGATGCGGTCCTTCACTGAGGCGCAGGGCTCCATGAACTCGCACTTGACGGCGATCTTGGCGTGGCAGCCCTCGGTCACGCGGTTCAGGTACACGAGCGGCGTGTTGCCGATGAGCCCCGTCATGTCCTTGGCGATGTGGAGCGAGCGGGCGTTGCGCAGCATGGCGCGGCGGCCGGAGATCAGCGAGCGGGCCAACATGACGGTGGAGGAGGAGGTGTGTCTCGGACGTCGCGGGTTCAAGAATGAGGCCGGTGATGGATCCGCTACGTGAGGCGTGCCACGGAGTACCCGTTCCGGAAATGTATTGGGCTGATTGGACCAATGGGCGCGCTGTAAACTTCAACTTTTGTGAATTTACCTCATGGTAGCGCACGATTGGATAATATTGATGTCGAGGATAGGGTGCGGGCAATCCTACAGTAGGATTGCACCGAGAGTGAAGAGACCGCCACGCCCTGCAGCGATGCGCAGTCCACCGAGACGCCTTCAAGATGGTCCTTCGAGCGTGTGAAATTGGTGAGGTCGTCCTCAGCAGCCGTACGTGGCGGACGCAGCCTTAAGTGAATTGCCTCGAATTTCGCGGCCAATCAAACGTTCGGATCTTAGCAACTTCAACTTGTGATTTGCACGTCAAACACCTACCTATGTACTCGGATCAAGATGCCTTGACCGATTCATGGTCGCGCTCCACTGCATTGCTGCCTCCACATGGGTGTAAGGTATACATGCATTAGATGCACCGGCGACATTGGCGGATATTTTACTATGAAGTCCAGCTAAATTTCGCAAGCTCGAGCGGTTCGCTGAATCGACAACATACGATTCCCAAGTCATTAGCTGAAGCGCTCGAACAGCATACAGGTCCAATCGTCCGGTGGCCTGACAAAGTCGAGCCCACGCCACGCCTGATGGGGTTACGACGTAACTTACGTAGCTTGGTTCGTCTACTGACGTGCATGACCACCAGTATATCATAAGAGACGCAAGCTCACGTGTATTTAGGAAAGCTCCAACACTTGTTCGCTCTACTCCTCCAGATCTGTCACTACTTACAATAACACACAGCATTAGGATACCAAAGGTATCGTCACATCGGCACCTGCACGCTGACCTCAAGCCTTTGTGATCTTTCGACTTAGGCCGCCAGCTCCGACGTCTGCAGGTTGGCAGCGTACTCGCGCTCCTTCTCGAATAGGGCCGAGGAGAGGTAACGCTCGCCGAAGCTGGGCAGGATGGCCACAATCAGCTTGCCGGCATTCTCGGGGCGCTGGGCCACCTTGATGCTAGCAGCCACGGCGGCACCCGACGAGGGACCCACCAGGATGCCCTCCTCCAGAGCAAGGCGCTTGGACATGGCGAAGGCCTCGGCACTGTTGGCAGTCACGACCTCGTCGATCAGATCGGTCTCAAGGACCTTGGGCACAAAGCCAGCGCCAATGCCCTGGATCTTGTGCGGGCCCGACTTGCCGCCAGACAGGACGGGGCTCTCCTCGGGCTCCACAGCAATGATCTTCAGGGTGTCCTTCTTCGGCTTGAGGTAGCGACCCGTACCCGTCAGGGTACCACCCGTACCGACACCAGCAATGAAGATGTCGATTTCGCCGTCAGTGTCACGCCAGATCTCCGGACCGGTGGTCTCGAAGTGGATCTGCGGGTTGGCCGGGTTGTCGAACTGGCCGAGGGTCAGAGCCTTGCCCGGCTCGTTGGCCACTAGCTCATTGGCTTTAGCCACAGCTCCCGTCATGCCCTTAGCGCCAGGAGTCAGCACCACATCGCAGCCGAAGGACTTGAGCAGGATGCGACGCTCCATCGACATGGTGTCGGGCATCACCAGCGTCAGCTTGTAGCCGCGCACGGCTGACGCGAAGGCCAGACCGATGCCCGTGTTGCCACTGGTGGGCTCGATGATGTGCGAGTCTTTCTGCAGACGGCCGGACTTCTCGGCGTCCAGGATCATGCTCAGACCGATGCGGTCCTTCACCGAAGCGCAGGGCTCCATGAACTCGCACTTGACGGCGATCTTGGCGTGACAGCCCTCCGTCACGCGGTTCAGGTACACGAGCGGCGTGTTGCCGATGAGAGCGGTCATGTCCTTGGCGATCTTGGGAGCCATCTTGAGCGGTGGAGGGGTGTCGGACACGGCGCGGATTGCAGAATGACCTCGGTGGGTGCATTTGCGCAGGTGGGTGCAAGTGTGACGTAGGGTGGCTTGGCTATGTCACGATTTACACGAAGCGAGTTCAAACGCCAGCATTGGTTAAAAACAGTTGTATTATTGACGAATCCTGACTGCGAAATACCCCTCAAAGTTGAAGGGGCCCGGTGCGCGCCGGTGATTGGCTGCTGGCCGAAGGTCTCCGCTAGTCGACCATCCCCGCTGATTTGACAAGCAATCGCCCTTGAAGCTGCACTGGCAGTGCAGTGCAGCACTGCTGGACCAGCAGTGTCTAGGTCAGCTCCGGCGTGGGCAGATTGCCGCGAACGTGCGCCTCGTCGAGCTGATGCTGCGGACAGGTACCGTTCACCGAAGCTATGCACGATGGCGCTTGGATGGCAGCCGCCGACAATAATGCCCTCATCAAGCGCCAGCCGCTTGGCCGTTGCGACTGCGCCCTCCGTGGAGACGTCGGCGATGAGCTCTCGCCCGAAAATCTCTGGCACGAAGCCAGGTCTGATGCCAGGGATACCGTGCAGCCCTGGCTCTCTGCCGGATAGCACAGCGCTCTCGTCGGACTCCACGACCGCGGCGGCTTCTTGGACTTCAAGCAGCAGCTCGTGCACGTTATGGTCCTGCAGTCCCGTCGTGTCGTAGTGGATCTGGGTTGAAAAACTACGCTAGCAGGATCAGTGCGTGTCCGGTTCCGCGCAGCCCCTCTCCAATGTTATTGCGGCGAGTGCTTTGAGGAAATCAAGCGATATGGACTCGGGCATCGTCAGCAGCAAGCGCCATTGGTAGACTCTGTGATGTGCGATCCCATTTCAGATGTCCGCTCTTCTCGTCATTAATAAGGATCATGGTGATCACGCACAGGGCTCCGTGAATTCGCACATGACATCAATTTTGGCGTAGCATTCCTCTGCAATGTTGCCGACCAGCTCAGAGATCGTTGGCAATGTGGAGCGAGCGAACGTTACTGGAAAAGAACCGATGGGGTTGAATTGAAGACTCTGCAAGTTGACGTCGGACTCCGAAGTGCTGTCAGAGCGCGTTGTGGGCCGATCATACACCGACGCTGTCCAGAGAAACTAGCCCGAACTGAACGTTCATCTCCGGCAACGACTGTGGCGGTGGGCGCACGCAGGAGGGGGGGGCTTTGACTAGAGCGCGCTGCAAGTGGCACCGCACTTTGACCAACGTTGAGCATCGGTGCTCGACATGCGTATACAGCCGTCCACCCTGCGTAGACATTAGACTCGGTAACGCACCACCATTTTTTTCTCATACACTCTCCATTACGGCATTCTGCATCAATACTTCCTCCTCTTTCGCCAAACCAGCGAGCTGGACTGCTCAACAGATCGCCTACACGAGCAGCACTTACTCCAAATACCGGCGCTTCACTGTAAGACGACCGCTTTCTGAGTTTAGATATCCTCGGATGAGGAATCGGCCGAAGCGGTTCTTACCCTTGCCGAGCACAGTGTAGCGGCTAACTGCCGGTTCTTCGCCGTCGTCACTGTCGCTCTCGTAGCCCTCCATATCTTCGTCTTCGGCCTCTTCATCTGACGGCGGCATGGGCAAAAAATTTAATTCCACTTGTTCTTCTCGGATCTTGACCAGGCTCCCGTTGAACTGCCGCAGCTTGAAGAAACCTCCGTATTTGCCAGATACTGGGCGCTTATCGTCCTTGCGACGTGATTGAGGGACGCGGATGCGCGAGGTGTACTCAAACGGGCTAACGCTCTCAATATTGTGAAACGCCTCATCGCTAAAGCCCCAGTGTCCAACAAAGCACGCACGTCGGTTGTTGCGTACAGCGTACGAACCCCTGAGAATCGGATCTGCCGCTTCAGTCTCGAAAACTTTGAACATGTCTGGAATGTCTGGTTGCGGAATTTTGCGCTTGCGCTTCTGACGTCTTCGTGAAGGCTCGGGTTCGGCATGACGCGACCGCTTTTGCTTTTTATACTTTAGAAGCTTGCGAGGGCCGCTACTTACTGGCGCCTGCCGCTTCTTTGGTACATGACGCACATTCTCATCTTCCGACGCTGAGCTTGCACTGCTGCTAGAGGAAGAAGACGACGAAGACGACCTGGATGACGCTGAGCTCGAGCTGCTACCACTGCTGCTGCTCTTGCTAGAATGAATGACGACTGTGTCTCCACTTCCGTCACTTTGTATATCAGCGTTATTCCCAGGAGTTTGCGTGTCACCTGTCAAATCGATGGCACCACCAAATCCGAACACATCGTCGGTAGTTTCTGATACGTCTAGCACGGAGGGCGCTTCAATTGCGACCCCCTCATCGTCGTCTGCATCTCCGTCAAACCATTGGTATTCAAGATTCTTCATCGGTTCAACCTCCACGTCAGCGTCTGCGCCATCGTCATGCCCCGGAAGCAGTTCATTGTCGTCACCTTGGTGCACCTCGAGAAGTTCCATAGCCTCGTCAGCACTAAGATGCGGTATGTTCGGGCTGCTAAGCATCTTCGGGCTGCTGAGCAACCTCACAGACTCTGCATCCACAGACATAGTCTCATCCACGAACTCCACCACGTTCTCCACAAGTGAGTTGACAATCTGCCCCACCACCTCTGTCACCTCAGCACTTGCCTCCTGCTGTTCGTTGCCAGGTTGAGTTTCTTTTTGAGTCGGCGTCGAGTCCTCCGGAGCCATGTCGACGTCCTCACCCACACCAGCAGCTGTGGCACAATGGTGTCCCTCACTGGATGCGCTGCTCGTCCCCGCCGTCTGCGGCGAAACCGATCCTTCAACCTTCTCATCCCCTTCCACAATATCTCCCATGGAAGCACTCCTCATCTCTTTCTCCTCACTGTCGACCTCCATGGCGACCGTCGTCTCCTCCGTTCTCTTTTCATCGCCATCCCCATTCACCACAACTGCAGCAATATCTGAACTGGTCTTATCGCTCTGCAGTGTCGTGGCTGCAGTAGTCTCGCCTGCATCCACTGCAGCGCCCTCATGCTTCTTGCTCTCATCCACCTCCACAGCCACCGCATTCACCTTCAGAGTCGCAGCGTCATCATCAACAATCTCCTTCACTGGTCCATCAATTCCACCGTCTAGCGACTGCTTCGTAGACTGCTGGGGCTCGTCCACCTTCTCCCCGCCTGCTTCAACGTGCTCCACCGGATGCACAGCCACCTCTTCCCCTTCCTGCAGCTGCTGTCCACTAGTTTCCACCTCCATAGGCACGGGCGCGTCCCCCAGAGCCACGGGCGCGTCCCCTAGAGCCACGGGATCCGCCGTCTTCCCGTCGGTATCTTTATCGACGTCTGCTGTCGCCGGATCTTCCTCCACGGAGCCCACCAAGCCCTCATCACGTAGCTGCTTCGGAGGCGCATCTTCTGCGCCCAGCGTGAGCTCTGTACCTGCCTCCTTCATCGACTTGTGACTGTTTTTCTCCGTATCCAACTCACTCGGGGCCAGTTCTTGACCCTTCTCGACGCCATTGCCAAGCGGTTTCTGCGCCGATTTGGACGAAACTTGGTTGGCTGCGAGCGCCGCATTCTCGCCCTTCGGTGAGGCCTCCTGTGGAGGCCGCTCGTGCTCTTCCGCAGCCGCCATGCTCACATTCCCCGAGGTCACCGTCGCTTCCCTTGTGTTGGATCCGCCGCTTCTTTTTTCTTTCTGTCACTCGCCTCTCAAACCTGCAAAACGTACCTAAGCGAATCTAAGTCACCCTGATTCGTCAAAAATAGCTTATTCATCTCTATTGGCTGAAATTCAATTCCACGGGGGTGACCACTGGCTGGCCGGTGTCACTCGGTAATTCGCCTCCGGAGCAGCTACTTAGCATGATCGTCCCTGTGCGCTGCTTCACGTGCGGCAAGGTGCTGGCCAACAAGTGGGAGACGTACCTGGGTCTGCTGCGCGCCGACTACACGGAGCGCGACGCGCTGGACGAGCTGTCGCTGAAGCGCTACTGCTGCCGCCGCATGATGCTCACGCACGTGGACCTGATTGAGAAGCTGCTGCACTACAACACGGGCGGTACGAGCCGCTGCCACCTGTATATATTAATACTATAGCTGACTGACTGTTCGTTGATCTGTTCTATTGGTACAGCCATTGAGAGAGGCGACGACTGAGTGCTGAGCAGACCAGACGTCGACGCGTTGAGAGCATGGAGACCGAAGAGCTACGGCCGCTCTTGTGACAGTATTATAGTCTTCCTTCCCTACTTTAAATCGCACCCAGCACCATTTTTTTCATCTTTAACCTTTGCCTCTGTCTTGAGACTCTGCCTAGCTAACCCTTTGTGCAGTCTATTGTGTGAGTTAGATGAAGACGAGTTTCTCGATGATGTCCTGCTCGGCGTCGCGGGGGGCGTCGTGCTTGATGAAGCCCCAGTGTCGCAGCGTACAGACGGCACGAACGAAGCGCGCCTTGATGGCTGCGTCCTCGCTGGTGTCCCCCGCCTTCCTCTTTTTGCTCTTGCTCTTGGATGCAAAGTTGGACTCTTCCTGCAGCTCCGCCGAGAAGCTCTCGTACCACTCCCGCAGACTCAAGCTAGCGCTCGCGCTCTCCTGGTAGAACAGGAAGGCGAGCCCCACGTCGTGCACCCACGAAGCCTCGACGTCTTTGTTGTTGCTGGTGTCGACATCTTCGCCGATTCCAGCGTCTTGCAGCACATTCCGGAGGTTGTCGTGGTACTCGAGCCGCAGTCGCTCCTCCAGTACGTTGGCGTCCCTCAGCACCGACCAACTTTCTACCAGTGCATCGGCAGTAGATCTTGTACCGGGCGTCGGTGGATGCAATAATGCAGTGATGAGGCGAGTGGTAAACACTGTCACAAGCTCTTCCCGCAATGCTCCCAACATCTTCGCAGGGGGTTTCTCAGTCCTCGCGTAAGCACACAGCATCGCAAGCTCGCCCAGCGTCGTTTCCAGATCATCCTCGTTCAGTCCGGATGCGCGGAATGACGAACGCCAGTCCTCTATCATCACTGAAAGCGCTGCCCACCGAGTGCAATTTTGGAGCCGCCGAAGTACTTCCATGAAGCGCGGTGCTTCGCCAAGTCGACCCTCGAGCGCTAACGCCAAGTGTATCACTGTCATTTGCTCCTGTTTTCCGATATAGTGGCCACCTTCCATGCTGCCCTCTATGCGCACGTCCAACCACGTACAGGCAGACCGAAAGCACTGCCAACCCATGCGCCAGCGAGCGTGTCGATGGCGTTCGTGGAGTAAAGCTTCCCCCAGCACTGTTATCCAGCTCGCCTTACCATCCACAGACGTCGTCGAGGGCAGCACTCGTGATTGTAAGTCCCCCAATTCCAAAGCGCTGCATGGAGCAAGCCATGATGCCAGAGAAGAATCGGATTCAACAGGCTTTCCTTGTGCTTCACGGGTTGCACGCTTGCGTTGATGCCTTACCCAGGGGGAGACACGATGTGGTAATGAAGTCTCATTAGCTGCTACTAAGATGGGGGGAGACACACCAGGAGCGGATAGGCCATCCACAGCAAGCGCTAGAAAACTCCAGGGGCAACGCCGAAAATGCGTGAAGAGCAAAAAGCGCAGTGCTAAGAGGAGGCGCGGCACGCTTGGTAAGCGATGATGGCGGCTCGCAATAGCTCGAAGCACATCTCCGCTAAGTGCAAGTGGCAATCTTGCTTTCACGACTAAAGCCTCCAGTACATCGTCAAAGCACTTCCGCGAGTCAACCAGCGAGAAGAACTGCAGCTCGAGGCGGTTAGTCACCGTTAGATCTAGACGTCGAAGCGCCGGTGAAGTTGCAGAGGCCACTCCAATGACGAGCCCCAAAGTGCAGCCCTCCTCTTTCGTCTCACGACTTTCCTGCTGCTGTCGCATGAAGTTTGTCCAAATCTCCAGAAATTCGCCTAGCACCTGCTGCGAGAACGCTTCAAGTTGCTCGATGTAAAGCAGCAGAAATGACCGTGGAGACGGCGCTGGAGCTTGCCATTCCGCTTGTGGGTCATATCGCTTGAGAGTGTAGTCGCTCTCGTGGTTAAATATGCGCTGTCTTACAGCTTTTCGTCGTTCCCGGACTACCTCCCGATCAAGTGTGCAGTCCTCCAAAAATCCCGCGTACTGGTACAGCACACGCTGCAACATCCGTGCCAACGCCATCTCCGTACAGCCGATGTGAGCAGTGGTGGGACTATTTGGTCCCGACTCTGGTGCTACATTCAACAGCTTTGCTGCTGTTGTTCGGCACGTTGATATCGTACGCTCCAACCACATAACCGCTTCGTGGTAACACGCTATCGTTTGAATAATCACGCCGTCTTCCTTCTCTTGAACATCCTTCACCACGGCCAACGCTTCCTGAATCCGGGCTAGCACCAGCTCGTCAAGCATAGTGACCAATTCACGAGCAATATCTCCACTGCTAGGCGAGACCAGCTCGTCAATATCACGTTGAATTGTCGCCAGCAGCTTCGACATCGTCCATCGTCCATACGCCACGGACGCCAGTCGTCGCTTTCGCTTCCCTCTCCTCGCTACTTCTTCGTCGCTTTCGCTGTCATCTGAACTCGACTCCGACGAGAGGATTGCATCACTCTGTTCACCTTTGTCCGCACCATCCTGCAGTATCCCAGTCACGGCATTTGCATTCCCCCTCGCTTGCTGTTGCCTCGTCACTCTTCGATCGACACTGCCCGCCCCCACCGGCGGCCGATCCAATGGCAGCAGATCAAAATTGTCCACCAGACCTTCCAGCCACGTCTCCTCTCGTTTCTTGGCCTCACACAACTTGGCCATCCTAGCAGCCAGCCACTCCACAAACCGCCGAGCAGTGGACACGTCGCGTTGCACCGGCACACACAGCGGGAACGTCCGCCGCAGCTTGTGCGTCAGCGGCTCCACCCACAAATCACTCGACGTGGCATCGGTGCCAGCGATGACTGCGGCGGTAGGGAACGCGTGGAACTGAGGCAGCAGCACTGGGGCGTTGGGGTCACGCAGCCGTCCAGACGGGGACTGTGACACAGGAACGGAACTCGAGCCATCGGCCGCGCAGTACTTCTCGAAGAACCGCAGCACTTGGCTGTAGCTGGTGTCGTTGTTCTTGCGCAGAAGCTCCTGCACGGCTCGGCGCGTCTTCTCGTAGGCGAAGTGGTAGGCGATCTCTTGGCACACGCTGTACGCCTCGGTGTCGGACTTGTCCTGCCGCTTGGAGGCTGCGCGCGAGTCCGCGGGGAACGGGAACGGGTACTCCACGGAGCTGCCTCGATGGGCCACCGAGCGGCCTGCAGTCGGGCGGCCGTGCGGGTACTGGATCGACACGCCCGTGGAGAAGGCCGCCGCCTCCATTGGCCTATTGCGATAATTAATAACTGAAGAGACTGAAGGAAGAGGTCCCCGTCCAATCCGCAGTTGAAGCGTCACTTTCCACCAATCAGCGGCGTTCCTAACGGCCGAGAGCGATTCTCTTCGCCTCAGTATTGCGAAGAGGCACACAGAGCACCAGCACCAGACTATGAGCTCTACGAGGGTACAGCGCAGCCACCAGGAGCGCGGAGACGGCGCCGTGCCGCTGTATCCGCTGAGCCGAACGTCCAGAGCTGCAGGCAGCGCGCGCACGTCGCGCACAGGACGCAGAGCCAAGCAGGAGCTGCCGGACGAGCAGAAGAAGGAGCTGCGCGAGGCGTTCGAGCTCTTCGACACGGACAAAGTGGGCTCCATCGACTACCACGAGCTCAAGGTGCTGATGCGCGCGCTGGGCTTCCAGGTGACCAAGCGCGAGGTGCTGGACCTCGTGGAGGACGTGGACGTGCAGCGCAGCGGCCGCGTGGACTTCAACGACTACATGGAGATCAGTAAGGCCCTAGAAAGAGAGAGAGAACGTGTCGGTGGAGATGCTATTGCTGACGAGTGTGTGTGGCTGTGTGTGTTATTGTTGAAGTGCGGCGGAAAGTGCTGGCGCGGGATCCGGACGAGGAGATTGCGCGGGTAGGACGCGTGGGCCGCTCGCCACACGATCCCGCCAACTCGGACACAGACACGGACTTGGAGTCGGACTGACTGTGCCGCTTGCCTCTAGGCGTTCGAGCTGTTTGATGAAGACGGGTCGGGCACCATCACACTGCGGGTGTGTGGCAATTGATGCTGTCTCGCTGTTGATAAAGTATGTGAAGCTGAATGGAGTCGCTCTCTTGGCGTTGGCTCGCGTGCTTTGTCTCTTTGAGCAGAAAATGCGTAGGGTGGCGAAGGAGCTGGGGGAGAACCTCGGTGATGACGAGCTGCAGGTGTGTTGGTGTGCACAACGCTGCAGTAGTCTAGGTGCATGTAGACAGAAGCAGCCATTCTTTCTGACTGTTGCTACCGCCCACAGGCTATGATCGACGAGTTCGATCAGAACCAAGACGGCGAGATCGACATGGACGAGTTCTTCATGATCATGAAGCAATCCACAGAGTTCTAAACTACTGTCAGTATAAATTCGGCATCAGCACCAGTGTGAAATGATTGAACGAGAAGATATAAGGCGCATCAACCTCAAGAAAGAATTGTCCATGGGATTATCGAGATAGCAAAACTGTGTTCCTCACGACTACAGCAAAAGCATTTTAGCCACGAGGCTGCACAGCCCTCCTACAGCAACCTGCACATAGCAACCTAGGCTTTCAGAAGAAAGACGCTTAGTTGCGGTGGTGGTGGTGCTGCTCACGGCCCTTAGGCTGCAATAAGTAACAAAGTAACGTTAAGTTAGCAAGCGCTCAACCTCTGCGTCGTCGAAGGAAGGAGCGACGCTGAGGGAGCCGATGACATGGGGTGGCGACCAATTGCAATGCAGTGCTGCTCACTGCAACTATCAGGCGATAGTATCCTCACAATTCCGCTTTGCACTAACGCCAGACGCAGTCAACAGGACGTATTGACTGCCGGCTGCAATGGGTCCACCGCTCCGACCACACGCTATGGTCATCATCGGCTCCAGCATTGTCTCTCTCCGTACACACAAACAAGAGCTCATCGTACCTGGGGCACGTGCACGCCGGCCAGCTTGAGGTCCAGGTGGGCCAGCAGGTCCTTGGTGTCGTTGTCGATCTCGATGTTCTCCGTGTCGATGGCCGAGACCTCCGGCACGAAGTCCATGCGGCGCTCGCGCTCCTCCTCCTGCAGCTTGAGCGAGATGCCGCGCACCTGGCCGTGCTGGATGCGCTTCATGAGGTGCGTGATGTAACCGGCGATCTTGTTGCGCATGCGCTTGGACGGGATGATGGCAACCTCATCGCACACACGCTTGTTCGTGTCGAAGTCAAGGGTGAGGCGCGAGTAGTACTTCTCAATGATCTTGACGGCAGAGCCCTTCACGGTCTTGGTACGGACACCCATGGCTGCAGACTAGGAATTCTCTCTTGGGCAATTGCTTTCAGAAATGACCGACATCTTGGCTCCACACACACAGGAAGAGAGGCGCGCGAGCCAACCAACCGTTGGTTCGCTGAATTATTGGTCAAGAGCCCCGCTACTTACAGTTTGCGTATATGCGAGGAATTAAAGTGCACCACATAAAATTAGGGAATGCGATGTCAAATACCAAAACAAGGTGAGATGAAGTGAAGTTCTCTGCTATAGGATATATGGAGCAGCTCCGTGTGTCCGAGCTTTTAACGTCGATGTACGCAACTACACTGACCCTATTCCTGCGAGGCGCCGCGCCAGACTCGGCAAGCGAGCACGCACGCTGACACGCACGCACGTCATTTTACTCCTCGGGGTCATCGACCGTGACGAGCTCATATTCAACGGCGGAGATGTTGTTGTCCGTGTTGACACTGGGTGGCGGCGGTGGCGTGGAGGCCACGCCATCCGGGTGCAGCGACAGCTTGCCCCACTGCGTCACGTTGAGCCGCATGAAGCCGTTAAAGATGTCGGCGTTGCTATTGCGCACCACCACAACTAGTCCGCCCTTCAGCATGTCAATCTGGTCTGCAATCCATAGAAAATAGCAACGCAAGTAGGTATCAGCCTCCGCACTTCAACACACAGCAGCAAATCGAGGTTCTACCATTCCGCGCAGTAAACGTGATGCAGCCCGTCTCGTCGGCCATCACCGCCTCGGCAATGCGAGAGATGGTGCCGTCATAGCGCTTCTTCTCCACCGTCGGCGCGATGGAAACCACCTGCAGCACCAGGTTGTGGCCTTGTGAGCCCGGCGTCAGGTCCTCAACCTTCACGTCTGCACTCCAGACACACAAACACACAGCGGGTCAGCACAACTTCAAGGAAACAGCAATGCTAGTGCATGTATGAGCGTACAGGTGGCGCGTCGGAGCTTTCGGGGCACTTCGCTTGCAGCAGCCATTGCGTCTCTCTGTGGATAGCAAGAGCAGTCGTCTACGGCGCTAGATATGGCGCGAGTCTTGGCTGGAGCGGCGATGCAGGCGGCGGAGCTCTGCCAACGTCAATGAGCTTGTGACATCTTCTTGGCAACCAACGAGGAAAGATCGGCCAGCGACCGCCCCATTGGGCAAAACTGCGAACCAATCAAGCGATGGGTCAACTGCCTGGCGGATGCACCACGTGAAGCCTTCACTGCAGGGTATCCGCTTCAACACACACGTTGCAATCATGAAAGGCAACAACAGCGGAAGACAATGATGGCGTCTGTATATGTGGGATACCGAGACTGCGGCTAGTCGAAGCGACAGCCAATAAAAAGGAATACAAATGAACAAAACCCAACCGACTAGGGACGACGACGACGAGCGGATATGTACACGCGCGCAGTAGGAGTAGGAGTTTCAAGCGCAGAATCGGGCACGAGCTGGTGAACGGCCTTCGTTCGGCCTGCCGTCGCAGACGTGGCCGTGCGCTCTCTAAATCGATGCGGCCTCCGCCTCGTCGTCGCTGCAAGGATGTACCGAAGTCTCTGGAGACGGATCTTTGTCCTCATGCTCAACCGAGTCCTCGTCGGTCGTCGATGGCGGCGCGGCCTCCTCGTCAGCACTGATCTCCTGCTGGTCGCCATCCTCTTCCATCTCTTCTGCCTCGACGCCATCCTGCTCGAATGCCATTGCGTTGGGCTCCTCCACTTCCTCTTCCTCCTCTTCGACTTCCTCCTCCTCGTCCTCCATCTCGGCGGCGCCGTACATGAAGTCAAAGTCGATCTCATTCGACTCGCGTCTGTTCTGGATGATGGAGTTCACTTCAGCCTCCACCGAGGCGATCACGGGCTCCTCGCAGCCTGCGTTGTTGAGGATAACCTCCCGCTCCTGCGGGTCCAGGTAGCCCTCCTCCATGTAGTTCTGTCGCCCCACTCGCCTGGAAACCATCAACAAACGTCAGCACGCGCTTCTAAGACGTCCATACAGCGCTGTACTGCCTCTCTATCAACGCTGCATTGCTACCGGTACGTACTCGCTCTCTCGCTCCATTTCGTACGAGTCCAATCGCCGGCGAGAGCGCGATCGCTCGTTCAGCGACAAGCCCACGGGCACGCCGCCCGACGTCACGCTGGTCGTGTAGACCGTGGGCTCGAACTCCACGATGTCTGCGCACTCGAAGGACACGCGCCTCCGCTTCTTGTTGGGCCGCTCCTGCATCTCGTCCGAGACGCCATTGGCCCTACGCTCGACGTTCTCGTCGTCGTTGGAGTCCTCCTCCTCCTGATCCTCGTCGTCATCCTCAACCTGAGTCAGACCCAGATCGATAGCGGTGCTCGTGGGGCTGTCGGAGTCGGAGGGCGACGCGTCCGCAGCCTCCTTCGCGGTCTTGGACGCGGGCGAGTCTACCGCCACGCTCATCCGCACGCTCTTGCTGCTGCTGGGCACTGCGGCGGGGGAGCTGGAAGGACCGGAAGGCGGGGAGAGAACGACGGTGGTCATCGTGGGTGGGTCGATGCGAGCGGGGGTGAGCTGGCTGTCGCGGGGCGAGGGGAGGCTCGATGGTCTCCTCTCTTCAGAGCGAAGCGGACGGTTGAGATACCGAGTTTAAAATATAAGGAACGTCGTGGGCTAGGGGTACCAAAAACACGGTACCGAACGCGTTTCGCCCTGTCGCTTGTCCCGGGTTGGCACCCTCTCGCAAGTCAGTCGGCCAATCAGCGGCGTCCTGCGGGTAGGTGGCGGAACCTTTCAAACAGACTGCACATGCCGTTGGACAGACCCACTTCAAGACACGGCAAGGATGCAACACGCCAAGCAGGACTTGCACGCGCGCTGCGTGCGTGCAAGTCGCCGCCGTGCGGGCAAAGCGCTCGCGGTCTTCACGCACCTCAATTGCGGACGTCGCGTACCACTTGTACCGCGGGCCAGACGGGCACGGTATGCTGTTGTTGTTGACAGCGCCCTGTTGCAAGCCATGTTACAGCTCAGGTGGAGCTTCAAACGGGTCTCAAATTGGGAGAAGGACCAAACAATATCGAGCATTAGCCACATCAATGGCGAACCGTTCAACCGTGAAATGTCGATAGCAAACAAGTTTTCGTCCGAATGGAAACCAGTACTGGGAGCTGTCCACAGCACTGTCGAGCAAGCAGAGATGGAGGAGGAATTTGACAAGTTCGTCTCCATTCCACCCCACCGAAGGGTTTCGCCACAGCAAAACAAGGAATTGATGGAAGAGATTACCGAAGATGACGTAAGGCAAGCAATTGCAGCTCTCAACCGGCACAAAGCAGCAGGCCTTGATGGGCTTAATAATGACTTCTTTAAGGATGCAGAAGCGGTGCTTGTCCCTGCCATGGTGGCTATAGGGAACGAACTCTTGAAGGGAGGCGAGCCTCCGCCGTCGTTTCTAGAAGCACTCATTATTCCTCTTCGGAAGAAAGGCGACTCCAGGGATGCGATGGACTTCCGCCCGATATCTCTCTTGCAGACCGGCTACAAAGTGTACGCTAAGATAATAGCGACACGAGCTCAGCTAGTGTTGGGGACGCCAATAGGCGACACCCAGCAGGGGTTCCTCCACGGGAGACAAATGCTGAAGACGGTTATGATGATGCTAGAAATCTTAGCAACTGCGAAAGGAGAACCGGAGTTGGCAGCGGAACTTAGCAGAGTGGTCCTACTACTTGACTTTCGCAAGGCATACGACACGGTCGCCCGAGAATTTCTGTTCCTTGCACTGATCAAGTTCGGGTTTTCACAAGAGTTTGTGGATATGATCCGCCGCCTGCATGCAGGGACAACGGCAACGTTTCTCGTAAATGGAGAACTCTCCGATCCGCAAGAAGTCCTGTCCGGCATCAGACAAGGCTGCCCGCTAGCGCCGTTGCTATTCATTTTGGCAGCGGAAATTCTAGCGCTAGCAATTCAGCAAGACCAACAAGTAACCGGGATAGAGGTTCCCCAAGGCAATGGCAAGCGCCATAAGTTCTCGGCTTTCGTGGATGATTCTACAGTGTTCCTTCAGCAGGCCCACCAGCTACCTCGCGTGATGGACATAGTGAAGCAATTTGGCAGGCTGTCGGGATTGCAGGTTCAACCGACAAAGAGTCACCTTATATTTCTCAACACCGCGGTCGACACGAAGGAGTACTGTGGAATTCCGGTACTGCAGCATGGAGAAACAGTAAGATATTTGGGCTACGCTGTGGGGACCGGATCGCTCACAGACGTCAACTGGGCAGGCAGGATCCGAACAATTCAGAGGCGGCTGGCAACGGCCACGCAGCTAGCAACCAGTGTAGCCAATCGGGTCACGCTGCTCAATGTCATCATGTTGCCATCAGTCCTGTTCACAGCAGCAGTATTTGAACTACCGAACTGGGCCAGTACGCAGCTCGCCAATATGCAAAAACAATTTCTGTGGTACCATTCTACCGCGACGAAGACTGCTCGGCACAAAATGAATCCAGGGCTGATATTCGTTCCTAAACAAGCCGGGGGACTCGGTTTAGCATCGATTCATGTTGCCTGCAAAACCCAGCGCATCAAACACGCATTACAATGGCTCATTCAACGGAAGGATGTGTACTTTACGGCGTGGGGAGCCTGGATGTTCCGGGGAGAAACACAGCCAAACATTTCACCACACAAGGACTTAACTAGCCGCCAATCCACGAGGCGCCACACGCCAGGGGACAAACTACATCAGCATTTGGGAGAGTGGTTGCAGCCACAGGAGGATAGCGCAGCAGAGCAGCCCCTGCGGTTTACGCAAGAAATGGAGGAATTTGAACTGGAAGCCATCAGTTGGACGGTGAAGGATGAATGGCTCATTGAGATACCGCGCGACTTGCCGCTTCCGAGGCATGTCATGCCAGAAGAAGAAGCACGGTTCTGGCCAACGTTCAACTGGAGCGATAATCCGTGGATTGTTGATAAGAAAGGCCGGATGCTGCGAGGCTCGAAATTTGACAAGATCCAGGAATGTACTATTGCAGACTTGAAAATTCAACGCACACAATAGTTACAATATTCCTTTCACATCCCAATCGCCGGAAGTAGCGGGCATCAGCAAGCCAAACTCAGACGATGGGGGCTGGCGATCCTGATGGGATCGCCAAGAATAAAGGTCGGGGCCAAACTCCAGGTAGAACGAAAAATTCAACTTAGACATCCGACGCGATTGCAGCATCAGTATCGGTGGGAAATCACAGAGGACGGAACGGCGCTAGGAACGATGATTGACTCGCAAAAGGGCCCACCCAGCACAATCCAGTTAGATCAGGCCAACAATGGGATCCACTGGACGGTCAGGCCCGCACCACAGGAGAACGCGGAAACCAACGCAGATAGGAAAAAGCTCCAGAAGTACCAGAGCAGCGGGAGTATTGTATTCTACGCTCACCCGTTATGCCACAACTTCCCATGGAAGGTACCGGAACCAATTGCCAACAAACATGTCGTCGCTGCCTTGAAGAAGCAGCCGTTCAGGAAATACAAGTGCGAAGGTGGAAAGATGAACCAGTTCCTGGACAAACTGACGGAGATAGTCAAGACAAGCGGATGGCAACAAGCAGTAATGCAACAAACGCCGAAACAGGTCTGGGCTCACTGCAATGAGTTAACGGAGTACCAAGCGTGGGTTGTCTACAGGATTTCAATGCGTCAACTCAACCTTTACCACAATGGAAGGAAGTTCAACGATAGCTGCAGCAAGGTGCAGCAGTGCCAAGGTCACAAAGAGACGCTCGAGCATATATTCTGGAGCTGCCCCTGTGCTCAGGCGTGCTGGGGCAAACTAGTGCAACATTGGACCGGGGAACGGTGGGAAACAACGCAATTGGAACATTTTCTGGTCTACTGCGCCAGCCGGCAAGCACCAAAACTTTCCAATGGAATTCGAGAAGACATCCGAGGAACGGATCCGGATGAGGAGAAGGCCTACACGACAGAATGGAAAAGAATGTGGCACATTTTGTGCAGCATATGTGTCACGAGCCTTTGGATCCAACGCAACAGAGTAGTTTTTGAGCAGGACGTAGTAACGGTGGATTCGAGCGTGATGGAATTCTGGGCAACAGCGATGAGACAGCTGCGAGCTCTCGCCAAGAGGGAATGCAGACAAGCAAGGACACAAATACAAGGGACACGATTGCTCCTTTGCCTACAGGCATTGGAACGACAACCGCGAGAGCAGTCACCCACGGTGACGGGCCCCGTACAACCACCGGACCATAAGGCACCGGCGTTGCTAACCAGGCTAAGGACATACCAGACGTCGACAAACCAGTAACAGGTTAAATAGAATTGTCTGTCTCTCTGTTGCAAGCCATGTTGTCGCCTTCGTCTCGCCACGGTCTCTGCAATCAATCGCCTGCGAACGTTCTCAGCCAGCCAAGCCAAGGGGATGGTGGCTTTACAGTAAAGTGGAGGGGCATCGCATCGGAGCCCGACGGGAGGGCCACGTCACCCGAGTCAGTCCGGCCTCGACACGCCGCGCAGACAACTGCACATGCAGTTGCATGCACGCTGCGAGCATTGACGAGCGCGTGCGCGTCTGGAGACTCTCGACTCGAGTGTATGTCGGCTGGTTGAAGACCATGAGCAAGCGGCATGTTTCGACGGACAACTCCGCTTCGTCTCGCTTCTCTTGTCTCTCGTCGAAGGGACCGCGCGCGATGTCCTTGTCCTGATCATCGGCGCGATCCACTTTGACGCGCTCAAAGTGGATCGCGCCGATGCATGCGCCGCAAAACGCGACGCAAACCTCTCGCGTGATGGCCAGCGCCGGCTGTGGAGCTCGACAAGTGTACATACCGGTACACTATTGTACTGTACATGTACTTCACTGTCAGATTCGGCCACAGCGGCTCTGCTTCCTGCAGCAGCAGTTCGCGTGAAGCTGACTGAGCGCCTGCAGCAGCAGGCGGTGCCGCCGCCGCTGATCCACGTACACATGTACTGTACATGCACACCGGATCCGAAGCACCATGAAAGAGACCGGGCCGAGCGCGAGATGTTCAAGCAGGCTTAAACTTTAAGTTAAAGAGGGGGCTCTGTCAGTGCAGAGCCAAGTCCGCCATAACAGACTGCGGGTGTGCGTTCCCGCTTTGCTCTGCAATGCCCCGATAGCCGTCGGCAATTTGCCCGTACTGCGCGAGATGCTCAAACTCCTGACAGGTTGGTGCGGTCTTGAGTACTTACCTGGTAGTGGATACTGCGCCACAAAGACCAGCCAACAAGGCACACGACCCCCCGCGAAACCTGTTGGTCGGACCCAGCAATCGGATTATACAGGCAAATGTTATCATTAAAGTCGCTTGAAACAAATCGCGAAGCTGGGCGATGATCGACGTTAGGATCCAGTGGCGGCACGCATCGATGAGATTACGGCGCCGAGAGTGAGCCGTGTATTACTGTACTGTACCTGCCGTACATGGTACAGTATGCTAGCTTGACTGCTGCGGCGCGAGTGCGTCGGCCGAAGTGCCGAGTACTTCACGCAACAACTCCAAGGCACCCACCACTGGATCGTCTGGATAAGCTCACGCTGTAACGACCTGGAACCTTCCGGGTCGCCGCGCCCGGTCCTAAATTTCTCACTCCCCACCGCATGCTGGTGGGACAGTTGAAGCCGCGCGATACCCTTTGGGACACATCTGAGGTGACGCCGAGCCGTGTGCTGCGGCCCCAGCCGCCATCTCCGGTAATCAATCGCCTCAGAAACCGCGCAATATGCACGGCTAAAGTAAAGTATCCAGCACAAGCTGTTACCGGCGCCGCTAGCGCACCAACCTTAGGCGTCCGTTTCGAGGCGAAATGCAATTTGTGCACACCGTAGACGTGGCGGCTCTTTTATAACTGGACATGAGGTTCCTAATCGAGGCTCGAAAACACACATACACTTGCGAGGTGTATGCTGGCAGCGGCGGAGACTTCAACGCGCTCTCTGCTGGCCGGCCGAGCTGCAACAGGCAGAAATCACATGCCACGCGCGGCCCCGCACAGCGAAGCGCTGCACTTGCGCCCGCACCGACCAGTATCCGGATAGCTTCAGACTTGGCTCGAAGACATACAAAACCGGCTGACGCTCCGTACTGTAAAGCCTTAGACTAGGGCTAGGGGCGCGAGCGAGAGGGGCCGCTGGCCCCCGTTCGCGCAACTCGCCCACCCTCTGCGCGCAACCCGATGGACAACGATTCTCCCTCTGGCTAGCTATTCTGCAATTCGCCGCAAAGATCGCAAGCGTCGGCGCGTGCGTGTGTTGTGTGTTATCAATCAGTTGAACCCCGTGAATCAGACCTCGTAGACCCATGTCGGAGTACTCGGAGATGGCGCACAAGCACATGGCCAATGCGCCTGGCAGCGCCGTGAACGAGAGCTACCCCGTGTACCAGTCGCAGCCCGTGCCGATGCCGCAGCACCCCGTGCGCTTCCAGGAGCTGCCGCGCCTTCAGGTGCCGCCCTTCGCGCTCACGACGCAGTCCACGCCCGCCTGGAAGCTGCCGCAGGAGCAGCCCGCGCCGCGCATGAGCGTGTCCAACCTGCTGTCCGGCAGCTTCCGGAGTCGCAACACGCAGCCGCAGCAGACGCCGCTGTTGATGCCCCCGTCGCCCCCCGCCCCCGTGCAAGCCCCCGCGCCGCGCCGTCTGCCCAGTTTCGCTGACATCCTGGCGCGAACGAACCTCCTGCACCTCGTGGGCAGGTCGAGCGAGCCCACGGAGGCCCCCGCTCCCGCCATGGAGGCGGCAATGGAGGAGGAGATGCAGATGCAGCAGCAGCCGGAGCAGATGATGGCGCCCGTGTACCACCAGCAGCCGCAGCCGCCGATGATGCAGCCCATGGAAGGCAGCTACACGGTGTACGCGCCGCCCCGCGTGGACACAACCATGAGCATGGACACGTCATCGACCATGGGCGACGAGCTGCAGAGCCCCATGGGCGCAGCCTCCCCCGTGAGCCAGACGAGCGAGACCAACAAGCGGCGCGAGCGCTGGACGGAGGACGAGCACGCCCGCTTCATGGAGGGCCTGAACCGTTACGGTCGCAAGTGGAAGAAGATCCAGACGTTCGTAAAGACCAAGACTGCCGTGCAGGTGCGCACGCACGCGTACGGCTACTTTGCCAAGCTGCTGCGCAACATGCCCGAGGATGACGCGATCTGGGAGCTCGCGGAAGAAATGAGCTCCCTGCCCGGTGCAGTGCTCAAGGGCCCGGGCAACGGCAAGCGGCGCAACGAGCCCAAGACGGACGAGGCCGGCATGGAAGTGCTCCGCCGCTTCGTGTTCTCCAAGAAGAAGTCGGAGGACAAGAAGCAACTGCCGGCGCCCAGCGAGGACCGCGAGAACGTGGAGATGGCCGAGTCAACGCCCTCCAACGCCAACTCGCAGGCGCCCACGGGCTCGTGGAGCTCCACACAGCAGTGGAAGGCCGACGACTCGGACGCGCTGCTGGAGATCAAGCGCCAGCGCCTGAATTAAGTAGTATATTTTTGCGGCCCCCATGAGTAAATTGTAGGCACCAGGATAATAGGACATCGGCAGTGTATAAAAAACGATATACACTCGGCAAACGCTATTTATTGGCAGTCTGGGGTGGTGGTGCAGTGCAGTGCAGTGCGGGCTTCATGAGCATGAGTCCGCAGCGTTTCACGCGTGGCGTGCGGCGTTTCCTTGGCCAAATATTGGTGCGCGCGGCACCGGCACACGGTCCGCCCAGGCGGCAGCGAGCGGAGCCGCTGCGTTGGACAGACAGCGAATCAGGCAGAGAGAGCCCGCGTCGATTACTCCCCCGGTGAGGGAAGCTGTGGCATCATTGGTTGTGGTTGTACATGTATCTGCGCCGCAAGTGTACCTACACCTCGCCCGGGCCGATATACCGGTACACTGTAATTCCATGGTAAAGTGCAGTGCATGCACATGTACATGTACAGCGGCCGCATGCGTGCGTGCTCGATCTTCACTTGATCTGAGTATAGTGACCCGTCCTGGAGCGGTGAGCGACATGAGTAGCGAGGTGGAGCCCATGTGTGGGCGCCCGCCAGGAGCTGAAGGAGAGCCCCCGGATCCCGGAAAGGAGGCATCGTCAGGCAGATCAAGAGGCTGCTCCGCAGGAAGATGAGGGACAGCCAACGCAGTACAGCCAAGACTCGATAGTTCCCGAGACGCAGCAGTCACAAGCAGCGCCGGAGGAAGAGGGCGAACGAAACAAGCGGCCGACAGAGGAAGCCAACTCCGACTCTCCTCAGCGGAGTCACCCAGAGGAGCAAACTGCTGAGCAGCAGTCAGCGGCTCCACCAGCGGCGACCAGAGCAGACAGATCAGAGGGACGCACAGCAGTTCAGCCCCAGGAAATGTTTGCAGCGGTGGTAGCAGCCATGAAGGCATCCCCGACGGCGAGCCCAAGAGAGGAATGGCTTACGACGATTGCGGCACTTTATGCGATCTCGCATCGATTAGTGTCCATCGACAAAGAGCTCGTGCCTACAGGCAAACAGCGATATCCGAAACTCAAGGGAGACGAGAAAGCGTTGTTGTACACCCTGTTCCGTGAGCGATGTGTGCTGAGCGAGGAGAAGTATGTGGAATGGGATCGATGCATGACGACAGCAACTCAGGATCTATACAACTCCCGCGTATCGTTCAAACATCTAATGCAGAGTCTAATAAGCAAGGCCAAATGGGCACGTCTGCCACCGCTTAATCAATGGGCAGCCAAAGTTGGAACCGGAACGTCAGCAGCGGCGTCAACGCGAGCGTCGGCAGCAACCGGGGATAGGTACATGACGTACATGTTTAACCCAGCGCTATACAGCCGAGATGAAATTACCACGCTTCGAGCGATCTGTGCTAAACCGCAAGCGGCAAGTCAGGGATGCAGACTCCGAGAAGGTACAGCAGAGGAGTGGCGAATCATTACTGGAATAGCAGAAGGCAGCATTGTTTGTCGACGAATGCCCGACTTTCTTCGAAGTGTGCTCGATTCCAAGGAGCGAGTCCGCTTGCACAGTACAGTCAAACAACAAGTGGAGGGAGAGGTGGTCTTGCACCTTCGTAGTTGGGTGAATATCAAGGAGACACGTCAACAGACGCGAGCGATAAAGGATGATATACTCATGGCAGCGGCGGCATTGGGAGCGCGTGTCAACCTGACGGAGTTACAAACGATGCTGAACATGACCAAGACGATTAGCTTCAATTTCGTGCAGCGCAACATCCATTTCTTTTTTTTCGATCGAGTGACGGCGCAGAAGTACCAGAACACGCTAGTCTCGTTCATGGGGGTTGTCTACCCACTCTCCAATGTGCATCACCAGGCTACTGGGTCAGTCTGGAGCAGACAGTTGGGCAGAGATGGGGTACGACTCGCGGTGCAGCGTGAATACGAGATTCATATTCACAATATTACTCGGTTCACAGACATTGGTAGACTCATGGCGTACCTTCAGCGTCACCTCGTGGTGGATTTCGAGTTGGAAGATTTGGATGAGTGCACACCAGATTCCCGGACGTCAACAGTCTGGAAGCTGACGATGAAATCGGCGGAATGCCCTGAATACCTTCGAGGTATAGTGAGGATTGTTTGGTTTGGCCGGACGCTGATACTTAAACACCCGTATGCTCGACAGCGCTTGCAATGTCTTCGGTGTGGTAACCTGGGCCACCCATTAGCCCGATGCAGCTATGCAGAAGAGCAATTGAGAGGAGAGGGGAGCCGAGTGGCGGAGGACAAAGAAATCGCGGGACTAGAAGATTTGGCTAAACCTTTCGCGAGTATGGCGGAAGTAAAGGAAAGCGCAGCGCGGAGGCTCAAGCTCCAAATGGCAGCCGAAAACAAGTCACAAGCGGCAGTGCAGCCAGCGCCGGCTCAGGCCCAACAGCCAGGTCAAGGCGAGGAACAACAAGGCGATCAGAAAAGCCCGGAGGGCGTGGACGGTTCGTTCGAGCACCCAGAGGTTGCGCCAAAGCCCAAGCAAAAATGGATAGCCACGCCACTATCGCGAGGCCGGACGCTATATGCGCATCCCAAAACGCTGAAACAACGAGGACTTCAGCTCTCGTCCCGATATGCCGAACTGGATGATGCGGATGGTAATGATGACGAAGAAGAAAGCAAGACAGAAGACAAACCACCTGCTCAGCCAGTGATTGAAATTTCCTCGGACGACGGCTTGAACATGCCAGTCAAGCCGACCATTACAACTGAAGCCAAAGAGGCGCTTCATCTGGTCAAAGTTAAGCCACCCAAACTCCCAGAAACGCCGCAACTAGTAGCTCTTAAACAGCGGGAACGAGACGTGATAGCAGCAGCAGCGGCCACTTTTGCAGACAAGAGAGGACCCGGGCTTCAGGTGTCAGCGGCACCAGTAGATGGAATAAAGAGTTTCCCTGAGATTGAGGAGCTACTGGGAATACGATCAGTTGTGACGCCCTCGTCAGGAAATTGCATGGCGATGGCGTTAGCACAGGCCGTTGCAGACCACAACCTAGCCGCATTTGACGACGAGTTGGAAGAGATGACAGCTGCAATCAAACGAGGAATTCGGTGGTCCGGGCAGTTGAATTATCGCGAGCAATTTGATCACTTCACGCGTATGACAACGTTGATAAACGTTGAGCGCGGTTGGGATGGTATGACAGCGCAGGATTCGAACAAGCAGTTTAAATGGTATCTCGAGGAGTACGCCGCAACTCCGTCGGATCGCAACGCGATTGTGGCCGGTCACAACTGGGGAAGCAGCGAGCTAATGGCCGCAGCAGCCAACCTCCTGCAGACCAAAATCTACGTGCTTGCGCACAATACGGACAAGAAGGGTCTCTGGTACTGCTCCGTTTACAGACCCAGCACGGTGACACGGGGGCGGAAACGATACGACACCGGGCAACAGGTCCCATTACACCTCGAGCGCTGTGTTGAAGAGATCCGGGCTGCCAAAACGAAAGGAAATACACCTCCGTTGGTGCTTCGGTTCTGGGGCGAACATTACTCCGCTTTCGTTCATACGAACCCTCCCGAGGTGCGACGCGTACATCTACCGGAAGAGGAAACCAAACGTGCGGTGTCCGCTGAAGACCTACCACCGGACATGCAAGCCAAAGATGGAAGGGTTGCTCCAGCTGAAACACCGGAGGGATCACAGAGCCCATGGGAACCGGCAACATGGGATGGCAATATCGCCGAACTAAGGAGCAGGCTTATGGGAATGAGTATTCCGCACGATCTCAAATGCGAAATTCATCTTATACTGGAAAGGGCGGATCCGACGAGATATGCAGAGCTACTCGCATTCTTGGTGAATACGGCTTCCCAGCTATCGTTGGGTGAGCGAGAGCAATTGTTGCGTATGAATCTGGAGGCGGATAAAGATGATGATGTACGCATAATGATGCAGCGATATCAGATCTCCAAAGTGGTGCTAGGCCAATGGCAACAGACGATCAGGCGGGAACAGCACAAGGAGGCAGAACGTCGTAGTAACGAAGAAGAAGAAGCATCGCCAGACTCAGATCCATCATATTGCCCGCCCAGCGCGAGCAGTCTGCAGACCTTGCAAGAGGATACTGTGAGCACAACGCGTCAACTCCGCAGTCAGGGGGTCCAACAAAAGCGTCAACATACCATCACCCCGATTGAAGGGGAGGAGATACGACGATACATGCGTTCTAAGACTGCCCATCAACCAGACGCAACGGCGGTAGAACCAATGCAGGATGACTGGCACGCTAGCGTACCAACCGAACAGAAGCTCACTCGGGCAGAGTGGAAGCAGCTATGGATAAACCAACGCAGCGTCTGGCCAGCAACAGCGAGAGTCCCATTTCCGCAGCCAAGTAGAACGGCTGACGAATGGATCGAAACAGCTCGGGCTGAACCAACAAACTTACTGTTAGCGGTGCAACGCTTCCCGTTCCCAGATGAAGTACTCGCTCAGTTAAACGACCAGATCATGGAAGCATGGACAGCCGCCTGGAGGAGAGACTGTCTGCATGGGAGTTTGGTCACCTATAGCAGTCGGGTTACGGACAAGCAGACGCTAAAGTGGCTCAATAAGTGGAAGGAAAAGTTCATCAGACCTCCACCGCATAACTTGTCACCTCTTATTGACAGTAGTGAAGACTGGAACAAACTGCGAGGGAGGCAATACGGGGAGGACGAGGTGCTGGAGTTATGTGACACTGGAAACAAGCGCGTCCTTGCGCAGCATCTCCTATGTGCACTGATCTACGATAAAGAAATTCGGGCCTTGACAAATCAAGCAGAGATGAGTGAAAACGGAGCCCTCACGCGGTTGAACAGGCATCTACTAGCGCTTACTACGGTTGAAGGCTACAGCGCGGCCTACTTGACGACCTCAAACTCAGTGGATTGGTTTGCTATCGCGCGCTACTTCTCCACGGTCCTCGAGCATGGACCTCCTGAGCGCGACAGTAATTATTAGTCACGGAGGTGAGCAGCCCCCTGCACAGGAGGGAGAGGCAGGAAACCTGGCTGCACGTGACGCCTATGGGCGGCACGATTATCTGAGACGAAGGAAGGAAGAAGAAGAACCAATGAAAACAAAAGAATTGAGAAGCGACTGTCGGATTGAAACGCAGAATGTGCGTGGCTTCACTAAGACGAGTCGCCTTAAGTGGCTTGGGGCATGGAGAAGGACACCGGCCCAAGTGAGACCGGTAGCGTGGTTACTTCAAGAAACTCACGCGAGTACAGCAGATGAGGTGCAAGAGCTCACAGCGACTTGGAGACGGCTATGGGGAAAGCAGAATAAACGCGACGGGCCGCAGCTGTCGTATTGGAGTTTGCATACGGAGAGAGTGGGGGGTGTTGCAATCCTACTCAACCCCAGTGCAGCTAGAACAGCAAAACCCTCGCAACAAGACAAATGGACGCATCGCGCGATGGCTGTGACCGTCAGTGACCTGCACATAGTCAACGTATATGCGCCGAATACGCATCAAGCGAGAGAGGAGTTCTTCAGTGAGCTCCAGCAGTGGCATTGGCCAGCTGTAGATGTGATAATCGCTGGAGATTTCAATTGCGTCCAGAGTCCGAACTTGGACAGACTTGGAGGTCAGCGTTCAGGAAGACCGGAGAGCGACGAATTAGTGAATCTAGTGGGGAGACTCCAGTTGGAGGACGCTCGCACACTGGAAGATCACGCTGATGAGGAAGAAGAGGATATAGAACCAACACGATTCTTCACGTACTGGGGTCCAGAGGCGGCCAGCCGACTCGACCGGTTCTACGTGCCAGTCAACTGGACATCTGCTGTGCAGTGGGTTTCAGTAGAGCCCCCGGAAGTGCCGTCAGATCATCAACGTGTACGACTGCACTTTTCGGAGGTACGGCACTCTAAGGCAAAACGAAGCAGACGCAGAGGAACCACGTACCCTATACGTTCGGCCCAACAGGATCGCGTGCAACAAGAACTGATTGATGAACTTATAGAAGCTGCAGTCGGGAAGGAAATCACCGCTGCGACTTGGGATCAAACAGCAAAAGACTGTACCGAGTGTATCAAAAACGTAGCGAAGCGGGAGAAGAAGCGACGACAAGCAGCAGTACACAGGATCAATGCTCAGAACAGAGCCAATATTGTCTCGAGAGCAGAACTGTTTAAGGTGATGGAAGAAGATGTTCGCGAAGAGCACCTAGTTCGGCTCGGACAAAGACTGGAGCGAACCACAGAACAGCTCAGGTGGAGCTTCAAACGGGTCTCAAATTGGGAGAAGGACCAAACAATATCGAGCATTAGCCACATCAATGGCGAACCGTTCAACCGTGAAATGTCGATAGCAAACAAGTTTTCGTCCGAATGGAAACCAGTACTGGGAGCTGTCCACAGCACTGTCGAGCAAGCAGAGATGGAGGAGGAATTTGACAAGTTCGTCTCCATTCCACCCCACCGAAGGGTTTCGCCACAGCAAAACAAGGAATTGATGGAAGAGATTACCGAAGATGACGTAAGGCAAGCAATTGCAGCTCTCAACCGGCACAAAGCAGCAGGCCTTGATGGGCTTAATAATGACTTCTTTAAGGATGCAGAAGCGGTGCTTGTCCCTGCCATGGTGGCTATAGGGAACGAACTCTTGAAGGGAGGCGAGCCTCCGCCGTCGTTTCTAGAAGCACTCATTATTCCTCTTCGGAAGAAAGGCGACTCCAGGGATGCGATGGACTTCCGCCCGATATCTCTCTTGCAGACCGGCTACAAAGTGTACGCTAAGATAATAGCGACACGAGCTCAGCTAGTGTTGGGGACGCCAATAGGCGACACCCAGCAGGGGTTCCTCCACGGGAGACAAATGCTGAAGACGGTTATGATGATGCTAGAAATCTTAGCAACTGCGAAAGGAGAACCGGAGTTGGCAGCGGAACTTAGCAGAGTGGTCCTACTACTTGACTTTCGCAAGGCATACGACACGGTCGCCCGAGAATTTCTGTTCCTTGCACTGATCAAGTTCGGGTTTTCACAAGAGTTTGTGGATATGATCCGCCGCCTGCATGCAGGGACAACGGCAACGTTTCTCGTAAATGGAGAACTCTCCGATCCGCAAGAAGTCCTGTCCGGCATCAGACAAGGCTGCCCGCTAGCTTCGTTGCTATTCATTTTGGCAGCGGAAATTCTAGCGCTAGCAATTCAGCAAGACCAACAAGTAACCGGGATAGAGGTTCCCCAAGGCAATGGCAAGCGCCATAAGTTCTCGGCTTTCGTGGATGATTCTACAGTGTTCCTTCAGCAGGCCCACCAGCTACCTCGCGTGATGGACATAGTGAAGCAATTTGGCAGGCTGTCGGGATTGCAGGTTCAACCGACAAAGAGTCACCTTATACACCACACAAGGACTTAACTAGCCGCCAATCCACGAGGCGCCACACGCCAGGGGACAAACTACATCAGCATTTGGGAGAGTGGTTGCAGCCACAGGAGGATAGCGCAGCAGAGCAGCCCCTGCGGTTTACGCAAGAAATGGAGGAATTTGAACTGGAAGCCATCAGTTGGACGGTGAAGGATGAATGGCTCATTGAGATACCGCGCGACTTGCCGCTTCCGAGGCATGTCATGCCAGAAGAAGAAGCACGGTTCTGGCCAACGTTCAACTGGAGCGATAATCCGTGGATTGTTGATAAGAAAGGCCGGATGCTGCGAGGCTCGAAATTTGACAAGATCCAGGAATGTACTATTGCAGACTTGAAAATTCAACGCACACAAGAGTTACAATATTCCTTTCACATCCCAATCGCCGGAAGTAGCGGGCATCAGCAAGCCAAACTCAGACGATGGGGCTGGCGATCCTGATGGGATCGCCAAGAATAAAGGTCGGGGCCAAACTCCAGGTAGAACGAAAAATTCAACTTAGACATCCGACGCGATTGCAGCATCAGTATCGGTGGGAAATCACAGAGGACGGAACGGCGCTAGGAACGATGATTGACTCGCAAAAGGGCCCACCCAGCACAATCCAGTTAGATCAGGCCAACAATGGGATCCACTGGACGGTCAGGCCCGCACCACAGGAGAACGCGGAAACCAACGCAGATAGGAAAAAGCTCCAGAAGTACCAGAGCAGCGGGAGTATTGTATTCTACGCTCACCCGTTATGCCACAACTTCCCATGGAAGGTACCGGAACCAATTGCCAACAAACATGTCGTCGCTGCCTTGAAGAAGCAGCCGTTCAGGAAATACAAGTGCGAAGGTGGAAAGATGAACCAGTTCCTGGACAAACTGACGGAGATAGTCAAGACAAGCGGATGGCAACAAGCAGTAATGCAACAAACGCCGAAACAGGTCTGGGCTCACTGCAATGAGTTAACGGAGTACCAAGCGTGGGTTGTCTACAGGATTTCAATGCGTCAACTCAACCTTTACCACAATGGAAGGAAGTTCAACGATAGCTGCAGCAAGGTGCAGCAGTGCCAAGGTCACAAAGAGACGCTCGAGCATATATTCTGGAGCTGCCCCTGTGCTCAGGCGTGCTGGGGCAAACTAGTGCAACATTGGACCGGGGAACGGTGGGAAACAACGCAATTGGAACATTTTCTGGTCTACTGCGCCAGCCGGCAAGCACCAAAACTTTCCAATGGAATTCGAGAAGACATCCGAGGAACGGATCCGGATGAGGAGAAGGCCTACACGACAGAATGGAAAAGAATGTGGCACATTTTGTGCAGCATATGTGTCACGAGCCTTTGGATCCAACGCAACAGAGTAGTTTTTGAGCAGGACGTAGTAACGGTGGATTCGAGCGTGATGGAATTCTGGGCAACAGCGATGAGACAGCTGCGAGCTCTCGCCAAGAGGGAATGCAGACAAGCAAGGACACAAATACAAGGGACACGATTGCTCCTTTGCCTACAGGCATTGGAACGACAACCGCGAGAGCAGTCACCCACGGTGACGGGCCCCGTACAACCACCGGACCATAAGGCACCGGCGTTGCTAACCAGGCTAAGGACATACCAGACGTCGACAAACCAGTAACAGGTTAAATAGAATTGTCTGTCTCTCTCTCGCATGCGTGCGTGCACAGGCTTCGAGCCGGCCAGACGCAGGCAAATGCTTGCAGGTGAACAAGCGCTTGTCGACGTTTGTTAATTCGTCTCTTAGAAACGTTTCTATATCGGGATTTAGAAACAGCCCAAACCTTTTTGTTCCCAGAGCATGTTAGAAACACGTTAGAAATAGTCGGTGCTCAGGCAGGAATCAAGCGCGCAGCTGCGTTCATTTGTGGCCCACAGCACCTCAACCGCGCAGAGCGGGGGCGGGCAAATTCTTTCGCACCGGCTGCAGCATCAATGCTTTCATGTCATGCTGGTTGAGAGTCTCAACCTGAGACTCAGCTCGAGAGCCTCACGAAGCGTAGTTGCGCTCGCTTGGCGCTCCCGTTTGGCAATGATTGGCGATACCTCGATGTGCGTTTAGTACGAGATAGCGCAGTATTTAATTAAGTTGGGCTTTGCCCCGCGTGAGCGATACACCAACCAAATGCGCACGGCTGTCGAGACACTGCACTCGACTGGCGAACGTATGGAGCAGGCCGCCCAAAGAAATTCATGTGTCTGAGGTCTGCTTGGCGCAAGCTATACCCCCGACCCCCGTTGCAAGAACACGAAGCAGAAGCCTGCACGCATTGGCGTACCGGTACCGGTAAGCTGCTTGGTACCCGGACGTTCAGGCTGAACAACTTGTCAAGCAAAAGGGATGCCATTCCGTATACGTTACAGATCAATCGCCCCAATGTTTTGCTTAATTAAGTGCCGCTGTGTCTGAACGCAAGCAAATTCCATAGGCCAGCCTGAGCTTATGGAATTTTGTACTAAGCTTAGCACAGTAGATATCTAACGCAGGTTTCGTGTGCTAGAATCTCGTACAGTAACTATGTACTGCAAGCCTTCACTGTCAGCAACATTTTGTCTTAGCACGTCGAAAACCCGATCGACAAACAGCTTGGAAGTGATCATCTGCGTGATGTATAACTATTTTAACGTTATTAGTGGAAAAGCTAAGTGGGACTCTCGTTGTTTTAATGGTTTACCTCTCACCAATATGGTGGACTTCTCAAAATGCAAGCAATTCAAGCAGTTGACCTCGTGTTACTAAGAATGTATTAATATTGTGCCTTTCAATTGACTTGCGAAAACGTAAGATGAATTCTGCGACGGTAAAAAAACAAGATTTGATTGGTCAAAACATATGCCGGTTGTGAAGAGCTACAGTAATATTGTACGCTAGTGGACGCCTACCAAAACTAGCTTAAAAGCGCCTTAAAATGTATCCCTAAATTTGTCTCAAATTATAAATTGTGTAGAGGTCGCTATATGCGAAAGGTCGGTCTGATATGCGGTCCAGTTGCTATAAAAGGGTGGTCTATACTAAACCCAAGTGTAAATTTATGCAGTTGCACAATGAAAGGGCTAAGTGACCTTTCGTTTACTCAGACGTAAAAATCGTCTGAGTAAATATAAGTTTTCTTAAATATATTTATGCGAGCTCTTACGATGTTTTTGGTAGGCGTCCACTGTACAAGCATATTATTCATAGCACTGGAACGCGCAAGTGCGGCAGTGAAGGCTGTGGATTACATGCATTACATTATATCTACTACTAGTTTGCGTGTCTCGGGCGCTTGGATGGCTGAGTGCCTTCAATGTCACACCCTTGATCTGCTTGTCGGATGAGTCTCAGCACAGTTGTAAGCTTAAGTTGTTCAGCTCTCCGCTTACGTTTGCTCGGTTTAAAACGCAGTGTTCCGTATCCGACGTTAAATAGCTCAATTACGTGCGTCTTGTCACGAATTGCTGGCATCGGTGTATCACGTTCGGCCTCAACACCATTGATAATGTGCCGCATCATAATCGACCATTCAGAGAGAGTTGCTTTTTTCTGCGGTGTATCCAAGTTATCCGAAGGGATGCCTCTGTATGGGGGATAGTTGAGCTTTGGATTGCCGAACCACCAAAGCATCCATGCCCCTAGTGGGTCAATACTCGGAAAACAAAATTCTCTAGGTAGCACATGAAACTTCCCACCCCAAACATGGTATTTATGAGATGGAACTGGTGCTGACTCCAAAGTGTTGTCTGGTGTACTTTGCCGAAGCCCAACATCATTTAACAGCGATCGAATTTCCTCGCGCAGCAATTCCCTCGTGATATTGCCGGCTGCCACACCTTTCTTTTCGAGTACATGCTCCATTCTTTTCTCCAGCTTGCTAGGAAGTTCATCAATTGATTTTTGATGTCTGTCAAGTTTTTTGTACAGCTCAATGTAGGGCGGAATCCCTGTTGGTCGCATCCAGGCCGACTCGCCAGTTTCTTATTGGTTGTGAAGCGTCGTTAGGACAGCGGGGCTTGTTAACAAGTGGGTTGAAAGCAAAGTGTGGTTGGTTGGTAGATGCTGCTGCAAATATTCCGCGTGGTACACGAGTGAAGCAAGACATAGCCGCAATATGCCAGTCAAATTTGCCTCACCAGAGAGAACTGGGTACATTGTATCTATGCACGCTTTCACATTTTTGTCGGAGGCATTGCGGAAGTGAGGTGGTAAGATAGCAAAGTTTGAGTCATTTACTGGAAGGCCTGCCACTACACGCCCCAAAAATTGGTCACCCGCGGCTTCGTAACGAAAGTAGCGGTCTTGAACTCCACCGAGGCTCCACCCGCAACGAAGACAGACGCTCACAATTGAGGGTCCTCCAGTACTGCCTCCACAAGCAAATGTAGCCACCCCTTTGCGCACCGAGTGCGTGCCATAATTATTTGTAGATCCATCTTGCTTCAAAAGGTTACTTAATGCCTTGCTAAATCGTAGCTTCTGGTTTGACCCCGGAAATAAGGCCCCCGGTTTTAATCGAGGCTGGCACGCAAGATAAATTGCCAAGGCAGTCACCCAGCACGTCGATGGACTTAATGGGTTTGCGTAAAGATGACGTGGGTCACGAGGCCCTGATCCCTCTTGATTAGTCTTCGCCTTAATAAATATAACCCCAACGCAATCATCTTTCTCCACGAGATGCTGTGTCTGGACAGTCTGGACCGACATCGACAGGCATATCAAATTCCACTGTGAAGTCATAAAAAGATGCGAAAATCCTCCATCACTAGTCACGAGAGTCGAATTACATAATTCCTTATAAAGGGAGTATGTGAGAGGCTGCTTTCCTGAAGTCTTGGGGGTGCTGGTCTGGTCTTGATCCGCCTCTATCCGCTTCATACCCGAGAATAGTTGTTTCATGTCGTCACCATACTCAGGAGGCAGCGCAAGACGCTTCACGCGATAGAGGTCCTTGATAGTACTTCGGTACCCGCTCAGAGTGGCCGTCTTCACATATGAGCTTTTGTGCACAAGAAACTGCTCAAAAACACTCGGTGTAAACTCAGTTAAATTGAGATCGTCATCAGCGTCGAAAAATCTGGCGGTGTTCTCGTCCGCTTTCGCGACCTCGTTCCTGATCCACTTCTTAATCCCGTTGAGACTGCTCTTGTACTTCCCTCTAGTTTGCTTGGTGACGCACGCATCGCGTATCGCCTCGACGTCGGCGCGGCTGGAACTGTGCGCTGGAGCGCGTGCGCTTTGCGAGCTTCCATCACTCATGCTGCTGCTCAGTGCGATGTCTTTTGTGTTCTGTGGGGGCAGATTTTAGCCAATGGACCAGTTGTGTTAGCGTCGGCGGCCCCCGCTTACGTTTGCTTAGAAGAACTGGATGGCACGAGGCTAACAGTGAAGTCCAGTCAAAAGCTTAGTGGAAAAAAACATTTCCTGTAAAATATCAGCTGTTCACGCCGACGATTTGGCGGGAAACCCTATATACTACTTACGAAAGCAAAGGAATCAATTTTTCAATGTAAATTGGCGCAACGCTGGTTGCAACCCAGTAAAATAATCGTGTACGTGTCCAAGACTTGGCCAGGATTTGTCCAGGACTCAAGTTCCTTCCGAAGTCATCAGGAAGATTCGCTCGAAGATATGAACGTATCCTCCCCTTATGCTAGGATCAGTTGTGAAGACGGATGCCATCCTGAGATCACTACACGAACTACACGAATCGGACTCAATTTTTAAAGGAAATATTCGGAGTGTATTAAGTTAACGCCCGCTACATGGTAGCGAATGCCTCCAGTCCAAACGTTGTAGTACTGTTGTCGCTAACATCGGAATCAGCGCCAACACCTCCGGGGGTTGGTGTCATTCTACGGTCGCTCGTCTCGGAAGCAACACCAACATCTCCGGGAGTTGGTACCGCCGAAGCGTCATGGACGCCCAGGATTTGACCAGACTGCAGGCATTGGACCATGTTCGGCTGTGTTTCTTGAGTGTTAGTGTTTGGCGTAGCGCGGCTATCGAGCGAGGTCATGGGCACGATATCGGTCATTGGCAGCACCGGCAAGTCCACACCATAGCCTGCAGCTCCATCATGTAAACCACAAGGTTCACATGACCCTTGTACGTTTAACTGGTCCGCTGTTACGCCACTTGTACCCGTACTTTCGTTTATGTCGTGTAGAACTACGCTTAGAGGGCGGCGAACACTCAATGACGTGCGCTCTCGTAGAACGTTCACCTTGCCAGTCAATATATAGTAGAATAATTCAAATCGGCGCGCGTTCATATTGTGAGCAGCAAACAATCTGGATGCATCGTCGACGATGTGCCTGATGAACACCCAGCACACGAAGACGCCGCAATTGTAAACGTCCTTCTGACAAGGGTTGGTTAGCGCCGACACATCGAAATGGTGCAACTCCAGACGCCTTACACTATTGGCGATTTCCCTCAGAGGCCCCGAGAATGCACCCTGCATAAGGGAATCATAATAGTAAATGCGCCTCTCCGCTGTTTTCACTATGAGCGCGCACCAGTGAGAGTTCTCGAAATTGACCGGGATCATCACTGTTTCCATGTTGCTGATCGCTGCAGCTTCCCTTACTTTCTCCAAGACGCACGGGTCAACTTCCTGGGACTGGCGGTTCCGCGTGCGCTTGGGTTGTTGCTTTGCATTCTGTACGCCGGCGAAACGCGCGGATGCGAAATCGTGGACAAGCCTCTCACACAGCGCTCGGATGCAGGCGTCACTAAGCCATACAGGTGGTGCAGCACGGTACAGCATCGAAAAATCATGATCAGGAATAGCTTCGAGTCCATTAATTTGCGCGTACGGGTATGTTGTCAGCACCTGGTCTGCAAATGCGCGGACTTCTCCATGTATGTGGGCGTCAACAGATCCAATAACTTCCTGCAGCAGCCACACTTTCAGCTTACCTCCGAGCACGCACGCATTCTTTAAATTTTCTACACGCTTGAACAGCTCGATCTGAGCTCTAGAAAAGTAGCCAAAATCCTTGATGTACACAACTTCCACTAGATCGTTGTCGGCAGCATTGATGCTGCGACTGCTGCTGCTGTCTGCTTCATCGTAAACAGCAATCGCGTCGCACTCACTGTTGCTGACAGGAAATGCTTCCATACAAGCTTTAAGAAGAATCGGTGGTAGGAGGTAGAACGAATCCCGGATGAGAACAGGATTCCTTAGCTTCTTGTACGATACCTTCTTACGGTCATAGGCTCCGCCCTTGACGATCACACCAGAAAGTCGTTCTGTTGTTTCAGTTAAGCTGGGTTTGTGTTGATCGAGAGCGTCGATCAGGTCCCGCAGACTACGGTATCCAGCTTTGTCTTTTGCTTCTTCGGAAGCCTCGTACCACCGACGACTGGCACGCTCGTCGACGGTTGCCTGCTTAACGTTCTTTTTCTTCCGGCCCGGGCAACGTGCCTTCACACTCAAACGCAAATTATGGGACACAGAGGCGCCAGACGTTCCGCTAACTTCGGCGACTGATTCGTCGCTTGCCCCCGCACAGTTTAAGCTGAGTGCAGAAGATTGATTGGTGTCACTGGGCAACTCGTGCGAGTTGTCTTGCGGTCGGCCTGTTTTAATTGCGCGCCACGTATCCTGAACCCAGTCGAGTGCCGAGTAAGGCGCGTTCTTAAGTTCCCGGGAGCACTCCCGGGAGCAAAATAAACAGTTTTCATTGGCTTACAGGGTGCGACCAAGGATTTGCTTGGGACGCAAAATTTCCCGCTCCCAAACCATTTTCGCGTCGCCGGGAGCTGGGAGATCAAGCATAGCTACTTCATTTCTTCATGAACTTACGCCTAGTGAGCTACTTGTGATTCCTTTGCGCAAGAGCTATCGGGATATGCATTTTTTTCATCCTAAACTAGTGTAGTTCAGTAGAACGAGAGCTTAAAAAAATGCATAGTAGATTGACAGAGGTGTATAGTTTTTCCTCCCGGGAGATCGGGAGCGGGAATTTAAGAACGCGCCTAAAATTGGTCATGGTCGTCAATGTCTGCGAGTTGACTCGCAATCAACTGTGTTGCACAGACCGCTTCTCGATAACGCTCTGCATGAGTACGGAGCTTCTTCTTCACGCGCCTTGCTTCATTTATATCATAGATATTGTACCCGAATTGCTTGACGTGGCGAACTGAAGCGTCCACATTCATCCATCTGTATATCGATATGAGCGCTCAGTTAGAATTTGATTACATTGAGATCGTGTGCAACTCACCTTTCATCTATCGACTTCCACGGAATCACACCACCTTGCACATTCAAATGCTTCCGATATGCGATGGCGTGGCGGCACGGCAGACGCATCGATACAGCAAAGCTGCAGTCGCAGAGCCAATCCTCTACATGTAGCCGGCGTGTGTGGCGCTCTCCATGGACAAGGATGATCGATTCATCAGTTGTCTGTTCGAACATGTATTTCGCATACTTTGCCAGGCCAGCGGCATACTCTGGTTGAATCTGCTCCGCGGTGAAGTGGGTCGTGGCACGCAACACGTTACTCAGTTCTTCGTCAAAGCCAGCGTGCATCCTGCGGCCAATTCGAGCAATCTTGTAGCGATACTCCTTCTCCTCGATCATGTCGTAGTTGCAGAGGGCGCGAATGCACGCTGCCATGCTCATGCTCGAGTTGACGTGCGCGTCCTTGATCTTCCCAAAGAAGTTTTCAAGTCTGTTATTTGTGTGGTTTTTGAAATGCTGTAGATGCGCGCGATGATGCATGACCCACATATCCTGAGATGCGTCCCAGTTAGTTTCAAAGTAGTCGAAGAAGCCCTCAATCCCTACACTGGAGCAGATATCACTCAATGCAGAGTGATGTTTGCTGTATACTTCAGAGTTGGTAGCGTAGACCATCGCGTGAATGGCCCCGTCAATTAACTTAGCATCCTCAGTGGAGATCTTGCCATACTCCGGCTTTCCGCGCTTCTCTTTCAACCACTTTATCACGTGAAATTGACAGATCAGGACACGGACTTCAGGAAACGCATGCTGCAATACCCGGATCTCGTTCAAGTCCTTGTCGACAACTATTACCCGCAGTAACTTCATCCCATCGGGATTCGCGCGTTTAAAATGCTCGATTGCTTGAAGCATGTGCCAGTCACTGCTAGACTCCATCAATGTATGCTGCACTACGGACCCTTTGCCGAACTGATTCATTACCATGAAGGTAAGAAGCTGATAGTCGTGGCTGAGCATAAATTTTGCTGTTAGTTCTCGGTCGATCGTATATAGGTCAATGCAATGCTTACTCACCGGTTTGTCTTGTGACTTGAATCAACCAGCAGCACCTCGGGGAACCGGCTGAACATCCTACGCATGTGCGCAGTGGACAATGAGATCACTCCTACAGTACCAGACTCATTCTCGGTCACAGTCGACACGTTCTCAGCATCCGCGGCGTTGAAACGAGCCACCTCCGCTGCAGTAGCGTCGTGGTCATTCGTTGTTGTAATAGCTGACTGCCTTGAGCTCACCATGTTGTCTACGTCGCTCATGATAACATTCTGATCATGCTCGACGAGGTACTGGTATATCTTTGACCGCTTTGCCCCTGCGTCAAGCATCCCTTCAACCCGGGCTTCCACCATCGGGTCGGAGACGCCACGCGAACAGGGATATGTGTTGTATGCGTCCGTAGATATCTCGTGGTTATGGAAGTAGTGCCCGCCCGACATGACGCGCAGTTTCTACCCTGCTTCAGTATGCTGCCACTGTACAACAAACCTAAACTTGCACCCTGTCGACCGTATGTGCTGGCGAGGACGCTTGCCTTGAGCGCGCGACTTCCGCGGTTTCCACCCATGCGTACAAATATATACGCGCATGTACGGAACGAGTTTTTCAGGAAACAACTCAATATCACCTAGCATTCCTTTCTTTGACATCTTTATGCGTCGATTCCACTCAACATGGCTTTGCGTATCTTGAATAGGCAGAACTTGGAGCGAGCGACGACAGTAGCCTTCAAAATATGTGTTCCACGCGTCCCAGTCGCCATGCCAGATCTGCGGTGGATCGACACGCATCCTGCATTCCCCTTCACTACCATCACGAGCTGATCTAGTTGCGGCGTCTTCAGCTTCCTGCACCTCACTATTCTTCGACTCGTCCGCGTCATCTTCACCATCATCGTCAGGACTGGCTGAATCTTTAGCACCATCGGCTTTGCGTTGTCTGTCGCAATCTTCTACGGCGGAGCCACCTTCACCCACGTGCTCGTAACTATCTTCTTGTCGAGCTGTACCGGGCACCTGCATCAGCGCCTCCCCCACATCGTCTGTGTCGTGCTTGGCATAATGGGCCTCATTTGTGTCGTTGGCTGCTCCATGTCGACTGGGAGGAGACCGACCCCGTTCGTGAGCGCGCATCGGGGTGGATCGAAACCGGTGCGGAACGAGGCTTCTCGCGTCGTCCCCGCGGGTATTTGCGGAATAGCAGTTGATGGAGAACTGAATCTGCGACGGTTGGAGATGGCGGCGGCGGGGTACAGGGACGTTTCAAAATAAAACCACTGCTGTGCTCACAGAGGTGGCGCGAGACCATCTTGCGAGTTGACAGTCGGGTTGTACAGCACGAAGCTGTGCAACAGGTAGAATTAGAAGCTGATGTTTACGCCGTAGCGCAGGAATCTCCACTTGAAAATCGATGACAGCGCCGAAGGTAGCATCATCTCGCACACGAACACCGTGGTCAGAGACACACTGACGAACGGGAAGCTGGGCGTCTTGGGCACCGTGTTGTCGTGCACCCAGGTGAAGAACAGGCCGCGGAAGGCGATACTCAGGAACAGCGCAAGCGCCGAGAACTCGACCACGCGCAGCAGCAGCGTGGGCAGCAGGCGGAAGCCGCTGGCCTTGACCCACGTGTCAAGCATGACGAAGATAACGGCCGCCATGGACCCGGTCAGGAACGTCGAGATGTGCCGCCGCAGCACCGAGTGCCTCGTGCGGTAGTCGTTCCAGCCCTCGTTGGGCACCCAGTAGTAGGCCGGGATGAAGGGCACCCACCAGAACTTGCGCAGCGTGAGGGTCCTCACCACGAACACAAGGATGAAGAAGTAGTACGAGATCTCAAGCGGCAGCGTCCAGAAGACGAAGTAGCGGTACTCGAACTCGAAGGTCAGCAGCTTGTACAGGTCGAAGTTCTCGGGCTGCTAGGAAGTAGCGCTTCTTGGCCTCGTCGTCCATGCACCAGAGCGCCACGCACGTGAGCGCGAAGAGCGGGTACACGCGGCAGAAGCGCTTGGAGAAGTAGTCACCCAGTGCGAAGAACCACTTGCCCACGCCCGCGCCCTGGTTCATCATGCGGATGGTCTTCTTGGTGAAGAGCCACGTGAGCAGGAACGACGACAGCACGAAGAACGAGTCCACCCCGACGGCACCCAGGTTCCGGTCCTGCATGTACCGAGAGCTGCGTGACCACGAGCATGGCTGCGAGGCCGCGCACGCCGTCCAGGAGTAGCACCTTGGTGGGCGGCGCGGCCGTGACCGCCGCCTTCTTGGTCTTCAAGGGCTTCTTGCACTTGTCCTTGTTCTGCTCGTCGGCCAGCAGCGGCTGGTCCTCGGGCGTCGATTGCACGTGCAGGGCCACAGCTGTGGCCACGGCTGCGTCCTCGGCCAGCGCCTTGGTGCCGTCGGAGTCGGGTCCGTGCGAGCGCAGCATCGATGAGGGTGAGGCTGTAGACTCCGTGGGACGAAATGCCAAGTGTTTGGAGTTTCTTGGCCAACTGTACGACCTGCTGTCAGCTTCTTACCATATGTCAGGAAGAGGGGAAAGCAAAGTCGAATCTTACGTCCTGGACATATCCTGGAAAACGTCTTGGACTGGTGCAGGATTGAAATCCGTGGTCACAATGGTGGCGTTTCTTTTTTTAGCTCGAGCACGACAAATTGTTTTTGACCAATAACGTGCAGAGCTTTGACCATCCCACTTCACTCAAAGCAGCAACAAATCAAGATTTCCACTACATTGGGGGTTAAACGAAGTTTCATTAATGGGAGCTTATGCAATGACCATCAGCTCAGTCCGATAAGGGACGAGGCGAGCGGTGCCCCCAAATGGTCATGCTGTAAGCCCCCACTAATGCAACGTCGAATCACCCCGTGGACCTGCGACCATGCTTTCCGCCAGAGTAGCCATCGACTCCTTGCATAGCCTGGTGTAGGTCTTGAACGCATCGGATACCCAACGGCCGTGAAACTGGATTGTGAGGGTATCCGTGCCAGCTCGATACATGTGAGTTGCCCCGCCGGCCCGTAGAGAGTGCGAGCTGAAACATCGCGGATCTTGACCTGTGCTGGCAGCCGCCCGCTTGATAGCTTCTGCCACGTCGGCCGTTCCCACGCAGGCCGGTTTTCCGCGGCGGTCTAGGTACACTACAGCCGGTATGTCGGCGGGCAGGTTCTTGCGGACTTGGAGAAGGATCAGGGCGCCAAACACGGGACATAGAAATGGGTGCCCAGAACGCGACAGCATTCGTGTTGTGGGGGAGCCGTCTTGGTTTGTCTTGGAACTAATCAACCGCATACACACCGATTGAGCCTTCGACGGAGCCAACGTTGGTCGGCCTTCCTCGTCTAGAACTGCGATGTCTTGAGCTCGAACGGCAAACCACTTGAAGGAGCCTCCGGCAATTGCCACGATTTCCGATCGCCTCAGTAGGAAAAAGAACGCCAGGCACATGACCCCCCATAGGGCTTGCTCAAAGGGTTCAGTCATCGCGAGGCTGCGGAAGCACACCTCGAGGAGGCCGATCGACACTGGGGCTTTTCGTCGCGGTGGCGAGTCGAGGCGGCTGATTCCCTTGAGAAGCATACGTATGTGCGGGTGTGCAATTGGGAAGTCATGGCCGGATGCCGCGAAGAAGTGCCGAACGCCGAGGAGGACCGCCATGATTGAGTCGCTGCGAATGGGCCCTCCGGACCCGAAGCCATACTGGAAGCCGTGGAGAATAAAATCCGAGATGTGTTGTACTTGGACAGCGAGAGGCTTGCCGGCAAGCGTAGGGGGAATACCGCGGTGGGTCGTCCACTTGGTCAGAGCTCGCCTGTATTGATCGAAAGTGGAGTCGGCAACGGAGTGTGCTCGGAGATACGCAGCCAAATGTCGGCCAGACCTTGAATATCCACTGTCGGGGATACCTGCGACCAGCCGGGGGTTAGTGATGAGAATTTGGCCGCATAGGATGGGTTAGCGGCGAGTCGGGAGCCGGCGTCTGCGCGTTCTTTGTCAGTACCGGCCACGTGAGATGCCGAAAACCGGAGCTGGAACGAGGTTTCCCACCAGCTAAGGAGCCGTATAATAAGTTGAGCGCGTGGGTTCCGCGAGGCGAGCTTGTTTTGCCAAGCAACGGCAGATGTGTTGTCGATGCGAAACAGGACATGGCATGGACGTCTGTTGCGACCAACGCTGCAGCCCCAACGGCGTCCCCACGCATGGACCGCGAAAGCGCAGGAGAGCAACTCGCGGAAGTTGATATCGAATCCGTTCGGCGCGCCCTCCTTGAATGCGGCAATCAGCTCGCGTTCGGCGGCCGTGAACCGGTACGTGAGGGCAGCCTGCGAGGACACATCCAACGCACAGAGTCCGTAGTCTGACGCATCCATTTCGACTGTAATATCCGGCGCCGGGAGCGCGGTGAAGTATTCCAGCGACACCCCGTTCAAGTGGGGTGTGTGGAGCACGCGCCACCACCATAACAAGTCCTGCTGCATGTCAGGTGTTACCGGGACGCGCTGAAACCGGTGTAGATGACTCTCGCGCTGGCGCAGACGCTGGAGAAACGTCCGTGCAGCACGGATGCATGTTGCCACGTGCCGAAGGCTTCCCATCAGCGAACGATAGGCCTTCCTTGAGAGCGACGAAGCTGCGAAAGCGGCCGCCACAATTCCCCGAGCCTTGAGTATCTTCTCCATTGGCATAGATACCGTTTCCACCTCAGAATCGAACACGAGGCCCAGTACGCGTTGCCGTGTGTTCCAGTCGGTGAACTTCTTAGCATTAATGGCGTCGGCACCCATGACCGCCACCATGGCGTACCGTAGCGACCGGTCCGCGTCATCGCAGGCTGTACCAACGTCCGCAGCCACATTGATGTGGTCGTCAACCCAGTGGTAATTGAAGATACCATCCGAGAACACGTCCGTGGTGTGAGACCCATGCACGTACGCGACGGCTCCACCGGCAATCTCGTAGAAACCCGGTGACCCCGTCCAGCCAAATGGTGCGGCGAGCTCGATCACGATGACGTCGTCCTCCTCGATGTGCCCAGCGAAAAGGTACACGCTGTTGCTGTGGATGCTGATGTTGCAGAGGCGACGTCACCAGCCATGACACATACCCGAGCATTCGGGTGGGCGCGCTTGGACTTCAGGATCTCGGTTGCCACTGCGTCGTAGTGTGTGTAATCCGGCTTAATGATGATGTCCTGGTCCGTACAGTCGTTGATGGATGTGCCTTCGGGGTATGACAGATCGTGAATCGTCCGACCCGTAATGCTTGCATCCTCGCCGCCCTTGTCAACCACTCCGAAAGGACTGATGATAATCTCGGGCCATTGCTCTAGAAGATCTCTGTCGAGCACGAGGCATCGCCCTGCGTCTTGCTCCTTGCGGATGTTCTTGCGGAGCACATTAAGGCGGTCTCTCGCCGACCCGTGATTTGGAGGGCGCTTGACCTGTCGCGGAGGCGTCTTGCTTAACCGGACTTCAACACCGCCGTGAACAATCTGCTGGAGCTCTTCCAGGCGTTCGTAGCCCTTGCATACTTTGTTCAGCACGGCTGGCACCAAGTTCTGGTTTTGTCGGTAGTCGTTGGCCGTCTGCCCGCGCACCATTTCGACAAAAGTTTGTAGCGAAGCACCCGACCGCCGTGCGTACTCTGACAGTGCTTTCCGTAGCGGAGTATCCAGCAGATACTCGGGCCCTGCCTCTCCTGGTCGCGACAGCGGGTGATTGTTCGGTGGTAGCGTAATGCCCAATTTCATCATAGACCGAGCCAGAGAGGCTATGCGAGTTGCGCACACCAGATCACTTCTTGCACGGGCATTCGAGTGCATCATTGCAGCGGTGGTGACGCTGACGACCGGGCGCAGGTGGCTTGGCCGCGGCGTAGTTCTCGTGTCTCCCTCTTCTCTAGACGGGAACTTGAAGCCGCGGCGATGGAGCCGGCACACCGATCCCGGCGACGTGGATGAGACTGGTGGTGTTGCAGCACTCAAATCGCTCACGCGAAATAATGCATGCGGAGCATCGCGCGTTCTGGTCACTCTACGTATATGGTTAAGTGAATGTACCGGCTGTATGGTCGGCACTGGCTGTATGGCCGTGGGTGACTGTATAGTCGAAAGTAGCTGTATAGCTGTGGGTGGCTGTATGGCCGACCCGGACCGTAAGGTCAAAGTGCCCGTGCGGGCGGCGCCAGTACCGGTACTGTCCTTTCGACTGCCCAGCAGACTGGCTGAATTGGCGTCGGGCGAAGCTGGGAGATGAGCAAAACAGACGCTCTCGCGGAAAATTTCCCGCTCGCGCGCCGATGGAGGGCATCCAGGATGTCCTCGTAGCTCGCGCACTCGATCGACGCGGGAGGCAGCGAAGCCGACGGGCTGAAGTCGCTGGAGAAGTTCGCGTTCGTCGATCCGTCTTCGAGCGTGGTCATCTCCGACGACTCCTTGAAGTGCATCACGGTTAGGCCACGCGAGCCGAGACGGCCGCTGAAGATGGCCATCAGCACTGCAGGCGTAGTCCGAAACTTGGTGGCCTCCAGCTCCCGAAGCCATAACACGAAAGACATTGCAGATAGGGGCTTACCTGTCTCCGTGCCAAAAGCATGGAACATGCGACTTGCAGCCAGAAGATGGGCTTGCGGAGGGTTGTAGTCGCCCTTCGCCCGTTTCGCTCCCTCCGGAAAGCTAGCCGTCGTAAGGTACCGCACCTCCGCGGGGGGCAGCTCGCCTTTGCTGTTCGGGGCTGTGGGAGCCGACGGGTTCGTGTGCAGGAATGGGATGGAGCCCACTGGTAACTGAGCAAGGCCCTGCCCCGCCACCAGCGCACGCAGCCTCTCGACCTCGGCTTGTAGTGCTTGCACTTGATCACCGGCAGCTGGGTCATGCTGGGTTGCGACACCTTCGCTACTCGCGCTGGCCTGGGCCATGGGACTTTCCTCGGGCACAGCTCTTTCCTCGGGCGCAGCGATGTCCTCTCGGGCGGTCCCGGGCGAGAACGACGCCATGAACTCGTGCAGGTCGAACCCGGCCGTCGGACCTGGGTAGAGCTGGCGGACGCTTCGCCGCTGCGGCGGCTTTGGCTGGCTTAGCCTTCGCTGAGGTCGTCGCCTTCCTCGACCGCTTGGCAGGTGGAGCGGGGGGCTTGTCCTCCAGGTCGGAGCCGGAGTCCTCGTCGCCGTCGCCTGCGGTCTTCCTTGGTGGCCCTGAGCTCGATGCCACCGTGGCGCGCTTCGCCACCTTCTTCCTGGCCTTGCTGTCGTCGGCCGGAGCTTCACCGGGGACCGCCTTCGGTGTCGCCCGTTTGCTGGTGCGCAACGGCGCGGCCTCGGTCGTGCGCCTCGCAGACGCCGTCTTCCACGGCTCACCGTAGCCCGTGACGTCCACTACGTCCGGAGGCGCGACGGCAGCAGCAGCCGGAGGGAGCTCCCTATGTGTGGGAGCCGAGTCGGCTCTGGATGACGGGGAGCTGGGCGAGGCTTGATCGGTGGTTCCGCGGGTGATCATGGCGTAGGTACGTGTGGAGAAGAAAACCCCCTTCTTGCTTGCTTGCGTGTTGGTGTGAATTCCAAAGTGAGGGGAACGAACGCCACGCGTCCATCGGTTGGTCTGCGGCCGTAGTTGTCGCCCCTGTACCGGTAAGTACCGGTATACCGGAAATACATATTTGAAGTGGAAAACATAATTCCCTGGCTCTGCCATGGAATACAGCTTTTTTAGCGCCCTAGACAGAGGCCACGGTTAACGGCGCGCCAGAAGGCAGTACGAGGGCTGCGCGCATCTGTAGGCACACGGAGAGAGCAGCCATCATGCGCTGCATGCTACTAGCATGATGCTAGACGAAGAAGCCTCGCGTGAAGACGACACAGATCTCCAGTACGCTGCAAAGTACGCGAGAGTACTTGTGCGCGGTATTTCAGCTGTCCCTCGTCATACAGACGTCGCGAAGATCACTTGCTTTGCGATACCGATCTTTTAAGTTGTATAGCAGCGCTTGCTGCCCACAGTCTGCGCGAGCGAAGCCTCGGCTTCGAACGACGTGAATAGGCTTGCTTGACAGGCCCGATGAATGCGCTGCTTGCAGCTGCTGTTGCTACACGAGGGCGGAGGCCTCGGCGGTCGCCTTCGCCCACGAGACGACATATCTTCAGCTTGCGTGTTGCCATCGTGGTGATAGCGCTGAAGCTCGAATCTTTGGACTACCATGATAAAAAAGTCGAGCTGCTGCTGCCGCTTGAGCTGAAAGGTTTTTTGTTCCGATGGCGAATTTTTTTTCTGGCCAATCGCAGACCAGGAAAAAAATCCGACTTGCTGAATCGGAAAAAGTGAGCTGCTGCTGCAGACATTGATTACCCCTAATAGGCAGTGACGTTAGTAGAGATTTGTGCGACATTGTGCTGCCAATGCCAGCGAATGCCAAGGTTGAGATACTCGCGTTGACCCGTGACAACCGACTGAAATATATCGCCAACTTGTATTGTGAGATCTAGTCGAAGTTTCCGAACGCGATTGGTTGAATCGACCGAGCCCAATCGCCGGCCAATCGCCCGAGCGTATACAAATCGTATAGTAGACAGATTAAGTACGAATGTAGCCATGACATACGACTCCTCGGCTTCCTCTGGCGAATCCAAATCTGACTTGGGAATTGTATTGGAGCGATTCTGGTGAAGTCTTGAAACCGATCCGATTCGGCAAATTTGGACGGAATTTACAATACTCGTATCGAACGATGCGGTGGGGGCATCTGTTACTCTTCCACGCGGGGGACTACAACGCTGGACAGAGAAAGCGATGTCCATCGACACTCCAGTCGTGCGTCTGGCATCGCTTACTGCAGTACAGCGCTGTGTGACACTTCGCGCACCTTTTGAGCGCTTCGCTGGGCTGTTGTTCGACTGCGCATACCCAGCAGATCGTGTAAAGTGTCTGCACCTTGATTGTTGACAACGGATCATCGACACGCAGCATGATAGATCCGTCATTCGCGAGCCGTACGTAAGGATGCAGCAATCGAAACGCTCGCCCTGGTACGAGTTGTGCGATCAACAATTGCGGGGCGTTGTAAACGGCGATCTTCGCTGGTTCCCGCTGCGAGTCTTCGACAACGAATTGGTGCGACGACCCGTTGAAGCTCGGTACTGAGACCACGATGCAATCGATCATCCGTCCAGTAAACACCTCGTCCTTCAACGCGCTAAACAATTAATCGATTGTCGCGTTGGCACAGTTGATGCTTGTGTTTGCATGCGTCGCAGATTGCCGGGTCTGTGTTGACCAGATCCTCTTCCGGCCTTTGGCGTTGTAAGATTCTGCCATAGCGGCAATGCATTTCCGCCACATCAATTGCAGTGCGAAGGTCTCCGAACGGAGGTCGGAGTGCCTTCTTGGACCGAAAACGAGGTCACCGCCCCACTTCTTTTTTATAGTCGGCAGCGTCGCGGTCGTGTCCAAGGTCGGCGTTCCAGCCAGACTCGTTATTCGCTCCAGAATTTTTCGATTCGGCGAGCCTTGTGTGCTGCCACGGAGAAAAGGTGGGACACGTTCGAGCAGCGCAACGCCATCTCTCAAGTGGCCAGCCGCAGCGCTCAGAGCTGTCTCCATTCCTGCTCTTGCGTTTTTGCGTTTCGTCTTCAAGGCAGTGGCTTTCCGCGATCCTTATGTTTCTTTCGCCAATGCGATCTGACCGAGTATAAAGTGCGCTTCTGCTGCCTTGCGATGGCCAAACGCAGGCGCGTGCTTGAGGAATCGTGCGAAAAGCGTTTCTGCGCGTTCAAGCTCCGAGAGACTTTTCTGCGTTTGGTAGTAGGCGACCGCTACTTCATACAGCACTCCAAGTGTTTGCGGGTCACTGTCATCCTCTGCGTGCGGTAACAGACTCAACGCGCGCTGGAACAGCAGAACACCGTGTTCCATATCCGCACCAGCATACGCTGTAAACATCAGCGCACACGCAGCGCGTCTTGTGATTGCCAAATCATCGGGGAACTGGAGTTGCATCGACTTCCAGAACGTCACAAACGCGGATCGATCTGGTGGTTGAAGTAGCAGCACCATATTCGGAGTCAGCGGCGCGCCCATGTCTTGCAAATACGTTGCGGTAGCGAATGCATAGCGGTTTTCATCATCGGAAAACACGAGCGTTCCATCTTCCATACGATGGGCTTCACCAGCGAGCTGCACCGCACGCAACATTGCAGCTGGATCAGACGATGTCAACTGCTGCATTGCCTTCAGCATCAATTCCTTCGCCATGAGTAATTGCCTGCCATAAGGCGTTCCAATCGCGCGTATCTCGTCGAGCGTTGGCGTCGAATTTTGCCGTTGAGGAGTTGGTTGTTCAATGCGATCGGGAATCGTCCCAACGACACGATCCAGAATTCTCGCCGTTTCTTTCGGCACCGACGCTCGTTGGGCAGCTAACAATCGACATCGATCCGCTGTATCTGCAGCGGGAACGAAGCCAAATCTAAACGCGGCATCGGCCCACCGTGCTGCTGTTTCGTATTCGTGCAGCAACCCGTGCAACGCGGCAAGATTCGACATGGCTTCATTGTGCAACATCTCAGCGTTTCGCCGAAACATCTCGCGTGCACGCGGAAGGTCTTTTTGTACGCCGTGAGTGCCGTTCATCAAGCATATACCGAATTGATTCATCCCAGTGGCCGCGGCCAACTCAGCGGCGCGTTCCCAATATTCACGTGCGCGCGTCTTATCTTGATCAAAGTGGATACCCGCGTCATAAAAACTGCCGAGCGTTGTCAGCGCTTCTCCAACGCCAACATTGTCGAGCGTAGCTGTCGGTGTTTGCGTTGGCGGACACACAGCGGCTTTCTCCAACCACCGAATGGCTGCCGGGATGTCCTTGCGCGTTCCTCGCCCTTTTAGCTGACAAATGGCGTAATTGTACATGCCTTCCGCATCACCTCCCACCGCAGCCGCCATGAATTCACGTGCAGCATCATCGAGCCGCCCATCTTGACGCGCACGCTGGCCAAGGAGCACGTGCTTTTTCGCGCCCATGCCGACACGATTCCAATCAAACTGCAACATTTCGTCCGTCATCGCCATCGGGTCCTCTGTTTCGTCGAGCCCCGCTCTCGCTTGGTTTGCAGCTCGGAACGCACCTTCATTGGAGCTCATCGGTCCATACGCCAGGTTCTCACTCTCGCACCGAGCTTCCTCGTCTCGTCGGAGTCGATACTCGGACATCTTCTTCGTAATCTCCTCGACCATGACCTTGTCGTGCTCCGCGGAGGCCAGCCCGAGTGCCATCTCCAGCCGCGCCACGGCTTTCGCGTGCTTGGTCTTCGCGGCGTAGATCGCCCCGAGACGCACGTGTGGTTTCGACCAATGCGGCGCGAGTTCCGCCGCGCGTTTCGCGTCCTGCTTGGCATTGGCCAAGTCTTGCCTGTGCCATCTCGCGGTCGAGCGGTTGTTGAAGAGTTGCGCGAGCATCATCGGATCCACCGCTCCAACCACTTGCAAGCCGTTCGTGTAGCACTTCTCCGCGGCACGGAAATCGTTGGCGCGGAACAACCGATTGCCCTCCGTCTTAGCCTTCTCAACAGCGTTCGTAGCGTCGCGGTTGGACGGCAGCACCTGCACGTCACTTGCATCGACCTCACTCGCTCGCACGCGCTCCAGCGTCATTGCATCGCCTCCCAGAGCTTCGAACGCGCGTACACAGGCCGCCTCATGCTTGGCCAACGCCGCCGCCGTCACGCGTCCGCCAGCCGCGTGGGCCCAATGGTTTCTCGCGGCGACGATAGCGGAGACTGCGGCCGCTTGACTCTCATTCTTGGCGTGGCCAAAGTGCCTCAGCACGGCGGCGCAGAGCGTCACATCCCAGGTCTCGACGTCGACTCGTTGAACAGATTGGCGCAGATGCGGCGCGACCGAGAGCGCGAGCGCGGCAGCGGAAACGCTCGGGCGCGCGGTCCACGCATCCCGCGTCAGCTCCTGCAGGCGCTGCTCGCACACGTGCACAATCTCCTCTAGGCGCTAGCGATTCTTGCGTTCGCGCGTTTCTATAAAGGCCGCCTTCGCCTTTGATTTGCCCTTCTTCACCATCGTGCCGCACGAAGGACAGTGAACGTGTAACGGAGTCACTTCATCAAAGCAAATGTCACAGGGGACAAACTGCCCGAACCCGGACTCCCCTCTCCAAAAAGGGGCTTCGTTTCAAACCGGGGAGCCCAGATTTACCAAAATCAGCCCCCTCGATTTAGCACGAGCCCGAGCAAGCCCTTGCTACTATTGGCTGATTTCCTTAAACACCGGCACTAATTATTGGCGAGCCCAATTTTGTTGAGGAGCTTTTCCCAGAACCAGTACCAGTCCAGGGGCCTAATCCCAGGACCAGTACCAGTCCCAAAACCAGCAGTAGTAGTACCCCAAACTAGTGTGGGCCACATCTAGGACGATAGCATTTGAAGACGAGTCGCTATTTATGTTCATGCTCACTGATTCATTGCGGTCACTTTCAATATCGAAACCTCTTTCTGAAGCTCAGCTTCTCTGTCACCTCTACGCAGATTAAGTTCCAGACCCAGTCTACACCAGCTCTACCCTCGCCTGTTCACAGCAAAATCATCAAGGCACACTCGAAAGTTCTCGGTGTTCAACACACAAGTGTTGACCTCGGCTTGGCGTGCTGCAGTTTACGTGGCTACATACATTACTCAGTTTGATACTTGCAATACCAACGCCAACATCCCTTTTAAGTTCGCTGTGGCATCATTGTTTTGAGGGCAAACAAATATCCTTCTCAAAAATTACAAGATTCACGATGGCTTCTACCCGTGCTCTTCTTGACATGACTAGCCTGCACGGTACGGCGGAATTGAGTTTGGGTCAGCGCTTCCAGTCTGGAGCTCTTGCCACTCAGTTCATGCAAGATTACTGTTTCAACGCAAACCGGCGATGTCGAGTTGGGTGCAGTAGCGGGAGTGCCAAGAAGTATGTTTGCGACAGCGATGAATGCAGTTGGTATGTGTGGGTATCAGGTCGGAATTTAAAAGACGGTACAAAGCATATGTACGTATCGACACTTTGCAATGAGCACGGTGATTTCTGTACGTCTATTGCGAAGGCAACTCAGCGTCAAATTCGACTACTGCCTACCATTCGAGTCGCTGTGCAGGCCAACCGGCGTATTAAAAGAAAGGAACTGATTTCTATGGTGCAAGGATTTAACTAACCTACAGGATTGCCGGTCGAAGTTGCATCGCGCAAAAGACGAAGTCTTAGAAAAAGATGAAAAGGAATGGAATTCTTCGTTTGGCAAAATTTTAGCGGAACTTCGTGACGTGAATCCTGGAACAGCAGTTCGACTGGAAGTTGACCAAAAACAAAGATTTTTGCATGGGTTTCTTGCCTTTGGAGTGAATATTACAGGGCAACATGCATTTCTACCGATTCTTGGATTCGATGGAGCGCATTGTAAGCATGCGCGTTACAATGGAGTTGTGTTGTCTCTCATTGGTCGCGACGGCAACGGTCAAAATGTTACGCTGGCCACGGCCTTGGTTAATGTGGAGAGTAAAGGAAACATTGACTGGTTTCTGCAGCAAGCACACATGGCCGGACTTGAGCTGTCGAATCGTGCTGTCTTCTGCGACAGGGGCAAAATGATTGGTGCTGTTGACCGTTTTTACGAGAGGAACAATATTCGTGTGCACCTTCGATTTTGTACGGTCCATTTGCTTCGCAATATGAAGAAACACTATGGTCTCGGTGACCAAACATTTAGGAACGCGGTGTGGAAGATTCAGGGCGCAGAAAAGCAGGGTGAGTTCGCTTCGGCACTGGCAAAGCTTCGCCAAGACTACGGCGACGCCGTAGCCAACTACATCGCTTCGATCAACACCGATTTCTGGACGGTTCATGCTAATCTATCCTTTTTCGTACCGGATCCTGAACCCGACTTATCAGACGTACAAGCTGTTCAACTTAATTCAACACCCAACGACACCTCATCAGCCTCTTCTTCAAGTTCTCAGCATACTCAACCTTCACTCTCCTTGGGATCTGCAAAGTTACCTATGTTTGGGTGGAGAAGCACAAACTTCGTAGAGAGTGAAAACAACTCAATGATCGAGAGCGGGGTTCGCAATGCGGGGCCTTACGAGGCATTTTATAGGTTGTCTGTCGTTGAAATGGAGGGGTGTAGTGATCGTGCGCTTAATATTGCTGGATGGCAGAAGGCAAAGAAAAAGCTGACGCCGTACGCGAACGAACTGTGGGAGAAAGAGCGGGCTCGTATTGGAGAGTATCATGTACGAAGAAGCAGCGACACCATTTTTTCGCTGTGCGCGCCGGTTCTACTCGTGACAGGCGTGTGGATGTATCTCTCCCTTCATGCTCGTGTCCGACGTTTGATCAGCTTAAGATCTCGTGTCGACTTATAAATGCCGCTCTTGAAGACTGCAAGCTTCAAGATCGCAACTTACGTGCCTTCCACCCGAGCTACCTCGTGTCGACCAACGCTGCTGCTTTTGCTGGCAAAGGAATCGAGTTACCAGTACGCGACACGAATATTATCAGTGACGTCGTGAAACCCCCTCCGTTCTACCGCCAAGCGGGGCGAAGAGTGACACGTCGTATTGCCAGCAGCGGTGAAACGAATCGCAATACGTACAAGTGCAATACCTGTACCGGCGAGGGACACAATCGACGGACCTGCAACGAATGTGACGAAGCAAATGCCGATTTGATTCCAACAGTTGTCGAGCTACCGAATCTTTGCCATGTAGTTAGCCCGGCAACTCCGCAAGACCAAGAAGTGACGACGGCACTTTCTGCTGCAAGCTCCCCAATAGCGACATCAGCGCTGCCTGATACCAATACAGCACTGGGTAGAACAGGAATCCATGGTGCCAGCGCACCGCTGGAAGGACCAACCCAGCAATCAAGCCCCGCACAGAGTCGAATGTCCTTAGCGTTTCTTGTGAACTAAACAGAAATAACAACAACAGAACCGTAAGAGATTATAAACAATTTAATCAACAGTTTAGCATTACCTTTTGTACGAACTCGAGGTGATCTTCATGTCGTCGCACATTTCCTAATAAACGAGGCGCCAACCGCAAAGCTGCAGTCGAGCTCGTTCATCGGACACGGCGTGGAGTGCAACGTGAGGGTCGTGAACACGTCGTACTTGGTCAGCGCGATCACCGCGTACTTCTACTCCGACGTCAGGCACGCACACAGCGCGACCACGTACCCAGTCGGAAGAACAAAGAACCACCGGTACGTGAAGGACTCGGTCGACTCGTAGTCCGACACCCACTGGGCCGAGCGCAGGAACCCCGTCGACGTCAAAGCACACGCCGGAACCGACACAAACGCCGCTGCCCTTCACACGTGGCCGTCAAAGTGGCGTACAACCAGACTGATCACCACACAGCGGTGTATCCGGTCCCCCTGATCTCACAGCTCGTCCTCCACGATGGCGATCTGACCGTTCTCCAGCTCCTCCTGCACTACTCGCGCCCCAGGCTGCGAGAGCCTCTTGTCTTGTGTGCGAATTGCCGAGCTGTTTGCACGTTGCGACGCAGCGCTCTTGATGTACGACGCTAGCTCCAGTTGAAGAACCTCCTCCGTCTCGGACGACAAGATGCGATCGCTCCGCGTGTCGTAAAGCTACGGGTTGTTGCCGCCGTCAGTGGAGCATTTGGCGCGGATGTCCTTCCCCAGTCAGTTTTGTAGGAGCTCGACGACGTGGCCGATGCCGTTGACCGAGATGGAGGGGCCGCACTGGCGTAACGGGTAGTTGTGGCTGAACTCCTGGCATCTCCGGCCCACCATTCGCCTGCTCGATGAGCATGCGGCAGTACACGTCCGAGTTGGTCCTCTGCATGTTCTGCACGAAAGTGTACTACTAGATGGGTGACGTCTTATGGTGGAGGGCGGCCAAGGCGCGCCCCGCCCTAGACTCGGTGGACGTCCCGGCGGCCGGCAACAGACCGCGCAGACCAAGATGCTGGCGCCGCTCCTCCGTGAAGTCCAGGCCCTTGTTGGCAAACTTGGTGCGCGTCACGGCGGCCGGCAGCAGACCGAGCTGCTGACGCTGCTCCTCCACGAAGACCAGGCTCTCGTTGGCGATGGGCTTGCGCATGGCGGTGTATCCGAGAGTGGCCATGGGGTCGGTGGGCGGGGTGGCGGTACGACTCGCAGGAAGCCACGCTAAGGTGGTCCACACTAGTTTGGGGTACTACTACTGCTGGTTTGGGGACTGGTACTGGTCCTGGGATTAGGCCCCTGGACTGGTACTGGTTCTGGGAAAAGCTCTTTTGTTGAGAGCCCGGAGCGCTAAATCAGTGGAGCCCATTTCAAGGAGTTGGCGCCCCTATAATCATGAGTCTCCGATTTATGTGTTTGTGTGTGGTACATCACTCTGTTTTACTCTTTGATTTAGTTTTTACGAAGGGGCATTATTCATTTTGGAAATGGGTTAGGTGTACGTTTTAGAATGATGTCTACTAATAGAGCGCGTTTTTTCGAGAAAAAACTGGGTTGAGTTACTTTTCTGATTTGGGCTTCGATTTGGATTCTATGGAAGGATCCGTCAGTTTCACTGGCATTAGGCGACCAAGGGTCGCTAGCTCAAGGTTCGAAGTTATTAAACAGGGAAATCCACCTTTATCGTCGTGAGCTACGAAATACTGTAGTAGACTAATTAGCTATATTTTGACTAAATTGAGGGCCCTTAGGGCCCTTATATAAACCCAGATTTAGCTAAACAAAATCTGTTATCGTCTATATTTTTCGTAAAAAGTCCGCCGTAAAAGCTCGGCCGTAACAATGTTGGCACCTTCAAACATCGTGAGGCTGGCATTTCAATAGGGCCGATCCGGCGGCGTGCACAACGCGACGGCTCGGACTGCGCGACTCAGCGGTGGCGGTCATCGCCACAGTACCGGCGTAGATTGCAGGCAGAACTGCACGGGCAGCAGGTGCGTTTGCCAGTGCTAGCTGCGCTTGATTGCATATTTGTCGAAGTGCGTTGCGTTAACTATCTTGATTATTTTTTCGATGACCAGGGGTTGAGTATTGTGCATTGCAGCCCACGAGGACGCAGCACAACCCTGCATTGCAGGTGCGTCTCCGGGCCTACCAGGGGCTGCGCTTCACGCTGAAGGCGCTGGATTCGGCCACGGAGGAGGCGTCGGCCTCGTTCGCGCGCATCGGCGCTGAGTGCAAGACGTCGCAGGCACCAAGATGCAAGATATTATTGCCGTGATGGGCATGACTCAGTCTGGTGTGTGGAAAGTACCGCATCACCCCTGTCCTAAGCGAACTGCAATGTACGCAGTTTACGCTACATATGTTTCCAAGTCTCAGAATTAAATGCTAAAAGGTAAACGTTATAATATTTCTTCATAATTTCCACCAATCAAAAAGTATGGACACGGCCCCGCGTCCATCCAATAGCTTCGTTTACAGAATGGCCAGCAACCAGGAACTCGAGAAGGCGGCGCTTGTGCGTGTAGTCGACTGCAATTCGTGTGTAGTGCTTTGGCTTTTTGCCGGTTCCTGTGGTGCGTGGTCCACCCATCGCGCTTTTGACACTGAGACCGAATGGCTGGCAGCAGTCTATAATTAGCTGGCCAATCATGGAATTTTAACCACGGCCATGTAATACAAATACAGCGTTTTCATTGGCTATAATACAAATTCGCTTCGGACAAAACTTCGCTTAGGACAGGGGCGATGCGGTAGGGTTGAATAGTGCTAGATGATCGCAACCGTAATAAAGGGAACCTGGCGAATCGGAAAACGGGTGTGGCTGTGAGTACACTTTTGACGGATAGTTTCTATCCGCTTGCTAGTATTTGTTTTGGCGTGATTAACAAGTACTAACAGCGCCGCGTTTTGACGTGGTGATGGGCGCTCCTGCAATGTACGCCCCTTGACGACGTGACACTCGCTGTTTCATTTTACGGTGAGTTGCCTGTACAACGCGGCAAAATGCCGCGTTCTGCATAGCAATATCCACATCGCTGACTGGTCAAAACAGTGCGCTTCACAGATTGGTCAAGATCGACCAATCAGAACTATGAAAATAGTTGAGTGACCAACGTCAATTTTCCCATCCAGCAGCGCTGTCGGCAGACTCGTCGGCTCACCGCTGCTTGCTGCCCGGAGCTGGGCCTTGCGCACCGACTTGCCCTTGCCATCGTTGACCAGCTCGACGTCTCCGTACCCACCGCGCTTTTCGTAGTGGTAGGACGCACGCGCCTGAGGCTGCTTGGTCTTGCTCTTCGCAGCAGCCTTCTCTTCGAGCTGCTCGTACATCTGCTGCTGCCGCTAGAGGCGTCGCACTCGCCGTGCGACGCGGAACTTCTTGGCTTCCTTCGTCGCACGCCTTCGCAGGGCTCGCATCTCTGCGAGAGACTCTTCTTCGTCGAGCGCCTGTGGTGGACCGCCTTCGTAAGCTTGCACGTGGTGGAGCCACACTTCTTCGCTCATGGGCGCAGCTCGCTGCCGGTGCCCACTGTTCCGACCTGCAGGCGCCGTCGTGGACGTGCCCTTCTTCAGTTTTGGCCTTCTCCTCTCGGCCCTCTTCACCACGGCGACGACCGTCTGTATTGCCTGCCGACGTTCGTCGAGCCGCTCGGGTCCACCGTCCCCGTGTAGTTCGTCGACCAATCGCCTCACCATCGTGCGCAGCACCTTCGCCCGGGGAGAGTTAGGGAGCTCCCGCAACGGAGCTCCCGGGCAGAAAAGGTCATGCCGTATCGCGTTAGTGCATGTGCAAAGTTGAAACAACAGTACTTGAGATAACACGCCAGAAGAATACAAGCACACGTAGGAATTTATCTGTGAGATGTAAACTATTCATCTAATTCGCGCAAACCTGCATACCCCCAGGTGCGTGGGGGCAAGAACGCTTGTTGGAAATCTTCGTCGGATTGTTCGAGTAGCTCCTGGAATGAAGCAGGTTGCGGCACTGTTGCGCGCAGAGAAGCCCCTTGTTCAACTAACTCAAACCCCGACGGCTCACGTCTCGTACTGGTCACACCATATCCTGCTTTACGTGGACGTGGACCCTGACATATGCGCTGTCGTTTAGATCGACTCGATGGTTCCAAAATACGGCGTGCAGCTTCAGAATCAGAATTGGGTAGCCACCAGTGACGGTCGAAATGCTCAGGTAATAACTTCAAGACCCCATTTGACTCAATTATCTTGATAAGGTCATGAGTGCACGGTCTACCGTGTATGTGTTTAAATACGCCATCACAAGTGGTGCGCGGAATGCCATGTGCCACAATTTTATGCGCCATTTCCACTTCTCCTCCGTCTTCGACAGTGCGTAGAAACTTATTTTTCTGATAACGGCCGAGTATCTATCTTGACGTAGCAAATGCGGTATTTCTGAAGTCTCACGTCCTGCTTGCACTTTGTTGTTTGTTGCTGCTTTAATCCACCATGGAAGTAGTTGTTGGAAGACAGTCCGTAAATCCCCACGGGAATTATCAAGCCATCTTTTCATTGTAGCATGTGTGCCTTCCACTATTGAGGTGGAGTACAAACCAAAATGAATGTGCTTGTCTGTCCAACACTTCACAAACTTTGACTTGTATGGCCACCAGGTTCTGGTCAGATACTTGTCCATAGCCGAGCTCAATGAACGAAGCTTCACACAACACTCTTCGAACTCGCTTTCGGTAGGAGCGTCGACTGCTTCGTCATATTTCGCCATAAAAACATCGACATTTAGTTGCTGCTTGCTCTTTGCTACAAGCGGAGTGTCACCTGAAGTTTCGACAACAGCAATCTTAATTCTAGCTTGGGCTAAAATATTGCGACGAATATGCCATCGACAGAGCAGTTTTGCTGAGGAAGGAAATACTGTCTCTGTGGCATTCGTGCAGGCAAGATCTCTATCTGTCATAAGAGCTCTTGGGATTCTAATTGCCTCTTTGACCAGGAAGGATTTCAGTTCCAGCAGCGCCCACGTAAAATCCGGCTCAGCTTCACCGGGCATCCAGATTTGGGCGATAGGTAGTACTGTATTCATACCCGTAAGAGTAACCACATTCAACAGCGGCATCCGAAACTTTTTCGTATTATATGTACAGTCAAGCACCAGCAAGTCCATGAAGTCCCGGGCAAGTGCTGTAGTAGTTGGATGTGCCCACATCAAGTAGCGCAGTCTGTGGTGGTGCTTCAATAGTGTATACAGTGCTTGCTGGTGCTTCACGTGAAGGTAGTTCAGTCGCAGGGACTTGGAGGCTTCGCGCCATGGCAGTGTGATGTTCGACGGTGGAGCGCAAGTGATATAACCGCAAGCTTCTTACGTTGTCGTCGTAGATTATTTATATCGCGAGCATCTATCATATCTTTATACAGAACGACAAGGTATGAGATAAGATATTCTTGTGGGTTTTTGTTCAGGCACTAGCGCCATGCGGCACGCTTGCGGGAGCTCCCTAACTGTTCCCCCTTCGCCATCTCTTGGTGCTGCTCTCGAAACTCGGTCGCCAGTATGCCGTTGGCTGCCGCCAATGCACCCTCCACACGCCGCTGTCGCCGCCGTCGCGACGTAGTTCGACTACCGCTGACTAGCGGGGGCATTCGCTGCACTCCACGAGGTGGTACGTGCACCCCCGCCGTATTCGTCGTCTCTGGCTCCGGAGTTGGGTTCGCCGTTACCTTCGTCGAATGGAAACTCAGGCCAGTCTCGTCCTCCATCTCGGTCGTGGCTGCCGCCACCTCAGGGGCCATGCACTTCCCCGGGCTCTGCCTAGCTCCTGCGTCTCGACCACATTGGCGGGCAGGTGTCCGCCAACTGCACTGCCTCTCGCCGCCGCGTGTGTCGGAGTTCTTCTCCGCCACTTGCCAAGCACACGCCATGCCTGTGGGTCCGAGCCGCCGCTCTTCCCCGTGTTTCCACCACCGACGGCATCCGTGTTGCCGCCCTTCTCTTCGTCACTGTCTGCCTTCACTTCGCTGCCGTCGCCGACTGCGTCCGCGTCACTGCCGACAACAACTTCTGCACCGCCACCTGCGACTGCTTCGGCACCTCCGCCGCCGACTTCTTCAGTACCGCCGCTCTTCCTATCACGACCGCCCGACGACTTCTACATCACCGCCGCCGACTTCTCCCACATCGCCACTCTCTTCCTCATCGTCACGGACGACTGCATCTGTACTACCACTGCCGGTGACCACGTCTGCACTACCGCCCTTCTCATCACAACCGACGTCGGCGCTGACACCGACGCACAACACCTGGTCGCTGCTGGCGACGACCGCGTCCGCGCCGCTGCTGACGACATCCTCCACTCCGCTACTCTTCCCTTTGACTTGTCCACCTCTCGGGTCTTGGGGTCGAGCACGTACTGCACGATCACTCGACTACACGCGCTACTCCACCTCGCACTTCGCGGCCGGGCCACTCGTGCTCGTGACCACGTCCGTCACCTCTTGGGAGAATGCGTCCTCGCCGGGCTGTCGAGCCTCCGCCTCAACTGCCCCCCCCTTCGTTTCCCGCTGTCGCCGAGGTGCTTGGTGTCGGGGCGGCCGCACTGGTCGCCACCGCCGCTGTCGGCTGCTGCTGTCGTGCTGGTGGGGGCTGCTGGTTGACTGGTGCCTGCGATGCGTACGCGGCACACGCGCCACCAGTGGCCGTTCTGGCCGCAGTAGTGGCACGTGGACTCGGCCTTGCGCTGCATGATCGGCCTGCCGTCGCTGGGCCCGTAGTTGCTCAGGGCTCCGGCGTTGCCTCGGCCGCCACTTCGTCCGCCGCCTCCGAAGCCGCCTCGGCCTCCGCCGTAGCCACCGCGTGCACCGCCGCCGTAGCCTCCACGTCCTCCACCACTGTAGCCACCGCCATCATACTGCCCACCGTAGTATTCGCCGCCGCCACCGCGTCCGCCGTAGTGCTGTCCTCCGCCCTGCCGCTGGTTGGTCGTCGGGGGCTGCGCGAGCACCGGCAAGTCGGCGCTCTCGGTTGGTCGGGCTTCGGCCTTCACTTCCAGCGTGCGTGCCGTCTTTGTCTTACTGGCTTCCACTTTTGTAGCTGGGACGCGTGCAGCTGCTGCCTGTCCTATCCCAGCTGCAACCGCAATCGCCTGCAGCGCAGCCAATGGGAGGGCCCCATCTTTGAGTCCAGCCGTATTGGCCAATCCGCTGATAGCTTTCCCCGCGTCATCGTAACTGGGCCCCACGTCGCTGCCGCCGAACCCTAGCCCTAATTGCTTCCAATTGATGAAATCGGCCACTTCAGGTTTGGCCTCGCTCTTCTTCGGCGGCACGGTGCCGGCCTCCTTCGTGTCCGCTTTGCCCTAGCGGTAGTGCCGCTGGGCGCTGCACCAGCTCGTGACCTTCCGCCCTTCGCCGTACTCGCCGTAGCCGTTGATCGTGAACTCCACGGCCTCGCTGAGCGTCTGCGGTCCCATGGTGCGTATGTGTGCGGCAGCTTCTTGATTGTTGAGGCCGTCGTAGAACGCCTCTAGGTATTCCTCTGCTGACACTCGTTTACCAAATCCTATGTTTGTCAGGCTGTTAGCGAAGCTGTCTCCTCGTTCACCAGGCTGCTGCTCGCGTTTGCCGAGTCGCTTCTGGGTCTGCCACGTATTCTCACGTCGGCCGTACTTCTTGCGCAGGCAGCTGACCAGGTACTCGAACGTGCAATCCTCAGCCTCCAGGCCCTCACTCATGATCACTAACCACTTGTTAGCGTCCCCTTTTAGGTGCGCGGCCACGCCGTATTCCAGCTCCGCTGACGTCCACGTCTCGCCGCCCAGCATCGCATGCCGTTGTACTGACTGCTGCACAGTCGACAGCCAGGCTTCGATCGACTCCGTCGGCGTGCCTCGGAAGTCCTCGATGTCCAGCTTCTTCACCTTGTTCCTCCGTGGCTGGATGACCACGGGGGTTGGCGTTGGTGGTGGTGCCGTGGGTGTCGCCGCCACCGGGGTCTGGATCACGAATCTCTGCATCATGGCTCGCTGCTGTCCCGGCGTGAGCGCGTCCCACCAGCCCATCGACTCCGTGTCGTCCTACCCGATCTCGTGCGGGTCGCTGCGAGCGACTGGTATGCTGGGCCGTGCTGGCCGCTGGGGTCGTTGTGGCTGATCGTCGGCGTCGTCGCCAGAGCCGTCTCCGTCGTGGTTACCGCCGCCACCGCTGCGGTTGTTGCTGGCGTCGTGGTTGCTGTGGTCGTCGTTCTCGTCGCCGTCATTGGCGTCGGGGTTGCCGTCTTCGTCGTCTTCGTCATCATCGGCGTCATCGTCCGGGTCGTCGTCGTCCGGATCCCCGTTGTTGGCCACGCGGACGGCGACCGAGCTGCTAACTTCGACGTCCTCCGCGCTACCGTCGTCGTTCGCAAGGCGCAGTCGTGTTCGGGTCGTTCGCTGCCTTTTCGTCGTCCGTGCCTGTCTGGTGCTGCTGCTGGTGCCGGTGACACTCCGACTTGTCGTGGTCGACCGTCGGCCTGTTGGCGCTGTCGATCTCGTCGTGATCGTCATCTTAATCTCAATATCACGTGCTCTTGTTCTTATTTTTGTTGTTCGTTTCTTCTAGCTGCTGGTCGTTGCTCGGCTGCTGGTCGCTGCTCTTCTTCTTCCTCTCTTCGTTGGTTCGTGCCTCTGGGCCAAGCCTCGTGAAGCCGCTCAGTCGAGTCGACAACCGTGTTGGTAGGCCCCTGTATGAATTCCACCAAGTAACAGTCATGATCAGCTCACACACCCCGTACCGTGCCAGGCCTGTCCCGAGCTACAAGACAGGTACCCGGTGGCAATATCCGCCGGCTACCACTATATAGACTAGCCTAGTATGAAATACACACACGTAGCAGTCGACTTCCAATCTCCGCGTGTCCGCTCAGGTGCGAACGGAGGCACGGCGATCTGTCTCTGGTTGCTCAGGCTGCTCCGTCGGCGGGGCTAATCTGCCCGGGGGCTTCGATACCTCTCTTAGATAGCCAAGCAGCCTGAGGGGTAGGCTGCAGATACTCCACTCAACCAACGGGGCTAATCTACCCGTATCCTCACACACTCCGGCCGCCATTCAAGCTTTCCCTAACACTTACGCTGCTGCCTGCTTCCTTCCTACGCGTGCGTGCTCTAGCTGCAAGCTCAATGTATTGTATTCACTTAGCTGTTGTCACCTCGCGGCGCGCTAGCTGCTCTCTTGTAGCTCGCCTCAGTACCTCACGGCAAATAGCGAACTGCCCGCTTCTCTACCCTACACGTGCACGCTCACCGCCGGTGGGTTCAACCCAGCGACTCTCGGCGGTGGCTCCTGGCCGTCCATTAAAACCTTGATGTCGTCTCGCCCTTCGTCCGTCGTCCTCGCCACTTGTGCGTCTTGGTCATCTCTCCTCCGCGGCCTTTCGAGGCTCGCGATCTTCTGCCGGCCAGGTGGGCGATCTTCTGGCGGGTCGACCCGCCGCCCACCAGCCCGTCGCAACCCATGTCGTCCTGCTGCCGCTGCACCTTGCCCTGTCCTGCGCGTCTTGATCTATTTGGTCCTCGCTGTCGTCCGCCGCCGCCGTCTTCGCACGCCCTTGTCCTCGTTCGCCGGCTGTTGTCCGTCAGTCTCGGCAGACAGAGCCATAGTATTGCATATTATTACTCTCTCCCCCCAGCAACGAATCGTCCTCGATTCAAGCTGCGTTGCAAGGGGGCTGCGTCGCTGCCTGCTGTCTTGCTCTCTGGCTGCTGTCTTGCTCTCCTTCGTCCTGCTGCTCGTCGTCGTCATGATCGTCGTCACCAAGGCGGAGGCGTCCATCCACCCATAGCTGCTCGCAGTCTTTTTGGTTGATCCAGATAGTCCCGGGCCTGCCATCGGGGTTCACCCTCTTCACCTCAAATTCGAGCACGTATCGCCCCATGCGAGTTCGATACCGGTGCCTGCGCACCTCGATCACCTTCTCCTGCGGCTGCAGTCTCGCGAGGGGGGCACACCAACGGCGGCGCAAAATACTTCAGTAAAAAAGACCGAAATTATGCAAGTGCAAAACAAATCTCCAACGGTCTGATACAGGTAGTGTGCACCGCAATAGTAAATATCAAAACCTTTTACTTTTCCGTGATACTACGCAAACATTTACATTGGCATGAACACGGAGTTGGACGGGTGTGCTAGTAGGTGAGTAGACAGCCAGCGCACGCTCAAAACAAAACGGATAACTGAATTCGAGACTTCAATGGCTTCACTCCGAGCGAAGCATGCGGTTGCCCTTCTGGGTCGTCGCATCCGTGCTGGCAGTGCCGGCAGCACTGGCACCGGTTTTGCTGCCGCCGTTGCCAGTTGCAGTAGTCGTAGCTCCACCAGCACCAGTGTCAGCGGCTCCTCCCACACTGGTGCCCGCACCCGCCTTCACGGTAGCGCCAGCATTTCCACTGGCACCAGCGCCGACGCCCGCACCGCCAGCTCCTCCCACACTGGCACCGGCACTAGCGCCTCCATTTCCACCAGCGCCCGCAGTCCCGCCGACACCCGCAGTTCCATCAACGCCAGCAGCGCCGCCCACATTGGCACCTGCATTAGCGCCGCCGTTCCCACTGACACTCGCAGTTCCCCCGACACCAGTGGATCCGCTGACACCGCCGCCGAGACCAGCGCCGCCAGCTCCTCCCACACTAGCACCAGCGTTAGCGCCGCCATTCCCGCCGACACTACCCCCTACGCCCGCGTTTCCTCCAGCACCGACTCCAGCAGTTGCTCCGGCACTTGCTCCAGCGCCAGCTCCGGCAGCGCCTCCGACTCCAGCGCCACCGTAGGCGTTGCCGACACCTAGACCGTACAGACCGGCACTAGAGCCGCCGTAGCCGGTGGCGACACCGTTTCCGTACAGACCAACACCGCCAGCTCCGTATAGACCAACACCGCCAGCTCCGTACAGACCCATGCCGCCATTCAGCCAGTAGTCCGAACGTCTGGGCGGCCTCTTGCTCGGCGTGAGCACCGCTCGAGAGGGCCACAGCGGCGAGACACAAAGCGGCGATCTTGCTGCTGCTGAACATTGTCGAGTCGCTTGTTCTTGAAAGTCTTCGAATGCGCACGAGCTGCTTGTTGATGTGAGCTCGAGTGAGGGAGTTCGGAAATGAGTCCGAGGCAGCGCGACTCGGCCTCAGTCTGAAGTCTGAATCCTTCAGGGTGTCGCTAGCTGCGCGGCAAGTTAGCGTGGCTGGGCTCAGCCGATCGACAGTGGTGAAGTTGCAAGATACGTGACGTCAAGGCAGCAGGTGCGAGTGCTTCCTGCCTGGATCTACACGATGACCAGCTTCCCCAGCAGGTATGCTGGTACCCAGCAAAGTGACTGCCTGAACCGTTCGCACTACCGTGCGAGACTCGCCGAGATCTGGGCTGGTTCGCTTCTGATAACTGTTTGCGGACACCCAGACCAAAATTCAGCCTGGGCGAAGGCTACGTGTTGTGAATTGACCGATTCGCACATGACCGAGCATTAAACGCTGCTCCACTCACCCGGGTACAGCGAGGCGTAAGTTCATCAATTCGTCGAAGTGAAAGCCTCGCCCGTGTCTACTTGGCGTGCCCAAACGGCCCGACATGAGTTTTGCTATCCTTCAAAATGGATCGCAACTTCAACTTAGTCAATACAAACGCTGGTATATAGTGTACGAGCCCGACGCCAACAAGCCCAGATGCCAAAAAGGCGGTGGTAAACATCGTAGTGGACATTGAAATCATTGATGTTGGACGATCACCCTTGAACGAGCTGCTGCCATTGTGCCTGGTGGATCCGCACACCTCGATACAAAAGCAAAAGTACCCAAAATCGTGCAATTCCAATAAACCTGCTGCGGGTCCCAGCGCGAACCGGTTGAAAAGTGGAAACATGGTTTCGATTTTGACATGACCGCTTTCAGTGGTCATGACGATCACCAACACCCCTACACTCAGCTGTAGCACTGCATACTAACTAACCCTTTCGTGGTTATACGCGGCATTTTGCCGCGTTTGACGTATTTTACAAAAGAGGGTGTAAAAAGATCACCTTAAACGCGGCATTTAGCTGCGTTCTGCAAAATCCTCACATTGTTTTGTTTTAGCCAATGGGGCCTTCGGAGAACTGCGGTTAGGTGTCACTTCCTCATCATTTTGGTTCGACTAGTGAGGCGGAATGAAGAATATTGTGGTTCACCGCATCTATTTCGTCCACTTTGGTGTAATTATTGCGTTGGGCTAGCAGCTGCATGAAGCGCAATAGACACGCGTGTTGCGTCTCGCATGCTGACTTGACGACTGGGCTTCCTGAACCATCAATTGAGTTGAAATCCAGTATAATGAACTCACGTGTCATGCAAGCCTTCATTTTTCATTCTGTGTTGCTATGCGGACTAGCTTCACCGATACACAAGACAAAAGACTCGTTGTGCTTGCGCTCGAATACAAGTCCCAGAGCAAGCGAGTCGTATAGAAGGAGGTGGCGCATGCAATGCGGGGTAAGCATTCGACCCAAGCACTTGAGAATCGACTGCGTGTGCTCAAGCGCACCTACGGAAGGGATCTTGCGCGGCTCCCACGCTGTTTTTTCTCCACGGCATCTCCTCAAACGTCCCATTTTCATCTTCTAGCTCCGAGTCAAGCGGAAATGACCGTTCGTAATGTTTTCAGCGGTGTATCGGCATTTGACGTTCGACAACAAGCTGGAAAGACTGATGAGAACGCAGGTGAACTGCTGCCTGCTGCAGTTTCGAGTGTAATTCAAATGATTGGAAACGTGCAACAAGATGGCGTCTTTCTAGATGTTGGAGCTGGGTTGGGGAATGTTGCTGCTCAGTTCGCGATCCAGACAAATGCGCGCCAGTGTTTGGGCATCGAAAAACGGCCTGAGTTGGTCAGCAGAGGTATGTTCTGCTTGCGAACACATGCATCCCGAACGTTACTACTTCATAAAGTTATCCTGCACCAGGGAAATGTCCTTGACACGCCTCTATCGACGACACTACCTTTCCAAGACGCGTCAGTGATTTACCTGAATGACTTCCTGTTCGATGAAACAGCAAAGCTCGTCGTTCAACAGGAGCTGAGCCTGATGCGAAGAGCACGTATGATTATATCTACCTCTCGCTATTGCCCGCGCCATCGCGAATCCTGCCGAAGATTGTTTTGCGCCAAGTGGGAACTAACGGATACGACGTACGGTCACGGAAGCTGGAAGTCCCTGTCGGTTCCGAACTACATGTACGAAATGCGGCAGTAGTAATAGACGACGATGGATTGGTGGTTATGGCGTCCGTGTCGCAGCTGGGGAAGAAGCGATGTCAGTGACGACGCTCCTCCATGCTTGACAAATGGAGAACGGTGTATTGCGCCGTCGCTTACTTTCGTTGATGCTAACGAAGACCGCTACGCGTTCTGAGCGCATCGTCCGTCAGTTTTCAGAGACGAATTCCGCATGGACAGATACGGTCAGCTGTACCACTCCGAGCAGATTATATCAGGCAAGGAGGACACCAACAGCAACTTCGCGCGCGATATCAGCAAGGAGATCTCGAGGCTGGGCCCGGGCAACAACGTCAAGTTGGCGGACGGCAGCATGGGTCTGCGAGGTTTCTTGGTTTTCAACACCATGGGCGGCGGCATGAGCTTCCGACCCGGTGCCCTTTTCCTCGAGCGTCTGTCGGTCGACTTTGATGGCTCTACGACGACCGCGAAGATCTGGGATGAAGGGTAGATGGTGAAGACCAACTTTGTCTTGTCGTCCGAAAACACGATCTATATATTCAGAGTATCTATCTTGATTAAAGTATGAGTTGTAATACACGATCTTCAAATTCAGAGTATACATCTTGATTAAACTATAGTAAATGGAGATCTCATGCATCAATCTTAGCGGCGCTCCACGTGACGCCGCGAGGCCACTGATAGTTGCTCTGTGCTCGCCTCGGGCGACATTGAAGTGTCAGGGACCGCACAAGTGGAACATGACATGGGTGGTGAAACACCAGCGCGGCAGGATCTTTGAGGCGGCCCGGACGAAGAGATGGCGTGCAGTTGCCCGAGGCGAGCACAGAGCAACTATCAGTGGCCTCGCGGCGTCACGTGGAGCGCCGCTAAGATTGATGCATGAGATCTCCATTTACTATAGTTTAATCAAGATGTATACTCTGAATTTGAAGATCGTGTATTACAACTCATACTTTAATCAAGATATATACTCTGCTCGTGTTTTCCGACTCATACTTCATGTTCACTGAAAAATTTGTCTCGCGACCCTACTCTGTTCGTTCGCTGGACTTTGGTGGCCTGGGGTATATTGCAGACTCGAAGCACTTGGCTGACTTGGTGGGCTTTGCTAACTTGGTGCACGTTGGGGGCTCACTTCACTTTGTCGGATTGGTGTATGTTGCTGGTTTGACGTACTTTGCTGGCTTGGCGAACGTTGCTGACACGTTGTGCCTTCAGGGGTCCATCGTGTTACAGGGTTGGGATCGGATTGATGTTGTGCCTTGAGCTTGGCCAATACTGAAGACCTGCGGATGTTTCCATTGTTGCTGAAGAGCCGATTGGGGATATAGAAGCGATGGTACATATCCCAGCAAGTCCAAGTTCTTTGCGGACAGGTGAATGGAGTATTGGCGTCGCCATGTGCAACCCTGCAAAGGCTCGCCGAATGCGAAAGACAGTAATCGGTAACCTCCGTGGGGTACCTGCCTTCGTAGCGACAAACAACGCATTCTCGTTTTCTTCTTCTCTTGCCCTTGAATAATTGCTTTGAAGACACTACGTCACACTGTGTTTGGAGGCTGTGAGCACTTGCCGCAGCGTAGCCACTACTTGGCGGTGTAACACTGGTTGTTGCTGCAGTTTCTCTGGTGGTGCTGCTACCAAAAGTCATTCTGTCGTCACTCGGCGCTTCTTTCCACCTGCCCGAAATGAACTCAGACACTAACTCCGTAAGGAACGTTCTGTGGGGGTCTCGATCTCTTGAAGTATCAATTGCCATCCGACGTGACAAATAAGCGTTGGTGCGCGCGATATCGATGAGTGCCAGGGCTAATTTTGTATGCCATCGTTTGTAGGAATGGCCGTCAGCAAGTGAAAATCTTGCACGTATCTGGTCTAACCGGTCAACACCTTGCATGTTTTGGTTGTATTCTAAAATACAGGCTGGAGCAGGAAACTGGAGACTTGTAGCTCCAATTTGTCGAGTCACCGTCGTTGTGGTGGACAGATCAGCATTGGTGACCATTGTCACGATGCTGCCGTCGCACCATGACGCTGCGAGCACGTTATGCTCAACGGAAATCGACTGTTAATAATCACCTCGAGCTGACTCCTCTTTTTGCAGGATGGTCTGCTTTGGATAATGTTTGCTCCCCCCTCGCACTGTTCCTCGTCCGTACAATCCTTTCAGCCGTAGATCCATGAGCAATTGGACACTTGTGTAGCAGTTGTCCATGTTAATGATCCGACGGGAACAGGAGTAGGGTCTTACTACCTCAAGTACATGTTTGCGCACTTGTTGGACATCATCTAGCTCCTCGCGCAGCTGCTGCATCTCGGCTGGAGTAACCACGTGCTTCAGGCGATCAGAAATCTCACTATTGTTGCAGTGGAGACGATAATTCAGAGCAATCCAAGTAATCGAGCAGCACACCACATACATTCTTAAATGATACTCTCCACCAGGCTTTTGTGGATTATAGACAATGAGGTGTCGTCCGTGGCGGGACCGGCAAGCAATGCTGGCTTCGTCCAAAGCCAGATCACGTCCTACTTCAACGTATCGTCCACCAGTACTTTTGAGTAGATTCAGCAAGGGTCGAATTCGGGCTGTTGGATCTCGTTCAACCGCTACACCAGCTTCAGCGCGAAAACTCAAACAGCGTCGAATCAACTTGAATCTACGCAGACTCATAACAGTGTCCAAACTAGTAGACGCTCCACCAATAATCGCATCTTCGGTCTGTTGCCCGCAGTAGTTAGAATATTCACCTTTGTCGGTGAGAGTCATGTAGAACATGATGCCAAGAAAAGTCATGAGCTCTTCCATTGTGAACGGTTTGGTGATTCGAATCTCCGTAGCAGCTGCATACTGATTGGTCTCTAGGACAACTTGTTTCCAAAAGTAGACTGGGATGTAGGCGAAGAAACTCGAAGAGGCCGAGTGAGCAAATATATGACTGTATTCGGGTAGTAATCGTATCGTAATGCTGTCATCTGGGTGAGTGTACAAATCGCTGGGGGATCCATTTCCAGTTCGGGCTCGAAACGCATACTCTTCACTGCCTCAACCTCAGAAAGACTCGCTGGCAAAAACCGTTCGGGGTCCCACAGCTCGTAGGCTTCTTCGTCAGATGCAATTTCAAGCTCGTCAAGGGGTAAGTCCAGATTCAGCTCCTCTTCCACCACCGTGTCTGTCAAATCACGCCACGCCGGCTTATTGGGTAGGCGCACCAGGGCCTGGTAATTGTCGATACTCCCTGTACAGTTGCTATTGTGAGCGCTTCCACAGCATTTTGAAACTGGGTATCAAGCCACATAACTTGTAGAATAGTCCCGTTCTTTGGTTTCTTGACGCGATGACATACTCGGCCTACAATATAGGCCGTGCCTACTCACCTGTAAATCTTAGTTTTGTGGTTCTGCATCCACGGTTCCTTTGGCGGTGAAAACGCCACCAGCTGCTTCATTAAGAGGTGCACAATACTTGGTGTAGTTGGAGTGCGATTGCGAAGTGTGACACTTGTTACGGCGCTAGTCGATGCTATTGGAGTCGCATTATTTCGACCTGTGCTAATAGAGCTTTGTCGTCTTGGTGTCGTCGCCACGCTACCTCCATGAACATTTTAAGCAGTAACGCGCAGGCGACCGCCAGAACTTTCACCACTGCCACAACCTTGACTTGGCCAAGCAACAGGAACACCACGACCAGGAACATGAAGTGTCCACCAGTCCCCACATTCGGAAGTATCCACGACTTCACCACCATCCACAACGCGACTCCCACCTCGTGCTGTCACAGGAGTGGCGCGATCACCTCCGCCACGCCCAGCGAGCCGTCGTCCGCGCACAGCACCACCACCACGTCCACGACCGGGAGCATACACCACGCCACCATCGGCGGCGCCGTCACCAACACCATGACCTGGCACGGGAGCGGCGCGACTACATTGACCACGGTTATCTCCGGTATCAGATCCATCTTTGTTGCCACAGTCGTTTTCCACGCGGACCTGACCGCCTGTCACGGCGGCAGCGCTTGAATCGGCTTCCATGGTGTGCTGTAGCCCCTTGTCATCATACATAACGAGGGGGTTACCTGTATATACACATTTGGTAGCCATATCGATTAGGTTCCAAACTTGACGTGATTGCAGGGAAGTAGTGCTACCGACAATGTTGCACAAAGTGACTCAACACAGCTTCTTCCTCAAGCAAGAAATCATGACCCTCGCGCCCGGTAGCCGCACAACCTGGGAGAACATATCGATGTCTGTTGTCAAGGCCGCGCGGCGGCTTGGACGTCCACCCAGCCGCCTTCAACTCTCTCCACACACCATGAAAGTCTAACGTCGACGCTAAATGGGTAGGTTGGCTGCTTTGAGCGCCAGGTTCTTGTCGTGTCCGGCGCCTTTTCCGTGTGGAGTCCTGTGCTTCTTCCTGCAGGCGTTTTCCTGGCATTGTCAGGCAGGGGATAAATCAGGAAATGAACGGCTCTCACGGCTATCGCACACGGTATCCATTGTTGAGGCGAAAGGAGATACTTTCAATTTAACCTAACATTTAATATGTACAAAATTTCCTGTAAATTATTTTCCACAATAAGATCTGGCACTGGCTTGAACTGATCGATGCAATACTTAGAGCAAGATAGATACTCAGTTGGACCAGTGCAATACTTAGAACAAGATAAATGCTCCGTTGGACCCCTGCAATACTTTGAACAAGATATATACTCGGTTATCGTCTCAAAAAGAGGGCAGTGAGTTGTGATACACATTTTGGCAGCTGTTATACAGCATGCTGGCGCTAGCAGACGCACGTTCACTATAGTGATCAATGAGCGACTCGAATTGCCAATGTTACATCCGGAAGGTGCAGCCTGGTGGGCGCAATTTCGCGCCATTATCCACAGTAATTGCGCCTTTAGACTGCGTCACATTCACACGTCTACGTTACCCAGATACCATATGAACGCTATAGAGTGCAAGGGGGGCGCTCACACGTCTCACGACGGACGCGACAACGGTGCCGATGACAACCAACTCCTAGAGGAAGTGAACATCGCCTTGAATGGGGACGACGACCAACCCCAAATTGCACGAACTGGGTTAGCCCCCATTCAAGGCGAAGATTACACTCTCGGACTGCAGAACGAGGGCGAGGTGTCCGACGCTTCTCCCTCGCCCGCAGAGAACCCTGACACTACCAACTCGGTGAGTGTGGCGATTTGTGGGGACTACGGTCTATCAGCAGCGGATAGCTGTGGATGCATTGCTGGTGGAGGACTAAGGAAGTGAGATGCTGATTGGAGAAGACTGGATGGCTGAGCACCAGGTCAAGTTGGACTTCGGTAAGCGCGAATTAAAGTACCTTGATGACCATGGCCAGAAGGTCATCTTGCCGTTCGTGTGTCACGGGGTGACCCCGTTGATGCAAGCCCCGGGCAGGTGGCAGGCGACCGTGCGACTTGCCAAGACTGTGAAGCTGGGGACCACCACCCGGAGCATTGTCCGCATGAAGGTGGACGCAGCCGACGGCACGACAGGGATATTCCTGCCGAAGCCGACACCTAAACGACATCTATTGCTTGCGCCGACGGTGGACACCGTGCGCGATGGAGTGATTCGAGTGGCAGTGCTGAATGTGGAGGGTCGGCGTGAGAAGCTACCTGCGCGTGATGTACTGGGGACATGGGTCCCGTACTCGGGACATGGGTCCCGACCGATGAGACTATGCAGTTGTTGGAGATGAACGGTGAGCTGGAGAGAGCACACGTGGCCGAGTGGGTCGCTAAGTTGAAGAAGGACGACGCAGCGCCGCTGACGAACGAGGACAGCCTCGACATCGGCGAGATACGGCTGGAGGAACGTGACTTGGTGGTCGCGCTGCTACGGCAGTACGCCAACATCGTGGAGAAGAAGAAGGGGTGCCCGCCTCTGGCTCAGACGGAGGTGGTGCATCACATCAACACGGGGGACGCAGCCCCGATAATGATGCGCAGGCGAAGACATGCAGTGTCGGAGAATGCGATCATCGACAAAGAGGTGGACGACATGTTGCAGGACGGAGTGAGTGAGGAAGGCTCAGGTGCATGGGGCTTTCCTGTCGTCCTCGTGCGCAAGAAAGATGGAAGTGTTCGCTTTTGTATTGATTATTGCGCGCTGAACGCTGTGACTGTGAAAGATGTATGGATGAAACGTTGGAGGCTCTCTATGACTCGAGGAGATTCACTAGCCTAGATCTACACGTAGGCTATTGGCAGCTTGCCGTAGCCTAGCAGGACAAGCCGAAGACGGCGTTCACGACACGACGTGGACTGTTCCAGTTCTGTCGGATACCCTTGGGGCTCTGCAATGCCCCGAGCACATTCAAAGATTAATGGATGGTGTGCTTCGTGGTTTGACGTGGGTTTGTTGCCTAGTCTACCTGGATGATGTAATTATTTTCACGAAGGGTTCGGTGGCCAGACATGTGGTGGATTAGCTGTCGTCCTTGAGAGATTGTCGGCAGCTGGGCTCAGTTTGAAGGCGTCTAAGTGTTCATTCGCGACTACGCACATGGAGTATTTGGGGCACGACCTGACTACAGAAGGGATACGTCCTACTGAGAGACTGGTGAAAGCAGTAGCTGAGTTCCCGAGGCCGACTGATCCAGCCGGAGTGAGACGATTTGTTGCCCTAGCTGGTTACTACCAGCGGTTCCTACCCTCGTTTGGTGTCCGCATGTCGCCTCTTACGCAGCTGCTGAGGAAGACTACTGAGTGGGAATGGGGTAGCGAGCAGGAGGAGGCGTTTGTTTGGGCGAAAGCATGGCTGAGCAGGAAGCCCGTGCTTATTTACCCCGACTATCGGCTACCGTTCAAACTATCGACGGATGCCTCGAAGACTGGGCTGGGATCTATTCTGTCGCAGGACCAGGGCAAGGGTGATCAGCCCGTGGCCTACGCTTCCAAGGTCAACAATCCTACGGTGGCTAAGTATAATATTTCTGAGCTTGAGTGTCTGGCCGTGGTTTGGGCCGTGCGTCTGTTCCGACCGCACTTGTATGACCGCAAGTTTACGATAGTCACGGACCACGTGGCGCTCAAGTGGCTGATGACTACGAAGGAGCCAGCCGGACGACTCCACCGCTGGGCATTAACACTACAAGAATTTGATTTTGAGGTCGTCTATCGACCTGGGAGAGAGAACCACGTGGCAGACGCTCTGTCACGAGGCCCAGTGCAGGAAGGTAAGGCGGACAGCAGTGAGCGTGGGCTGCCCAGGACGACCCCGCGATAGGCAGGCAGTGCATGGATGGAGATGAGGACATGGGTTGCGACTCGACGCCCGAGGACGCGACCTCGTACGACATCGCGTCGCGCAGAGCGACTGTGGCGGTAGCAGTCGGCAAACAGGAGGAGCAGTGTTTGACGATGGAGATGATTGCCACCGCAGTGGCGATGCAGATCGTGCCCGCCACGCACAGACGAGCTACCGTACGGGCGGTGACGAGTAGTGGTGCAGCTGAAACACCAGGCGGCGCAGCCGCAGCAGCCGATGCAACGTCGGCGGTGGCCGGCGGGGTATTGCCGTCACCAGACGTCCGACAAGAACTGGAGAACGAGATTGACCGGGCCGCCGACGACGTGGTGCGAGCAGTCATTGTGCAGCGTGTGGAGGCAGCGGAATTGGCTCTTGTGCAGTTCACGGACGAAGACGTGAAACGAGAGCACGCTAAGTCAGTCATGGTTCAGACCTTGAAGCAGAAGGGCACGTACCGAGGACGGCATCGTCCATGCGGAAGTCGGCGAGGGAGAGAGCCGGATGATCATGCCTGCAAAGTATTGGGCGTTAACATTCAAAGAAGTCCACGACAGTCTATGGGCAGGGCAGTTGCGTGGTCCGCAGACGTATGAGCGGCTACGGCGACTGTATTGGTGGCCCCACATGCGAGAGGCTGTACGCGATTGGGTGTCCGCGTGCCTAGACTGTGGCTCACGGAAGGCTAGGCCGAGGATGGTGGTCCCGCCATTGCGGAGTGTTAAGGCTGGAGATGTATGCGATCGCGGGGCAATTGATGTCGCTAGCCCGCTGCCAGTGACGATGCATGGCAACCGCTACGTCATTGCCGCAGTGGAGTACACTACGTGGTATGCAGTAGTGTCGTGTAGGAACACGCTGAAAATTTCGCTACCGTACAGGACGAGTCCCACCAACAACACACGTCTTCCCAAAAGGGTCGACGAAAGTTGGATCTAACCTGAGGTCCAGGAACGATCCCTTACACCTGGTTGGATATAAGCCTCTGTGTACCAAGGTTGTCTTCGGTCAACCCAAAACCTGCACTAACTAGCCACGAACGAGGGCTAGAATGCAATATAGCGCTTTCGCGCAACCCTTTTGCAACACGCTTGATCTACCACCGGGGGTTGCGACTTCACCCCGACTACCACGTCTCTTGCCTGCGACCGAGATCCTCATCGAGAGACGCGAGTTCATACAGTCCTCTTCGCTGACGGCTCAGATGGACACCTTATGTCCGACATTTTGAGACATCGGTCTTGCCGTAGTGTCAGTTAATTCAAGGTTCAGTGGGCGGATTCGTCAATCTAGCTGTGCTTTGCAACTTATGAAAGAGTACCGGCTGATTAGGCCTAATACAAAGGGGACCGAGGTAATCCTCGGTCGGTAGTAAAATATACTCTAGGGGACTTAAACACCCCACACACACACAGAACGACACTCTAAGTGCCACTCTAGCCTCTCGGCCACGCCTACTCTTGGCTTGGCCTCGGTGGACTATTAATTAATAAATCTCTAGTCCGCCAACAGCCATACCACTAAGCCAGGCGTATCCAGGCACTACAATAAGCTAGCTAACACTTACCGGAGTCGGACTTAACCTCTGAAGACTTGGGGGGAAGACTGCTGATTTATTACTGAATATTCAGAGGCTCTGAGAGCCTCTGCAGATCATCCTATAGCTAATCCTAATCCTACATACAAATATCTAGTATAAACGAATCTCGATGTGGCGACTTCTGTACACTCATCAATGATGACGGTGATTACATTACGCCAGAGGTACCTCGAAGTGCGACCGAGGCTTCGGGGGTCCGACCGAGGCTTCCAATTAAGTACGACCGAGGCTTCGGGGGTCCGACCGAGGCTTCCACTTAGGTACGACCGAGGAACTATTACTAAATCGGCGTATTTAGCCTCGGTCGGGTATATATTATGGCCCGCCGAGGCTTGTGTCACTACCGAGTTCCATGTCACTCTATCGCGGGAAATGTAATCCACCAATCAGAACCCAGAACAGCCTTTCACTGAAAGGTTTGACGGTGGCGGCATGGGCAACAGAGCTGCCGCGCCGCGGCCAAATCTCCACGCCACAACTGCCCCCGGCGCGATGCGAACCTGCCCCGATGGAGAGCGTCGTGTCGCCTCTCGAATGCGCCGCCTTGGTGCGCGGGGCGTGCTCTGGAGCCCTTGTCCCAGCATCCATCCTTCGGTCAGTTCTTGGCATCTTGAGCGTCGGTACCTTGTCCTAGTAAGAGCCTGTCGCGATACAGATGCCGCACGAATCCTCGGTGCGGCCTCGTATTCCTTTTGCGTAACTCCAAAACGCTGCTGACAAGTCCACCGAAGCTTGACATCCATCCAGGCCGTCCGTGGGGTCACCCAAGGGTCGTACAAAGGACCGCCTGAAAGGTCACCCTAGAGGTCTTGCTCCATGATCGTCCTGAGCGCTATCGCGACTTGTGCGGCGAATTAAGCCTCGGTTGTTCTCTCTCCAGCCTAGACTCCGCCGGCTCAAACCGAATAAACACCGACCGAGGTTCATAGCGAACTTTGGCGGTTCAAATCTCTTTCACCATGATCGACGCCACCGAGGCTTCATTCACTGCTGAGTGGGAGGGAGGTGCTCAAGGGTCATCCGAAGGGTTGTACGAAGAGCCTGAAGGGTCACCGAGGGATATCCGAAGGCTACTCCACAGGCGTCCTGGGCGATACCGAGGCTTCTACGGCCAATTAAACCTCCGTCGTTTTTTCTCCTTTGCCGTATCATCTGTTTAGAGCCTCGTTCGCCCCACCAGTAGTTTCGCACTGGTGCCTTCTCCCTCTCGGCGCATCGACCGAGGCTTGTAGTTCCGCTCTTGCGTTTTCATCATGATTCGTTCCTTCACATGCATATATGCAGTTCTCGTTTGGTATCCATCTTCGTCTGTCACTGCGAGCCAATTGCTCCTCACAGGCAGTTCATTCTTTGGTTGTACATGTAGCAGATCCTTCTCTGCAACTTGGACAACTCGTTCTCCGGTATTCGTCTTCGTCTGTCTCTGCGAGCCGGATAACCCTCGCAGGCAGTTCAATGTTCGGTTGCTCGCGATCAGTTTAGAGGTCGGTCGATGCCTCGGTCACTCTCCGAATTCGTCCAATTCCTTGAACCAAGAAGCATGCACAAGAGCGTCCACCTCGATCGGACAATTCACACTGGTACGCAGACTCATCCATCATCTTGGAAACTCGGAAGGGTCCATACCATAGGCGGGTTAATTGTGCGGCTCCATCAGGTTTGCCACGTTCCATGTAAGGCCAAACGCGAATCATACGCCGTAGTAGAGGCCTCGGTCGCACATCTAGAGCATTGCGCGCTGCCCTTCTGCCCGGGGAAGTCCTGACCGAGGGTTCGTTCGCCATTAACCCCGGCGTCGGCGCCATTTGCACGACTCATCAGCCTTGACTTCAAAATTCAAACGGTGCAGTTTGATGCCGCCCTGAGCCTCGGTCGGTACCTCATACGAATCCCCTCGTCGCGTTGCATCTCCCTAACCCATGACCGACACCTCATTCGCAAATCTGACGAGTTTCTCCTTCGCTATCGTTTGGCGCCTGGTCACCACTGTTACACAGTCAGAGTCGTCTCCGTCGTAGTCTGGTTCGGCTCTGCCACGTACAAAGTCGAAAAAATTCCTGCCACCGGAACTTACGTAGGCCACGGAAGCTTGTGCAACACTGACCGAGGGTTCGCTTGCTGTCGGGCTGCCTACGAGGGTAACGTCACCGATTCGGTTCAATCCGCTTAATTTCGATAGTATGGTGTCGGACGATATCACCGTTGTCACCTCGTTCTCCATCGCTTCGCTCACCAGGAAGTCCGCTGCCATATTGAAATCTCTTTCCCCATGTAGAAACGTCACCGACCGAAGTTTGGTAGTCGGATCTCGGTGGCGGTTGAGTTGCGTCATTAATTCCATCCAACGACATGTGATTACCCCTAGAGATTGCTGGATTGCGAATCTCGAGTCCCCGGCGACGGTTAAAGCCTCGGTCTTGGGTTCCAATGCAGCATATACACCATTGCGCATTCCAGTGTACCCAACGAGGGTTACTGCTTTGTCCTCGAGATTAGCACTCGCAGCGATCACTACATTCCATAATAGTAATATCCACAAAGTCCATGAGCGATGTGACCCTTTGGTAGTCACCTGTCCCATTACGCGAGGATTACACACTGGCGGGGTCGGAACATTCGTAATCAAGATCTCGCGCTGAATAGTATCCATGCCCCTGCTCTGACCAATCAGTTCAGAATACGTCAGCATCGCCTCGGAAGAGTCAGGTATAAATGTCGACTTGTCACCGTAGCCCGTTAGCTTGGTCTCGTTCTCCAGATTCTCCATGGGCTTGGCCTTGTTCGGTCGATGCTTGAACGTGTCGGTAGCGTCTGCTTCATTACAACTAGGATCTTCTGGTGGCATCGCATCAACCGCCGAGGCATAACCGACATCCAATAGGCGCTCTGTACCATCTGTCGCCCCGTCATCAGAATAATTACTCGTGTCGGGTCTGGCGAGTTCTGCCCCGTTCACCATCGCCACGACCAAATCACCTTCCTGGACAATCACCAAGGGTTTGTTCACTCCTGGTCCAGCGAGATCGTCGGTCACGGCGGGCGCTAGTCCATTCTGCTCAACCGACGTTATTCGACACTCATCCCCGGATGTCAAAACCTCGGTGGCTCTCGTGAGGATCTTGCGCGGAGTCAGGTAGTCGTGGCGGTCAACAACCGACGGTTGTTCTGCCACCCAGCGTTCATTACGCTGCTGCAGATGCATCATGGCCTCGTTGGACAGCGTCGTTGTACCGTGGAACAGGTCTAGGTTGATCCCGTCTGGGGTCAAAAGCTCCATGCCCTTGATGACGTCCAAGGTTCCATTCGTTGCGACTCGATGCTCGTTCTCGGTGGTGGACTCAATGCGCACGTGAGTCGGACCCGACCCGTAACCGTCGTCCGACTTCTCGTCCGAGTATTGGCGACACTCGTACGCGCGCTCTACGTTGCCGCAACCATCGGTAGTGTCATATCCATGTCTGCGCACGTCTAGGGAGCTTGTCCGTGACCCGTCCGAGCCTCTCGCTTTCAGCGTCGCGAATACATCTATCAATGCCTCGACAAAGGGAGTAATCCTCGGTCGGTCACGATGACGGTCACTGTCTCGGAAACCTCGTTCGCGATGGTAACCTTTCCGGGGATCCTCGGTCGACCTGCCCTCACGTCGACGATCATCATCTTGACTTCTGTAGCGGCGCAACGAGGGTTCCCGGGCTGATTGTCGCTCGCGATAACGCAAAATGTTGTCGATCATGTCTTCGAGCTCGTGGATATCCCTGACTCGGAGATAACACAGACGCTCTTCTAGACCTCGGTCGTCGCACGAATCGAGAAAGTGTTCCACATGGTGCTTTGCATCGCGTCCACCGTCCTCAAACTGCACACCAGCGTTGCGAGCGTAGCCATTAAGTCGGTTTAGGTAGTCGCACACATGCTCTTCGCCATCTCGCTTTGCTGAGTAGTACCGAACCTTCGCCGACCGAGTAAACTCCACACAGTAGTACTTGATGAACGCCTGACTTAGCAATGCCCAAGTGCGTTTCGTCTTGCGCGGAAGCTGCCGGTACCAGTGTTGTGCTCCGTCGTACAGGCTAAGCTCGAACGGAACGCACCACGTGTTAGGCGGCTTGTGCGTCCCTTTCATTCCGTAAAAAAAAGTCCGAAGCCACTGCATGGCCTCCTCGCTTTGATTGCGAATACCGCAGAAGGGCTCGATGCTGTTAAGCGGGAGATGCGTGACAATTTTAAGCCTCGGAGTGGTGCCGTAGTTGTCCACCGCGCTCAGATCCCTCGCTTCTTGGGCCCATTCCCTCGTCAAGTCTCTGTCGTGGTCATCGTCAGCAGGTTCGGCTTTGGTTGCGTTATCCAGCTCCTCAACGAGGCTTCGGGCGAGCGGTCGCACTCCGCTGATTCACCCTCCAATCACTAGCGCTGCCTCAGCGGCCTTGGTCATGGTGCTCCTGACTTCCCAGTCATCGTCTTCATCATCTTCGTCGGCGTCCGAGGATTCAACCACTGAATTTGAGCTCATCGAGCATTCGTCCATCTCGACCGTCGGAGTAGCCAAAAACGAGATCTTGAACCTCACCGAACCCTCGGTGAACATCCCACTTGACTTCACTGGTGTAGCTGGGACTGTTGACTTGATTCCTCTCGCTGACTTCTCTTCTTTTTCTTTGTTGTTTTCTTCTTCTTCTTTTCTTCTTCTTTTTTCTTTTTCTTCTTCTTGTTCTTCTTCTCTTCTCCTCCTCTTTCGCTCGTTGGGGTTGATACCGCTCACAACCACGACACACAAAAAGTTACACCAATCCCGGGTCGCGGCACCAGTTGTCGTGTAGGAACACGCGGAAAATCTCGCTACCGTACAGTACGAGTCCCACCAACAACACACGTCTTCCCAAAAGGGTCAACGAAAGTTGGATCTAACCTGAGGTCCAGGAACGATCCCTTACACCAGGTTGGATATTAGCCTCTGTGTACCAAGGTTGTCTTCGGTCAACCCAAAAACTGCACTAACTAGCCACGAACGAGGGCTAGAATGCAATATAGCGCTTTCGCGCAACCCTTTTGCAGTCCCTCAGATGAAAGAGTACCGGCTGATTAGGCCTAATACAAAGGGGACCGAGGTAATCCTCGGTCGGTAGTAAAATATACTCTAGGGGACTTAAACACCCCACACACACACAGAACGACACTCTAAGTGCCACTCTAGCCTCTCGGCCACGCCTACTCTTGGCTTGGCCTCGGTGGACTATTAATTAATAAATCTCTAGTCCGCCAACAGCCATACCACTAAGCCAGGCGTATCCAGGCACTACAATAAGCTAGCTAACACTTACCGGAGTCGGACTTAACCTCTGAAGACTTGGGGGGAAGACTGCTGATTTATTACTGAATATTCAGAGGCTCTGAGAGCCTCTGAGAGCCTCTGCAGATCATCCTATAGCTAATCCTAATCCTACATACAAATATCTAGTATAAACGAATCTCGATGTGGCGACTTCTGTACACTCATCAATAATGACGGTGATTACGCCAGAGGTACCTCGAAGTGCGACCGAGGCTTCGGGGGTCCGACCGAGGCTTCCACTTATGTACGACCGAGGAACTATTACAAAATCGGCGTATTTAGCCTCGGTCGGGTATTTATTATGGCCCGCCGAGGCTTGTGTCACTACAGTGGTTACAGCAATTAGTATGTCACATACTAATTTATGTAAGCGTTTTTCTTACGAGCTCACACTAAATAGTCTGTCATCAGCTCATACATAGTAATTTTGAACACATACCAATTCTGAACAAAACTTTGAACACACTAATTCTGAACAAAGTCCGACATTACCAGAATGTATTCAAGTAAGCTAAACGAGCGCTTCATTGCGCGCACTGTTCATTACTGCTGAAAATTTTGGAGGCGCGCTTTCGTTTTCCTCGCTCGATCCGCCGTCGCGCTCCGATGTCACGCCGCCGCGCTCTGCAGACTTGACCTTGCCTTCAAACTCAGCCGGATACTTCTCCACGATCTCCTGTAAGTGTGGGAACAACTGGGTTGTGCGCCAATTCCCATCAACACCAAGGGATAAACCACAACGCATCATCGCTTTTCTGGCGTAATTGATCCCATTCTTGTCTCTCTTCCCGTTGACTTCCTTTACAGCAGCAGCAGCCAGCTCCAAGAAAAACTTCTTGCCTGGATTCTTCAGCTTTCCCGAGTAGCTGCCATCTTTTCTTGCCTTGTTCTGCCATTCTTTATCTTCAATCAGCTCAATCTTTTTCTCGTTCCACATGCGCGACCACACGTCTTTGATCTTGGCAATGACAAATGAGTCAGCGGGCTGGCACATATCAGTGGCGTTGGGTGGCAAATAACGCAGACGCGCATTCAGACGGTGAAGCTCGTCTTCGCACTCGGATTCGTCTAAATGGCCGGAGCAATTGTCGAGAAAGATAACCTTCTGACGTCCACGAGAATCTGCTGCAAGAGCTCTCCTTTCTTGAAGGTACTCTTGGAAAAGCCGCTTGTCCATCCATCCCTTCGGCCCCGTCCGATAGCAGACTCCATTGACATCGTCAGCAACTCCTCGAATCGGAAAACTCCGGTTTGCGTTCGTGAAGATCATCATTGGTGGATGGATGTAGCCGCTGGCACCACCTGAGATACGGACAACCATTGTTATTCCCTCGCCACCTGAGACGACATCGGCGTACTTTACTTGCTTCTCCGCGACAAATCCGAGCGTCTTTCCGTTGTCAAAATCAATGACGAAGTGGGTTTCATCAATGTTCTCGACGGTATTCTAGTCAAGCATACCGCTCTCGAAGTCGCGCTTCAACTAGCCGAGATGGGAGACAACTTCACGCTCAATCTGCTCTTGCTTTTCTGGGCTGACCTGGCGCTTTCCAGTGTGTGCTCGTAGGACGATTCGGTGCTTTTCCATGAACACTTGCACCCATCTTGTCGTAATCTTAGACAGGAGCGACGCATCCTGAGAATCCACGGACGCAGTATTGAATGGAGCCCACGGTACATCAAACTGGCGTAAGGCAACCTGCCGTAGCATGGGGGCATCCAACTTGAGCACCCCCTTGCGTAGGCGATCAAACTCGGCAAGTAGCACTGGATACAGCCACGCGACCCACGTACTCGGGCGGCGGCCCCTGCCCGTCATACACTTGCGATTAACGTGGACACGGCCATGCTCTCTGCGACCAGACACAGCAGTCGCGCCACGTTCCGATTGTAGATACATCTCCCGCTTCTTCCACCAGTTCATAGCTTTCGCAATGTTCGCGCGTCGAGTGGCCGACTTGAAAATTGCAGGAAACTTGTCGACCGCCTTTGGAAAAAGGTGCTTGTCTCCGTAGACCTTTTCTGTTTCCACCATCCAGCGCAGCGCCTTCCTTCGCTGGGCAATTTCCGTGACCACTTGAATAGTAGAACGTCGGTTCAAAGGCGAGAGCAGCGCTTGTTCCGGCGAGTGGACAACAGCTTCATCACTTGACGCGGCTATTGCACTTGAAGTTTGAGGAACTCCTTGTTCGGCTCTCGACTTGTTATCGTCGACATGCTGCGGCACAGACGGAGGTTGGGCCGAGCTCCGGGACCGAGCACGCGCAAAAGCGGCTACGATTGGAGACGGTGACAACAACGAGTGCGAGGGAGCTTGGGCTTGGACTTCCTTCTGCTCTGAATGCAAACTTGACTTGGCACCAGGCTGGTCGCTTGACTTCGATGAGCAGCTTGGACATTGAATCGGTTGACCAAAGCCCTCCGGGCCGACAGGAGTACCGCAGAATGGATGCATGGGAGAACAACAATCGGGGCACTGGTGGACGCTTCCTGCCTTCTGGCCGCAACCCCCGCAAACGGTGGAGCTCTCGGCGATACTCTTCATTTAGGCTAACTGGTCGTTGGTTTCTTGGTGCTGAAAGACTTGTGAGTGAGACGCTAGCACTGCCTCTCACGACAATCTTACAGGTGGCTGGAAAGTTCTGTTGCTTCTGGCTGGAGGCTCCCTAGTACTGCGGCTTAATCGTGTCCAGTAACTTCTTCAATGGATACAAAAAGAAGAATTGGGTCTTTAAATAGGTAAAAAGAAAGAAATGGATATCTTATTTGAGTAAAAAAGAAAGCAATGGGCAAAACTGCCTGCTCATTTGTCGACACCATCGCCCCCAATCGCAAGAAAGAAATATACTGTCTCTGGCGCCTTGCGCCTCCAGCTGTGTCGAATAATCACCACACGCAGAGACTCGAACTCAGGTCGTGGGAGTGGATGGGCGAGACCAAACCGCTTCCCCAAGACGAGCCCAGTTTTATGACAGACTAATTTTGAATTTGTGGACGCATACTAATTTTGAACTTTGGGATTTTACCAGCACCAGTAATTAGTGTGTGCTAGACTAATTGTGAACGCATAGTAATTTTGAAGACATACTAATTGCTGTAACCACTGTACCGAGTTCCATGTCACTTCATCGCGGGAAATGTAATCCACCAATCAGAACCCAGAACAGCCTTTCACTGAAAGGTTTGACGGTGGCGGCATGGGCAACAGAGCTGCCGCGCCGCGGCCAAATCTCCACGCCACAGTAGCCGAGGCAGTCTCGGAGCACACGGCCAAGGCTATTGCGCAGTTCTTGATGAACAAGGTCGTGCTCGTCTACGGCCCTATGCGAGAGATTATGATGGATAGGGCGATGGAGTTTGGAAGCAAGGCGACGGCCGAGCTACTGGAGCTCATGCAGGCGAAGCAGTCGACGCCAGTGCCGTACCGCCCGAACCTGCTTGTACTAGTAGAGTGTTTCCACCGCACGTGGAAAGACATGATTAGTTTGTACGTGGATGATGAGCAGACAGACTGGGATGACTTCCTACCGAGCGCGTTGTACGCGTACAAGTCGTCGCAGCATGCCACGCACGGGTTCCAGTCGAACGAGTTGATGATGGGGCGCAAGCCGCGCACCCCAGCCGAACTACTGCGCCGGAGCAGACTTGTCTACCCGCACAGCACGCTCGAAGCCTACCACGAGGTGCTGCTGCAAGACCTGAAGACGGCGAGAGAGCTGGCCGCCATTGCACTGCAGAAGGAGCAGGCAATGCAGGCACTGTACTACAATAGGAGGAATGCGCGTCACCGGAGTGACTTCAGAAAACAGCAGCTAGTGTGGATCTACAGGCCGGCCAAAGGGCCCGGCATCACACAGTTCGGGCACAGGTGGAGAGGGCCTGCCCAGATCGTCGAAGATGCTGGTTACGATAACTACTTGGTCAGGATGCTGGAGTCAGGACGAGAGCTGGTGACTCACTGCTCGTTCCTACTCCCGTATTCCTACCCTACCAACCTACTCGAGCAGATGGCGCAGGACATTGCGCTGGACTTGCGCGAGGAGGCGATTGCAGCTGCGGACATCGATCCCGAGAACGAGGAGTCGGTGCCCCAGGAGATGCCGATTTCGATCAGCGAAGTGAGCTGAGTGGTGCTGCCGGACAGTACGGCAGTTGAAACCGACGAGCAGAGACCGGCAGGCAGCAACCAGCAAGTGCAGCCAGGAATCGAAGCTGCGCTCGCGAGTGCGCCCCGACGATCTGGTCAGAAGCGAAAGCAAGCGGCCAAGCCGGCGGCCCAGCAAGGCCACCTCGACGAAGCAGACGACGCCACGGATGCAGCTACGACAACGAGCCGCCGGAAGAAGGCTCGACCAGCCCGAACAGCCAGCAGCAGTTCTCAGCGCGACGGTGTAGCCAGCCGGACGCGGGCTCGCATCCGACAGGCGCCGTACACGAACGAAGAAGCAGCCGGCGATCGTGCCGGACGAGACGATAGTCCCGTACGCGCCTACGCCCGAGCTGGCGCGCTGGACCCCGAGAGCACCAACGAAGTCGCCGACCAGGACGACGACGCGGTGATGGAAGTGTCGCCGGTGACGGAGCAGCAGGCGGCAGTGACCACGCGGCCGAGAGATGCCGACGTGCAACCTGGAAGCGTGACCGCGCAGCCAGCAGTGCCCGTGTACGTCCCCGACGAGGCAGATGAGGAACCGAGAATTTAAGTGTTCGCCGGGCAAGGCTGACGCAGAGTTGACAGTCTGGTGTCGCCGCAGCCACGCCTCGCGAGACTGCAGCCGCAGGAGAAGGTGATTGAGGTGCGCAGGCGCCGGTATCGAACTCGCACGGGGCGATACGTGCTCGAGTTTGAGGTGAAGAGGGTGAACCCCGATGGCAGGCCCGAGACTATCTGGATCAACCAAAAAGACTAGGAGCAGCTATGGGTGGATGGACCCCGCCTCCGCCTTGGTGACGACGAGCAGCAAGGAGATCAAGACGGCAGCCAGAGAGCAAGACAGCAGCCAGCGACGCAGTCCCCTTGCAACGCAGCGCGAATCGAGGAATATTCGTTGCTAGGGGAGAGAGTAATAGTATGCAATACTATGGCTCTGTCCGCCGAGACTGACGGACAACAGCCGGCGAACGAGGACAAGGGCGAGCGGAGACAGCGAGGACCAAGGAGATCAAGACGCGCAGGACAGGGCAAGGTGCAGCGGCAGCAGGTCGACATGGGTTGCGACGGGTCGGTGGGCGGCGGGTCGACCCGCCAGAAGATCGCCCACCTGGCCGGCAGAAGATCGCGAGCCTCGAAAGGCCGCGGAGGAGAGATGACCAAGACGCACAAGTGGCGAGGACGACGGACGAAGGGCGAGACGACATCAAGGTTTTAATGGACGGCCAGGAGCCACCGCCGAGAGTCGCTGGGTTGAACCCACCGGCGGTGAGCGTGCACGTGTAGGGTAGAGAAGCGGGCAGTTCGCTATTTGCCGTGAGGTACTGAGGTGAGCTACAAGAGAGCAGCTAGCGCGCCGCGAGGTGACGACAGCTAAGTGAATACAAGACATTGAGCTTGCAGCTAGAGCACGCACGCGTAGGAAGGAAGCAGGCAGCAGCGTAAGTGTTAGGGGAAGCTTGAACGGCAGCCGGAGTGTGTGAGGATACGGGTAGATTAGCCCCGTTGGTTGAGTGGAGTATCTGCAGCCTACCCCTCAGGCTGCTTGGCTGTCTAAGAGAGGTATCGAAGCCCTCGGGCAGATTAGCCCCACCGACGGAGCAGCCTGAGCAACCAGAGACAGATCGCCGTGCCTCCGTTCGCACCTGAGCGGCCACGCGGAGATTGGAAGCCGACTGCTACGTGTGTGTATTTCATACTAGGCTAGTCTATATAGTGGTAGCCGGCGGACATTGCCACAGGGTACCTGTCTTGTAGCTCGGGACAGGCCTGGCACAGTACGGGGTGTGTGAGCTGAGCTGAGCACGACTGTTACTATACAACATGTTCATACAAAGTTTGGTAGCACCTGGCCTACTGCGGACATGTATCCCCGTGGCTATCTGTTCCGTAGGCGAAGATGCAGCTGTGCGCGTCTAGGAGTAGGTAGCCGTCTAAACCTCAACAAATACACGTACGAATGGAGGCATTGGTTTCCTCTCGGGCCGACTAGGCGTTCATCTGGCCCGGTGACCACGCAAGAGCCGCGATCTGCGTCCTGGAGGGTAAATTCTTTAATGAGACTCTAGCGCTGCCGTACTGAAAAAAACGTTATATTCCGGCGTATTATACAATGGTGCCAGCATTTGCTTTCATGATGTAGACGGACCTACGTCTACAAAAGTATCAATGGTGATACTTTCCCTTCACAAGACTTACAAGCTCCGCCAAAATGATGTCGAAGCGGGTTAACGGTGGGGGAAGCGTCATTTTTTGGGCAGGGGTGAACTGGCACGGCACAACCAGCCATGTCTTCGTAAAGAGCAAGCAGAACTCTATCAAGTAGCCTAGGCCGCTGTTCAAGATGTTACTTCCTTTTATAAGAGAACCGCAGTCAAAGTTCGGTAATTTGACCGCGATTTTCCAATAAAATAACACCTCTATACATTCATCGAAGCTCATTGAGGTCTTTCTAGCTGCTGAAAACATTACGACGCAGTCGTGGCCGATTAAAAGCACCAAACTCAACATCATAGAGAACGTGTCGGCCTTCTAGCTCACCAAGTGTATGCAAATAGTCGCTAATTTGACAAACCCTCCGATTTTATCGCCCAGATCAAGTGCGAATGGCCTCGAATTGATCCGGCTTACACCAATAAGTTAGTACGAAACATGTCGAAAAGGTTGGAAGCAACGCGGTTGCTGAAAGGTGTCAAGACGAGTTTCTAGAGTAATTTGAATGCAGGTCTTCATAGTGCGGCTATAATTTTGACCCGACCCAAATTTGGTGTTTTTGCGATTGCTCCTGAACCGCGCTAGCTTTCTCTATTCTGCTTGCTACATGGGGTTTCCATCGCTTTAAGCCGTCTCTTAGACGCTCACTTAGTTGTAAAAGCACAAGTGGCGGCACTAGAAAACGAATTTTCAGGTGCGGCTATAATTTCGGCGCGCACTGTACATGTATAATCACTTCCGGCCAAGCTGGATAAGAAGTCGGAGGACGTGGTTACCAATATTTTAGTGAAGAGATTGACAAAGGCCCGTAGTCTAGCCAGATTAGAATCTACCATATAGAGAGCAAGTAGCACTACGAAGGTTATCCATACCAGGAAGCGCGAGCTTCCTTCGTTTGTTCCGAGTTACTACAGGCGGTCACTTTTGGTTTTGACTGCAAGCCCGCTTCCTTTGCGTTGATAAAGTTACTCCGGTACACGTTCACTGTCCTCTGTACGGCGCGATGGCGAAGAATAGCAAATCAAAGGCGAAGGCGGCCGTTATGGACCGTGAGGAAACGCACGAACGCAAGAATCGCTGGCGCCTAGAGGAGATTGTGCACGTGTGCGAGCAGCGCCTGCAGGAGCTGACGCGGGAGGCGTGGACCGCGCGCCCGAGCGTTTCCGCTGCTACGCTTGCGCGCTCGGTCGCGCCGCATCTGCGCCAATCTGTTCAACAAGGCGACGTCGAGACCTGGGATGTGACGCTCTGCGCCGCAGTGCTGAGGCACTTTGGCCACGCCAAGAATGAGAGTCAAGCGGCCGCGGTCGCCGCGATCGTCGCCGCGAGAAACCATTGGGCCCACGCGGCTGGCGGACGCGTGACGGCGGCGGCGTTGGCCGAGCATGAGGCGGTCTGTGTGCGCGCGTTCCAAGCGCTGGGGGGGCGATGCTATGGAGCTGCTGCGCGTGCGAGCGAGTGAGGTAGACGCAAGCGACGTGCAGGTGCTGCCGTCCAACCGCGACGCTACGAACGCGGCCGAGAAGGCGAAGACGGAGGGCAATCGGTTGTTCCGCGCCAACGATTTCCGCGCCGCGGAGAAGTGCTACACGAACGGCTTGCAAGTGGTTGGAGCGGTGGATCCGATGATGCTCGCGCAACTCTTCAACAACCGCTCGACCGCGAGATGGCACAGGCAAGCCTTGGCCAATGCCAAGCAGGACGCGAAACGCGCGGCGGAACTCGCGCCGCATTGGTCGAAACCACACGTGCGTCTCGGGGCGATCTACGCCGCGAAGACTAAGCACGCGAAAGCCGTGGCGCGACTGGAGATGGCACTCGGGCTGGCCTCCGCGGAGCACGACAAGGTCATGGTCGAGGAGATTACGAAGAAGATGTCCGAGTGTCGACTCCGACGAGATGAGGAAGCTCGGTGCGAGAGTGAGAACCTGGCGTATGGACCGATGAGCTCCAATGAAGGTGCGTTCCGAGCTGCAAACCAAGCGAGAGCGGGGCTCGACGAAACAGAGGACCCGATGGCGATGACGGACGAAATGTTGCAGTTTGATTGGAATCGTGTCGGCATGGGCGCGAAAAAGCACGTGCTCCTTGGCCAGCGTGCGCGTCAAGATGGGCGGCTCGATGATGCTGCACGTGAATTCATGGCGGCTGCGGTGGGAGGTGATGCGGAAGGCATGTACAATTACGCCATTTGTCAGCTAAAAGGGCGAGGAACGCGCAAGGACATCCCGGCAGCCATTCGGTGGTTGGAGAAAGCCGCTGTGTGTCCGCCAACGCAAACACCGACAGCTACGCTCGACAATGTTGGCGTTGGAGAAGCGCTGACAACGCTCGGCAGTTTTTATGACGCGGGTATCCACTTTGATCAAGATAAGACGCGCGCACGTGAATATTGGGAACGCGCCGCTGAGTTGGCCGCGGCCACTGGGATGAATCAATTCGGTATATGCTTGATGAACGGCACTCACGGCGTACAAAAAGACCTTCCGCGTGCACGCGAGATGTTTCGGCGAAGCGCTGAGATGTTGCACAATGAAGCCATGTCGAATCTTGCCGTGTTGCACGGGTTGCTGCACGAATACGAAACAGCAGCACGGTGGGCCGATGCCGCGTTTAGATTTGGCTTCGTTCCCGCTGCAGATACAGCGGATCGATATCGACTGTTAGCTGCGCAACGAGAGGCGGCGCCGAAAGAATTTGTGGAAATGGCGGATCGTGTTGCTTTGGTTTTCTCCGATCGCACTGAACAACCAACTCCTGTCCGGCGCAATTCGACGCCAACGCTCGACAAATTACGTGCGGTTGGAACACCTTATGGCAAGCAATTACTCATGGCGAAAGAAATGATGCTGAAGGCAATGGAGCAATTGACGTCGTCTGACCCAGTTGCAGTGTTACGTGGGTTGGAGCTCGCTGGTGAAGCACATCGAATGGAAGATGGAATGCTCGTGTTTTCCGAAGATGAGAATTACTATGCATTCGCTACCGCAACGTATTTGCAAGACATGGCCTGCCGCTGACTTCGAATATGGTGCTGCTACTTCAACCACCAGATCCATCCGCGCACGTGACGTTCTGGAAGTCAATGCAACTCCAGTTACCCGATGATTTCGAGATCACAAGACGCGCTGCGAGTGCGCATATGTTTACGGCGTATGCTGGTGCCGATATCGAACACGGTGTTCTGTTGTTCCAGCGCGCATTGAGTCTGTTGCCGCACGCAGAGGATGACAGTGACCCGCACACACTTGGAGTGCTCTATGAAGCAGCGGTCGCGTACTACCAAACGCAGAACCTTGAACGCGCAGAAACACTTTTCGCACGATTCCTCAACCACGCGCCGGCGTTCGGCCATCGCAAGGTAGCAGAAGCGCACTTTATACTCGGCCTTATCACAGTGGCGAAAGCAAAATACGGGTCGCGGAAAGCCACTGCCTTGAAGACGAAACGCAAAAACGCAAGAGTAGGAATGGAGACAGCTCTGAGCGCTGCGGCTGGCCACTTGAGAGATGGCGTTGCGCTGCTCGAACGTGTCCCACCTTTTCTCCGTGGCAGCACACAAGGCTCGCCGAATCGAAAAATTCTGGAGCGAATAACGAGTCTGGCTGGAACGCCGACCTTGGACACGACCGCGACGCTGCCGACTATAAAAAAGAAGTGGGGCGGTGAACTCGTTTTCGGTCCAAGAAGGCACTCCGACCTCCGTTCGGAGACTTCCACGCTGCAATGGATGTGGCGGAAAAGCATTGCCGCTATGGCAGAAGCTTACAACACCGAAGGCCTGAAGAGGATCTGGTCAACACAGACCCGGCAATCTGCGACGCATGCAAACACAAGCATCAACTGTGCCAACGCGACAATCGATTAATTGTTTAGCGCGTTGAAGGACGAGGTGTATACTGGACGGATGATCGATTGCATCGTGGTCTCAGTACCGAGCTTCAACGGGTCGTCGCACCAATTCGTTGTCGAAGACTCGCAGCGGGAACCAGCGAAGTTCGCCGTTTACAACGCCCCGCAATTGTTGATCGCACAACTCGTACCAGGGCGAGCGTTTCGATTGCTGCATCCTTACGTACGGCTCGCGAATGACGGATCCATCATGCTGCGTGTCGATAATCCGTTGTCAACAATCAAGGTGCAGACACTTTACACGATCTGCTGGGTATGCGCAGTCGAACAACAGCCCAGCAAAGCGCTCAAAAGGTGCGCAAAGTGTCACACAGCGCTGTACTGCAGTAAGCGATGCCAGGCGCATGACTGGAGTGTCGATGGGCATCGCTTTCTTTGTCCAGCGTTTTAATCCCCGCGCGGAAGAAGTAACCCACCGCAACGTTCGATAAGAGAAGAAGTTGGAGACAGATACATTCGATTGCTGAACCTTGGGGCAGCACAATGTCGCACAAATCTCCACTAACGTCACTGAAAAAACAAAAACAAAACCTTTTATTTTCCCGTGATACTACAGAACTGTAATAGGTTGCCGGTATTGGCGACCGTCGGGCAGGACAGACGGACGCAAGGCGGCGATGAGAAGGGTGCGCAAGTAGGGCGGAAGCGTCCGAGGGTGTCGGAGGACCGACAGTCGGCGGCGTGTGACGACGAGCGGTCACGAAGCGAGCGCGAGCAGCCAGGTGTGGGTTCGTCACCCAGCCGGAGAGCGGCTGGACCCCACGACGAGAGGGCCAAGCGGGCCACGATGGTTGACTAAACGGCGGGTTCAGAGATGGGGTGCTTGAAGTACCTCGGCTCGCAGGATCCGCGAATCAGCGGTGAGGAGGCGGCCTCGCGACCGAGAAGGAAAGCGCTCAGTTGAGATTTTGCGGTGTGAGAAGCACGTCGGCGAAGTGCTTGAGAACAGGCAGACGCAAAGAGGTAGATTGTTGGTTTAGGCTAGCGTTTACTGCGTTTACTAGTAATACGAAGTAGGAACGGACGCATACGTAGGCGTACGGTCCGGCAGGGGGGAACCGAGTGGATTCCTGACGGCCAGAAACGAGTTTAGTGGCTCGAAGTGGCCACAGCGAGTCGACGCGCAGCAAAAGCACTTGGGCCTTACGACCCACCGGCAAGCAGGTGTCCCTAGACTTGTTACAGAACATCGACATGAACACGGAGTTGGACGGGTGCGCTTGTAGGCGAGTAGACAGCCAGCGCACGCTCAAAACAAAACGGAGATCTGAACTCGAGACTTCAAATGCTTCACTCCGAGCGAAGCATGCGGTAGCCCTTCTGGGTCGTCGCATTGCTGGCGGTACCAGCAGCACTGACACCCGTTTTGGTGCCGCCGTTGCCAGTTGCAGTCGTCGTAGCTTCACCAGCACCAGTGTCAGCGGCTCCTCCCACACTGGTGCCCGCACCCGCCTTCACGGTAGCGCCAGCATTTCCGCTGGCACCAGCGCCGACGCCCGCACCGCCAGCTCCTCCCACACTGGCACCGGCACTTGCGCCTCCATTTCCACCAACGCCCGCAGTTCCGCCAGCAGTGGCGCCCACATTGGCACCTGCACTAGCACCGCCGTTCCCGCCGACACTCGCTGTTCCTCCGACACCAGTGGACCCGCTAACACCGCCGCCGATACCAGCGCCGCCAGCTCCTCCCACACTAGCACCAGCGTTAGCGCCGCCATTCCCGCCGACACCTGCAGTTCCACCCATGCCACCAGTCCCGCTCACGCCGGCACTTGCGCTGGTGCCTGCATTTCCGCCAACACCGGCGGTTCCGCTCACGCCACCTCCCACACCGACACTACCCCCTACGCCCGCGTTTCCTCCAGCACCGACTCCAGCAGTTGCTCCGGCACTTGCTCCAGCGCCAGCTCCGGCAGCGCCTCCGACTCCAGCGCCACCGTAGGCGTTGCCGACACCTAGACCGTACAGACCGGCACTAGCGCCGCCGTAGCCGGTGGCGACGCCGGTTCCGTACAGGCCAACACCGCCAGCTCCGTAGAGACCCACGCCGCCATTCAGACCAGCGGCCGGTAGTCCGAACGTCTGGGCGGCCTCTTGCTCGGCGTGTGCACCGCTCGAGAGGGCCACAGCCGCGAGGCACAACGCGGCGATCTTGCTGCTGCTGTGGAACATTGTCGAGTCGCTTGTTCTTGAAAGTCTTCGAATGCGCACGAGCTGCTTCTTGATGTGAGCTCGAGTGAGGAAGTTCGGAAATGAGTCCGAGGCAGCGCGACTCGGCCTCGGCCTGAAGTCTGCAGCCCGAAGCCTTCAGGTGCTCGCTCGAGGCGTGGCAGGTTAACGTGGCTGGGCTCAGCGATTGACAGTGAAGTTGCAAGATACGTGACGTCAAGGCAAGTCAAGTGCAGGTGCAGGTGCTGCCTGTCTCGATCTGCACGATGACCAGCTTCCCCAGCAGGTATGCGGGCACCCAGCAGAGTGACTACTTGAACCGTTCGCACAACCGTGTGAGAGTCGCCATCCGACACGACTGATCCAATGTGCGCGACATCTGGACTGGTTCACTCCCGATAGCTGTTCGGGGACGCCCGACAGCCTGGGCGAATGATACATGCAGTGGGTTGACCTATTCGAGCATGACGGAGCATTAAACGTTACTCCACTCAACTGGGTATAATGAGGCGTAAGTTCATCAATTCATCGAGGTGAAAGCCTCGCCCGTGTCTTGTTGGATTAGATTTGCTATCCTTCAAAATGGATCGCAACTTCAACTTAGTCAATACAAACGTTGGTATAAAGTGTGCAAGCCGGACGCCAACAAGCCCAGATGCCAAAAAGGCGGTGGTAAACATCGTAGTGGACAGTGAAATCATTGATGTCGGACGATCACCCTTGAAGCTGCCATTGTGCCTGTTGGGTCCGCACACCTCGATACAAAAGCACAAAAAAACAAAACGTGCGATTCCAATAAACCTGCTGCGGGTCCCAGAGCGAGCCGGTCGAATAGTAGAAGAATGATTTCGATTTTTGAACTGAAAGGGGTTGTGACGGTCACCAACACCCCAGCGCTCAGCTGTAGGCTACAGCCTGTAGCGCTGCATACTAGAGCACCGTCCAACGGCCAAAAGAACAAAACTTCGATCCTACCGTTCTACCGTATCGAAGATGGCTACTGAGCCCAAGATTCGTGCTGTAACTTTAGTCGCATCCCAGTACATCTCCCCCGACAGTGGTCATGACCCGTGTGATTGGTATTCGCTAGCATTGGTAGCCCAATGCCGCACAAATCTCTACTAACGTCACTGAAAAACAAAACAAAACCTTATATTTGTCCCGTAATACTACAAAAACATTTACATGACACGGAGTTGGACAGGTGCGCTTGTAGGCGAGTAGACAGCCAGCGCACGCTCAAAACAAAACGGAGATCTGAGCTCGATACTTCAAATGCTTCACTCCGAGCGAAGCATGCGGTAGCCCTTCTGGGTCGTCGCATTGCTGGAGGTGCCAGAAGCACTGACACCCGTTTTGGTGCCGCCGTTGCCAGTTGCAGTCGTCGTAGCTTCACCAGCACCAGTGTCAGCGGCTCCTCCCACACTGGTGCCCGCACCCGCCTTCACGGTAGCGCCAGCATTTCCGCTGGCACCAGCGCCGACGCCCGCACCGCCAGCTCCTCCCACACTGGCACCGGCACTTGCGCCTCCATTTCCACCAACGCCCGCAGTTCCGCCAGCAGTGGCGCCCACATTGGCACCTGCACTAGCACCGCCGTTCCCGCCGACACTCGCTGTTCCTCCGACACCAGTGGACCCGCTAACACCGCCGCCGATACCAGCGCCGCCAGCTCCTCCCACACTAGCACCAGCGTTAGCGCCGCCATTCCCGCCGACACCTGCAGTTCCACCCATGCCACCAGTCCCGCTCACGCCGGCACTTGCGCTGGTGCCTGCATTTCCGCCAACACCGGCGGTTCCGCTCACGCCACCTCCCACACCGACACTACCCCCTACACCCGCGTTTCCTCCAGCACCGACTCCAGCAGTTGCTCCGGCACTTGCTCCAGCGCCAGCTCCGGCAGCGCCTCCGACTCCAGCGCCACCGTAGGCGTTGCCGACACCTAGACCGTACAGACCGGCACTAGCGCCGCCGTAGCCGGTGGCGACGCCGGTTCCGTACAGGCCAACACCGCCAGCTCCGTAGAGACCCACGCCGCCATTCAGACCAGCGGCCAGTAGTCCGAACGTCTGGGCGGCCTCTTGCTCGGCGTGTGCACCGCTCGAGAGGGCCACAGCCGCGAGGCACAACGCGGCGATCTTGCTGCTGCTGTGGAACATTGTCGAGTCGCTTGTTCTTGAAAGTCTTCGAATACGCACGAGCTGCTTCTTGATGTGAGCTCGAGTGAGGAAGTTCGGAAATGAGTCCGAGGCAGCGCGACTCGGCCTCGGCCTGAAGTCTGCAGCCCGAAGCCTTCAGGTGCTCGCTCGAGGCGTGGCAGGTTAACGTGGCTGGGCTCAGCGATTGACAGTGAAGTTGCAAGATACGTGACGTCAAGGCAAGTCAAGTGCAGGTGCAGGTGCTGCCTGTCTCGATCTGCACGATGACCAGCTTCCCCAGCAGGTATGCGGGCACCCAGCAGAGTGACTACTTGAACCGTTCGCACAACCGTGTGAGAGTCGCCATCCGACACGACTGATCCAATGTGCGCGACATCTGGACTGGTTCACTCCCGATAGCTGTTCGGGGACGCCCGACAGCCTGGGCGAATGATACATGCAGTGGGTTGACCTATTCGAGCATGACGGAGCATTAAACGTTACTCCACTCAACTGGGTATAATGAGGCGTAAGTTCATCAATTCATCGAGGTGAAAGCCTCGCCCGTGTCTTGTTGGATTAGATTTGCTATCCTTCAAAATGGATCGCAACTTCAACTTAGTCAATACAAACGTTGGTATAAAGTGTGCAAGCCGGACGCCAACAAGCCCAGATGCCAAAAAGGCGGTGGTAAACATCGTAGTGGACAGTGAAATCATTGATGTCGGACGATCACCCTTGAAGCTGCCATTGTGCCTGTTGGGTCCGCACACCTCGATACAAAAGCACAAAAAAACAAAACGTGCGATTCCAATAAACCTGCTGCGGGTCCCAGAGCGAGCCGGTCGAATAGTAGAAGAATGATTTCGATTTTGAACTGAAAGGGGTTGTGACGGTCACCAACACCCCAGCGCTCAGCTGTAGGCTACAGCCTGTAGCGCTGCATACTAGAGCACCGTCCAACGGCCAAAAAGAACAAAACTTCGATCCTACCGTTCTACCGTATCGAAGATGGCTACTGAGCCCAAGATTCGTGCTGTAACTTTAGTCGCATCCCAGTACATCTCCCCCGACAGTGGTCATGACCCGTGTGATTGGTATTCGCTAGCATTGGTAGCCCAATGCCGCACAAATCTCTACTAACGTCACTGAAAAACAAAAACAAAACCTTATATTTGTCCCGTAATACTACAAAAACATTTACATGACACGGAGTTGGACAGGTGCGCTTGTAGGCGAGTAGACAGCCAGCGCACGCTCAAAACAAAACGGAGATCTGAGCTCGATACTTCAAATGCTTCACTCCGAGCGAAGCATGCGGTAGCCCTTCTGGGTCGTCGCATTGCTGGAGGTGCCAGAAGCACTGACACCCGTTTTGGTGCCGCCGTTGCCAGTTGCAGTCGTCGTAGCTTCACCAGCACCAGTGTCAGCGGCTCCTCCCACACTGGTGCCCGCACCCGCCTTCACGGTAGCGCCAGCATTTCCGCTGGCACCAGCGCCGACGCCCGCACCGCCAGCTCCTCCCACACTGGCACCGGCACTTGCGCCTCCATTTCCACCAACGCCCGCAGTTCCGCCAGCAGTGCCGCCCACATTGGCACCTGCACTAGCACCGCCGTTCCCGCCGACACTCGCTGTTCCTCCGACACCAGTGGACCCGCTAACACCGCCGCCGATACCAGCGCCGCCAGCTCCTCCCACACTAGCACCAGCGTTAGCGCCGCCATTCCCGCCGACACCTGCAGTTCCACCCATGCCACCAGTCCCGCTCACGCCGGCACTTGCGCTGGTGCCTGCATTTCCGCCAACACCGGCGGTTCCGCTCACGCCACCTCCCACACCGACACTACCCCCAACGCCCGCGTTTCCTCCAGCACCGACTCCAGCAGTTGCTCCGGCACTTGCTCCAGCGGACACAACAAAAGCTGGACAACGAGGCACATGAACGGTGGGATCGGCTATTTGTCGAGGAAGAAGCCCGGAAACGAGCTTTAGCTCGCGCGGAGCTTCCGACAAGCCACGACTACTCCGACGACGAATGCTCTTCTCCGTCGCCCGTGTACGACCGTTGTCTATGTGTGCAAGGCCCCGAACGCGTCCTCAATATGTGTAATTTCGCACCTATGGAGTTCGGGCGCATATTGGGGATGTGATAGAAGATCATGACATGGAACGTAGGTAGGAACAAAAAGAGCGTCAACGCTCCCAAGGATATCCTGTTCATGACAGTTGCCCGCAAGCGACAATAGGCAAGAAATAATAGACGAGCAAGGCTTGAGCTCCGCACCAGAGCCGCGAATCGCCCCGTTCACACTTCCAGCCGACGATCTAGCGTCAACATTTGCACCCGCAGTGACAGCGACTTCAGCATGTATTTTGGGTCGTTGTGACCGGGAATTTCCTCGCGTTAGAAATTCACAGACGCGGTACCGTCGCTGTTAGGACAGTAAATGCTCAGTTGGGTCGCTGAAATCCAAATTCGTTTGTTTGTTTCCCATGCTGTTTTGTACGCTTGTTATTGATTTGGTAGAAACTCAGATGCTAACTGTAAACTATCGTCTGCCTATCCACGTCCGTGTTACATTGTATCATACCAGGCACTTCGCAGCTGATTTTTGGTACTAGTGGAGTAACGTTTAATGCTCCGTCATGCTCGAATAGGTCAACCCACTGCATGTATCATTCGCCCAGGCTGTCGGGCGTCCCCGAACAGCTATCGGGAGTGAACCAGTCCAGATGTCGCGCACATTGGATCAGTCGTGTCGGATGGCGACTCTCACACGGTTGTGCGAACGGTTCAAGTAGTCACTCTGCTGGGTGCCCGCATACCTGCTGGGGAAGCTGGTCATCGTGCAGATCGAGACAGGCAGCACCTGCACCTGCACTTGACTTGCCTTGACGTCACGTATCTTGCAACTTCACTGTCAATCGCTGAGCCCAGCCACGTTAACCTGCCACGCCTCGAGCGAGCACCTGAAGGCTTCGGGCTGCAGACTTCAGGCCGAGGCCGAGTCGCGCTGCCTCGGACTCATTTCCGAACTTCCTCACTCGAGCTCACATCAAGAAGCAGCTCGTGCGTATTCGAAGACTTTCAAGAACAAGCGACTCGACAATGTTCCACAGCAGCAGCAAGATCGCCGCGTTGTGCCTCGCGGCTGTGGCCCTCTCGAGCGGTGCACACGCCGAGCAAGAGGCCGCCCAGACGTTCGGACTACTGGCCGCTGGTCTGAATGGCGGCGTGGGTCTCTACGGAGCTGGCGGTGTTGGCCTGTACGGAACCGGCGGCGCCACCGGCTACGGCGGCGCTAGTGCCGGTCTGTACGGTCTAGGTGTCGGCAACGCCTACGGTGGCGCTGGAGTCGGAGGCGCTGCCGGAGCTGGCGCTGGAGCAAGTGCCGGAGCAACTGCTGGAGTCGGTGCTGGAGGAAACGCGGGCGTTGGGGGTAGTGTCGGTGTGGGAGGTGGCGTGAGCGGAACCGCCGGTGTTGGCGGAAATGCAGGCACCAGCGCAAGTGCCGGCGTGAGCGGGACTGGTGGCATGGGTGGAACTGCAGGTGTCGGCGGGGAATGGCGGCGCTAACGCTGGTGCTAGTGTGGGAGGAGCTGGCGGCGCTGGTATCGGCGGCGGTGTTAGCGGGTCCGCTGGTGTCGGAGGGACAGCGAGTGTCGGCGGGAACGGCGGTGCTAGGGCAGGTGCCAATGTGGGCGGCACTGCTGGCGGAACTGCGGGCGTTGGTGGAAATGGAGGCGCAAGTGCCGGTGCCAGTGTGGGAGGAGCTGGCGGTGCGGGCGTCGGCGCTGGTGCCAGCGGAAATGCTGGCGCTACCGTGAAGGCGGGTGCGGGCACCAGTGTGGGAGGAGCCGCTGACACTGGTGCTGGTGAAGCTACGACGACTGCAACTGGCAACGGCGGCACCAAAACGGGTGTCAGTGCTTCTGGCACCTCCAGCAATGCGACGACCCAGAAGGGCTACCGCATGCTTCGCTCGGAGTGAAGCATTTGAAGTATCGAGCTCAGATCTCCGTTTTGTTTTGAGCGTGCGCTGGCTGTCTACTCGCCTACAAGCGCACCTGTCCAACTCCGTGTCATGTAAATGTTTTGTAGTATTACGGGACAAATATAAGGTTTTGTTTTTGTTTTTCAGTGACGTTAGTAGAGATTTGTGCGGCATTGGGCTACCAATGCTAGCGAATACCAATCACACGGGTCATGACCACTGTCGGGGGAGATGTACTGGGATGCGACTAAAGTTACAGCACGAATCTTGGGCTCAGTAGCCATCTTCGATACGGTAGAACGGTAGGATCGAAGTTTTGTTCTTTTGGCCGTTGGACGGTGCTCTAGTATGCAGCGCTACAGGCTGTAGCCTACAGCTGAGCGCTGGGGTGTTGGTGACCGTCACAACCCCTTTCAGTTCAAAATCGAAATCATTCTTCTACTATTCGACCGGCTCGCTCTGGGACCCGCAGCAGGTTTATTGGAATCGCACGTTTTGTTTTTTTGTGCTTTTGTATCGAGGTGTGCGGACCCAACAGGCACAATGGCAGCTTCAAGGGTGATCGTCCGACATCAATGATTTCACTGTCCACTACGATGTTTACCACCGCCTTTTTGGCATCTGGGCTTGTTGGCGTCCGGCTTGCACACTTTATACCAACGTTTGTATTGACTAAGTTGAAGTTGCGATCCATTTTGAAGGATAGCAAATCTAATCCAACAAGACACGGGCGAGGCTTTCACCTCGATGAATTGATGAACTTACGCCTCATTATACCCAGTTGAGTGGAGTAACGTTTAATGCTCCGTCATGCTCGAATAGGTCAACCCACTGCATGTATCATTCGCCCAGGCTGTCGGGCGTCCCCGAACAGCTATCGGGAGTGAACCAGTCCAGATGTCGCGCACATTGGATCAGTCGTGTCGGATGGCGACTCTCACACGGTTGTGCGAACGGTTCAAGTAGTCACTCTGCTGGGTGCCCGCATACCTGCTGGGGAAGCTGGTCATCGTGCAGATCGAGACAGGCAGCACCTGCACCTGCACTTGACTTGCCTTGACGTCACGTATCTTGCAACTTCACTGTCAATCGCTGAGCCCAGCCACGTTAACCTGCCACGCCTCGAGCGAGCACCTGAAGGCTTCGGGCTGCAGACTTCAGGCCGAGGCCGAGTCGCGCTGCCTCGGACTCATTTCCGAACTTCCTCACTCGAGCTCACATCAAGAAGCAGCTCGTGCGCATTCGAAGACTTTCAAGAACAAGCGACTCGACAATGTTCCACAGCAGCAGCAAGATCGCCGCGTTGTGCCTCGCGGCTGTGGCCCTCTCGAGCGGTGCACACGCCGAGCAAGAGGCCGCCCAGACGTTCGGACTACCGGCCGCTGGTCTGAATGGCGGCGTGGGTCTCTACGGAGCTGGCGGTGTTGGCCTGTACGGAACCGGCGTCGCCACCGGCTACGGCGGCGCTAGTGCCGGTCTGTACGGTCTAGGTGTCGGCAACGCCTACGGTGGCGCTGGAGTCGGAGGCGCTGCCGGAGCTGGCGCTGGAGCAAGTGCCGGAGCAACTGCTGGAGTCGGTGCTGGAGGAAACGCGGGCGTAGGGGGTAGTGTCGGTGTGGGAGGTGGCGTGAGCGGAACCGCCGGTGTTGGCGGAAATGCAGGCACCAGCGCAAGTGCCGGCGTGAGCGGGACTGGTGGCATGGGTGGAACTGCAGGTGTCGGCGGGAATGGCGGCGCTAACGCTGGTGCTAGTGTGGGAGGAGCTGGCGGCGCTGGTATCGGCGGCGGTGTTAGCGGGTCCACTGGTGTCGGAGGAACAGCGAGTGTCGGCGGGAACGGCGGTGCTAGTGCAGGTGCCAATGTGGGCGCCACTGCTGGCGGCACTGCGGGCGTTGGTGGAAATGGAGGCGCAAGTGCCGGTGCCAGTGTGGGAGGAGCTGGCGGTGCGGGCGTCGGCGCTGGTGCCAGCGGAAATGCTGGCGCTACCGTGAAGGCGGGTGCGGGCACCAGTGTGGGAGGAGCCGCTGACACTGGTGCTGGTGAAGCTACGACGACTGCAACTGGCAACGGCGGCACCAAAACGGGTGTCAGTGCTGCTGGTACCGCCAGCAATGCGACGACCCAGAAGGGCTACCGCATGCTTCGCTCGGAGTGAAGCATTTGAAGTATCGAGTTCAGATTTTCGTTTTGTTTTGAGCGTGCGCTGGCTATTGACTCGCCTACAAACGCACCCGTCCAACTCCGCGTTCATGTCGATGTAAACGTTTGTGTAGTATCACGGAAAAATAAAAGGTTTTGCAATTGCAGTGACGTTAGTAGAGAGTTGCTCGACATTGTGCTGCCCCACGGTTCAGGTACTGGCGTTGATCCGCCACAACCGACTGAAAGGTATCAGCACCAATCGAATATACCTGTCGCCAACTTCTTCTCGTATCGAACGATGCGGTGGGGGCGTCTGTTACTTCTTCCACGCGGGAGTGGTCATGTGCGCACCGCGACCTCGACCTCCAGGGCCTGGGGCCACTTGTTGCGGACCAGAGTTGTTGGCACCGAACGACAACTGCATAGGTTCTTCAGACGAGAAGCCGAATCCAGCGGGCACCCCAGCAGCGTTAGGTGGCGAGTTAATGCCGTAGTTCTCTCCGTAGAACTCGTTGACCAACGCAGCAGCCCACTTAGACAGGTGCTCTTCGCTGCACTCGAACTGCACGGTCTCCAGCGCATCAATGCCCTCGTTCACCTCAACGAGCGAAACACCGCGAGGGGCCACACGCAACACGTTCTCGATGAACCTCAGCGAGTTGCCGACAATTGCCACGTCTGCCGCAGTGAGGAGGTGCAAGAAACCCTTGAGGACGTCCAGCGCTAGCATCTTCTCCATGTGCGCCGCACTCGTAAGTGCGATATTAGTCAGCGCAAATGCCACCTCGCGACGCACCTCGTAGCTACCGTCCTTGAACTGCTGTCCCAGAAGAGGGAGCAACTGCGCCTGCATCAGCAGCTCCACAACCGGAGCTTCAGTTGCAGCCAAATTCGAGATCACCCACGCTGCCTCAGCAGCCAGAGTTTTCTGCTGCGCTCCAGCCGCAGCGGGCTGAAGGAACTCGTGCAGCTTCGGCAACACCACCGAGTCTGCGCTGAGCAAGCGTCGAACGTACGGCATCTGCCACTCGTCCATATGGTGGTCCGGCGAGCCGCAGCAAATGTTGCCAAACACACGCAGGATGGGGGTCAGCAGCAGCTCGTTGTTCGTGGAAAAGTAGGGCAGCAGCAGATCCACGAGTCCGTTCTCCAGCATGAGCTTCAAGTACTCCTCCTCGCGGGCAGTCAAGAAGCTCAGCAGCCAGGCGACTTCGACCACGATATCCTCAGAGAAAGAACCAGGCGAGCTGGGCTGAGACAGTCCACGGACCACCACCGGAATGATACCGGCGTCGACGAACGGCTTGGCTGGGGTCTCGAATCCACGAGCCAGATTGGACAACGCCCAAGCGCTGGTCTTGGCCAGCTCCTTCTCGCTTGGGTTGCTCAGCAGCTTGACCAGCGGCACCACTGCTCCGTTGGCAATGAGCTGCTGACGGAACTCCTCACAGTCTGCCGCGATGTTGCCCAGCACCCAGGCGGCGTGTTCCGCCAGAGAGTGATTGGACCCTTCCAGGAATTGCAGCAGGCGCGGCACCGCCGGCAGCACCAGCTTCGTGTGTTCATACTGGCCGCTTGCAATGTTGGTGAGACACCACAAGATCTCGCGGTACACTTCTCCGCCCGTGCGGGTGGCACTGGCCAGCGGCGAGGCCGAGTTGAGCAGCGACACCATGACGGGTACAATCTGCCACAAATAACAATCACAATTCACCACAAATAAGATGACAAAAACCGCATTTTAGTCCCCACTGTGTCCCGATCCAAGTGTCCCATTGACACACAATTTGGTCGACAAGACACTTCAACAGGACGCTACAGCCCGGACACGCACCCCGGACTCGATGATCTGCTCCACGGCCTTGTAGTCGTTCTCGTGCGTGGCCAGCAGCACGCGGATCTCCTTGAGCGTATCGAAGCGCGCCTGGCTCTGGGCCGCCGACGCGTTGGTCGTGTCCCCCAGCACCTGCACCAGCTCGGCGATGCTGCGGCCCGTGAGCGGCGGCTGGTCGGCCGACATGAGGCGGCGCCGCTTGGTCTGCACGGCGGCGCGGCGCTTGTCCTTACGCACCTGCGTGGTAGTGCGCTGGCGCCGCGCCTTCAGCGCGCGCGACTCGGCGGCCGCGTCGTGCTTCTTGAGCGAGCTGCGCGGCGTGCGGGGCGCCATTTTGGATCTGCAAAAAAAAACTGCGAAATGGTCGGCCGACTGCTGCGACTCTAATTTTGGTACGACCAAAAATACTAGATAGATATAATTAGAGCGGACTAAAAAAAGGTCGATAGAGTGCGGGTGATATTTAAACGTGTTTGTAGGCGCTAACCGGTGAGGGCGTTAGTTGCTGGCGTCGTTGTTGTCTAGCTCGGCGCCTGGGTTCGGGTTCTGGATCACGATGAGCGCGTACTCCTTGTCTGCAGCAGCAACAAACAGCAGAGACAGTTAGATCTGGTAGCACAGGTGATCCCATAGTTATGCGGTACCTGGTGCGATCATGATCTCGTGCTTCTTGGAGCGGATGCGCAGGAACGTCATGTCGTTCGTCGGGTCCAGCGTGCGGATGGTGGACTTGGCCTTGGCCGCCAGCTGCGAGATGAGCGCCGCGTGGTCCATGGCGAACTCCTCGTCGCTCGTGCTCGAGTAGATGGGGACGCCCTCCTGGTTCACGATGAGCACGGCCTGGACGCCCTTGTGGCTCTTGATGCGCTTGATGGTCTCCTCGGCTTCGTATCCTGGCTGCAAACATAGTAGCAGCAGGTGAGGAAGGAGGTTAGTAGGCTGGTGGGGACGCAGACGCTAGAGCAGCAGCGCTGACCATGACGGCGGTGTCCTTCGGAGCTCCTCGATGAATGTATCCGCCGCTTTGCTGGAAGGTCGCACCAATAGAAATGTTGCACCAAGGCGGTTGTTGCGTCAGGTGTGGACCACACTGATATAGTAAGTGCTGGGATCCCATGCAACATTTTTTTCACAAGGGTTTTTGCTATGTTCTGTCATCGTTTCAATTTCGTTTTTCAGTGATGTACTTTTTTATTGAAGTCACTTAGCTATCCCGTGGGGGATCTCAATCTGGGCAATTCCACGGGACGGCTATACTCTTTAGGCCGTCCGGTTTACGGCTTCGTAGTCGTCGAAGGATTATCCTACGGGTCGTGAGCCACTGCCTGCACTTCTCATCTGTCCATGTTGTAGAATGCCAGCAGGTTGGACGAACTCCAGCCCATCCAGGAAAAGACCCTATATTGGGCGTTGCTCAATCCGTTTGCTCAAGAACTGGGCGGATGCTGGTTGTCAAAGGCCCTTCGGACTACTGTCCATGCAATAATACATGTACGATACGTATCACCATCGACAGCTACAACAAGTACACATGTACATGTAAGCTTACATGAAAAATGACGGGGATCGAGAGCGAAAACAACGAACTGCCCTTCCTTGTCTTACTTCATGTACCCCGTATAATATCTTTTTCCCATAACTTCTGCAATCTTCGATCGCCGTCGTCAGCAGTGCCAGAGAGAATCCTAGATCGCGCAACATTTGCAGTTGTTTCAGTGTCAAGGCAGCAGTACACTGTGCAATAGAGTCCTCGTTTTTGACATCACTGTTCGGCGTGACTAAACACTGACTAATGTTACATGTACTTCTCGGCGTGACTAAACACTGTGCATGCAGACATTCAAATATTTTAATTTAATCGATTACATTCGTCGTTACCATCTATCGGTTTGGAGAAACGAGCTCGTTGTCTACAGCACCACCTTTAGGTCGCGGTGTCGCTGTACTTTAGCCAGATTTTGAAACCACCCCAAACTCGTACGTGTACTCTACGTGACGTACACACCTCTGTGCCTTTGTACAACATGCGAAAACAAGGCCCGGTGTAACCGGCTGGGATGGAATCACACAAGTCCGTGCAATTGATAACGATCCGGTTTTGCAGTTCGAGGGAGAATCTCTCACTTCTCAATTTTACTACAAGTCGGACACGGAAACCGGAGACATCTCGATGAAGTTCTACGCCTTCTTGGCTGCAGCGCTGATCGCTGCTGCCCAAGCTAAAAATGTTCTTCAAAGCCAAGACGCCTCTCAAGCCTCCCAAGCCAAGGACATCGTCCAGAAGAAAGGCCTTTCCACGCCGAAGTCGACTGTAAAGTACCTGGACATCTCGGAGGGTCTTGCCACCAAGTACCCGATGCCCACGGGCAATGTGACAATCAAGCCAACGAGACCAGACCCACGGGAAACGGAGCCCCCAACACCAGCGTCCACCCTGCCACCAACCCCTGCGGCGGCCTTCAAACTTCAGGCAACCCCTCCGGCGGATGCAGAGGTTCTGGCCACGGCTCGCAAGTCTACGGACGCGCGGGCTGGCACAACGACGCGTGGGCTATCATGTACTCCTGGTACTTCCCCAAGGACTCGCCGTCGTCGAGAATGGGCCACCGCCACGACTGGGAGCACGTCGTTGTGTGGATCAACAACCCGGACTAGTGTACTCCCTCTACACTGACAGTATAGTCAGCTATACAGGCAAATAACAGTTAGTTAGTGTCTAGTAAATTCTGCTAACATGTAAGCGCCGAACGAGCGATACCAATTTTCGTCGGATCTTACTAAATGTTCTGAATAATTTCTCCTTTGGCATTTTTGATGACCTTCACAATTGGAATCATGGTCCGGATACATTCTCTCGAGGATGGGCATCAAGACCGCAAAGTGTTTAGATTGCTTCAGTTTAATGTATCCCATATTGCATGTTTGTTCTCCTGCAACTAACTCGTCCACTTACAGTCAGCTAACATGCCACTAACAGTTAGTTAGTGTCTAGTAAATTTTACTAACAGCGAAACGCCCCACACTAACCCGGACGTACCGGAGCCCAAAATCCTGGGTATTTCGGCGTCGGCCCATAGCGGGTACAAGAAATATTCTACACCTCCCGAAAACCTGGACGGCAACAGTGTGAAGGTCAACTATGAAGACGGTTGGCCGATCAACCACGCGCTGGACACCACCGATAAGGCTGGTACTTTCCAAGACCTCATCATGTGGGAGCAGATGACGGAAGACGCCCGTAGAGCTTTGAACTCGGTGAGTTTTGGTAAGGCCAACACGCCGATGAACGATGGGAACTTCCGCTCGAAGCTCGACAAGGCCTGGCCATTCTGAGTGCTGTAAGAGGATCAGAAGTGTACGTTCGTCGATAAGGCGTTGGAGTGAAATATATACTTTCGTTATGCCCGACATCGCACTGGTTACATGAAACTTTGATGCTGCCGGATAATGAAGTGACTATCCACTTGGTAAAAAGTAAATCAGAGAGTAATCAATCGGAGACACATGATTATGGCTTCGCCAAGAAAATGGCTGCAGTGTGGGACGGGTTTTCTCGTGTGCTTGAAGCACTTTATTCAAGTAAATTCTTGAAAAAATGTCTGCAGTGTGGGACAGGTTTTCTCGTGTGTCAAGTAAATTCTTGGAAGACAATTCTTGAAACACCCGAACAGCGAAATGGTGCACGAAAATAAACGGCTGAAGGTGTCAACTCCTGCACTTGCAAAGAGTCCGCAGATCTCCCACGTAGACACAAGTGAGTGGCCTGCGCTCCCACTGCTCACAGCCGCGCGTCTGGTTTGTCGCGAGCGTCTTCACGTAAATGGAGACAACAGTGTGCTTCGAGTGGTCGATTCCTTTCTGGATGAACTCTCAGAGTCGTTGACTTTGACCACTGCGTACAAGATGTCGGGTGGCAGTCTGCGCTTGCTCCAGTATATAGCTGCCCACGAATCCGCGACGAAGGATTTGTTTCTCCGGCGGTGGGACGTTAACGCCGTGACAGGGCAAGCAGCAGCACGTGGAGATTTACAAACGTTGAAATGGGTCGCCGATAGCTATTTACCCGGAGAATTCCTCACGGAAGTCGTCGCTGAAGCTGCGTCTAACGGCCACTTGCACGTTCTGATATGGTTATGGGAGAATAATCGCGACGGAGGCTACTGGGGAGGAGTTGAGGTGGCCGGGGCTATCCTTAACCATCAGCAGGACGTTGTGGACTGGTTACGAGGAAATGTTGCGCTGAGACCTGGGTGTGCCCAGTACTTGGTCAAGCCAGCAGCAGAGTGTGGGATCTTGGGGGTCGTGCAGTGGATCTACGAGAATTTTGAGCTCCAAATGGTGGATGCTCTTAACGCAGCGGCGTTGAAAGGCCAGTGGGAAGTCATGCGATGGTGTCTGAATAATGCTAACCAAGAGGCATTGGATGATGCTCTCCAGTATGGATTCATTTACTTGTGCCCCGCGGAGTTTGGTGACCTGGATATGCTCAAGTGTCTATTTGGTCAAGGGCTAGTGCCAGAGCCTGTTGCAGTTCTCGAGGCGGCTGCCAAACACGGTCATTTGGACATCATCAAATACCTCGTTGAAGGACAAGAGATTGGAGATACAGGTAGCGCATTTTATCGAGCTACGAACTACGGACACCTGGATGTGCTGAAGTACTTGCACGAAAAGATGCCAGACGACTGCAGTACCTCGCTTTTGGATGCTGCTGCCCACGCAGGATTGATGGAGATTGTTCAGTGGCTTCACGAGAATACCCGAGCTCGCTGCACCTTGTACGCCATGGATGGAGCTGCTGGCAATGGACATCTTGAAATGATGCGATGGCTTCATGCTAATTACACGGAAGGATGTACCTCGCTAGCGATGGACTGCGCAGCTAGACGTGGCCATCTTGATGTCGTCAAGTGGCTTCACGAAAATCGAAATGAAGGTTGCACACAAGATACCATGAAAATCTGCCCTGGACGTGGCAACTTAGATATGGTCAAGTGGCTGCATGCTAACAGAAGTGAAGCGTTTAATCTTGATGGAGCGATGGACGCAGCCGCAGCGAATGGCCATCTGAATGTGGTGCAGTGGCTCCTGGAAAATCGCAGCGAAGGATGCACTACTGAAGCTATGGATGGAGCTGCTGGAAGCGGGCATCTTGATGTAGTGAAATGGCTGCACGAGTACCGTCAAGAGGGGTGCACGACTAAAGCAATGGATGTTGCAGCTGCGAACGGGCACCTGGAAATGGTGAAATGGTTGCACACCAATCGAGACGAGGGCTGCACAACGAATGCAATGGATGGAGCAGCTGCAAATAACTACTTGAAGGTGGTCAAGTGGCTGAGCCGGAACCGCTCCGAGCGGTGCACAGTGTTGGCTCTTGAATGGCTTTTTAGCAAGTCGACACGCCTCGACACGGCGGTGTACATGTTCTCCGAATTTCCAGAATGCCGTACGTTTCATCTGGGAGTGAAGTTTGAAGTTGCATGGCTCGAAGTGGTGGAGTGGCTGGTTGAGAATGCTCGTACTGCGCTGGTCGGATGCACACTCGAAGTGAAGTCATGGAACTGGCACGTTTGTGACTGGCTTCGGAAAAACAACTGGAAACTGGTAGACCAAGACAAGGTTTTCTCGTGCTTTGTTCTGCCTAGCGAGTTAGGCGAGGGAGCTCAGCAGAATTCGATGGACTAGACATGAGGGAGATACGAGAATCTGCTACCGTTTAACAGACTGGAAATGCATTCAGACCAGCCGTTCTGCACGAACATTGGGTTGTAGAAGGCTAGAATGTCGTGCACGGCGAGTGTAGGAGGCTGGTTGGTAGAATTGAGAATGAAAGAAGTTGGAACGTGGCTCTACATGCACAAGTTTGCGTTATATTTGAAGTATGAAATGGGTACCAATTTCGCTGCCAGCAACAACCATGCTGGGGAAAGTTTGAGAGAACGACTTTATTTTTCATTTTCTCCTGAAATGGACAAACTCCTCTGATTGGTCGTTCCATTTTTGCTCACCCCTTTCCCTATTTTAAACCAAAAACAACGACTCGACCGCTCGTCCACCAGCCAGACGCAGACCACCAACCAGAGGAGACCTCCTCAACTTGGTCTCAATTCCATCCAGTCTCCGCCATGCTGGCCATGGCCCCACGTGCTACGGCGCTGCCGTCGGGTGGGTCGTCCGCCGCGTCTTCGGTCTTCAAACCCTCCGCCCAAGTGGTTAACACTAGCCTAACCGACACGACGAAACCAGCCAATGACACGCTTCCGTTCAAGGCGCAATGCAAATCGGCCGTTGCCCTGGTGAATGAGCGCCGCATCGACTTCGTGCGCGCCCGCAACGTGCGCGTGATTGGCCGGCTGGAAGATACGCAAAAGCAAAAGAAAGAGAAGAAAGAGACCAAGCAACTCACGAGCGTGGAGGCGGTAGAGCGGGTGCTCACGTGGCAACATTCCAAGAAAATCGGTCCGGGCTTCGCCAATTTGGGCAACACTTGCTACCTCAACTCGGTGTTGCAGTGTCTCGCGTACACGCCGAGCTTCGCCCAGTTCTTGCTGGAGAAAGAGGTGTTTGCGTCGTTCAACGGGGGAATGTTGCCATCAAGCGGCAAAAATGGCAACAAGTTCGGCAAAAATGGGTTCGGCAAAAACGGGTTTAACACCTCTGGCGGAAACGGGTTTTGCAGCGTGCGTGCCATGTCGCGCCTGTTGCAGTCCGTGCACGGCAACAACGCGGCCAAAGTCTTGCAGCCCAAGGAACTGGTCATGAACGTGCGCCACATCTCCAAGAGCTTCCGCATCGGGCGGCAAGAAGATTCGCACGAGTTTTTCCGCCTTTTGCTGGACTCGATGCAACGCTCTTGCCTGCGCAAGGCCAACATCAAAAGTGAAACTCACTCGGCCGCCTCCACCACGTTCGTGCACCGTATCTTCGGCGGCAAGTTGAAGAATTACCTGAAATGCGCCAAGTGCGGATACGTTTCGGAAAGATTCGACGACTTTTTGGACCTCTCGCTCGAAATTGCCAATGGTGTTAACACTGTCAAAGGTGCACTTAAACATTTTACGGCAATTGAGACGCTGGACGACCGCAACGCGTGGAAATGTTCCAGTTGCGGCAAACCCAGTCGCGCTGAGAAAGGGCTGACTATTGCCGAGTGCCCCAATGTGCTCATGATCCAGTTAAAGAGGTTCGACCTCATGTTCGGCAAAATTAAGAGGCACATCGAGTTTCCTCGCGCTCTGGACATTGCCTCGGGGATGAGCAAAAACTGCGAAGACCGTCGTCGCGGCCGCACCAAGTACGAATTACACGCAGTTTTAGTGCACGCCGGGTTCTCCACGGACTGTGGTCACTACTACGCGTTCGTCAAGGGTTCGTCCGGCCAATGGTACGAGATGAACGACGACAGCGTGAGGTGGGTGAGTCTCGACACGGTCTTGCAGCAGAAGGCGTACATGCTCTTTTACTCGCGGGTGTTGCCCATTTCCGAGCGTCCGAAGCCCAAAGCCAATGAGGAACAAGAAGTGAAAGCAAAAGCTAAAGAGATGGTGGCAAACGACAAAAAGGAGGAGGAGGTGCCCGAAAAGGTTGCTACTACTTCTGCAACAGCGAAGCCGTTGCTGGCGAAGACGAACGAGTTGGACATGAACGGGTTCCTCGCCAGTCTCAAGACGACGGTCACCACTGGTGAGAATGGGGATAAACCGTTGGTGGTGGTGCCGGCGAAAACCAATAAGCGGAACAAGACGGTGGTGACCTTCAAGGTCACGACCAAGTCGTCACCGAACACGGAGCCCCTTGTCGCGGCTCACCGGATGAAGCGCGCATTAACGCCTAGTTTCGGTGGTCGTGTGGGTCGGCTGCACAGGTTCGGGCCGGCGTCCTGGAAGACTTGTCCGCGTCTCGTGATGACGCGATCGGTGACGGAGTTGCCGGTGGAGTCTGCGCCGGTGGCTGCCACTGCGTCTGCGCCGGTGAAACCCAACGGGGGTACAAAAGTTCCGTTCGACCCGCGGCAGCTCAAGAAAATCGGCGTGCGCAACGCGGCGTTGTTCGGCCGCGAGGTGGACAAGTGGGCGGGTGAGACGGACGTCGAGTCCGCGGAGACCACGAGCGGCAGCGACGCGGCTTCGACGGCCGACAGCGCGCTGGCCGCCAAGCACGACCGCGTGCTCAACGCGCTCAAGCAGGAGGACTGGAAGCACCGCAACGCCGGCCGCCAGGACTACTGGGACGAGACCCTGGACACGGGCAAGGTGAAGAAGGTGAAAAAGCGCAAGGAGTTCGTCGCGAACGAAGGCCGGAAAAACGTCTTCCAGACGACGCTCATGCGCAAGAAGAACGAGGCCAAGCGCCCGCGCACGGCCTTAGAGCTAAAACGCTAGCAGTAGAGACAAAAGTGACGGGGAAGACCTCCGATTCATGCACATTACCAAAACCTTGTTCAAAACGTCGAAGTTGAAGTGGCCAAAATTCAGTAACGAACGACTCGACGAGTCCAGCGTGGCAGTGAGTGAATCTATTGAAGGGGTGCCTGTAGTCTCCTGTGCGCTCGGTGGTGCTGGAAAACGTTTTTGATCATGGACAGTGACGAGCAACAGTCTGTAGCTGACGATGAGAAGCAGCAGGAACGAGAAGAAGAAGCTCCCGAAGTGTCTTCTGACGGACCAGCTACATCCGACGAGGCGGAGGAGCCTGCAACACCCGTGAAAACACTAGGAGAGCCGTCGTCCGTGTCGGAGATGGCGATGGCCGAGTTCCTCCGCGCGTCGTCGGAGCAGCTCGAAGGCAGCGAATTCTCGCTGCTCGTGGTGCTGCAGCCCGACAACGTGAGGCATCGCGTGACTGTCACAGCTGAGACCACGATCGGAATGCTGCGTAAAATGCTGTGCTCCGACCTGCAGCTCAACGCGGAGCTCGTGAGCTTCCCAGACCTTCGAGGCCCTCGTGACACGGACCAGAAGGAGGACGAATTGCCACTCTCAGCGTACGGTCTGTTTAATGGCAGCGCGGAGTGCACACTCGAAGCTTACGTCGCGAGACCGCCAACCACTAGTGACTACGTCATGCCAGACCGTATCCAAGTTCAGGTCTACAACGGTGAGTGAGCTGGTTGAGAGCGACTGCGTATTGAAGCTGACATTGAATCGCTGTGTGTGACGCAGAGGAGACCGATAGCACCAGTATAATTACTGTCGAGATCGACAAGTTTACAGGCCAGAAGCCGTATCTCGGAGGCTTCAGACACCGCAAAACGCAACAGCATTTCCATCACGCATCCACACAGGTAAACGGTTCATGTGTAGTCCGAATGGAGTTAGGCGACTAAGCGTTTAGTGTTGGTGTTTGTGTTTGGTAGACGATTTTATCGCGAGCACGACGCAACATGGGACCGGTGCGATTCCATCGCGAGACCCAGACACAAGAGCTTGTCACTAGATCTCTGCAGACGCACCGCGAGTCAGGCACGCAGATGTCTCGGCGTGACCTGCAGCTGGACGAATCGTTCGACCGTCACGTCAGCGCGCGGCCGTACTTCGACTCGTACCAGCTCGATAGTCTGCGTGAAGACTCGGTGCTGCTCATGCAGCGTCTGTGGCGCGGGTTTCGAGCTCGGTTGTATGTTTTCAACATCCGCGAGCAGCGCCGCCGCGTGAGTAAACTCGCCGAGATCGAGGCCCAAGAGAACGAGACCGAAGACGTCAACCGCCAGCGCCGTGAAGTGAATCGGCGGATGCATCCGAACACCGTCAGCGACTTCGAGGTGCTGTACAACGAACTGGACAAGTGGCGGCAAGTGGAGTGCCGCAAGGTCCGAGAGCAGAGAGAACTGGACCCGAGCGAGAGGCAGCGCGCGCTCGATGCGATTTTGTCGAAGGAGACCAAGCTGCTGCAAACCATCGACCGCCTCAAACTCACAGCCACGGACGCCAACCGCAAGCAGCGCATCGAAGCTATGCTGCAGTTCATGGCACGTCCCAAGCAGTGGCAGATGAGTGACGGTGGCATCAAGGAGGTGCACACGCCCTTCACTGTGCGGGCCAAGGAGCTCCTGGATCTGTATCACGGGCTACGGACGCCCTTGAGTTCGGTCGACGAGCGCTTGGACATGCTGCTGCACATCAAGTGGACCGTGCAGGAGTTCGACTGCGCGCTCACTCGCGAGCTCGTGGAGCTCATCGATCGCGAGGCAGATATGCTTAGTCGTGGACGGAAGGAGAAGAGTCTCGAGGGACTGCGCAAGCGGCTGACGAACCTGTTCCTGCAGTTCATCGAGACGCCAGAGTTCAACCCGGAGGCTGCCGCGCTCAAGCACGCGCGCGCTTAATCTATCAAACTCGCTTTTCTTCCTACATTGTTTACCATTGCATCACTACTAACGTTTTGGGAATTTTCTGATTGAAAAGATTAGCACCGCGAGTTCTAGCCACCAACCAGCACTTAAGAAAAAGCGACAAGAGCCACACGATGTGTTCTCAACTCGCCCGTTTAGAGACGACGGAGTGGCCTTCGTTTCCAGTGCTAACCGTTGCGCGTCTTGTGTGCCTCAAGTGCCTTCCTTCCAATGGAGACGAAAGTCTGCAACGAGTTATCGACGGATTTCTGGACCAAGTGTCGGGGTCGCTGTCATTATCCGAAGCCTACCAGGAGTTGAACGGCAGTCTTCGGCTTCTGCAGTACCTGGCGGTTCGAGAACCGACCATGAACCCAATTCTCCGTCGGTGGATCTTTAACAACGCTGCTGGTCTTGCAGCAAAACGCGGCGATCTTGAGTCTGTGCGATGGCTGGCTGAAGTTTATATGCCGAGGGAATTTCTCGTGGTGGCGGTGAAAGACGCAGCTTCGGGTGGCCATTTGCACATTTTGCAGTGGTTGTGGGAGAACCATCGCGGCAGGTGTTGCTGGGGCTGGATGGAGTTGAGTAGTGCCATTGAAGAGGAACACCACGACGTAGCAGAATGGCTCCGGTCTCACGTTTCTCCTCGACGAGAGGGCGCTCACATGATACTCAACGCGGCTGCAAGATTTGGTGATCTTGTGACTCTGAGGTGGGTGTACGAAATGTTTAAACTCGACATGGCCGAACCACTTCGATTGTCCTTGCAGCATCGTCAATGGGACTTGGTGTCTTGGGTTCTTGAAAATTGTGATGACGAGCTATCAGAGGAAAATCGTGTACTTGGCTTCTACCCGGCAGTGAAAGGACAATACTTGCACGAAAAGAAACTGGATTCTTGCCGCGAGTCGAGCTTGGATGATGCCGTTCGGGCGGGATCTCTCGAGGTGGTTCAGTGGCTTCAAGAGAATACCAACGCGTATTTCTCAGCGACTGCTTTGGACGGAGCTGCTGAACTTGGGCATCTCGAGATAGTGAAATGGCTTCTTGCGACTCGAACCGAAATGGGTCGCACGTCAGCAATGCACATGGCGACTGTACACGGTCACCTGGAGGTCGTGAAGTGGCTTCACGAGAACCACAAGGAGACTTGCTGGCGAAGTACCATGAAGAGCTGCGTTATACGTGGTTACCTTGATGTGGTGAAATGGTTGCACGCTAATAGACACGAGCGCTTTGTTCTGGATGAAGTGATGGATGAAGCTGCTGCAAATGGCCATTTGGAAGTCTTGAAGTGGTTTCACGACAACAGCAACGACGAATGCACAACGGATGCTATCGACGGAGCGGCTGGGAATGGGCATCTTGACGTGGTCAAGTGGTTGCATGAGCATCTTAAAGCAAAGTGTACCACGCGAGCAATGGATAACGCAGCTAGCAATGGACACTTGGAGGTGGTGAAATGGTTGCACGCCAATCGAGACGAAGGCTGCACTACACATGCTATGGATATGGCAGCGGCTGGGAAACACCTTAACGTTGTGAGGTGGCTGTGCCACAACCGTTCGGAGGGATGTACGGCGTATGCGATCGAAGTGTCTTTTACTCTTGTTCGACAGGAACCGTGTCTGGAGATAGTAGAGCTGCTGTTCTCGAATTTCCCAATATGTCGGAGATTTCGATTCCCGTATCGGTTCGTTACTTCACGAGTCGAAATTGTGGAATGGCTGCTTGACCGTGCCCCTAGTGTGCTAATCGGATGCGCACTTGAGGCCAGTCCCTGGAATTGGTACCTCTCTGACTGGCTTCGGCGGCGCGGCCGTAAGTGATGGTAGGCGTCGCTGGCACACTTTGCTGCGGCATTGTCGTATTGTTATGGCACGAGCACAAGTAACAGAATAAACGCTTGACTGGAAATACTAGCAATACACTAGCAACGATTTTCAAGGATTACGTACGACGCAGACACTTAACTTTGAACACTCGACACGACTTCACATCAAAATGCAACGTACTTCCCCCAAGTACCAGGCTCACGGGGTGAGCTCAGTTCTGGCTGACGTTTTCATCCCTCGAGGGAACTGGAGTTGTCGAGTTGGACGAACCACCAGCAACTTCGGCAACTGACGGGGCAGTGGCAGGCGCTCCCTCCTTGCGGGTGATGGCTTGCCCGCCACTGGTGTTTGGCGTTGCTCCATTGGAGTTGGGGACGCTCGAAGCTGTGGAGGTGTCGACCGCACTTGGCGCACCGTTGGCTCCAGCCCCAACTCCAGCGGGTCCCGTAGGCGTCGACGTTCCAGCACCAGTCGTTGCGGTCACCGACGTGGACTTGTCAGCACTGCCGCCAACGTTCACAGCGATGGGTTGTCCGTCGCTGGTTTTCGACACGGAGTGAGTCTTTCCGTTCGAATCGGTGATAGTTGCGCTCACGGACGCTCCACTGCTCGTCGATGGGAGTGGTCCTGAGGCGGTCGGCGTCGCCGGGTTAACTCCCGTCGAGGCGCCGAAGTTTGCGCCAGTGTTGTCGCCAACGTTGACATTGACGAGCTGGCCGTCGCTGGTTTTGGACATAGTGCGAGTCACCCCGTTGGAGTCGGTGACACTAGCGCTCACGGATGCGCCCCCTCCAGTGGGAAGGAGCGGAGCCGAGGCTATCGTTGTAGTGGCGTCGACCCCCGTTGGGGGGCAACAACACTGCTGCCAATGTTGGTCTGGCCGTTGATGGTCTTAGACACGGTGCGAGTTTGCCCGTTGGAGTCGGTGACACTGGCGCTCACGCCGCCCGTCGATAGGAACGATCCTGGGGATGTCACCGTCGTTGCGTCAACCCCCGTTGAGGCGCCGACGTTCCTGCCAGCGTTCTCTCCAACGTTGACATTGATGGGTTGGCCATCGCTGGTTCTCGACACCGAGCGAGTCACTCCGTTGGAATCGGTGACGCTAGCACTCACGGATGCACCACCTCCCGTCGATGGGAGGGGTCCTGAGGCTGCCGTCGTAGTGGCCCCCGTGGATGTGGCTTCTGTCGACGCGGTTCTGCCAGCATCAGCATTGGTAGTCGCACCACCCGCCTGGTTACCGATGCCTCCAATGCCATTGGTAGTGGCGCCGCCGTTGCCTCCTGCACCACCGACCCCAGGTCCACCAGAGATGCCAGTACTCGCGCCTGTCCCAGCCACACCGGTGTTGCCGACACCAGCTCCAGCAGTGATCGCACCTCCTTTCGTATAACCGGCAGCAGTGTTCGCGCCGGCACCCAACGGTGTAGTAGCCCCGAGTGTGCCGAAGGTTTGGGCGGTTTCGATGCGCGCGCTCACTTCCCCGGAGAGCACGAGTCCGACGACGCATAGAGCGGCAAGAGTTTTGCAAGACAACATGATGTGGATCGTGGGTGATTGCCTCGTTGTCGTAGCTTGAGGAGGCTCTTGCGAATTGGAAAATGGTGATCGTCGAAGTGCTCAAAAGTTCGTTGAGTGAGGAGCTGGTGAGGTCACACAGACCAGCAATGGCATTGAAGAATTCAAGGCATCGGTGTGCGCAGTCTTCAGGTCAAGATACGGTGGTCGTTCGCTCATGTTGCCACCACGTCAGAGACTTGATGGATTCCAGTCTGCCATCGTGAAGTCATGCATACCGTATCGATCTTGCTTGGCTTGATAAACCGCGCTTCTACTATTCGACTGAGACCATTTAGGGGCAGTTTGCTATTTTATTTTGCGATGCGGTGAAACAGGCTGCTGATGAACACCAAACAGCTTCAAGAGTGATAGCCCGAGAGCGACAACAGCGGGGTTGGTACTGTGGTGTTTACCACCAGTTTTGCCAGCATCTGCTTTTTAATGCTTACAATTGTATTGGCGAAGTTGAAGTTATATTGGGGTGAAGCAAGCTGCCAGGTTCTCACCAACTCATGGGTGAATGTACCATCGACATAGACCATCGAGAGGAGCGTCAATTATCCTAGCGTTTGCGCAAGATTTTGGTGAGTACAGTCGAGCATCTTGGTGTGCAAACGGTTGAAGCAGCCGTTCGCCAATGGTCCGCATATCTTTTGCGTAAGCTGGTCAACACGTGGACCGCGGTGGACGGTCCTCCAACTTCAGCGTCGTCCTGCGATCAGAGATCTACGTTCATTTATAATACACCGACAGATTACGCGGCGGGCAGATATGTGTTTTACACGATTTACTTGACTTTCGGTGTGAAGCTATTCGATCTGCTACAGCTTATCATGCCGCCGAAGGTTGTCGCCGTTCAGTGCAAGAACTAGCCGCTGTCTTCAGGTGTCGCTTCCGCAATCATCTTCGCTAGGCCAGCCACGCCGTCCTCTAGGGTGGTCTGGCCGGTTTGACACAGACATACAGTAAGCAAAGAAGAGGGCCCCCAATTTGATGCTGTCCTTGCTTGAAGTTCAATCTGAGCTCGCATGCAGAACTCAAGTTCGTAGTACAGGACCTACAATACTTGGTACATTCATGAATTGCCAAGTCGGATCGTAGGCAAATGCAAGTGCAGGAACCCGACAACAACCGAGTCGGTTCGGTTGTTGTCGGGTTCCTGCACGGTTAAACCGACCATAAGCATGCAGTTTGGCAAACTGAGTTTACTCACTCGAACTTCAGGTGCAAAAATTACGAAAGACATTCCCCTACCGGTACCGACACAACTCAAAGATCCTTACCATGGCAGCTCTGACACAGGGATCTGAGAGTCCAAGTTAAAGAACTTGCTCGTGCTGTCGAGCGTCAGCTGGGCGATGAGGCTCGTCATAGCGGCCACGCTGTCCGAGGGCTTCAGCGTCGCCTTGCCCTGGGTCATGTCGGTGTCAACGTAGCCAGGGTGCAGCGACACGACCGCGATGTTGCTGTCGCGCAGCTCGACTGCCAGCGAGCGGGTGATCATGTTGAGCGCAGCCTTCGAGGAGCCATACCCGTAGATGGCATCCTTATACAAAGCTGCGGTCTCCGGTGTGCAGTTGCTGATGCTTCCCAGCAGCGACGATAGCTGGACAACGATGGCGACCCCATGGACCTTCGCAGCGAGCTGCAGGTTGGGCAGCAGCGTGCGCGTGACGAGGAACGGTCCGGCGGCGTTGACCTCGAACTGGCGCATGAGCGACTCCTTGGTAGAAGAAGCGAGTCCGCCAGGGAGGCCGATCCCCGCATTGTTGATGAGCAGTCGATGGCGACGCCCTCCAGTTGACGGGCCGCCTCGACGATGGAGGGCTCATCGGCCGTGTCCACAATGACGATCTTGAACGGTGACAGCGCTGTCAACTGGGAAGCGGAACAATTAAGGTGGGTGAGTACGCTGGATGGGAAGTCCCGGGTTGCATCGTATCGTGATACCTTTTCTCTGTTGCTGTTCGCGCGAGCCGTGGCGATGACGTTCCAGCCAGCCTTGACGTAGTGCTCGACGAAGGCCAGACCGATGCCGCGCGTGCTTCCCGTGATGAGAACCGTCTTCTTGGTGGATGCCATGGGGAGGAGGAAGGTCTTGAGCGCTCGAAGCTTTTTCGAAAGTGAGGTCGTTCCCAGAGACTGGGGGGTTGATAATCACAGCCCCCGCTGTCTTCATTGACTCAGACCGAGTGCTACTGCATACAGGATACATGAAAGAGATTCCTGGGATGGAGCTCAGCAACGGAAATGCATGCGGCTCGCTTACGTCCCATTTCCAAGTGTCAAAACGTATTGACGGCATCTTGACATCACACCACCAACACAAGAGCACCAAAATGCAAAAATACGTTGGCAAAAGTTGCAGTCGGCAATGTATCCATGTGCGGCACAGTGTACCACTGCCCCCATTTCCACCAATCCAGCCGGCGTCGCGCCGCTTTTCAGCCAACCGCGGTCCCTTTCAACGAGCGCCATCTGTCCTCGCTGCATTCTTGACGTTGACTCGCGCCCTCGGACAGCAACGACAAGCAGCCATGCGCTACGACCAGCAGCAGCACCAACACCAACAGCAGGGCGACGACCGCCCCAAGCTCTTCATGCCGCCCATGCACAACATGAGCATGCACGCGCCTCCTCAGCACGACTACAACCACCTCATGCACCAGCACGCGCCGCAGCAGCAGCAGCAGCAACACGCCATCAAGTACGAGACAGGCGCGCACTACTACCACCCCCACCACCCCGCGCCGCCCCCTGCGCCGCTGCTGCACGTGTCGTCCTCCGCCTACCAGCCGCCTCCTCAGCTCACGCCCAGCGCCGGCTCGAGCCCCGCCGCCAAGAAGCGCTCGCGCGAGGACCTGAACCTCAAGGAGAAGCAGCGCATGTTCAAGCTGAACGAGAGCATCGCGCAGCTCAAGACGCTGCTGGACGACGCCGGCGTGCAGACCAAGAAGAGCAAGCAGAGCATCCTGGACAACACGGTGCACCTCGTGGAGAAGATGCAGAGCGACCTGCTCATCGCCAACCAGAAGGCCGAGCGCGCCGAGCGGCAGGCCGACAGCTTCCGCGCCAAGGGGCTCAAGGCCGGCTCCGCCAAGGCCGACCGACTGCTGCGCAGCTGCTTCGAGAAGACCTCGACGCCGCGCGTCGTGCTGGACTTGGGCTTCAAGACGGTGGCGTTCAACGCCGCCTTCGCCAAGTTCGCGGGCGTCGCGGAGCCCGCGCTCAAGAAGAAGAAGACGCTGCGGCCCTATCTGTGCGCGGACAAGGAGACGTTGGATCGGGTTGTGGACAAGACGCGCGACTCGAAGCAGTCGAGGAGTGTGCTGGTGAAGGCAGGCGGGAAGACGGTGAATCTGGTGGTAGCCGCTCTGACCGACGACAGCGGCGAGGTCGTCAACATCGAGTTTAGTCTCATCCCGATGGACGCAATGGAGCAGCCGACCACCAAGAGACAGACAACAGGGGTCGCCAAGGATCCGACTGGCGGTGATGGTAAGAAGAAGAAGAAGGGACCGACTGGCTTTGACGTGCAGCTGTAAAGCTGAGGAGGTTGGACCCCCCCACCCACCCACCCACCCACCCCACCCCGTTGGACAACTAACTACGACGTTTTTGATCGAGTCGAGTTCGCGCGCCAGTGAGCGCCAAATGTGAGCGTATGTATGAGAGTAAGAGTAGTAATCTTCAACAAAGGTCAAGTATTGATCGAAGGCAGCTGTGGGTTGATTCGTCTCTCAATTGGTGAAGGCAAAGTCAATCTTTGTTTTCTACTTACTGGCAATGAGTGACCGGACTGTTTTGAGTGATCGGCTCCTTTCTGACTCGTAACAAGTCGACGCGCCGAGAAGTTGCCGAAAAAGTGGTAGGCCATGCATGACAAGGCTTTCCGGCACTTTGTTACGGACTAACGAGTGAGCGACTCATTTCATTTTCTTAACCTTTACTCATTCTTCCCGGGTATCCACTGTTGCGAACGCGGTCTCCATTGCGACTATGGATAGGATCTGCTCTTTAGGCGAAGGAACGGATTGGTGTCGTTATCACAAACATGTTGTTATTATGATGCTGCAGCTACAGCACGAAGCATCAAGTCTAGTTGCTAAGTTCTCCCTTCGGCTGGTAGGACGGGAAGTCGATGTAGCCCTTGCCGCCCAGCGACGTATTATAGTACACCTCGTGACCAGCCTCCGGAGCGATCGGCCAGTCGTTCTGGAAGCGCTCGGCCAGGTCGGGGTTGGTGATGTACAGACGTCCGAAGCCCACGAGGTCGGCCGCTCCAGTGCGAATGGCTCCCTCGGCACGGTCGCGCGTGTAGTTGTTGTTGGCCATGACGATGCCCTTGAACGCCGTTTTGGCGTCGAAGGCAGTGGTGAGACGGCACTTGTCCGTGTAGCCGAAGCCGAAGCCGTCCAGGATGGCCAGGTAGCCGAGTCCGTACGTGCTGAGACGCTCCATAGTGTACTTGAACATCTCGTAGTTGTCCTCGCTGCCCATGCCAGCAAAGCCGCCGTTCGGAGCGAGACGCACTCCGATGCGGTGCGACGGCACCACCGTCTTGATCGCCTCCACGACCTCAATCAGAAGACGCGCGCGGTTCTCGAACGAGCCGCCGTACTTGTCCGTGCGCTTGTTGGTGCAGGACTGCAGGAACTGGTCGATCAGGTAGCCGTTGGCGCCGTGAATCTCGACACCGTCGAAGCCAGCCTTCAGCGCCAGCTCAGCTGAGTGGCGGTAGGACTCCACGACGCCAGGGATCTCGTCCGTCTCCAGAGCACGCGGCGTCTCGTAGTCGGACGCAATGTAGTCGGCGTTGCGCGTGTGGCCGCTCTCGAGACGCAGCGCGGACGCCGACACGATCTCGCCCTTGGAGTTGAAGCTCGAGTGGCTTTGACGGCCCATGTGCCACAGCTGCATGAAGATCTTGCCGCCCTTCTTGTGCACGCGCTCAGTGACGCGCTTCCAGCCTTCCACGTGGGCGTCTGTGTAGCAGGCGGCGGCGTGGTGCCAGCCGTAGCCCTGCTCGGAGATGCCGGTGGCCTCGGAGATGATGAGACCAGCACCCGCGCGCTGCTCGTAGTAGATCTCATTGTTTTCCGACGGCACGCGGTCGGCGTTGGAGCGGCCGCGGGTGAGCGGGCCGAACACGATGCGGTTCTTGAGCTCGAGGTCGTCGCCCAGCTTCAGCGGCGTGAAGAGCTTGTAGTCGGCGGTGACGGCGGCCATGGCTGTGGAGGAGTAGCTTGATTGAGCACTGGGCTGGAAATTCAGGAATGAGCTCTTGCATTTGGCCTGTCAGCGGACACGTGCTCGGATGTCATCTTTGAACATGTCCTCATTGGCACTACCGGTAGCGCCGGGGATTGGACGAGAGGGAGGGGTCTGACGTATGCGGAAGTGTCGACAAATCTGTGAAGCCTCTGAGCTGACTACGGCAACAATATGTGTTTTCTTGTGCAAAACCTTTGGAATTTCAAACTTTTGTTGCAGAAACTGAAGTTCCAAGTTTGAGTCTGCTGCAATCAAGCTTCAGCGATGACTCTTAGGCTTGAAGCCGAAGTGTTCGGAGTGACAATCGATTGTTCTAGGCGTCATCTCTGAGCCATTTGCACAGCTTGGGAGATGCCTCTGATGCGGGTGATTTTGCTCTGAACAACACGTAAATAATGCTGTTGCTTACTGGCACTACGTTGTGTCTCTCCGCTCAACTTTACAGCCCTCTCGGGCGTGTTAAACCAAATGGAAAGATGCAGGACGTGTATTCATCAGGAAGCAGCACGAAATCAAAAACACCTGAACCAGTACGAATGGCTGAATAGCGTACCGCGCCTCTGCCCTTAGCTGCGACTGCGGCTTCGGCTGCTACTGAGGCTGCGGCGTCGACTCCGTCCACGACTGGAGCTTCGGCTGCGGCTTCTGCTGAAGCTTCTTCCCCGGCTTCTGCTGCGGCTGGCACTGCGACTGCGGCTACGCCCACGCGAGCGACTGAAGCTGCGGCTGCGGCTCCTGCTGAAGCTCCTGCTCCTGCTCCTACTGGGGCTGCGGCGGCGTCGGGCCGGGATCGGTGAGCGTCTACGACCTCCACGGAAGGGCGGGGGCGGGCTGCGTCGTCCGCCTCTGAACGGCGACGCCGCGCGTCGTCTAAACGCCGGAGAGCGCGAGCGCGAGCGACCTCCGCGTCGATTGTTGCCGAAGCTTCGGCTGCGGCTGCGGCTGCGACTGCTGCCGCGGAACGGGGACGCGCCGCGGCGCGCGCGTCCGCCTCGAAGCGGCGAGCGCTGGCGGTTGCGCGACGCCGGGGACGGCGAGCGTCCGCGTCCGTCCCGACGGCTGCGGCCCCTGGGGGACAGCGAGACCCTGCGCCGACTGCTGGGCTCGGGTTTGGGGGCGTCCGGCAGCACGCGCAGCTTGTTCCCGTCCAACCAGCCGTCGTGCATGTGGTCCTTGGCGATGTCGGCGTCTAGCTGCGAGGCGAAGGCCACGACGGCGCTGGCCTTGCCCCTGGGCACGGCCAGGTCCACGCGCAGCACGAGCCCGAACTTGCCGAAGATCTCGCGCAGGTGGTCGGCGTTCACGTTGCGCGTGAGGTTCTCCACGCGCAGCGTCACGGGCTTGAACTCGGACTTGCTGCTGCTGACGCGCTTGGCATCGGCGGGCGAGCGCGTGTCTGATAGAGGGAGGAGTTAGATACCGGTAGACGAGGAGAGGACTAGAGAGGAGAGAGGAGCCACGTACTGGACGCGGAGCAAGAGCGAGAACGGGGCGCAGAGCGCGAGCGGGACGCGGAGCCTTTGCGCGGGTTGTTGCGGCTGGACGAGCGGCGGGCTGGCGACTGCGCCGCCGAGCGCGAGCGGGAGCGCGAGTTACGCGGTGATGCCATGGCGAATGACTAGGAAAATGGATCGCGAGGCGGATTCCCTACGTTCCATCATTGAACATTATGTATGATGGGTTTATGAAGAACTCAAATAAGTGGACGAAGAGGGTACTGATGAAATTGACTTTTTCTTTGAGTGTAAAGGATATTGTCGAAATCTTAATTAATTTCAACCCAAAGTCCGTCGAGATGCTACATCATGTGGCCTACATGTACTGAATCTCCCCAAACAACTACTAAGCTTAGTACTACTTACCACGGAAGGTTGCTGCCGTTGAAGTGGAAGAACTTGCCGCTGTCTGCAGGAGTCGCCCCCGCAATGATCTTGGTCAGTCCAGCCACGCTTTCCTCGGGGGTCGTCTGCCCGGTGTGATCGGTCATGCGTGTCACTACGTAACCGGGGTGCAGTGCCAGCGCGATAATCTTCTCGTCCGTCGAGTCTGCAGCCAGACTCGAGTTCACCATGTTCAGCGCCGTCTTGGGCGCGCGGTAGCCGTACATGCCCCCTGAGCCGTTGTCCGCGATGCTCCCCATGCGCGAACTGACCTGGCCAACGGTAGCCGAGCCGTTCTTGGTGACCGCCAGCTTTAAGTTCGGCAGGAACGCGCGAGTCATGAGGAAGGGGACCACCGCGTTAACCTCGAACTGCTTCATCATCTCGGCCTTGGTGGTCTTGTCGATGCCGCCTCCACCGCCAATGCCAGCGTTGTTGATCAGCAGGTCGATGGGCTGGCTCTTGAGCAGATCCGCCGCAGCCGTGATTGACGCCTCATCGCTCGTGTCGATCTGGACAAGCTTCTCGGTCTTCAGTTCCTTGAGCTGATCACATTACAATTGGAGGTGGACGGTAGGTCAGATATCGGTTGAATAGCTGGATGAAGCAATGAAAGCACACCGTACTTCGGTGGCGCTCTGCGGGTCCCGGACGGCAGCGATGACTTTCCAGCCATAGGCTACGTAGTGCTTAGTGAAGGCGAGGCCAATTGGGTAGTAATTTTTATCTGTTGCTCACCTACTGACCTACCTGTTGCCGGCAAACGTGCTGACAATCTGTTGTCGGGCCCGGAATATATGTTGCCCTTGACGGATGTTTTTTGGAGCCTACCAGATTGGATGATCGGGCTCAGGAGCTCCTCGTTTGCACCGCCAATTTCGCTTCGCTCATGGCGGGCAAGGCGTCGATAGAAAGATTATAACTCCTTGTCAGGGCACCTACTCCGGCCCACGCTTCGGTTGCAAACGGTCTCTCTGAGGCCTCTTTGGCCATCTGTCAACGGCAACAGATAATCCGGGTCCGACAACAGATTGTCAGCACGTTTGCTGGCAACAAGGTAGGTCAGTAGGTGAGCAACAGATAAAAAGATTTTCCCAGGCCAATTCCGCGGTTGCTGCCGGTGATCAAAACAGTTTTGGTGCTCATTGTTACTGTCGCGGAGAGTTTCCAGGTGGAGGTGTGCTTGCTCGAATGCGTTTTGGGTAATGAAGATTTTTGACTAAGTTCATGCACGTTGTGGTTTGTCAACACATTGCCTTGACGTCATCTAAGTTTACAGGGACAGAAGCATTCACGCAATCAGACAAGTGTGGCCCATACAAGTATCTGCCACCACTATCAACCGGGGATCAGCTTTGTTCGGTTCTATCCTAAATTAGATGACTTCGAAGCACACAGCTTTTCGTGCTGCCTCCAGGAAAGTGGAGAGAATATTGTCGATTACCGTATCGTAGGCGATTACTTGTAAAGATCAGTTTTTGATAAATGAACATCGTATTTTGTCTTAGCATCACTACTGGTACACTGTGCCATAATTCCATTTAAGTACGATAATTAGCAACTTCAACTTTTGGACATGTCGGCTCGACATTGTCGAGGATCCTCTCGCTCGTGCCGCACCAATGGCGCCACCACCTCGAGATCCGCCTGCTCACCGGTTTTTAGATGAAACGCTGGTTCATTTCCATCGCAGCCTGCGAAATGTGCACGAAAGCACTTGCCACTGAGCTTGGTGAGGCCACAACGGCGGCGCATGAGAGCGCTCTCATCTTCGTGACTTCCTGCACGCGTGTTGCATTTCTGCGCTATCTGCACTGCCTTGGTCTCCGTCGGGAAACTCGCTCGGAGTCAGGCGAACTTCTGCAAGGACCGAGTGCTTTTGCCTCCTCGGTGGGGAGTCCCCACCGAGGAGGCAAACTGCACAGCTAGACTACGCGCCCAGCTGCATGTCGTCTCCCTTCTCGGCTGCGAAGCAATGACGCAGACAGTGTCCCTCGTAACGTCACACAAGTCGTGCAGTAATCACCTTCTTGCCAAACTCCACTGCCGCCTTCATCAACTGCATGCGATGCTCCGTGAACGTGGCATACTCACCACGCACCAGAAACTCTTGCTTTTTCTCGGCCATGAACCGACGCATCTTGGCCTTAAGCGAGTTCCAGCACCCCTCAATGGGGTTCAGCATCGGACTGTAGGGGCCTAGGCGCAGGACGACGAACTTGTTCAGGTTCACGATGCCATCCGCGGCCAGGTACTCGCGCGCCAGAGTCTCCACCTCGCTGTGCGAAGGCGCGTTGTCGGTAACAATCACTACCTTGGCTGGCTGAAGCTCTTCGTACTCCTCCGATCGGAGCGCAGCGACGAAAAGATCCGCCATGAAGCGCGCATTCTCCTGCTTCTTGACGGAGCCTTCGTGGGTCTGTAGTAGTACCAGCCCGGACCCGCTTGAGACGCCGCCTTGGACGTGCAGATTGCTGCCTTTTGACGGCGGCAGCTGGACTACAGCACGCTCTCCAATGCGAGACCAACCTTCATTTCTAGATAAATATAAATTAAAGTTAGTCTCGTCTTGGAACACCACCACGTTACCCTTCTTGATGTGCTTGTTCAGCTCTGCGACGAAGGTCTTGCGCTTCTCCTTGTTGACACTTGAGTTCATCGTCTCCTTCTCGATGCGCAGACGCTTCGTCGAGTACAGCATGCCCTTGTGGTGTAGCGGGATCAGCAAAATCTGCGAGATCGCTAGTCCGGCTTACCAACTGCGCCCGAACACCGACTAACGGAGGGGGTACTCCGATCTGCCGTGACGTGTGCTGAACTGGGTCACCTTGTGTACCCGTCGGTAGGGCTGGATCTTGCTCTTCTGGTGTCTTCCGAAGTGTCAACGCCTTGAAGTCGAGACAGTCTTGGCGAGACGCGGGGATGGGGTGGAGCGGCGCGGAAATCTTCACGCAGCTCGCGGTTGTACTTCCAGATCGAGTAGTCTTGCTCTCGGATCTGGCGGCCTGGATCTGGATCCGGCCGTGGGGTTGCCTTTGTGGGGTCTTGCCCTTTACGTTCCTTTACGGTTCCTTTCCTTGTGATGCTTGCCGCTTCCTATAGCGGGATCTGTGGTTGTTGAGCGTCGAAGACCCGACCGGCCAAGCTGTGAACTCCGGTGGATCTGGGATCCGCACTTGAGGGTAGGTCACTAGGAAGGTCTAGATCTGGCCAATATATTATCCAGACTTAACCAACACTAGATCTCTTACCGCTACCTCTTCTTCTTCTTGTAGGGCCAATGTAGTTCCCGTTTCCAAGCGAAGGCGAAGGCGGTTGCGATGTCCAAGGCAAATTCGATACTGATTCAGGCTTAAGTCCGATCCCATCCTATCTTCCTATCCTTCCATCCCTACCGGCTCTGTAGCCTCCCTTTACCTTCAGTATGGCGTCATCCGAGCCTCTGGCGTGTCGTCATCACCGGATCCGCAGTACTGGATCTGGGCCCCGGTATCAGATCTGATCCCGATCTGGGCTCCAGATCCAAATCCTCCGATCTTCTTCGAACTACTTGATCTGGGTTACCACCGTTGGTCCACGCCCGCTCTGCCCTTTCAGCGCCTTGTCAGCTTCCGTCCTGCGTCTCCCTGCTTCCTCCTTAGTGCCAGGTCAGTGTTTCGTAATAGTGACCGGCCGGGTCCCAGTCTCTCACTTGTCAATCAACGGCGATCTCCGATTTCTCAGATCTCGCTTCTCCACAGTCGCCTCCTGGTCGTAGTTGTTGTCACCCAACTGACATCACTGCGAGCACCTTCCATCACTCCGGAGTTGGTTCCAACCTCGCGTCGTTCTTATTCGCACGCTCCGTCCTTTCGATCCACCAGTTCAAGGTCCCCATGTCTTCCGCGTCGCCTCCAGGATCGCCGAGCCAGTCTCCTCCGGCTGAAGCCAGCGCGGACGAACTCCGCCGCCTCAACTCCCTACTGCGTGGACGTCTCACGCGCGCGAACGCCGATCTCCAGACAGCCGCATCCTCCCGCAGCGTGACGGCAGACGACCAACACCGCCTCTCTCGGACTCTGCTCCGGCAGACCCACGATCTCCAAGCTCTGGAGAGTCTGTACAGCGCACAGCAGCGAGAGGTGGGGCGTCTCTGCGCGGAGATTGCTTCACTCCACGAACCAAGCGACCCGGGGGCCGCTCCTGACCCGGTCGTGGTTCAACTCGAGTCCCAAGTCCGGCAACACGAGGCGGAGTTCCGTAACCTCGAGTCGCGCTTTGATCAGACGGTCTTTGAGCGGGATGTCCTTCAAGATCAGAGTGACCATTTGGCCGAAGAGGTGCGGCTTGCCGGTGACGAGATCGAGCAGCTTCAAGAGGACCGGAACGATCTGGATCGCGCGCGCGAGGATGCCGAGCACGAGTTGCTCCTTACGGAGACCAGCCTGACCCGGGCAACTGAGGCCCTACAGCAGGCCGAATCTCGGGCTGCAAGACTTGCCGAGACTTCGGGTACTGCCCCCTCCGATCTGGATCGGTTAATCCAGGAACGAGACGCGGCTCGGGCTGCGGCGGCCCGTGCTAGTGACCAACTGGGCGTTGTAGAGGAAGATCTCCGGGGACACCAGCGCTCGTGCCGTGATTCCTGGACAGAGTTGAACCGTCTTCGGGCCCTCTAAGCGGTCTCGACAGACGATTTGATCCGCACGGTCCAAGATCGCGACGCCGCGCGGGACGACGCCAATCGCCTCCGTGGCGACGTTTCGGATCTCGGTGCGTCTTCTTCCTCCTCCTTTCGATCTCCGCTTCTCCTACTAAACTCGTCGACCGCGTTCTCTTTTCGTACCTTCCACAGACGCCAAGTTGGCTGCTGCTAAGAAGACGCAGGGAGCGCCAGCCAAAGAGCTGGCGGATGCGAAGCGTCGCCTTCGAGATTTGGAGCATTCGGTTCGAGTGCTGCAGCGCGAGCGGGATGTTGCTCGCGACGCGCGTGACCAGGCTCTGCGAGAGCGCGATTCGTTCCAGCGAGATCTCGACATCGCCCACCAAAAGATTGCGAATGTGGCCGCGGCAGTGGGGCCGATCTCGACTGCAGATGCGGGTACCTCTGGTCCAGCTGTCGTGTTACATTCACTGCGGTGCACGCCTGTTGGTCCTCTCGTCCCAGATCCTCCGGCCGGTCCTCAGGATCGGGCTCCGTCCGGGCCTGATGCCGCCACCTCGCCTCCGAGCTCCAAGCGACCGCGTAGTCCACCGGCGTCGCCTGGATCCAGTCCGGCGCCCCCTGCCAAACGTCGGGTGGTTCCCCTTTCCCCGGGCGACGACGATCGTGGATCCAAGTCTTCAGCTGGTGGGAGCGGTTCTAGTCCCGTCGATTTAACTCAAGACGACGGGCACCTCGCAGACGACGACCGGGGGGGGGTCTGACGCTAGCGACGCCGATTCGGACGCCGGCTCTGGGTCTCCAGGTTGGATCTGGTGGCAAGGAGGGTTCGGACGCCAAGTCGAGTAGCGACGAGGAAGAGGATGAAGACACTGCTGAAGTGACCAAAGACCTCCTCGAAGCCCAGAATCTGCAAGCCCTCGCCCAGTCTCGCTCTGCTGAACGTCGGCGCTGGCTGGCTTCTCCTCGACGCGGGCCCAAGGTGGCCGGATCTGGCGCGTCGCCTGACGGATCGGACGGCTCCGACTCCGATGCGGGTTCCGCTCCCGGATCTGCCCCGAACGCTGACTCGTCGGGGGGTGCACCGGCTTCGTCCCGCCGTCAGCCTGCTGGATCCCCCACTCCGGATCCGATGAGGCCCGTGGCTCCGTCTGGCCCAGAGGAGCTCTGCATCCTGGGGCGGGCTCACGCGCATGCCATGATCCAGAAGGAGGTGGATCCATGACTGGCCGACCAAATCTCGGACAAGGCCATGATCACCATGTTGATCAGTGTGCTGTTCCCCATTCTTCCCACCTGCCCAGGCTGGTTGTTCCCTCGGATCGCCCCCACAGACCGGCGCCAGTTTTCGCCGCAAGATTACTGCGTGGACTTGATCACCGAAGACAATGTGCGGGCCTGACTGCATTCTCGCCCTTGGGAGGTCTTGGAGAGAGTTGACGACGCCGATCCCATCTCTTTCGAAGACGACGTGGGGGGGGGCGTCTCGGGGTCGCGATCCAGCGTTACCGGACCCACGAGCCGGACTGCTTACAGTCGTATTGGGAGTCCACACACTCCTTCGTGATTACCCCGGCGATGATGAAACAGCACCCGTGGTTGGCGACCTACAAGAAGGAGCGTAATAACCGCCGTTCGCACGCCGGGGCCCACTGGAAGGCGTCCCTGCAGATCTTCATCCTGGCGATGCGTGAGGGTTGGTGTGACTTGGATCTGCTGCTGGATCCGTTCTTCCTCCATTTTCCAAAACGATCGGAGACCGTGACCTGGTACCCGGGACTGGCGTCACGTCAGGCTAACCTCCGAGACCCCAACTTGCACCGGGCCGAGCCCACTGATCTTCTTGAAGCCTTGGACGAGGCCAATTCAGAGGATCCGTGGCATAACCACTTCCGTGACACGCCCGATCAACATCCGGCGCGTTCGATCTCCCGTCTTAAGGACAAGTTCTTCGGGGTCCAGGCTCAGGGTACTACGTAGTTTCCCAATTTGTTTCCCAGCAATTCGGCTGCTGTTTCACGTTTATAATCATTAACCCACATTCGTTGAGTCGCCACTGTTCTTCTTTCCTTTGATTCGTTCTCGACTTGTAGCTGGTCAACTCGGATCGCGATCTGGACTTTACGCTCTTGCCGCTCCGCCTCTTCTTTCTTTTCCATATGTAGACATTCACTTCCCTTTCCTCCAATCTGCAGCCTTCCTGCAGATCCATCTTCTCCTGCTCACTCGGACACGACCAACCCGCCTCCGAGGTCTCTCCTCACTACTCCTCGTGAGACTGCATCACTCCGAACCGGTTTCGGCTGGTGTGATTCCGGAGGAACTCATGTAGCAACGCTCCGCAGTTGAGATCCACCTCGTCAACCCATGTCGGGTCCTCATATCCTCGCCAATGTACCAGGAACTCGCGGTAGATCCGGCCATACCGAGTACGCTTCCCCGTTCTCATGTCTGCGATCTTCTCTACTTCATATTCATCTTCGTCCAAATCGCGGATCCAGCTATCTTCAGGGAGGAGTGCTTCGTCCAGATCTAAACGTTCTGATCTTTGGTCGAGCAAACGAGCTGTGGGTCTGTCAGGGAATGTCCTTACCAACTTGAGTTGGAGATGTGCACTACAGGGAATAGCCGGTATTCTGTACCAGCAGTTTCGATCTTGACTGCATGTTCCCCGATCTTTTCCATCACCCGGAAAGGGCCGTGCCACAGGTGTGCCAACTTCCTAGCGTAGCCTTCCTTCACTCGATCCAGGTATAGCCACACCTGAGACCCGATTTCGATCTCATGTGGTCGAACCTCCTCATTGTGACGAGTTGCTCGATCTGAGATGGCCTCTCTAATCCGTTCACCGACTTGAGATCTCGCCTGTTGGTAGTACCGTTGGATCTGATATCTCCACCTCCGAGGTTCCCGATCTCGACGTGCGGTGCTGCCTACCGGCAAAGTCGCCTCCAGTGTGGATCGGGCATCCCACCATGTACCAGGTAGAAAGGTGTCTCCCCTCGGATCCGGTCTTGGGGCGTGTTAATGGCGAACGTAAGTCTCTCGGCATACTCGTCCCAATCCCGTTGGTCTAGCTCTTGCACATACATCTTGAGCGCGCGAGTGGTAGTCTGCACCATTCGTTCGGCCGTCCCATTCGCCTGGGGCCGGTAAGCCATCGTAGCCCGCTGTCGCTGGCCCAGGATCTTGTTGAAAGATCTGAAGAAGTCAGCCATAAACCCACGTTCACGATCGTGTCGGATCACTTCGCTGGCCCCAAATCTCCTGAACACGCATTCTTCGTAGGACTCCGCTATCGTTTGTGCGGTCGTCGACGCGCTCGCCTTCGCAATCACGTACCCCGTGAACATATCCACCCAGATCAACATCTCAGTGTTACCTTTGTGTGACTTGGGCAGCGAGGGGATATGATCCATCGCGATGATCTGGAAAGGGTAGGTCGCTTGGATATTGCCTGGCGACTCGCCTTGGAGTGTGGGCCGCCTCTTTCCCGTCTCGCAGTCCACACACTCTTCAACATAACGCTGCACGCTGCGGTAAAGCCCCCTCCAATGGAAATGATCTCGGATCCGTTGATACGTTCGCCCGATCCCCTGGTGTCCCCCTTAGAGACTAGAGTGGTAGTGATGCAGCACATCCTGCTGCAGCGTTTCAGGGACCACCAGCCGCATCAGCCCATCCCGTTCTTCCGTCGTCCGTTTGGCGGGCGGACAATAGAACAGTAGTCCGTCCAGATCCACATCATAGTCGGACCCGACGGCATTGTAGGACTTGATGTCTTCAGGGGACAAATCGTGCACGACTCCCAACAGATACTTCTTCAACCCGGCGATCCACACCTCCTCGTCTTGGGCTTGCTTGATCCGCCCAATCCGCAAATCCCGTACAACTTCCTCCTGGCGCACCGCGGGGCGGGATCTGGAATCGCCGGTCGTTCTCGTAGCTACTGGGCTGATCTTAGCGGAGGGATGCTCTTCTGCTTCCCTCACCACCAGGATTTCCTCAAGACGATTCAGCGCTACCAGATTCTCAAAATCGGAATCTTCTTCCACTTCGACTCCAGCTTGGCGCTGTAAGGCCGCACCCGGCAAGCTGTCTGCGCTCCCGTTCCAGTCTCGTTTGACATGGAGCAGCCCGTGATCTGGCCACGCCAGCAACCGATCCAGCGCTTTCTGCCTTAATAGCGTAAGGCCAGGGGCCTTGCAGTCAATTTCCCCTCGTACTTGTCGAATCACTAGATTGGAATCGCCACAGACCACCATACGTTGCTGGCTTTCTCCCTCCAGCAAATCCATACACAGTAATTGACCTCGGTATTCGGCTTCGTTGACCGTCAGGCCATCCGCGTACTCCGATCGGGCCCTTACCACAGTCCATTCGGGCAATTTCCACAGGATCGCACTATAAGCGCCTCCACCACGCTTGACGCGGGCAGATCCGTCGAAGCTGACTACCCACAGGCTCTCTCCGGGGTACACCGTAGCCTCGACGGATCTTACGTCGAGGCTCCTTTCGTGGCGCGATGGTGATCAATGCTTGATCCACTTAGGCTCTGGGAGTAACGGTAGCGGCTATCGCCCCCAGGATCTCGTCCTCTCCTTTCGTGCACTTCACGATTTCGAGGGTCCAAGGGGATAGCAGAGCTGCCCACTGTCCGAGCCGGCCCTGTAGACCAGAGGATCTGAACAACCAGGCTAGGGTCGAGTAACGGGCCAGCACCTTGATCTCGCGTCCCACCAACAGATTGTGCCCCAGATCCAGAACACGGAGTAAGACTAGCACCTCCTTCTCTACGATCCCGTAATTCAACTCATTCGACTTCAATGTACGGCTCGCGAACATGACCGGGTGGAACATTTCGTTGTGTTCTTGCATCAGGGCTGCAGAGATCGCCCAATCGTTAGCATAGACGACCACCACTGGTTGCAACTCTGGCCTGAAGTGACGCAAGATTGGCGTAGACGCCACCTTCTCCTTCAACTTGGAGAACGACTTCCGAGCCCGGATCCAGCGTAGATCGGCTTCGGCAGACTCCCCTGTCTCCTCTATATCGTCACCCACTGCTGCTGCTAGATTCTGGATCCGGGATCTAGTCTCTGGCTTGGTCATAGCAGCACAGTCCACCTCTCGCAATTCGTACAATACTGCGGCGTAGATCGCGTAATCCTCAATAAACTTACTGTAGTAGTTGAGGCTCCCCAAAAAGGATTGCATCGCTCGGAGAGAGCCTGGGAAAGGCAGATCTGTCAAAGCCGACAGATCCTTCGGGTTCGCCTCCAGTCCATGGCTCGACACTTTATGTCCGAGATATTCCACTCGATCCTTACCCCAGAAACTCTTCACTACACTAATCGACAGGTTCCACTCATCGCACACATCCAACAGACCTTCGACCCTGTTACAGAGGTGATCCCAGGATTCCGCGGTGATTAGAATGTCGTCAATGTAGGATCTGCGCCCCAGCACCGACTTCTTGCCGTCGTCCTTAGGTTCGGAGGGTATCAGATCCGGCTTGTCTCTGGATCCAGCTGCTTAGGTGCTGGATCTTCTTCCAATCGTGAGATCCGCGTGAAGCCGTACAGTGCGTTGTCGAGCATCCGCTGATAAATCTGGGGGGCATTCTTCAGGCCGAAGGGCATTCGGTTCCACTCGAACAGTCCGAAGGGGGTGATGAAAGCTGAGATCGCCCGTGCGCGGTCCGTCATGGTCACTACCCAAAACCCGCTCGCCATGTCTAGCGAACAGTACCATAGCACTTTATCCAGATCCTCCAGTAAGTCGTTGATCAGAGGCATCGGTTAGATCATGAGCCTCGTCAGGCTGTTGACCAACCGGTAGTCAATACAGAGCCTGATGTCCACTCCATTTTTCTTGATAATTACCACAATCGACGAGGCCCAGGGTGAAGTCGACATATTTATGATCCGAGCCCCAAGCAGCCCTTTGATCAGATCTGTAAGCTTCTCCCGAAATCGAGGGGCCACTTTTGCGCACCCGCTGTGGGATAGGCTTAGCGCCTCCTACATCGATGTCGCAGACGATTCCTCTCGCAGCAGGGGGAAGTGCATTGCCTTTTCCGATGAGCAGGTGCCGGCGCCTCCAGATCAACTGTCGCAGTCGATTTATTTCCTCGGATGAGTTGACGGTCGGATCTCCCACTTGGATGTCTTCTATCGTCACATCTTCTGTCGATTGCGTGACTTCAGGCAACACAGCCATCCCTGACTCCACTTCCTCGGCTCTGAGATCGCCCCCTTCATGATAGCACACCTGTTCATCTTCCAACTGGATGGCGACCTCAGCTGTTGTTCCTCCAGGGGTCGGATCCGACGGTGCCGCTTCAGGCATCGGCTCTTCCACTTCTTTCCGACCTTCTTTCGAGTCGTTCGTTGCTCCCATCATACTCTGGTTCTCCGACTCGTCTACTGCTCCGTCCACACGCTGTCCACACAGATCTGGGCTAGTGGTTGACCCCAGGTCTCCCTTCTGGGGAGTTGGCGTTGAGTCGCCTACTTCTGCTTCCGGACCCGTTAAGCCCACGGCTACTTGGACGGGCAGGACAAATCTCTGCTCTCCTGATCGTAGTTGTCGGTAGCTGCCTAGGTTGGACTTGCGCAGTATAGCTCTCGGGGTTGGGTAGGTCGGTCGCTCTACCGCAGGTGAGTCGGGCTGTTCCGGATGCCGGTACTTCTCTGATACTTTGGCATTTGTGGTGGCTTCTAGAGCCAGATTCTGCCACTCCAAGTAGCGGCGAGATCCGACCGTCACAAAACCTTGTAGTCGAGGCACCCGATCTCCTGCTAACCACATCGCTATCCGTTCATCTCCCTGCAGGATCAGTTTCTTCTCTCCGATATTCGTAATCGTAAAGTACAGCGTTTTACCTGGTCTTCTGCTTACCGTCGGTACCCATCGGTTCCCCCGGGTCACCCACAATGAGTCTTGATCTGCGGTTTGCCTCCGCATGGGTACCTCCATTGAGTCTCCAACGTCGATCTGCAGGTGTTGATCCAACCTAATGATCCTTGCCTTGTCGTTATACAGCTGGCGTCTGCCGCTGAGCTGGACCTCGTCCGGGAGACACAGTGACCCGTCCGCTAGATCCAGGCGGATCCCCGCGGGCACCATGAAGTCCATCCCCGAGATTGCATCCTGGCCCGATAGATCGCCAACCCAGATGTCGAACAGATACACCAGATATCCGGTCAACGTGATCTTGATCCGCGTCCTTCCGGCAGTTGAATACACCGTATCTCCGATACCCACACAGTCTTGACTCTGACTCCTATCTACGTAACACCCCATTCGCTGGGCGAACGTAGTGTCTATAATAGACACCTCAGCGCCCGTGTCGAGAAGCAGGATCGCCTTCTTAATATTGATCTTCCCTGTGATCTGAGCCTGCCGGAACCACTTCCCTGGTGCATGATGCTTCCAGTACCCTCTCGATTCTCCGGGCAACAGATCTGGACTCGGGTCTCCAGTTCGCTTACATTCAGCCACGAGACTAGGCTGATGATCCGGGGGAATGCTTTCCCCTTCAGTAGGCGAGAACCAGAGATCTGGGTCCTGTTGTTTCCAATAACCCCGCGAGGTACCAGAATTGAGATTGATCACTTCGGCGGCATCCGATCTGTCGAAGTCGTCAGCTGGGCAAAGACTGGATATGACGGCAGTGCGTTTCCCATGTAGATCGAATGTATTATCGCATAGATCTGGCCTTCTGCTAGCTTGATCTATCGATGGCTTGTTCACGTATGCATAAATGCAATACCTAGAGCGCTCGACTCGTACCGGATTCCATCCCGGTGAGCGTCCTAGTTTAACATCTTCTCCGCCATGTCTGGCAGCATCCCAGCATGTTTAACAGGATCAAACCACTGTCGGATCTGGTTGTAGAACTCCTCCATCGGGCACTTCCCCATGTCGTGCAGTTCTCCACATCCTCGGCATACGAACAGGCAGTGATCCGCCGGATGGCCTCTCTTTCCACACTTCTTGCACGTCAGGCGTCTCCAGCACCCCAGATCGGTGTGCTTCTTGGAGCCACAGTGAGAGCATCGCCCCCGATCTGTGCTGTCCGTTTGATATCGTGGCCTCGGATCTCCGGGATCCAAGATCTTCGGCTCTTCTCCGGGCGGCGGGGTTTCGTCACTTGCGGCAAGGTAGATTCGGCGATGTTCATCCCGATCCGAGTCCGATCCGTCCGAATTGGAGTCCGACTCTGAGTCCGGTGTTTGGATCTGTATCGCACGTACTTGCTTGGCTGATGCACCTGGCGCCGGCGATGGGGCTGCTTTCTGCCGGTACCGGCTGGATCCGGCGGTCGTCTTCTTCTGGCGACTCTTCGCCCGGTCTTGGGCCCGCAGCACTTCCTCCAAATCATCTGCGTCCGACAGTCGTAGCAACGTCAGCTTGTCGACCAGCTCAGGGTCTCCCAATGTTTCAATGAAATGGTCCACATGTTCCTTCCGTTCCTTGGCGCCACCGTCCTTGACCTTCAGTCGCGCTCGTAGACCCGCCACGTTGAGCCTGTGCAGATACTCTAGCGCAGACTCGTCCGAGCGTTTCCGCGCCTGGTAATATTGGCGAGCCACTGAGATCCCAAACCCGCAATACTGGACTTGGATGCTCTTGAGAAGTTCGGTCCACTTGTTGCGTGTGGATCTCGGGAGCTGCCGATACCAGTTCTTCGCTGGTCCTGACAGTAGATCCGCGAGGGTCAGGCACTTCTCTTCATCGGAAGCTTGGTCTCGCATAAAGGAAGACTTCACCTTGCTGATCCAGGCCCTCGCTCGATCCTCATCCTGGTCCTTCCCAGTAAATTCTTTCAGATCTGATATGGCGGAGGTTCGGACTCGTTGGATCAGTGTTGACTCCGAGGATCCGGCGGCTGCTGTCGCGACTGCTGCTGGTGCTGCCATGGGGAGATCTAAATCGTCTGGGTCGTATTCCCACTGTAGCCTCTCCAAATCGTCCGATCCGGCGGACTCCATCTCCACATCATTGGTCCCTGGATTCGGGAGAGTCCTGGCTGCCAGGTTCGGCATGGAGATCTGTTGTTCGCGAAGAAAACGACTCATGGCCGCTTGGAAGTAAGATTCCATCTTGTCCAATGAGGTCGTAGCGTTGTCGCTCGTAATCACGAGATGGGGAGGGGTCGTCGGCCTGTTCACCGTCCCTGAAGTCTTCTCAGATTTGGCTCGGGTAGGCTTCGGTCGTGACGCCTTGGATCTGGCTTGCAGCATGGCGGCACCAGTGGGGCCTAACGACATCCGTCGTGGTTCTGACGACGCGTCCGAATCCGCTTCAGCTGCTGACACGAAAGGTGAGGAAGTCCGGTCGCCTGTGGAGCCGATCTGCGTCGGCGAGTCCGGGCTTGAGGTCGTACTGGGGTTCGTCGCCTTCTCTCCTACTATTACTTTCAGCTTGTCGAAGAGTTCCTTCGTCGACACCTGGAACATCCGCAGATCTGGACGGAACAGGTCGTCTGCGTCGAATGCTTCCGCTACCAGGCCCACTTCCCTTAGTAGGTTCATGAGGATCTTGATCGCCTCCAGCTTATTGTCTGTCGAGGCTGGTGCCGTCAGTGGTCCGGTCTGGTCACCGATCTGCGTCGGTCGTAGGATCTGCATGATCGGGTTGTGGATCATGAAGTCTTGGAGCTCCTTCCGGTGGTATCTGGACTCCAGATCTGCCTCATTCCATGTCGGATTTGGCGTCTCCGTCTTGATCCCGGCTGGAACTAGTCTCTCCTTGGGCTCATCCTCCAGATCCGGGGCCTTGAGCGCCGTCCATTTGGCGGGCACCTTACCTTCCCACTCCGAGCTGGGCTTCAATAAGGGTGCAGGATCCCGTGGCGGCAGCTTGACGGGCGAGTCAGCGAACGCATACCGGTTCTGTCCGGCCTTAGTTTGTTTTGTTAGTGAGTCTCGATGTGAATCGAGATTCACTGGGGTCCCCGAAGGGACCTGGGGAGGAGGTTGAGGTTTATCTTCCAGATCCGGATCTGCCTCCTTTCCGTCGATAGGTTTCCTCCCAGCACTCTGTCGATCTGCGGGTCTTGCTTCATTCAGCGTCGTCGTCGTCGATCCGAGGTCCGATGACGCCTGGTCCCCTTGCTCTATCTTCACTTTGACTTCTTCTTGGGACTCACGGTGAAATCCCGAGTCACCAGAAGATCCGGGCACGCGCACCATTGTGGTGTAGCGGGATCAGCAAAATCTGCGAGATCGCTAGTCCGGCTTACCAACTGCGCCCGAACACCGACTAACGGAGGGGGTACTCCGATCTGCCGTGACGTGTGCTGAACTGGGTCACCTTGTGTACCCGTCGGTAGGGCTGGATCATGCTCTTCTGGTGTCTTCCGAAGTGTCAACGCCTTGAAGTCGAGACAGTCTTGGCGAGACGCGGGGATGGGGTGGAGCGGCGCGGAAATCTTCACGCAGCTCGCGGTTGTACTTCCAGATCGAGTAGTCTTGCTCTCGGATCTGGCGGCCTGGATCTGGATCCGACCGTGGGGTTGCCTTTGTGGGGTCTTGTCCTTTACGTTCCTTTACGGTTCCTTTCCTTGTGATGCTTGCCGCTTCCTATAGCGGGATCTGTGGTTGTTGAGCGTCGAAGACCCGACCGGCCAAGCTGTGAACTCCAGTGGATCTGGGATCCGCACTTGAGGGTAGGTCACTAGGAAGGTCTAGATCTGGCCAATATATTATCCAGACTTAACCAACACTAGATCTCTTACCGCTACCTCTTCTTCTTCTTGTAGGGCCAATGTAGTTCCCGTTTCCAAGCGAAGGCGTAGGCGGTTGCGATGTCCAAGGCAAATTCGATACTGATTTAGGCTTAAGTCCGATCCCATCCTATCTTCCTATCCTTCCATCCCTACCGGCTCTGTAGCCTCCCTTTACCTTCAGTATGGCGTCATCCGAGCCTCTGGCGTGTCGTCATCACCGGATCCGCAGTACTGGATCTGGGCCCCGGTATCAGATCTGATCCCGATCTGGGCTCCAGATCCAAATCCTCCGATCTTCTTCGAACCACTTGATCTGGGTTACCACCGTTGGTCCACGCCCGCTCTGCCCTTTCAGCGCCTTGTCAGCTTCCGTCCTGCGTCTCCCTGCTTCCTCCTTTGTGTAGATCCCGCCAGGTCAGTGTTTCGTAATAGTGACCGGCCGGGTCCCAGTCTCTCACTTGTCAATCAACGGCGATCTCCGATTTCTCAGATCTCGCTTCACCACACCCTGGAGCGCGCGATGCACTGACGCCACGCTCACATCGACGCCAAGGTCGGAGTGGAGACGGTCGCGCAGCTGCTCCAGCGTCATGCGGCAGTCCTCGTCTATCAGCTCCTCGAGCTTGCTCATGACTTCCACCGTCATTTTGACGGAGAATGGACGTAAACCGCCGCGCTGCTTCGGTTCCGCGCCGGCAGCGAGGACAGCTCGGCGAGCAGTATGGTAGTTGACGTCGTTGGCGGTAGCCACCTCTCTCCAGTCCTTGCCTTCCTGGAACGCGCGTACGACGCGGGCCTTTGCTAGAGCCCTCTCGAAGGAGACGCTGGCCTTGGAGGGTGGCGTGGAGCTCGGCATTTGCGGAAGTGTGCAATGCCGCGGGGGGGGGGGGTTCGCGCGGCAGGCGCCTGGAGTCCGCGCCAAAATGACTGGTGCGAGGGAGTTTGCAGTTTGCCTGGAAAGTGTACCCATCCATTTTGCAAAACATGAAAAATGCACTTTTTGCGCTAGTACCCAAAATCCCATTTTGCAATTTGATGTGAAATTTTTGAGACTTGGGTGGGAAATGGTGTAGAGTCCTTATATATACCAGGCGCTCACTATTCACGCAGAGTTCTGTACATGACCAGGGCCTGATAGTTCTGAACTACCACCGATATAAGCGACGCAAAACGATTACTGTACCCACCTGTTGCTCACACACCGTGGTGCTGCCACACAATGAACTCAAAGCCCAATACATGCATTGCTATTCATGTTCAAAAATTAAACTGTCTCGATTCCGGGTGGGATATTTTGCTCACGTGCTTTACAGATTCTGAAGCCTTCTCGAAGCTTCGTAAATTGTAAATTCAACAACGACACTTTACAAACTGAGCCAACAATCCCACTTTTCGGGACTCTGTGTCTCTTGGAAGTCCTTGAAACGGACTCCACTGATTTAGCGCTCCGGGCTCTCAACAAAATTGGGCTCGTCAATAATTAGTGCCAGGATTTAAGCAAATCAGCCAATAGTAGCGAGGGCTCGCTCGGGCTCGTGCTAAATCGAGGAGCCTGATTTTGTTAAATCTGGGCTCCCCAGTTTGAAACAGAGCCCAAGTATTCCGGGAGCCCAGTTCCCTCGAAATTCGGGCTCCCTTTGGAGAGGGGAGTCCGGACTCGGGCTCAGTTCGTCCCCTCCGTGCCACTTGGCCCACTTTGCCCCTAAAAAGTACCGGGAATCGGACGTCAGACGATCCACGTGTCATTTTGCAAAAGCCGACGCTGCCAACCCTGGCTCACTGAGTCACCATCGGGTCGGCGCTGGGCGTTTCACCAGCGTGAGGTTCTTAAGGGGATGTTTCATTCGGCGGCACGTTAACTGGGGCAATTCTAGGCCAATTAGAATCGTTTAAATTTGTCCCAGCAGCCCTGAGTTTTGAGTCGTGTATTTTAGTTCCTGTTTAACCAGATTAGTGGAGTGGAATCACTTTGTGGCGGTATATTAGAAGTGCTACGTGTATTGCTCAAGACACAGGGTCTATACATACTGGAGCAAGACCTACGACGTCGACCCTCGTGGCAATAACGCTGCTGATGTACAATGCTGGCGTAGGAGCTAGCACAGGAGCTGTAACTGCAGTAGAATGGTAGAATTGTAGAAACGGGCGCTGAATTTCTAGAACGATTGCGTAATAGACATGCACATAAAAGCTGTGACTGGTAGTACCGTACATAACACGCCGGTGAACAAGGCGAACCGTAGAATCGCGGTGAACGAGCGTCAAACCGGAAGTTTCTGTGAAGACTAACGTAATATCTGTAGCAGCGGAGCCAGCTGCCATGATGTCATTGCGTCCAGCAGAGCCCCCTTCCTGATAATCCGACTCGTCAACAACGGTGTTCATCGCTCAGCTAAGCTGGCGCTCGTACTCACGTTCAATATCAGGCGTCCTGTTCCAAAAGAAACAACTTTGATGCTGCTTCATCGAAACTTGGATCCGGGTACTGTCTTAGATGTAAGCCACTTGCATCTAGGCGGCCTCATGATGAAGACTGGGCAAGCGAAGGGAGGAGCTCGCGCTACTGACAGTGTCCCCATTAGAGAAGCAAGAACCCGGAGTGCCTTGGCACTTGACGCAGTAAGAGCTGAGCTTGAGTGATCGGGGGTGACCAAGGACTTGGGGTGCATTTCACTTGTTCCCACGGGATGTCTAGAGTACACACGCTCAACCCCTCGGGCTGCGTATATCTTGAGGACGTGTCGGCGTATCGGAATGCGCACGAACTCAATATGTCGGACTGGTGCATGGTGACGGACGTCGGCATGATGACGGGCGTTTGCCTTTTGGGTCTGCACTACAACAAGAACAACCTAAATTCTGAAAGCCGGTCGCACAAAACTGCGCAGTACGTGCTGTACTTACCGTTTTTGAACCGCCCTTTTGGGGGTTGCGGTGTCAAACGGACGACACAGCTAACTATCCCACTACATAGCAATATATATTCGGCTTCAACGGAGATATGATCAACGCGTATGTCCCGTAGCTGATTATAGATACGGTACTTCTGCTGCGCGGGGTTGTAGTACTCGTTGCATCCCCATCTACGGACTTTTCTGTGTATGTGTACCAAATATCCGCTTTGAACTAATTGAGGCTATTTACAGAGCGCTGAACTAGGTGCAGCATGTTGAGACCCCACGCTGCCTGCGGCCAAGTGTGGATGGGATGATGATCATCCAGTGGATAGCAACAACACAATTCTCAACTCCGAGCGGAAAGATTATCCCGGAGGTGAGCACTGGGAGTCATTGGAGCTGTCCTACTCGAAGCTCATTGACGAATACGAGGCAGAGGACATTCCAATAGGGGGCCGACGACGTAGGATGAACCTATGTAGCAGAGGTCACCACATAGTTTTTGGTAGCGTTTTCAAGCCGCGAACACGACCTACTGGTTGCACCAACATACCCTGCTCACCGCCGATCGAGACAGCCAAGTTGGAAGTAGTCTACAGCGGCTGCGATAAATTTGCTTTATTACCCCGTCATAGACGAGCATTTGCTGTTCGCGGTTGTCTCTTACGGCCATAAGCGCAGAAACCTGTATTCTACTATATATTTAGCAAATACTAATTTCAAGTAATATCAGAGGTTTATCCTGAGATGCGATCGCGTTTTTCGTCGCGATCGATGTTTGAACAGAAATGATGCGCAGCATTGCAACGCAGCAGTTCCATGCTCACCGAAAGGCTGAGAAGCAGATGCACATTCAGTTGTCTAAGCAGGTAGAGAGTCTATTGTATTTGTGCCGCACCATGTGTTTGAAAACGCGTAAATTACGTAGACAAAATATATCTATCGAGAGGGTATTCATTATATATAAATGAGGTTGGAATACTTTCTATTTAATAACCTGCATAAACCGTACACATATATCCAGAAAAAAAGTATTAAGCCACCCTGGTGCTTTTGATAGCCTGTTTGAAGATTAATAAATTATGCTGATATGTCGACCCATCCAGTTAAAGTTAAATGAAATACTCCTATCTTTTTGTTACTTTAATTCCGTTATTAATTCGGTTATAATATTACCTGCAACATATTATAGGCTTATAGCGCTGGATCATTATACTGAATAACATTAAATATCTACAATGGATCCTGCGATAACGATTATACATTACATAATACACTCGAGCAACAACGGAACATATCTGATATAGGGGGCATACCTTGCAAACAATGTGCTCATGTTCTCCACAAATTTCTGTTCATGATTTCGACCATTTTCGGCTTAACTCTCAAACAAGGAGGACGCTTGACTTTTACCAAAAGCTACACCACAAATCTGTGCCAGCACCACAGAGCGCGAAAAAACACCATATAGTGCTGTGAATACGCCATAGGATGTGAAACTGTTGGTACTATGCAAGAGCACATAAAAAGGGTACTGCGTATCGGAAATTATGCATACGGACGGGCTTGCGTGGCTCTCTGACACAAAAAGTGACCACAGGAAGCAGGAGGACAGTGTACTGTGGAGTGGGGAGCTGCGCGCGTTCAGGACGACGTCAACGCGCGTGCCCTGGAGAGAGATCGCAGTCTGCCCAACTAAAACAGAGGGGAACGATTTAATCGAGAGCATTAAGTCGTACCAGACCCACAATAGCGACGCCTTCTCATGCACTATGTGCACCAGCATTGAGCACCACAAAATGCGCTATTGCCTGCTTAACCCTTCTAACCCGAAGAATTATTCTGTATCCGTCAGAATAAGGAATAATCTTGATTAAAGTATACTTTGAAACCTGTCAAAGATTTGCTGTTGTAAGCCCTTTCGCATCTTGCGGTTAAGTTCTGGGCGCAACGTGAACAGAGCAGCAACGAAAGTGGACATAACATCGTCAATGTATCCTACACCTGCCAGAATGGCGATTTTCTATTGGCTGTGGCGAGCGTATAGCACGTTCGAAACCCGTTGCTTGGCATTACCTTTCAATGCTGCTACAGTTTCGACTTCAACCGTCAGCCACCAATTTTTGGTGCGGGCAGCTCGCCCCAATGAGCGCGGAGGAAGAAATCGCCCAGATCCTAACTAACGGATTAGTGAGGAGGAACTGGGCGATTCCTTCCTTGCACAGATTCCTTCCTTGCGCACGACAGCACAGTATTTAGGCCACAACCGACCCAACACACTCTCATACGCTTGTTCCTCTCTTCATCGCCTCATACACACATCTGAGGTTTTATTTGCACTCTCGAGCCGCACGGAATACACTACATACAACACCAGACATATAGCAAGAATATCAATACATTTATTTCTACGCATCTTGCATTATCTTCCATCATACAGCACACAATGCCGTCGACGCCCGCGTCCGACATACCTACACGCCGTATTATCTTGTTCTGTAGCCTCCGCGACAGCTTCCCCTGTCGAGACGCTTGTTCTGTTGCCTCCGCCGCAGCTTCCCCTGTCGCGACGCTTGTTCTGTCCGGTCACGTGCTAGATACACAAACGTCTTGAAGCCATTCAGAATATTATTAGTCCAAGTATTAGAGTATACGCGAAACATACCCCTCCTCCCGCTGTAGACATCGCATATAGCTGTAGTACTGGTCCTTGGTAATCCGCGAGGCCTCGTAGGCATTGGCTCACACACCGGGGCTTGTCGGTACGCGCTCTGGTGTTGTTCTTCTGAAATGACGGAAAGACGTAGTGGCTGACACGCGTCCGGTTTGGGCTTCTACCTCGATTTTCAAACCTGTCGGGGGGTTATATCAGTATTTCTATTACCAGAGAATAATCCCCGTCTATCTACCCATCGCCAATCCGACAGGAAGATGTGCTAAAGATCTTCTATATACAAGTCTATATGCGAAGTTTGAAGTTGAAGCCAAACTTGCTGGATATTAAATCTTGTGACATTACTTATTATGTAGGATACAGAATACGGGAACTAACAAAAAACTAAAAAAAAATGTTAAGCGCACATCAACCACCTGTGATATAGCTCCATCGCAGTCATGCCCATGGCGCAGCGAGCTACTCATGTGCCTTACAACGGGCAGGACCCCAATCTTTGAGCACGGGGAGCATTTCAGTCCAGCCATATCCTCCAAGCAAATTCAGCTAAGTAGTACACAGAAGCAGTTCTGCCGAGCGCGGACTGAAGAGCGATTGAAGCCCATAGATATTCGCCATGCCTTGTCCAGAAAATGTGGCGTAAAAAACCTCAGTACAGTTCAGAACAATGCCAGCAACTACTCACGCTCAAAGTTAGACAACCATGATCGAGTTGACGACATTAGAAAGTCGATCGGCGGCAGAGCTTACAACGGAGAAGAAACGATGACGCAACCATTTACGTTTTCGTGGGAGATGGTATGAACGGAAGACCGCTAGTAGGGAATGGCTCGGACGAAAAAATTGTTTTGGTGGGCATTTCGTTGAGGCAATGATGTATCGACTCGCGGTCCCACCTGAGTGTTTTCTCCTTTATATCGATGGAACTTACAAGCTCAACCAACTTCAGTACCCAGTTGTGATTATCGGTATGTCTGATCATTTGCGTGGGTTTGATTTGGTGGCTCTCTTCATTGTCTCATAAGAAGCCCAAGAAATCTATGAATCTGCCTTGCGTGCACTGGACCGTTTGTTTACATGGACTACAGGGCAGAAACTAGTAGTTTATTTTGCCACGGGAGATGCTGACCAAGCGCAATACCACACGCTCTAGGCTGTATTTGGAACACATTGGCAGCTCACATTTTTCATGTGATTTTGTTCACGTAATGAATAGGGGACGCGAGGCGATACGTATAATTCCCTTGGCACTACGCGCAAAGGTAGTTAAAGAAATTTATAACTTGCTGTTTGCAAGCGATGAGAACGGTTTTGCGCGGATGCGGGAGTATGCTTTACAGTCGTGGAAGTAGCAACCGTTTCTAACACGGTTTGCGCTCTACATGAACGCTCAATGACTGTATGGTCGATTCTGCAATTGGTAAGCATTTACTACCGCAAGTAGATTCACCATTACAGACAACCCCGTTGAGATGTTTGACAGCGTCTTGAAAAGAGACTTTAAACCATGATGATGACGACGTATAACTATGGACACCCTACTATGAAAACTAAATGAATGTTGCCATCACGACTCTGGCAACCTGCGTTTGTTCCTGTATACGATCATTCCGTCAGCTGCCTTGGTGCGTAGAGCAAAATCTATGATTCGGGGAAACTTACTACAAGTGTGGAGCCAACCAAGTACAGTCTACATTTCACCGGGAGGGCAGCTAACCCTTTCGTGGACGCCGGGTGCATTTTGCCCCTATCGAGGAGCTTCTCAAAACAAGGGGCAATCTCACCCGCTCGAAGAGTGCATAATGCCTCATTTTACCTGAAGGGTCGCCCGACTTCACCCTCTTTCGTTTTATCCAATCAAAACTATAGTAATGTATGGTATTCCCCCTCCCTCCCTCTGTAAACCGATCAATACCCTTGATATGTGTTGAAATTTACGATATAATTTACTGATTTGGCTGATGAGCTGCTTGAAGGCAGCTGCGTGAAACGCTTGCGGTAGTTCAAGCGATCCCTAGAAGCCGCCTATGTTTAGGCATCAGTCCCCAACTTGTCGCCTCAGGTAAAGATGGATCTCCGTCGTAAAGGCGATAAAGTGGAGGTTGCCGAATCTGTTTGTGGTATTGTATAAACTGTAATGCAATCTAACTATTTCTTTTGCAGTTTTCCACCCCGACACCAGCAGGCATCGGATGGCAGACGCATTTACGGTGATCCAGATAGGTGTCTTGAGAAGGTAGGCGTCGTAGCTTCCATAATGTCGCTCAAAGCAACATACTCAAATTTTCCACGTTGGCACTTTCTTTCTTTAGCAGCGACAAGGACGTAGAGTTCGACGCTCTCAACCCTGTATATTGGTCAGCCGACGATCGGGTATGTTGCCATATTTGCTTTGAAGACAAGTCGCGGCTATTTGTTCACGTTTCTATGATATTTCAAGGAATATGAGCGCGAGTTTGGATCATCAGTCGACGTAGACGATTTCATCGCAGCCCTACCGGTCAAATAAATGTATGCTATTTTGTTGCTTTGTGGAAGGGCTTCGGTGATTTTCAACACGATTTCCTCTTTATGATGGGTTGGATAAAAACATCGATGGAGATCTCTGAGGTAATACCGGCGTTTTGACGCATGCTACGTAGAATACTAATGTGTAATTATAATGTATATTTCACGCATGGATATCAAAGCCCGCCTCCGATTTCTGGGTGCGCATCTGCAGCGTAGACGCACATCCCTGGACAAGCACGTTGAGCAGTATATCGCGTTGAAGTCCGACGCGGGGGTCGACGATGATAAACGCTACCAGCACTTCGTTTAAGGGTTTAGGCTTGAGAAAAGCTACAATCTGATGACCTTTCTTGCCAGGGCCATGGAGGTTGTGGATATACTAGCTGACCAACTCTAGGACAAACGTCTAAAACGACAGAAGTGCGACTGCAAGAAGTGCCGCTACTATCGGTCTCAGCAATGGTTGGCAGACCAACCGTTCGGAATGAGCTTAGAGACGCTATCGCCTTCATGGCTGCGAAACCTTCTGTCTGACAGATCATTACTACAAGTTGTAGGAGTAGGGTAGGCGGGCAGGTTGAGTAGTTGTCTATCAATACGTTGCATTGAGTGTGTATCACGATATCGTGCTTCATTACCCGCAAAACAACAAAGTTTCAACAGGGATTTAGCAAGACATCCATCTGATCGCCACTATCTGATACTTCGAAGTAACATATATTATTCATATTCAGCGACTAGAATTGTGAGTGAGCTGCGTTGAAAGTATGAACGCAGATGTATATGTCCTAATGACGACGGCGTAGTGCGCAGCTGGCTTGTCATGAGTATTGGCGGGAAACATGGAAGTCTAACTTATCGCCGAGACGCTCGTCGCCAGTGTGCTGTAGCTTTAGCCTTGCAGCGTGGATATCGCCGTGATGAGCAAATACGGCCAGGCGTAGTAGCAGTGATCAACGCGCAGCTTCGTACTACTTGATAGTGTGCTGCATGGTGACCGCATCCACAGAGATGTCCCGGACATTGGGGCAATTTCGTAGCGACAGTCTGTTAATCGCTTCCAGAGCTGACATGGAGGCAGTAGTTTAGATTCATCTCTCTAGCGCGTGCGAGCGGTGTCACGCTCACATACTCCGAGCACCCGGCGAGCTTCAAAATGCGCGCACTCTGAGTTAGCAGACCGGTGACCTCGAGTGCATCGCAGAACCGCAGGTCCACATACTATGCTCCTGAGATTTAACTGGTGTCGCCGACGCGGGCAAATTCGCCTTTGCGATATGCTTGTCTGACTGGTTAACACTTCAATCTCCTTGCGAGTTTCACATCGGTAGGCTAGAAATCATGTGTATCTCGCACAGTGACGGTGCTAGCAACTGAATGTCTTTGTACAAGCTCACGAGGAGTTCACGAACACAGGAATGAGCTTACGTGAGCTTCAAAAATGGATAGAATCCGCTACAGCCTTATTGTCGGATGCTTTCCTGTACTTTGTCTTAGAAAAACCATGCGTTCCTAAGAAATGCACAACTGCTGAAGGTAGCCGTGCAGAACTTCATATACAATTATATCGTAGGAGCAAGCTGGGCGCCCAAAAATTCATACATGGGATGCATTACAAAATGTAACCACCGGGGTGCGTTTCTGCGGAAGTGGCGACGTCTATTCCTACATTTCTTATTTGCCGAACACGCAGCAGCCCGTGTCGTTCGTCGAGCACGCCGGGTGCGTGTACGAGCCGAAGGCCAGCACACGGCCATCTGGGTGACCACCGTCAGCAGCGCATTCATCGACCGAGAGTTCATCATTTACAGCTCCTCGAGACTGTGGGCCGAAGTGCGACAGCAATAGCACGTCGCCCAGCACGTGGTGCTCTCTCCGCATTAGCACATACGTCTCAGACTCCAGCGATGACGCTTCGCCGGTCAAACGATCTACGTTTGAGCCTATCTCGACGCATTCCTCTGGAGACGACGCTTTGGTCGCGCTACACTGCGTTGATACATCGGAATACAAGCATCTTCAAACGTATGGTCCTGTCCGGAAGCGCATCAGTTTGTATGGGTGTATATCACACCGAGCCTGCTCTCGGCGTGTTCGGATAGAGAGATTTCCGAGATTTCTTTATCTGGTGCTTCTGTCCCGTTACGGTTTGACGTATAAGCAAGTGGGGAGCATGTTCGTGAAGCCTTAAACAAGAAATGGACTGGCGTCGGCATGGCGTTAAAAGCAGAAGTGGACACAAGGTGGTGGGGGTCCTAAGCGTTGCCGCCTTCTTCTATTACAGAAGTATGCCAAGAATACAGACATGTTCTCTCGAATTCCCGAAGAACCAAGTTAAAGAACCGCAAGGCGTCGTTGAAGAAGAGCAAGACAAGTCAATGGTACATTTCCAACTTCACTTCTATGATGGAGTGGGCTAGTCCCCACGTGTGTACGACAGTCGACAAGTTTTTCGGTTCTTCTGAATTCCACGCTGAAACTGACAAATCCACCGTCGCCAAGAAAGATATCGCACACAGAATGAGATGCTCATACTTACTTAGGACGTTTGATCACGAGTTCGTCGATGCGTCTGGAACAGCCACTTCCTCGGAATGATTTTTTCGTCCAGACGTCTTCGTCGCAACTTGTACTACTCCATACTGGATCAGCGAGACGATGGAGTCGTTGGTCTTACTGACGGCACGTATCGTATCGACTTTAGTACGTACTGGTCGGTTTAACTTGCATGTCGTCGACATACTAATCTTGCGTTTATATGTAGATCGCTGGACACTTGTGTGCTTTGGAACAGCATGCAGTGTTTATGACAGGCGTCAATACAAGCGCAGTTTTGTCCCTTGGATGTATGTTCGTGAGGACAGAGCATGGATACGCTTACAGAACAATGTTCTCTACTGCGGTCGATTTCGCTGCTAAGTTTTTCGGTGTAACGCTGAGCATCAAGCTCGGAAGTCAGGATCACGCGGCTTACATAGCAAATGCTTTTGCTACTGTGACCTACAACAACGCCGAGATGGCGGCAGTCTGCAACACGTACCGGATCGAACGGATCGCTGCGCACTACGGCATCCATGCTACCAGCCTTCAACTACGGCGGGTACTCGTCCGTCTGCTCGATGAGCGCTTCAGGCTCCATGCTGCTCACTGTCAAGTACTACGGGAAGGAGGGGGGGGCTACTCGGCGGTCATTGCGACCATCGTGCTGCTCGTCGTCAAGTTCTGCGATATGTGGCGTGCTGTGTGGCGGTCGTTGTGACCGCCGTGCTTTTGCCAAGTTCTTTGAGGTGGAGGCGTGCTGTTTGGTGGTCGTTGTGACCGCCATGCTGCTTGTCATCAAGTTTTACGTAATCGTTTACGTAATCGTTGCGTGCTTGGCGACCGTTGCGACTGGCTTTCTGCTCGTCATCAAGGCCTGCGAGATGTTGCGTGCTGTTTGGCGGCCGTTGCCATCATCGTGCTACTCGTGATCAAGTCTACGGGGTGGGGTGAACGCGTATCCAACCGCAACCACAGTAGCGCGGTGAACTACGACCTCCTCGATCTATAATGGTTACCAACTGTTTGGTGCCTATGGTACATCACCGCGGAATGCCTTCACGCATTATGGGCCGACTGCGCGCAACTCCCTGGTATGCAGACCCGATGACGAAATGGTCGCTCGCATACGGCCACACTAGATTTGTCGACGCACCCGGCATGCAAATTTCGATGCACAGTATCGCCGTCAAGTTGCTGATGCCGCCCTCGGTACTGTCGTGTCGTAAGTGTCCACAGCTCTAAATAAACAAAACGGAGTGTATCTTATTCATAGTACCAACGGTTAGCATCTTTAAAATATATATATGAGATCAGACAGTATCAAAGAATCACCGGCAGACCGACATCTCGAAACATTCCTAGTCGAGCGCGCTGTCAACAGATCGTTCATCCGTTTCATGAGATGTTTGGGCAGTCTGGCTGATCATACATGACTCCTTTAGCTTAGATCTGTCATTGGACGTAAATTGCCTTTGCCTGAAAAGAGTTTGTTGGGAAAGTAAAAATGGTGGAACTTTTCCCAGCAAGTCAAATCAGTATCTGGGCACATGTATGCTGCTAGTTCTTGCTGATAAATGCCGCGACACTGGCAGACATTGTGGCTGCCACAGTAGTCGGTTTTCTCAGTCGCATATCTTTCCTCCCATCGACACATGATGCACGCCCGCCGGTTTCTGCTTCGATCGTCTAAAATTTGCCGCGACTTCACCGCGGTACATCCTTTCTGGGGACTTCCGGCGGGTTGCACAGATGAAATTATCCTATTTATGGGGATTGACGGGGAGTTTAATTCACTGACACCCGTCGCATCAAATGCTATTCGTTCGTCACTAGGGGCATCGATCCATATACCTGAAATAAACTCAGATGCGAGTTGAATCATGAATTGTCGGTGCGGATCACGCTGTTTTGACACATCCAGCAGCTGGCGACGTGTGAGGAATGCATATGCCCTTGCAATGTCAATAAGCGCCAATGCGAGCTTCTTGTGCCATTTTTTAGAGAAGTGTCCATCAGCAATGGAAACACGACCTCGAATCTGGTCGAGGCGATCGACCCCCTGCATATGCTTACTATATTCCTTCACACACGCTGGTGCCGGAAATGTTTGTGCAGTTCCTCCAACTTGTCGTTCCACGGTACCAATTGAAGATGGATCCGCATTTGAGATCCTTTGCACGATACTCCCATCGCACCATGAAGCAGCCTGCATCCCGTGCTCGTCTGAGACTCCCTGGCGAAAGTCGCCGCGTCTAGCCTCGTTTTTATCTAACACTGTGTGTTTTGGGAAGTGCTTGCTGGTGTTTCTAACTGTACCACGCGCTAAATGTACCACGCGCGTACAGACCTTTCAGATTTAGCGCCTGCAACAATTGGACCGAAGTATAGTAATTGTCCATATTCACGATACGGTGTGATCCATATATCGGCCTGACGACTTCAAGTACGAGCTTCCGGATAGATAAAACTTTTGCTGCTATTAGCTCATTACTTAGTCCTTGTGCCATTTCAGCCGAGACAACACCACTGAGTCTATCGGCCATCGAACTATTTCAGTGAAATCGGTAGTTGACAGCTATCCAAGTCGGAGCACAGCATAGGACATAAATCCGGAAAGGATACCTCCCAGTTGGCTTCATTGGGTTATACATAATAACGTGGCGCCCATACTTAGAGCGACAAGCGACGCTGCATTCGTCGAGCGCAACATTGCATCCCATGTCGATATATTTCCCCCCAGTGCACTTCAGTAAGTTCAACAGTGGTCGGATTCTCGCGACAGGATCCCGTTAAATAGACGGAGGTGCAGCTCTAACCCAAAATACTTTGCGAAGCAATTTGAATCGTCTGAGGTCGTAATATTTTCGAGACCTGACGAGTGTAGATTGCCCAAAATCGCACCGTCAGGCTGGGGCCCCCAGTCGTTGGAGTACTCGCCCTTGTCACTGATCGTCATGAAAAACAAAATACCAATAAATTTCAGGAGCTCGGCCAATGTCACCGGTTGCACAAGGGTGACCCCATTTATCTTTGCATACGCGTTTGACTCATTTACCACTTGTTGCCAAAAGTAAACAGGAACCTAGGCGAGAAGGCCTTACAACATGGTAATCCCATGGTGTTGTCTACGAATTCGGAAAAACAGCGAGCTCAGTCGCCAAGGTCTTGCCAGGCTGTGCCGCACATGATTTTCAAAGCACCATGTTGTATGCAGCTCTTATCCAATTGAGATACAAAGAATGCATCTGCGTGTGCGGCTTTCACTGATTTACTGACTGCTCCGATGCAGTTTCTAATTCTCCAGCTCTTCCCCAAGTCAAATCATTGCTTTGCCTGCTACGCTTGCGTCCTCACCCCGAATTTTCATCTGGTATCTACACTCGAAACATAGCTCGACTTGCGATATGTGAAAGGGACTCGTATGTGTACGTTTACGACTGCAATTATGCAAACACAGACACTCGAAAAAGAGCTCTCTTCAAATGTGTGAGTCACGATGGATGTAGATCTGGCTTTCGTATTGGCATATGCGAATTGGGTGATCTCATGAGATCACTGCAAACAACTGCGGAACTCCAACCGAACGCACGCAAGTTAGAATCGATCCAGGACTCAAACCTGAGGAGGATGCCCTTGCTAACGGCAGGTCTGGGCAAAACCGCATTGTCGACTTTTCAACCATATTGAAAAAGGTACACACGGCAGAACAAATAAAGACCCGAAGGTATAAACTCTAGAGACACCCTAGATGGTTGAGCCATACGCAGGCTTGTGTAAATAGTGCCATATACGTATGCACACTACCAGAGAAGAACTTCATGGCCCGGGAGTGATATCATAGAAAATGATACTGGGTGCCATTCCCTGCTGCGTCGTTTGACTTTCAGTACGGGGTGTTGTAGGTTCCATTCCAAAACTGGATTGGGCAGTTGGTCTATCGACCCGACCAAACCGCTCCACGAATCACCCGGTCATTTGTAGTGACTATAATATCCGCATTTAGTACGCATCAACTTGCTTTAAGTACGAATGAAGCTTGACATGCACGATACCATATGTTTTATAGACGGTCGATGTATATGAGCTGTTCTCGCAACCGCACAGACTCGGTAAATTTGTCTAGAACCCACAATAGTGGTTGTCAGACTTGGATGCAAGCAACGAGTCCAAGCTTTCCTTTTAGCCAATACCCGTCCCACAACTCTGACTACATTTCCAATCTCTTGCTGGATACAAGCTGAGTGACCTTTCAGCTCAGGCGACAGGATGCCAACCAGAAGTCGGAAGAGAAGAATGCTAAGTGCTGTTCGACGGCTCAGGAAGGCAGATCTAAATGACGAGGATGCCGTGCAGACGTAGCGCAAAACAACCTCAATGCTATGTAATTGGTCTGGAAGACAAAGTGATATCTCACTCCTCGCAATCGAATTCCGCGGCCCACTCTAGAGTTGATTTCTTCCTGACCAGTATGGCGGATTCAGAGTTCAAGCTTCAACTTCGGCTTTCTCTAACATACATCCTCGCAGTGCTCAGCCTATCTCAGATCACACCAAGTTCAAGAGCATCCATATGAAGCAAGCAAAGATGAGGGTCAAACTTCACCTGCTGGATATCCTAAAGATCCCGGGTCTACTGACGGCGAAGGGAATTCGGCTGACTTCCTCTCGGTTGGCGGACACACACCAGATGGTATGATGGCTAAGAGAGGGTATACAGGAGCCGAATAGTTTGCGAAGCAACGTGATTATGTGGCAAAGAGCATCATAGCGTCGGGAGATTTCTGCGGGAATTGAGAGGACTTCTAGTTTGGCACACTGTATTGGTTTTACTGGTGTTACTCTTTTTCAGCTGCTGACACGCCCCAAAATCACGGAGAAGTTTCCTACGCAATTAATCGGCTGGTAATATGTGATAACATATGTCGTATTAACTATGAGAACGTTGGGTGACCGGGTTACTCCCGCGACAGCCCATTATTCACGTCGGTGTCTACTGCAGCAGAAGAACGACGTAAATATTTGAGGAGTTTGGCGTTCGACCTATCCTTTTAACTGATGACCAGCGAATTTGGATTACGCCGAGGGAGGCAGCAGACGGCAAATTCAACGACGGAGACTCCAGCGTCCAGCAATTGCTTGCGTGCAAGCAGAAGCTGCTCGCTGCGCAACTTCAAGTTGCACTCGTTTCAGGGCTAACTCAACATTGGCTTGAGTACCCGCGCGCTCGTTGTGGTATTCTTGAGCTGGACCTCACGTTTCTTGAGCTTCAATCTGTTCTCAGGTAGCTGGAACAAACAATTTTTTCCCGCTCAGTTTGCATGCCTTGCCCTGTTGAGCCAGTAGCCTGTCTTTAGGCGCTTTAAATCGGCATATTGATCAAAGACCAGCGGGCGCTTTCGTTGAGCTGTTGCACTTGATCCACCGTGTTGAGCTCCAGGTTCCCATCCTGACGCTATCCTGTAGAGAGCGCAATCTGCCAGGTCGCTCCTGGAGCTGTACTGCTCTCACTCAGCAACCAAGGGACTAGCTGTCGAGCAGACGAGGCAGCTTGGATGGCTGACGCATGAATAGTTAGTTGCTAAATAAGGGTTATACCGGTTCGGGTTGAGCACAGGGAGCTGTGAAGCTGTCACACTTACGGTTTTACCAAGACAAGCTCCAGCCTAACTGTGCAAATCCCGTTGGGGTTAGTCCCAACGGACGCACTGTCTTCGTTGTATTTATCATGCAAGGTAGTGAACGCACAACGCGTTCCCGCTCTGCCGATGCCTCGGCAGGACGGGATCGTGATGATCAGATTGGTTATGAGCCCAACGTGGGCGACACCCTGATTGGACAAAACGTGCAAGGAAGACCAGAAGAGTCGGCAACCCCGAACGCGCAACAGTCGCCAGCCCCAGAACTTGCGAAACCGTACGGGAACCAGCCCCCACCCATTCCAGAAAAGGCGCCAGACGAAGCCTTTCCGGCCGCGCGAACTCTCTAGACCGAAGACCCGGAAATCATGGCCAAGTTGATGGCGACGATGTCATACAGGCTGGACATCAAGCTAACGGGGGAAAACTACGACGAGTGGTCGAAGCGTCTGATGACGGTGTTCATCGCCATAGGCGTGAACGACATCGTGTTGGGGCGCGAGCATCTGGACGAGCGGCGTAGAGACAAGTGGGTGAATTGCTGGGAGGTGCGCCGCAAGAAGGCGCACAGTCACTTGGTCCAGCACGTGGAGTGGTCCGTCTTCCAAGGCTTTCGCTACGACCTGCGCACCGGAAACCCGCGGGTTCTCTTGGATGCGCTGCGCGAGCGCTACAGTGAAGGCAACGGCTATAACCCGGTGTATCTGGAGCGGCAGCTTTTGACGCGCTGCCTCGGCCCGTCCGAGCGCGTGCGCAAGTACATCGATGACATGATGGACATCCGTCGTGTGCTTTCCGAGAACAGAGAGCGCATGACAGACGAAAAGTTCGCAAGCATCTTGTTGTCGAACGTGAGTGACGTGTATCCAGAGATCGTGCGCGAGCACAACGAGCGGGCACGGTTCAACCGCGAGCGACCGAGTCTTCGCAATGCCATCGGAAGACTAGAGACGGCTGAAGTCATGGTGATCGACCAGGAAGTGGTCAAGGACGTGTTGGTCAAGGACGTGGCGGACAAGGACGTGGGCACGACAGTGGAGGTCATGGACTTGACGTGAACTATGTTGATCGTTCAGGTCGTGGACACTCAAGGGGTGGACAAGGTCGCGGACGTGGCAAGTCCCATGGCCGACGTACTCGCAGTCCGAGTGCACGAGACCAAAGAAGGAGGAAGAAGGCGAGAAGCAACCTGACGCAGCGCGCTGGCAGCGATCAGTGCTTCCTGTGCGGCAAGAGTGATCACTGGAGAAACGCGCGCCTGACCAAAAGAAAAGGTCCATGTTTCTTGCCTCAAAGAACGTGACGTTGTTGCGCCAAGGTGAACCGAGTGTTTCTCCTGCTGGCGGCACCAGCAGTGGGAGAGCTCACGAGTCCAGTGGGAGCCAACCAGAAGAGCGGACCGTAGTGATGAGCAGCACCACTGCCAGCAGGCAGGTGAGCGCCACACAAGTGACGGTTTCGTTGCGAGACACGGTCAAGCGCAAGCGACGAGGTTCGCGCGGGCGCTGAAAGTCGACCAAAGGCTCGTCTACTATTGGATCGGATTCACCAGAAGGTGGTGATGCTGGCGCAGGCGAACAACTTGGTCGAGATAGTGTATACCGGATCCCATTATTCGTTGGTGATGCCGGCCTCCACGAGGAGACGAAGCAGGAAGAGGGCGACCATGAGATGACGCCTGTGCAGGCAAACGCCGGCGGAGCAGATGCGAGTGTGATGGCTCCAGTGGAAGCAGAAGCTGATGTTGGTGGAGAGGTGGGTGCGACCACCTCCGCCCCAGCAGCTGTGGTCCACGGGAAGGCGACTCTCATGGCAAGTTCTCGTACTACCCCTACAAGATGTAACTCAGTCGAGTGGCTGTTGGATTCTGGCTCACAAGCTAATGTGTGTGCTGACTTGCCATCTTTTGTGCGCATGGATACGAACAGTGACCATCGTCTGACAATGATGAATGGCAGTAGTGAGGTGGCGGTAACCCGAGGGGAAGTGCACATGTTGGTGAATAACTGTAACACGGGCAATTATGAAGAACGAATTCTCGAAGAAGTGTATTACACGCCGAAAGCCCGCAGCAACCTCATCTCGACGAGCTACATGTTGATGGAAGCCGGGTATCAATTTTGTATAGCGAAGGATAAGACGAAGATTTGGCTATGAAAACATTCGACGCGACTGGAGTTTGTGCTGAAAGACGGATTGTACCGCATGTGAACGAAGCGACTATCCGAAGGCACTCCGGTGGCGGATCATGTGGTTCTGGGTGTGGAACAGACTGCGGTGGTTACCAACAACGAGGCGATGAGTATGTTGCACCAGCGGCTAGACCACGCAGGCATGGAGGAGATAAGGTGCATGGTTGGACACTTTGATTTCGGGGTTAAGAAAAATGCAGCTCAGCTTTCCCTCTATGACTGTGTACCGTGTCGTATGGGGAAGTTCCGTCGCATGACCTACAGGAGCAAGACATCCCGACATGAGCGTCCTCTTCAAAATCTGTCAGTCGACGTGTGTACACTGAAGGACCCTGCTGTGGTCGGAGGAACGACGTTTTTTGCTGATTGTGGACGAGGCTACAAGGTTCAAGTGGGCGTATCTGATATCGGAGAAGTCGCAGCCGACCGGGCACCCGAAGACACTAGTCCTGCGACTGCATGTTCAGTTCAAGGAGCGTGGATGGCGTGTTACAGAGTTGCATTCAGACCAAGGTGGCGAGTTTGTGAACGACGAGCTTGAAGTGTTCTGCAAATCACAAGGCATGTTTACGACTACCACAAACGGCTACACCCTGAAGAAAATGGCGTCGTTGAGCGCGCAAACGGCTGCTGCTACCCCGTATCAGGGCTATGCTGGCCGCTACTCGGCTACTCAAGGATTTGCGGGGTGAGGCTCTGCTGTACTCGGTGCACACTTCGAATCGATGGACAACCAGTGTTTTGCCTTGTGGCCAGACACCGTTGGAAGCGCTACACGGCAAGAAGCCGGACATGGCTCAATTGCGAACGTGGGGGTGCTTAGTGCAGGCTCGTATTAATCCTGAGGTACGCGGATGCAAAGCCAAGTTGGAATCAAGCACCGACATGTGTATTATGCTGGGTTATTGCTACAATACTAACACCGTGCTCCACACGGGGACGCTCTGGATTTTATTTTGACGATTTAAAAATCTCGAGCGAGGTAAGGTTTCTCCACATCTACCCTGCCTGCTTCGCAGCCGCAGCAGCTGCTGTATCTACAGTACTTCTCTAACCCACAAGAGCAACGTAAAACCTAGTAGGGTTTTAGATTCTACCAGCTTCGTTTTGTTTTACCCAGGACTCTTCGCGCAACATTCATTGGGTGATTGGGTTTTGATGTTGCTCGTGTTGAACAGGGTCAACATTCAGCCGTTTTTTTTCCATTGTGGTCCGGCTATATTATCTTACAGGTTTTTCCGTAAGCATTTGTAATACGATAATTTACAATTATAGCCTAGTCGATGCTATTTCGAAGGGATATACGCCCTTTTCGAAAAAAATAACAGCAACGGTTCTGAGATAACAGGTGCATGATCTTGTGAAGATATTTTCTCAAGCGTTCTTATCACAACGTATTTATTCTTAGGATTTAGGTATTGAGAAATAGAGTTTTTTTACGTCGAGTTGCGTTATCGTAAGTACTCTGGATTAAAAATCCAGAGAACTGTTGGAGTCAAGCTTCTCAGCATGGGTGATGGTGGAGTGAGAACGTGTCGACTGGTGAACGCTTTCTTTCACAAGCAGTGTACGGTGGCACATGATCATGTGCATCGCATGTTGTTTGCTGATATACGTGATGATGACGACCGAATGAACGTCCCGGTGGTCCATATTCGCACGGAAATGTCGAGCTACGTCGACGGGGACAACCTAGAGGAGGGCGGACTAGCAGGCATCGAGTTGGTGCTGCCAGCACGACCTGTCGAGACTCCGATGGGCACAGATACTGTTGCGAAAAAGGTACTGAGTGCGGATGGTGTCGACGCAGTGGCTTCCAGTTCGTCTAAGCCGAAGAGAAGGCCGAAGCGGAAACGCCTCAGCAAGAAACGACTTGATACTTCTGCGGATGATGGAGCTGATCCAGTCCAGTTCAAACGGCCTTCGATGCCAGCTGTGACTGTGCTGCCGCGCCGGAAGCGTGCGCGCCCACCACACTTACGATACTATTTGATCAATGCTGTGCTCCAAGGGACGAGTGAAGCCCCTTCCCTCAGAGCTACAAGAAGGCAAAGCGCTCGCAGCTCTGGCCTGTATGGAAGAATATCATTGAGTCGGAGTTATTTTCGTTGTGCAACCATGAAACGTGGCGTCTAGTGCCACACAACAGTATTGGCAAGGCCAAAGTAATCACGTGCCGCTGGGTGTTTAAGACCAAGCGGAACGAAAAGTGCGTGGTTGTTCGCTACAAGGCGAGACTGGTTATTCACGGATTCAAGCAAGATTTCGGTGTGAACTTCCTTAAAACCTACGAATTGAAGCTACCAGGGCTGCGATCTACTACAGATTACAACGGCGTTAATGGTGATGCAGTATGATGTGGTCACTGCGTTTCTCTTCGGACCACTTGACGAGGAGATCTACATGGAGATTCCTGCTGGTTTTGTTGGTGCGAGTAGTGCATTTGTCTGCCGACTGCTGAAAAGTCTTTACGGTTTGAAGCAGGCGCCCATGGTTTGGAATGACACGCTGCACCGCAAGCTCACTGACCTTGGCTTCACGAGGATCGAGAAGAATCATGGGCTGTATGCCAGTCAAGTGGGAGGAGAGATCACCATGCTGGTGACGGTCTACGTAGATGACCTCCTACTGATTGGACCGGCTGATCTGTGCGCTAGTGTGGCGGAGACCATGCAGCAGGACTTCCAGCTAAATAATCTCGGTGAGGTGAAGTATCAACTTGGAATTGAGATTACAATCAACCGTGCAAATCGGCAAGTTATTTTCTTTCAAGCCCAGTATGTGCGGGAGCTACTTTTCCGCTTTCACATGGCATCTTGTCGTGGGGCAAAGACACCGGAACCTTCAGGTCAGCAGGTGCGGGAGCTACTTGTCCGCTTTCACATGGCATCTTCTCGTAGGGCAAAGACACCGGAACCTTCAGGTCAGCTGCAAGTTCGTGAATCAGCGGAAGGCGAAGGACCATCGCCATATCGGCAGCTACTGGGAGCATTGGGCTACCTATTGTCGGGCACACGCCCAGACTTGGCGCATGCAGTTCGAAACCTTGGCATGTATCTGGCCGAGTTCGACCACACGCACTTTGAACTGGGGCGACATGTGTTGCGGTACCTGAAGCACACAACTGATTTCGGCCTGGTGATGGACATAGGCACTTGTTAGAAGATTGAGTTGAAGTTGTTCACGGATCCCGACTACGCCAACAATCCAGTGGACAGGAAGAGCATCAGTGGTTACGTGACAATGATAGACGGTAATGTAATCGGTCAGGCATCAAGGAAGCAAAACTTGAACGCTCAGAGTACTACTGAATCGCAGTACATTGCGATGGCTGAGGGCTTCAAGGACCTACAAAGGGTGAGCCAGCTCTGTGATGAGCTAGGCTGGGAGTATGGGACTGCGACGTTGTTTGGTGACAATATGGCGTCGATCTACATGACGGAACGACCTGGTAAGCACAGCAGGGTCAAGCACATTGAAAACAAGTTTCACAAAGCTGGTGACCTGGTTGAAAAGAAACCCCTTCGGGTGCAACACGTGGGCACCAATGACATGGTGGCCGACGTCATGACAAAGGGCTTAGGGCGAGGACGAGTGAAGTTCGAGTGCTTTCGATCGATGCACAAGGTACTACCGCTGAAGGACGTGCTGGAGCATTGAAGGCTCGCACATGGAGTGCTTACGAGTCAGTGGGAGTTTCACATCCAAGTGAAAGACACTGGAGGGCAGAGTGGCTAGCACAGTGGCGCTGAATGTCGCGCCAGGTGCTGGAGACCCAAGGGGCTCGCACGTGGGGGCTGGAGGCCGTGACTGGCTCGCGCAGGGTTGTGTACTCTGGAAGCCTTTACGGAGGGCTCGAGACATGACAAGAAACGACTGGGAGGCAAGTGTCTAGTGGTGGAAACAAGCTGACTCATTGATTACGAAGACTGCAAGTTGTCGCGAGCTCTGAGTTCTGCTTGACAAGTTGAAGTTGATGTTGAAGTGAAGCTCAGTATGCGGCCTTCTGCTGCGATGGTGCTTGGGCACATCTGCGCAAAGGTCGAGTGGGAGTGTTGGGCCCCAGGTTCCCATCCTGACGCTATCCTGTAGAGAGCTCCAGCCGCCAGGTCGCTCCTGGAGCTGTGCTGATCTCACTCAGCAACCAAGTGACTGGCTGTCGAGCAGACGAGGCAGCTTGCCTGGCTGAGGCGTGAATAGTTAGTTGCTTAATAATGGTTATACAGGTTTGGGTTGAGCACATGGAACTGTCAAGCTGTCACACTTACGGTTTTACCAAGACAAGCTCCAGCCTCCCTTTGCAAGTCCCGTTGGGGTTAGTCCCAACGAACGCACTGTCTTCGTTGTATTTCTCATGCAAGGTAGTGAACACACAACGCGTTCCCGCTCTGCCGATGCCTCGGCAGTACGGGATCGTGATGATCTGATTCACCGATATCCTCCTCCGTGTCGCCGATATCGTCCGACTTAGTTTATGTATGGTTTGGCGATTACTGATTGTACTGTTTATGATTTGGCATAAAAGACGGTGTGTTCACGGTTGAACTTGTGCAAAAGGGAACTGGATACGCCCTTCTTGGCGGCTCTTTCACACCGTGTTTGCAGACACCCTAAAAGGGCGAAAAATGTGCCCATCTCTCGCAAAGCGGTAATACATTTTCAAGACAAAATGTCCTAAAATAGTCGTCGTTTTCCGGCGTGTCTACCGAATCGTACAGAGTGTTTTCAGAGTATATTTACAGCGGGGAGGCAGTTCAGACCATGCGCTAGCGTGGTTTGTTCCGCGAGCTCTCTGTGCAACACAACGCATATTATATTAAGCGAATGAAGAGGAGCGCGATTAATGCAGAGTATGGGTGGTGGTAGGTTACGTGCCATACATAGAGTGATGCATTAACAGTTATGTACACCACACCTTGGAATCGATGTGTACTAAACCAACGTGCTTTGTTGGATTTGTCTCATTTGACAGGGAACATGCACATCTTCCGAAGGCTGGTATAGCGAACTCTATATTGACAATCGACTTGTCTGGCTCGGATAGGTGGCATTTTATCAAAACTGTCCAAAAAAGTGTCCGCGTCTATCAAAACTACTAACAAACGATACGATTGGCTAAAAAATATAATGAGTACTTAGTCTGCTGCGTCCCCACTTCATGTCACAACGCTCAACCCAGCCTGATTGCAGATACATGTATTGTGAAAGAAACGAGCGAATTTGTAAGCGCGAAGGCACCCTGATCTTGTTGCATTGTAGTGCAACACTCTTTTAAGAAACAACCATACATACGCTATAGGAAGGTGGACAAAGGTCTCCGCCCAACATTTGAGGGATTACAAGAGTCGGCACGAAACAGTCTGAGACAGCGACAACAGAAACTTACCGAGTACCAAGTTTACACGGCGTACAAAGTGACAGCGAGGCAGTACCATCTCTACCACGAGGGATAAGAGGTCAAAATATCAGCTGTGGTATGCTGCAATGCTGTCATCACACAAAGGGAACCTTTGAGCGCATACTCTAGGAGTGGCCGTGAGCTCAAGCGTGCTTTCAGAAAACGATCAGCCACTGGACACTGGGGCAATGGGATGCAAACAGGTTGCAGAGCTTCCGTGTAAACTGCGCAAGCCGGCAAGTGCCGTCAAACCCAGCAGTAATTCGAGAAGAGATAAGACCTAGTAGCCCAGTAGATGGATACAAGCCGCCTGGAAGCGGTTCTGAAGAGTGTTGAGCAGAATCTACATCATACCCTATCGATACAGCGCAACATAGTCAGTTTCAGGCAAGAGGAATCGACCGTCGACAGCAATGTACAATACTTTTAGGAAACAAGCACCCGGAAGATCGGGGCAACGGCAAAACGAGAATATAGGCGAAAAGACACACAAATACAATAAACCAGGATGATCCTCAAATAGCAGCTTTTAGCACCCCGAGAGAAGCCAACTATGGCAAAATGCCCTGTACAACCGCAGAATTCAAAAGATTGAACCGGCGTTGGTCACCAGGTTGATGGCATACGCTACAACCACCGAACTCAATAGAGGAACTAGCATTTCCGACGAGGTTTATGCCAGACCAGACGTCCTGTAACCACGGATACTGGTAAAATAGAAAATAGTTGAATGTCTCTATATCTTGTTTCACCTTGTTTAAAATCCGTAGTTGTTTAGCGATCTGCGATACTGCCAATGATTCACCCGAAGACTGGAATAACGACGGAGCTGTGACTTCTAAGACGAAGGTAATATTTGACAAATACGTTGTCCGTTTCGCTGGTTGCAGTTTTTTGTCGACTTGCCGCACTGTATATTTTACGTGACTCCATTCGACACCAGAACATTTAATGCAGCGAGCGGGTCGACGCCAATCAAATACCTTCAAACCTTGCACGAACACACAAAGTCGACGTTGAAAACTATTTCTGCACACGCTGCATTTACAGATAGCACTTGGGTGCACCCTGCCGCCACTTATACGCTACCTTCAACTAACGCAACAAGAAGAGCATAGTTCAGGTTGCAGCAGTGACCGTATTTGCTGACTGCAACAAAGTTGCACCTACCGCCGTGCTTTCGACGATCTCCTGGCGACTGAAAATATATCTCATCCAATGTACAATCAACCCGGGACATCAAACCTTAAGAAACCGGAACATAAATGAGAAATGCCAAAGCGCTTCCTCAGTCGTGGAGAGCTTTCAAGTCATCAGCTCTGGAGAAGAACATCAAGGTCAGTATATTACGGAAGCGCTCGAAGACTCCAATGAGGATTTTATCTTAGATTTCAGTCTGGAATGCGTTGGGGCAGTGCAGTGGATGCGGACAAGCCATTGGAAATAATGTAGCGACTTGCCCAGCTAGAGCTGCCGAAGAAGCAGCAGCCGGGAGCGATATCGTTCCAGGTATTTACCTGGTTGGAAATTGCCGCTTTGAAGCACTCTAGAGTATGTTCAACAAAAACAACCTTTTCTACTAGGTCACCTGAAATTACCAAATGAATCATTCATCATATACTGCGTTTGGTTTTGTAGCTATCTACCAGAATGCAGGCGATGAGGCGCTATATTCGCGGACGCCGTCCGGCAACGCTGGCTGAATGAAGGCGTACTCTTCGTATCTGACTGTTTCAAGAGTTACTTTCGGCGTTGAAATGCACCACGATGTGCCGACATCGCCGATGGCTACCCAGGTGATGAGCTTTTGACATCTCAAGGACAAATCTTTGACAAAGACCAGCCCAAACTAGCCGCTGAACTGAAACAAGTTGGGGCTGGGACTACCATAGCGACAGGTAACCCTGTTTGCGGGTTTGACGACAACAAAATTCGTCGTGAAGATTAGGCGGATGACGATTGAAAGTGATATCATCTATTTAAGCTCCACCAAGCGGCATCCCAAAGTTCGGACCTATTTCACTCGGATCCCGACTGATCTCGGCGCTGTAGGTGACGTCAGCAAAACCGGTACCTCATGATCGCAATTTCGACCGGCAAGAATCTCGAATAGCGAGCGCCACCTATGACAATGGGCAACCAGCGCTCAACATTTACCATAAATTTATGAGGAGCCAAAAGAAAGTTCTCCTCGATCGCACGATACTCAACAGTCCATGGTTCACAATAGGTAGGAGGCTTGCTGTTGGCATGATTCATTTCTCCGAGCTGCACTGGCAGGGCAGTACTTTCCTTTTTCACGTGACCCGGTAGGTAATTTTGTTTGTTTGTTTTACTAGTTCACGATGATACCGATTTATATGTGTTAATTGCAGTATGTCCGGAAGCAGCAGAGCATCTCAACTTTCTGTTCTCCGATATGCTGGGGTCTCACCCATTATATACCCTGGCGTCGCACCTATTGTAGACCCCTACACTGCATCGCCTATAATGTTTTCGCAAGTGGCAGAATCGAATCCGGAGGCACACGTCGCAGCCTACATTAACAAGTTGCTGAAGTCTTTGTACGAGTATGATATTGGTGCGGTATGAGCGAGAAACTTGGAATCGCACTCGGATGCCAATAACCAAATTGTCCCGGTTGGCTTCGCACTGCTCACTAGGAGGTAAAGATCAGAAGAACTTGTTATGGGCTCTTTCAAGGAATCCGTCGGATCTGGATTTTTATGATTATGTCAGATCGCCAGAAATAGCTTATTTCGGCGGATCCTATTAGGTATCGATCTGTCAATGCACCTTATGGGCAGCATGCTCAGAGCTTGCTCTAAACTGCCTACAGCAGATCGTGGCTGGTTATGCCGAATGACATGATCCGATGACTACTGGAGTGGGCCTACCATCTATAATCCTGGTGCCGCTAAATTGCGCTGGCCGCAAACCATACTTTTTATGTCGTTGATTCCATTAACGACTTGCCAAAGCAGTGTAGAAAGCGATATTCCACGGCGTAGTATGGTTGTTGTTATTCGACTAAACTTGTCTTCCTCTATGTGGCTTCTACTAAGGTTCGCTCCGAATTTTTCGGGGAACCCCTTCTCTCGGCTACTGGAGCTCGCTCCCTCCCAGATGGTGGACAATAATCGGTAGGAGCGGATTTGTAACATATTAATGTACTAAGACTGACTCAGTCTGTACAGAACTAAACTCCAATGATATGAGCAAACGAATCCATCCAGAAGTCGGACGAGTCCAAGTAGTTTGTATCTCTTCTATGGGCGAAGCGATGATAAATCCAGTTGAAATATCCATTTGAACGATGAGTATTTTTACATAGACTCGCTGAACTTTCAGAGACTCATAACGCACCCGCCGTGATTCCACCGGAGATTCCAATCCAATGCCCGTAAACAACTCAGCAGAAGTTTGCTGAACCTCAGGGCCTAGTCTAGTGAGGTGGATATTTGTTAGTATTGCATATCTTGGACTCAGCGGACCTGTTGTGTATTCCACGAACAGTGCGCACCTTGTTTATGTGCAGCGTGATTTTATCTACGTCAAGATATAACACCATTGCGATAAACACGTTTTTAGTCTCCGTTCTCTTAATAGTTATCATGCTTGACACACCGTACCGTACACCAAAGTATGAGATGATTTGTAGCGCTTATTTCAGTTGACTGCGAAAGAGCTATCAATCGTATTGCTAGGTATATCGCATAGAAGATGTATAGTAGCTTCTTGTGATGGAGCATAAAAAGCTACCTGTATGGTGTTTAGTTCCTAGTAGTCAAGGCAGACCTTAAATATGATCATATCACACGCCAACCCGTGTATAGCCCCCCAGCAACCAAATCATTGTACTTAAAAGAAAATCCAATCATGTTGTCAAATACACCCAGTTATAGTTAGGCTTAAGATTTGTATTGTCCTGGGTAAGTACGGGTAGCTTTTCTGAGAGACGCGACACACCACTTTTACTGTACCTCCATGATGCTGGAATATTCAACGTCGCTAGTTGCTTAATGCTGTATGCTAATGCATGTTGGGCATAAAGTGGCCATTGCGTACTTTCCGCTGTTGCTTTGTATCAAGAAACAGGACATCTCCTCGTCCATAAAAAGGAGCGGCAAACAATGAAAGCCAAATGAGCTAATGTTACTGATGCAAGAGAGAGAAAGTAATAGCATACATTATTTTCCTGGTAGTGCGACGGGTACCGTTGTACGGACAGCCCAATAGGGATTAATTCGCTCCAGGCCAAGTAGGTATCGATTCAATACAAATTTTAAATGAGAGGGTCTTATAAATGCTCCTTTTTGTATAAGGTATTGAAATTTTGGAACGGATAACAGGTCAGAGTATATGATATAGCAGGTGAAAATGGAGGCTTAAATGGAATCATACGTTAATCTGGGTGAGTTTTAAGTTTCATACATGCACAGAACGTAGGTAACCGCGAAAGCGTGATACATACATACATATATGCACTATTCCGATAATGTACGTTGCACTGATAGTATACATATGCATTAAAAAGAAATTATACGTTAAATCGCAAACCATGCAAAAGCGATCGCTTCGTTTCCAGCTTCTTCTCCGTCTACTTGGTCTCCTCGATAGTATCCAACTAGCACTGCGGTTAAGTTCATAGCGTAGATGAGAAATGATACGCATGATAAGTAAGTAGACGTTGCATATTGGCTTGATTGGCTCCGTGGCAGCTCAATATAGAGCCCTGCAGGGCCGGGTGGCTGCCACGACAGCCGAGTCCGCCTGTTGTATAAGTATGACACGAGATGAGTAGATACGTTGGTAGATGGCAGCTCAATATAGAGCCCCGCAGGGCCGGGTGGCTGCCACGACGGCCAAGTCCGCCGATTGTATGAGTCTGGCGCGAGATGAGTAGATAAGTTGGAAGTTTGCCTTTAGACACGAGTCGATTGATAGCTACCGACTGATAAGAACACATCGTTTTTATCACATACTAGATCGTAGATATCCTCCTGAAGTCGATTGTCTCTGGTATCACCTTTAATAGTCCATTATATTCATATTCATATACCCTCTTTAAGCACATTAACTCATATTGTTTCAGCACAAATGGGTTCCAACTTCCTGACTAACCATGGATGTACATGATGCAGATGGTGCGGCTGCGAAGCAGGCGCACCAGATGCCCCTGTTGGCCGAAGATCAATGCGGTTGTTTGTCAAACCGCTAAACTCCGTAGTAACAAAACAAAATGTCGTGTTAAATCATATTTAGCCTCCCAGCATACAAACTTTCGCATCTCGCAATCGTACCTATGAATAAACAGCACTACCAGCACAATCCTCTAGTTCGTTAGCTACTAACACACGCATCAAATAAATGGATTCGGGGTTCGAGTAGGTGATCCGTCGCCATGATCAAGAAATGCGGGATGTTCCAATAGGTTGTGTGCGACTGACCAGTGGCTAAATAGTATAAGGGTAGAATGAGCAATTCGTCGCGGATTCATGGCACATTTTCACCACGCACTGAATAAATAGAGCCGTGACGAATCAGGGGTGCCGTCGATGAAGATAGTGTATCGTAGTAGCTGGAGGACAACTGTGTGGGCAAATACAATTACTCCCTGCATGTGACATTTTCGCGGTAGATGTGAAGGGTTACAATGGCCTCTCGTGACCATAGCGAGATGCTTCACGCCGCCGAGGTAAAAACCCTCGTTGACACCGCGCCATTTTTTGGCTGGCAGTCTGTTCAAGCCGATTCATGGCAAGAATGCCAACACGTACTTCCATCTCGGGTCTGATGTGTCAAGGTAAAAGCAACAGGAATACATGGTCCTAGTGCGAAATTAAGCGTTGCGCATGTACTGATATCCGTTGATGTTGATGTAGGTCGTGCGGATCGGAAACGAGGTCGCGATGGAGTGTAACATATCCCGTCGAGTAGCGCTTCGATCGCGGAATCATTATAAACGTCGTACATTAGTGGCTCAGTGATTTGAGATAGCGAAGAGGCCCAAATGCTTAAGTGTGGAGGGGGGAGGGTCAAGCTTGCATCGTTCTCCATTACCGGCGGGGTTGGCGTGAGTGACTGAGATCGCTGTGAAGGGCTCATCTTAAGTATCGCGGGTGGTGTTGGAGGAGCTGTATGCGATAGCAACTTTTTAGGGGGTATAAATGCGGCAGGCATCACGGAGACCGCAATCGTCAGGGACATTGTCCTGGATTGTCTGCATCCGTGTGGTGGGACGACGTTGTCAGAGGGTGTTCGTGCACTGTATAGGCATATGATCTATCAGGATCGAGTAACATTCCGAAATGAGGATAGCTTGTTCATGAAGGGTAGCAATGTGAGGTGACCTCTCTATATCGCGATGACTTCGCTCCACCAGCCAATTAGCAATGCCTTTGATACAATGGTTGAAGTTGTCTCAATGTTCAAGGGACCAAGTTGCCATCAGGACACTTTTTACCATCACCTTCAAGTTACAGATACGCTCGACCCCAGCCTCGATTTTGTGACGATTGCGTTGGTGATGCCGTCGATATAGCTCCTCATAATAGTTCACCGCTGGAGGCTTCCCCCGAGTAGCTTTTTATGCTGGTCGATACTAGATCAAACGCCTAGCTCTAATAACCAAACACATAAAAAGATGCACTGAGCGGGTCTATCAACCTAAAGTAGAACGTGCTCGAAAGTAGAAGGAGCGGATCGCCCTACGCATCGCGTCTGCGGGCAAGATTCAGTCGCGTGCTCGTGGTTACTTGGCTCGGCAGCGAGTGAAGGATCTTCCTTCATGTGTCTGGTGTGGCACACAAAGAAGACAAAGGACTTCCCAAATTGGATGATCCACGTGCGTCCCTGAGCGTCCGATGGCAACATCGAACCGCTGCTGTACGGCCGGGCGCCCGACACGGCCATGGACCACGGAGCTCGGCTACGAGTATATTAACCATTTCGCGGCCGAAGGGAGCGTTCTGCTTCCTCCGATGGTCTTTTCTCAACACGGTACGATTTACCCCCCCACACACACACAGAAGGAGGCAGAATACCCATATCAGTTTAAATATCCGTTTTAAGGAGACGCTTTGCCAATATTTCATTTTGACCAGTCCGCATGTGTCACTAGACTCGTCGAAGGCGGCAGTTTGCCACCTTCCGTTCTTCAACCCTCATGAAGGATCAAATAGCTAATTACTTGGAATCGTATACTACATAAAGTCCAAGTATTCGCAAAAGGGGTTATTATAAACCTAACATGTATTGTGCCTTTCACCAATTCTGCGCGATTAATTCTGTCGCAATTCTATCTCGCTCTACCACCTACAACCAGCCGAATTAGTACAAATCCGTGCTAAATGTGCCAAGTCCCATTTTATTAAACTGCATGAGGGGGCGACCCCACGGTTGGCACACAATCAAACTCCATTGGTTCGCAAACAACCGGAAGGCCCCTAGCGTTATGAAGGCCACGGCTGCTAGTGTACTGACATATAATGTGCTCTTTGTGTCTCTGTGGTGCTTGTGTGTGTCCGATGGTGCTTGTGTGTCTGTTGTCGTCTTGCTTGTAGGGTTCTCGCGGCTTGCTGGCGGAAAAGGATCTTACTTACTTCGCGCGTATCATCTTACATCTGCCAAGGACAGCGACCTCTTCCGTGGTGCCTGTCACGATCCGTGCGCCAAACGAGCAAGCGCAGAAGCGTACAACAAGACATTTGTTCGGTTTGTTAGTTGCGGGCGTGCACGAGCCCACTGCGCCGCACGAAGAGTATCGTAAGTGACGAGTGTATATATGCATGAGAGGTATGTTGACAGCACTAATGCCGTTTTTACTGCCTTATAGATCTGCATAGAAGCTGCCACGCTTTCACCCTCCATTGACAGCGCTACTCGGGAGGTAGGCATCGCTCGTAGACCACAGCATCAGACGCTCTATACTAGTACCGTAAATTATCAATTGAATGCATCGGTTACTGATTGGCTTTCTGCTTACGCGTTGCTTGCTGGTATTTCTATACAAAGACACATGAGGTAAACTAGGTGTTGCGAGCCCAAGCTAGCAGTGGTGTAATTGGGAAGTGAGTGGCGCTATTAAAATCGATGGCTGTTTAATAGTAACTTAACAAGACGGATGTATGTTGCAGAGCAATGGGGCTACCTTTATCTGAATCGCTCTCTGTCATGCTTACACTACACTATTTGGGCAGTAGGACGAGCTACGGAACCCCGCAGCACCTTCAATTTGAGCTTGGAGATGGGTACCTGGGGTTTCATGCCCGCGTGTGTAGGCTGGTGGAGAAAGTGAAGGAGATTGAGTAGCCGGAAGGTGCACCTATTCTGCTGAAGTCGACGACCAGTACCTCGCAGGCCAAGTTTGTGATGTTGGCGGCATTCGACCAAGAGTTGTTAGTGCAGCTGACGTCGGTTTGGTGCCTATCTTGCCAAGCGTAAAATCGGGTAAGACCGCAGCGCAATAATATGATATCTGTATGAGTTTTAATATTCTGGTACGTGCGATATTTGAAGGCAGGCATCCTTCAAGCTCGAGCTCTTCATCTACGTCAGCAGGGTCGCCGCCTCTGCAACGATAATGCGAGCAACGGAGGGCCGCATTGCGGCTGCTGCATCTCCAATTGACGAGCATTCAAGTGTGCTCCCAGCTGAGCAGCAACTGGGAGGGCGTCGCGAGCGGACTGGGCCGTTACCCACGCTAGGTAGCCTGAGCAAACGCCACTGGCAATTCCAAACAATCCTACGTTCACCCAGCTGCGACGCATTGATGACAGCGAGAGGCAGATGAAGAGAGTCGCTTCCCCAGAGTTTGTCACGATTACTAAACGTTGGTATGGTTCCGCTCGACTTGATCGTTCACGACCGAAGAGAAGCTTTGGGTTTACCCGATTACAGTATGCGTCCGCCGTATCGAGCCCCTGTTCCTAGCAGCACCCCGGCGGTGAACATGCAAGATACGGATCATCTCAGTGATGCAAGCATGGAGCAAGACAACGTCGTAAAAAACTAGAAGAGCTTTAACAAGAATATATTTCTTACTGAAAACAACAGTTCTTGTTCAGATCTTGGAGTCCGTATCCGCAGTGTTCGTAAAGGTTAATACCAACTTTCTCACTTTTCTTCGTGCACTGCACCAGCGCGACGCTGACAGTCCTGCGTGGGCCTCACGAAAAGTCAATGGTGCATGCCGTGTTAACCACCGTTTGGTAGCGAGAATTCGAATTTGATTGGGTTGAGCTGCGGCGAATACGGTGGTAAGAAAAATAATATGCTTCCGCGACTGTGAACGAGTTCTTCAAGTTCCCGGTACATATGAATCTTTGCGTTGTCTAGAATGACGATGGCTCTAGCACATAGTCAAATTAGAAAACATAGATTTTTGGAAAGCACTAAGAAATAAATCACCTTGGTAACTGCCAGCGATTGAGGTACGGCGCAATATTATTTGCATTCCACGACGTCTTTCGACGTCGTGGAATGCGTTGCGGTCGAAGGTGCCTGATGCCAACTCCCATGCGAAGAATCCAGTAACATCGAATGCTGCCAAAATTGAAAGTCTCTCGCCGCGACTAAACGGGCGCGATACAACTGCTGGTGTATTACGACGTGATCATGCATACTTTCTAAGCGCATCCTACTGACTTTTAAAGTTTCATCAATAAAAAACTAACTAATGCCGTGCGTTGCCCGGGAATGCTTTGGATATTGGCGTACCGGCAGTTCGAGCTCAAACTTACAGGCGGGTGCAGGCTTACTGGAACGAATTGCGGGCCAAACTGCGTGCGTTTCAGATGCAGGTCGACGATTTATTTTCTGACCAATCACAACCCTAGGAAAATTATCTACTTGCTGCCGACAAAACTAACATCTATCGGAGCACAAATCAAGATAGCAACAATACAGACAGTTTCTTCGTACTTTTGTTTTTAATGCTTGACACGGGCATCTCCTGCGCCTGCTTCGCAGCCGCAGCATCTGCGGCTGGCCAAATACAGCGAGTGAGAAAGGCTGGACACACCGCCGGGGGTCGCTCATGTCGTCGCCCCACCCCCTTGTTTACATCAAAATTCAGTGCTGAACAACGCCAATGCGCTACGCTTGAGGGGGGCCGTTTAGCCTTTTAGAGCATCTCCAGCGGTGAGCTCGAACACTAGATTTATCGTAAAAGTAACACCGTTGAGCCTTGAGATAGATTTAACGTGAGTCGTATCGCGGGTTTTAACTTCACCAGGGTCTATACTTTTACTCTTCGGTCTTAAAATAAGACTCGAATTCTAACCTTTACTTGTTTTCACTATGGGGATCGGAGCTCGATAATCAAAGCTGCTCAGAACGAAAATTCGTGGTCAATGCTTTAGTTAAGTCGGCGAATACATGCTCCCGGTGGGGAGCTGTCCTCTCAACACCGACTTATTTTAATTTTCGTGGTCTTAATTAAGGGGCTCGATAGGACCGAAAAATAAGTCCTATCGCTGGAGATACTCTTAGGGACGTGTGGTTTTTACTCTATTGTTACTCCAAAGTCGTTTGATTGTTACTCCAAAGTCGTTTGATTGTTACTCTAGTGTTACTCCATTATCGTATTGCGCGAATGTCGTTCTTCACCGGATGGGTCAACATTCACCCACGATGACATAGGTTTTCAGCAATTATTAAGTATTTGATCCGTTTAGAACAGATCTTACAAATATTGAACTATCACAAAATTACACAAGTATCCAAAAATGTGTTTAACAGGATCCACGAGGGGTCTGGAACCCACCTAAGACTCTGGATATACATATCCAGAGAACTGATCAGGCCCGCTGTAAATGGGTCTTAGTTTTCGATAAAATTCTTCTATTTCGGCAGGTACGCTTTCGCGCGCGCTTAGTAAGTCCTTTTCTGGTAATGTAAGGTCAAATTTAAGCAATCGGCAAAGTGTTGGAGTGGAATAGGTTAGCGTGTTGCCAAACGGCTCATTGACTGTCTCTTGAAGTTCCTCTAAGTAAAAACACGGATATACACGAATGTATTCATCTACAAAATCGACCGCCTCCTTAGGCCACCTAGCGGACTTGTTTTTGCCATCTTCAGATAGCACATTCCCTTTTGGTTTAAAGGGTCCGTGCCAACCACCCAATAGATCGAACAGTCACGCCCAATACGCAGGCAACTATAGCCATACTGATGTCGTACATATAGACTAGCACGATAGCCCTCCAACGCAGGTCTGTAGAGACTGGCATGGTGAGATCTGCTACACACACTCAAATGCAAATCAAAAAGGATAAAGACAAAGTTGCCAACGAATGGCGGTTACCTACCCGCCAATCGAGTCTGGGGCAAATAAAACAGGGCTGATTATTATTCGAGATTCGTATTTACGCGCTAAAACTGGAATAGTTTGTGGGTACACGTGGTTAGCGTTTATTCCGGCCGAATTAGAGCCCTGCCCGCCAAAATCGGTGAAAGGCACAATATACTATGGTGTTCGTACCATATAACTTATAAATCAGTACAGCTATCGACGATTTGAATCACGGATGAAGGTACTTTTCCTCAGCTACAAGTAACGCATATATCATAGTAAGGTGTGTAAATCATTAAGATTGACAAGTGCTATGAGACTTGCATTATAAATGTTGGTGTATTTGTAAGGATGGTCGTTAGCCCGGTGAATATGCTCATAGCGACGGGAAATACACTTGCGAACAGTAGAAACGGATCCGCATCAAAATCATCATCATAGTCACGGATCTGGTCACCAATACACCTACAATAAACTGGCCAACGTGAGCGACGTCATCGTGATCCGCTCTGGCTACAGACCCACGAGTTTGGTGAAAGTTATCCATCAAGATTGATGGATTGACGGGAACGTCTACTAACATCAATGTTATATACTATCTCGGTTAATATGGGCGTCGTCTCAGACTGGACGTTCACTAACATTAACGTTAAAGCTTCAAGCAACGGTATACACCGGGAAGTCGTCCCGTGTTATGTGCTATTTTTACTAGAACAAAATGAACACTGTCAGTTGACATATGTATTATCTAATGTGAAGATCAACTATTCAATAATTGAGATGCAGTGCCATCTAAAATTCCACGTCGAACCAGTTTTATTGCCCACAGCGGTTATCGTAGGTAGTACACATCATGTGTATCACATCTACATGTAATCCCAGCCTGCACTGCAGTGTTGGCAACAAGGGAAAGAACTGCTGCTTGGACACACAAGCGGCGGAGAAGCATGTCGACACGTGCAGTTGCAAAAAGCGGTTCAGTCTGAGGACACCTACCCGTTGTTTTAGACGATCCGCAGGAAATGGGCAGTAGTCCGGGGAAGAGCAAGGTTGTCACCAACGGTCCCTTTCTGTACCGCACGGTAGCTCATGACTGGTGCGGGACTGGTCCCGTATTCAACGCATCAGCTCCACGCCCCAGCGGTACCTTACCGCGTAGATCAAGCATCCATCTCACTTACCAAAACTTACCTCACTCTTCTGCCTCTGTGGCGCTGAATCATATCAACTCTCCCTTCCGCGTTTCCGTCGTCGCTGTCTGCTGCGTCGTGGGCTTCCTTCCGCCTTCATCGCATGCTGCACTCGGAAATCGACCGGCGTCCGGCAGGGATGCCCACTTGCCCCGCTCATTTTCCATCATGGTCTTGGGTACGTTATACATACAGATCGACCAGAATCCTCAAATTACCGGCTATCGCGGACATGACATTATCTAAAAAACTATATTGATCTTGGCCACGTAGCGTTATATCTAATACTTGCTCGCACCAACTTCCACATCAGGTCTCCAATTTTGCGAATAGTTGACGTATCTAGGCCCCGCTGCAGGTGCGTCAGCATTATGATCTCTGCAGTAAAGGGCTTCCGCATTACTCTCAAGTCCCATGCCTCGTCGTCGGGCGAACAATAGTGATGGATTTGAAGGAACGATGTAATCTGACGTGCGGCACCTCAAACTGGATCTGGATATCGCCACCATCGACATCCGGTGCAGAAGGCGTTTCCATGCACTGCGTTGTGAATCAAAAAGGCTGGACCAGCTTAAGTGATTTTTACTTTTTGTAATTGGCCAGCAAACGCACAAAAGGCTTGCCTGTCGTGTAGCAGGTATTGCAGCATGCCGTCCAAACCGACGAGAAGTACACTCCTTATCCTTCTTGCATATCAGGGTGCATTTTAGGAATCTCGCGCATCTGCTCTCAAAAAGCGGACTTTACAGCGCCTGTATATGACAAGACGACCCCCCCCCCTCTCGGGAACGAGATTGTTTAGGCGTTACACACGGTTAGAAACGCTTCAAAGTTCACCAGCCATCAACTTCAAACTCACCTACACGTGGCGGTAGATCGTTGAAAGCCCTACTTGCTTAATATGCAACCTCACTTGCACGCTCCAGACTTTTGCATCGACCGCTACACGAGCTGTCCACGTCGACAACGGATAATTTCGAGCCACGAGACTCTCCGAAATGCACAAACGCGGATGCAGTCGTACGACGGCTACAATTACTACGTGTACGTGCACAACACCGGTACGCTTTTCGCGCAAGGGTATACCGTTGTGTCCACCGCCAGTGTGGACGCTACTTCCGCATCGTGGAGCTCAGCGCCTACAACACGGATACGGGGGCGTTCGCTCTAGAGGCTCGAGGAGGGCACTCGTCGGTCCAATCTTCTAGTAACCGAAAGGGTATCCACCCCGTGTTCAAGTCTGAAGTCGACGCTTCTGTGTTGGTAGTGCGGGACCAAAGAAGGCATTGCGCATGTTAACCCGGCGATACGCTGGTCGAGATGACCTACTGGCTCATTTACCGGGCCTGACCCAGATCAAATACCGGAAGGCGTACTTAATGTCTAAACTAGCTAAGCAGACCAAGGTTCACTGTTTTTCGGATTGGAGTGAGTGGGCAGGTATTAGAGAATGCAAAACTACGACCGTGTTCTTTGGAGCATATTGCTTCGATCGTGAGACGGACGAGACAGCCTTCTCAGCCAAGCCTTTTGCGTTTCAGAACGCTACCCTGGTGCTGCATTGCTTTCGTCACTCATACGAAGAAGACGAAATGACAAAAGAGTCATATGGGCTCGTGTTGACAACTCGCCGGATTTCCCGCAATGTTCTCTACGCCGTCCAATGTCAGAGCTACGACGGCGTATTTGCATCGGTGGACAGTACTTATAAGCACCATTATGGTGCGTAACCAATCTCTTGCCTCCTCTACGGATATGCGCTTAACCTTTGGACCTGTCTATAGGAGGGTGGGTGCTGGTGGCGTTCGGCACGTTCAAGTCCTACTTTTCGCCGTGGAAGAAATACTATAAGTCCGTTGTGCCTTGGGCTTAAATGTTCGTGCGTACGAGGCACGCGTACGCGTATGTTCAGCTCTTCGAAACGGCGGTGAACTGTGCTAGACTATTCTCGGAGTCGAGCTGACATTTGGGAGGCTAGACCACGCTTCTTGTATTGCTATAGCGTACGTGGAGGTGTTGTGCCATATCATGTTGATAAAAGGTTTCCCGTGTTTGGCCCGGGAGTGCCGTTAGAAGAGCATGCTGTCGCAGCCTGGCGAGTCTGCTGAAGATTACTATCGTGGTAACGTGGCCCTGAACATCAATCAAATGCATAAAACGCGATCGCCTCAGCAGTTCAGATCTTTGTTTACAAAGGTGGCGTGACGATGGTCAAGATGCATACGCGGGCGGGTTTGCGAAGGTGTTCCTAGCGGAATCTTGGTCAAATTGGTACACCGCGAGCGGTGCGCTTGGCGTGGTTCCCTCCCAGAACCCCTTAGAGGCATACAGTGCAGCCAGTAAAACCTGTGGGTTGCCTTCGAAGCGCGCCAAAACAGGTGTCGTTCAGAACGACTCCATCCCGGGTGTATTTGCACTCATCAGTGTGGATCCCCCCAAGGGTCCATTTGGACGTTACAGCGGAGGTGGCATTTTCATTTTGCTTGAACATCGTTATGGATCATCGGTATGGCCAATTTACTAACCCCATTGTATAGCTCCACTACCTAGTAATATCGACCACAAAGCCGAGCGCCACATCAAGCGAGTAGGACACTACAAAATGGTCAAGCTCATCAACAGGAAGAGGGTCGTCCATTCGATATCAATCTTAGATATCTGAGCCTCCACGAAGAGGAATTCCTTGATCATTTCAAGCGTTTACAGGACTTCTACTTCGAGGCTCAGCCTGTGATCACAATGGACAAGGTAACACCTACGGCAACAAAAATCCCCTGCGTGCTTATCTTACCCCAATGTATTACAAATCTGCAGATCAAAGACATCAGCTCCCTCTTTCGATGTGACTGCAAGTTACTCTGGTCAGCGAGCTGGACGTGTTATTGCAGCGACGACAATACTGGAGAAGTTCGATATGTCCATAGCAAAGCAAAACATCCCACAGCAAAGCTGATCGGCGGTCAGTGAAAAATTCCAGGAGCGCTTTTCGTAGATGGGCCTGACTCCCGAATTTTTACGGTGCCGTACCTGGAAAAAAAACTACTTAAATGACCCACTACCCTCATGGATGACAGATTTCGAAGGAATTTGACGTCGAAGTCAATGGGGTGGTGGAGTACATGGAGGTCGTTGGCAAGATCCGAGGGTACTCTAGAAGCGGAAGGAGGGACAGGTGGCTGGTTGCGTTCAAAATCCGCACCAAGCAGTTCTTCGAAGGCCAGGAGCTGGTGCAGTTAAATGTAGACTCTAGGAAAGCTGGACTCGACGTTACTTGCAGCGCGAAGGTCTCGGACAATGATGGGGGGGCGACCGAGAGGGTGAGGATGACGCGGACCTAGAGGACGGCACCACGGCTGAGATGCTGGTACCAACGCATCAGTTGTTATCTGATGAGCTGTATTTTACTACTGCATACAAAGTTTAGGACTGGGTGTAGCCATAAAATGAACCAGGCTCCAACTGCTTTGAAACAACTACTGTATTAGTTGTTGACATGCACCAACACAATCTTCGCGTGTTTTGCTCGTGGTCCACGAGTCTTGGATGCACAACTAGCAAAATAGAATGGACGCCGGCAACAGCTGTGTACTGCACTCGATCCATCATCCGTTTCATGCAAAGTACGACTGCACTCGATAATCCACCTTTGTGCACACGAAAACCAACCGGACCCCCACCCCCACTCTCGGGCAGCCATTTTCACTAGGTCGGCTTTGCAGCCAAGTATCGTAAGTACGATGCACCCTGAAGAGCCACTACGAATAACCAACACAGCCGTCTGATGAAGGGGTGAATGTATCAGATTAGGGAGGTTACCCAGCATGTCAATCTACTCGACGTGCGAGACTAGATCATATGATCATGCCCCTGGTATGTCTGCAGCCGTCCAAGTCTCTTGGTTGCAGCTACAAGAGGCTCGGCCCGCGGGTGGCTTGACTCCTAGTCAACACCAGTGCAATCGACCGGATCAACGGCGATTCGTTCAAGACCAATTGCAGCGGTTCGACATAACGCAGCAGCAGCAGACATATGCCCTTTGCGAAGGACATCATGGGCGGGAGCAGCACCATGGACAACATGAGGAGCCCGACCAGATCAAGTGGACGCAGGGTGTCATACTCCACAGCAAGGGCATGGATATGGGCAGCCTATCCAGCAAGGGCAGCATAGGCAGCAACAGCAACAAACCTATGGTGGGCTGCAACAACGTGCTGTGGTCTACCAACGGCAGGAACAAGACGTGCAACACTCTTTTCGATAACGGAAGGGATGGGTGGCACATCGGCTAGGCCTGAAGGGTGTGTGTGGGGGGGACACCTTACCGACAACAGACCTATTGACCAACAACACGGGAATGGTCCGGGGTCTGACCCACCTAATCCAAACACTCGCCTAGGCGAGTTGCTAGAACAGAAGGCTTCCCACCAGGATGGCACGCCGCAGCGGGGACTGGCGGCGAGCACCAACCACGTCAAGGGAGCCATCGAGACCAGAACGATCCGACAACACCCCATCGGCTGCGGAGAGATAACAGCAGGGATTTGGAGTCGTCTACTGACGCAAACGTGGATTCTAAGACAGGGATCGCGTACGCCGACACCAGCATTTTCCATCAGTACTGTTACCTGGGGTGAGGCAAGGTGAGGGCACACGAGCCCAAACCGGAGCGTATCACAGAGGCAATGGCACGGAGCTCGCACATGCTGGAGAGCGTGTGGAATCTGATACTTGCCCAGAAGCTTGTCAGCACATTGATGATCGGCTGAGAGACTACGGAGGATCGGAACTGGGCGAAGGAAGTGTTGGAGATACAACAATCGCGACTGCGAAGGCGAGCTGCGACGAGAGTGGTCGGGCTTGGACACAACACAAAAAAGAGCATTCTCCTCTCTTACCTGAATGGACGACTAGAACTTTCACACCCACCCAATTTCATTAAAAGAGATTTTTATCGGAGAGCACAGGGTCATGATCGAAGACATGCACGAGACTTATTTGAATGCCACCCTGACGGCGGTGCCACCCGCGACGGCTCGCCTCACAAAGCATGCAGCTCATGCTCCCGTCTTTCCTGCATTGTTCAATGCTAATACGGACCAACAGACTGGGCACAGTTTGATGCGGGCCTTGCAACGAGACGTGAAGCGGCTGATTTTTGAGGGCATTCACACACTTAGTTTCGTTTTTTTACTTCCGCCCAGCGGCGGACCGCTGGGAATTTAAGGCACTTTGATCGCTTAACGCTGTTACCTTATTGAAGGACACGCACCGCACTGAGGTAGACAAAGGCACGGGGGCGTACACGGCAACGCGGGTCGAAGTCCAATATGCGGTCCGAGAATATGGCAGTGTCAATCTGGGACTCACAGCCATCGCCCCAGCTTTCGCTCTTTTTGCTTAGGCCAAAGTCCTAGATGTAGAATATGCGCGAGCAACTCGGACTGATATTTACGACAATCATACAATCCGATTCGCGCAACGACAGTGCCCCACCGCATTAGAAGGTGTCTCGCGGGTCACATGGACAGACCAGGTCATAACAATTCATCACTTCCAGAAGAATACGAGACGACCATGCTCTCGATGCCTCAGCCAGACTCATGGTGCTGTGTAAAGTACGCTGGCTGTGTCGAAGCTCGAGGAGATGCAGCTCCTGTATGCATATCCCCCGCCAGGGTTGGAGGAATAGCTTGCGCAGGTGTGACGCCGCCTCGCATTCCCAGAACACGTGATACAACGTCACATCCGTCGAGTGAACACAACTGGTATGAGAACAGCCGGGTTTGTTGTGAAGCGCGTCAAAATTCGAGAAAACATGAAGTTTGAGGTGCTGTAATTTCTGCTCGCCCCAAGGCCCCAGTCCTACTATTCGGCACAGTCGTGTCCCGTACAACTGCATGAGCCCTTTAGCTGCCTGCCCGTTGTCGCACTGCCACTTGTGTGCCCTGTTACCCATGCTGCCTTCTCCACGGCGAATGCCGTTACTACTCGCTGTGTATACGCTCGCCACATCCTCCTCCATCGTCGACGGCCCGATCAAATTCAGATGAGTTGGCTCAAAACGGGGTGCGGGTGCACCTCCAGCACTGCCACATCTGGAGCCGTATACTGCTCCATCGCTCGTGTCAGCCCTCCGTGCTGCGTAACCCATACCGTTTTGGAAGGTTCCATGACGCTGTGTGATATCAGTGCCTCCATTCTGTCACCTGGCCGTATCCGGGGAACTACCGGATGATCGGCTGGGCTTGCCCTAAAGTAAATTTCCTGGTCATATCTTTATCGTATTGCGATCGCCATAAAATTGACGAGGAACGTGTTGGCTGACTCCTCCGCTTGGGTGTGTTGAGCCTCTGATGAACCGGCGAACGCAAAGTCACATACCACTTGTCCCCGAGCCATCCTCGCCTAAGTCACCCCATCCTTCAATAGTCGATTGTTGTGATGCACAGCCTCGCAGGCTGTGATGAGGGGCTGTCTGTGACCATCTCTCGTATGGATCTGGAACACGCCGACTGCCACGTATTGCAGCCATTGTTGGTTGCTCAGACGTTTCGCGCATCTCGTCGAACCTGGCGGACAGGTCCAAGGACCTCAATTGGGGCGCCAAGAAGCTGCGGATGCAGGCCATCTATCGCCAGTATGGCCCCATCGCCTTGACGGCGAGCTCGCGCGATAAGCCCATGTCGAGTAGCTGCTGAACACGTTTCGACTTGCGGAAGCGAATCACAAGCGGGCGCGTCTGAGCCTTGATCATCTTCAGCGCTCGGTTCACATGTTGCAGGAGATCAACTTTGCATGGAGCTCCCATTGTACTACATGCTTGACGAGAAGCAGAAGAAGCGTGATCAGAATAACCGAGGTCGCACTACAAGCAACCATCACATCCAGTTGAAGTCGGCCCCTGGCGTAAAGGGGGGTATACCCAACAGCCGCTAAGCCCGCGTCGAGTCACGCCCGCGCACCTATCGCCTCCTCCGTGAATTGTCCATGTCATACGGTGGTTCGTGTCGGTGTACTCATCGCAGTCACCTCCGCAGAAGTTGGCTAGGCGTGACAAGCAATATAGAGCATATTACGAATGATGATCGCATCTGGTACCATGCTCCGTTGGTCCACCGGTATAGCCTTTTGGCAAGCTATCCTAGTCGTTTCTGTAGTTTCGTCGTAGGCACTTTCAAGGATTCTGAGGCTGCCACGTTGCTACCCACTTGGAGTCCTTGCGGTATGCATCGCTCGCACCCCCTGGTAACTGAGACCGATCGGAAGTACTATATAGGTCCGAGGCGCGCGGGAATGCTGCGCTTTGACCATCGTTTTGGGAAGTATTGATTTGCAATCCCAATGCGTTGCCAAAGATTTTTAGCGCGCGCATCAGCCGTGGTATTTCTGCTGGGTTGCGTACAGAAGCAGCTGTAGAATCAGCATATCCTGCCACTCGTAACCCAAAACCTGGCCTGCCGCGACTGGATGGTCACACCACGCTTTCCCATGAACCCGTCTGGTTTACTATAGAGTGGACCTCGTGCTATGATAAACACCAACGGCGCGAGGGGAATCCCCTGTCGAATACCGCTCGTGACCAAGATTCACCGTGATTTCGTTCCATTAGCGAGGAAACGGACTTGCGTGCGGTCACGCATTTCTGCTCCCGCTTGGACAAATTTGTTCGGGTATCCTTTTTTCGAAGGACTGCTATTATATGTTTATGATCGAGGGAATCGTAGGACTTCTTGAAATCGAAGAGTAGCGTTGTGGCTTCTTGTTGATCCTCATCTGTAGTTGGGCTGCGTCATACAGGTCCAGTGTTTCAAGAATTGAACGGCCAGGGACAAACCCATTCTGATTAGAATGGATGGTATCCGGAAAGGTGACTCCAACATGGATTGCTAATATCCGGGTGTACACTTTGTAGTCTTTGATGAGTAGCGCCAGAGGTCGACAATGCAAGGTGTCTCGGGCATGCTCTCCTTTTTCAGGCAGAAGATGTCAGCCTCTAAAAAGGAGGGCGATATCATACCAGAGATTAAAAAGATTGGTAAGCATGGGAACCAGTCGATTGTATACGATACCAGCCATTACCAAGTCGATCAGGTCCTGCAGCTTTGCCATGATTGCGCCCACCGATCGCAGTCCGTACTTCATCCTCTGCATTTAGTGCATCAATGGCATTTTTCTCCTCACACGCGGAAGATTCGTTCGAATCCCATGTCATGACTGGGGCGATGTCAGATTCAGCAGTCGCGGGTTGTCGAAGGATATGTTGCCATGCGTCGGCAAGTGTGTCAGCCTTCTCGTGGATGGCTCTTGGTGGTGCACCAACCACTGTGTCGAGCCGATGGATAACATTATCGCTCAATTTGTTTGAAACCTTCCGGAAAAGGGATTTGGTCATTTTTTCCTGTCCAATGCGCTTTGCGAAACACCCTTTTTTGTTGTCGACTAGCATGGATCTGTTTGACGTCAGCGATTGCTCTCTGTAGGCGGGCGACACTCGTTCCACCTCATCGATGACTGGCGTATCCAGATCCACGGTGATCGTCTCTACAGTCGGCACGTAGGGTGACCGGATCCGACGTCGCCAACCGTTGTTGTTGGCTTTGTAGCCGCTTCAGCTCTTCTTTGAGCGTGTTGTGCAAAGTCAGTATCCGTTCACGTACACATACGTGTGTCCGTCGCGCGATATCAGCTTGATGTTCTCCCAGGCAGCATCTGCTGCCGCCGCGGTCAGCTCCGGGACTGCAATTGTTTCCTGAAATTCCGGGAGCAATTGGGTCGGCTTCGCAGTGACTGTCGGTGCGGCGTAATCCTTCACTGGGTGCAATCGCGAAAGTCGCTTGACACTAACTGGCTCGTATGGTGAGCGCATATAAAGTTTGACCTCAAGATGGTCCGGCCGAGGGCCGAGGTTGCCTGTGCTCCATGTTGCTATCCAAGCCATGGCGCTGTCTGCCATATATCACCTGTCAAGGCGAGACGTCGCTGTCCCCCACATCTCAACCAGGCCACTCCGGCACTAATGACGACAACTCAAGCCCAAACAGGCATGCCCGAGTGTCTACGGGAGATGTGATGATGAATTCTTACTTCCGGATATTGCGCGACTCAGCCGAGGCGCCGACGGACTCGGACGACCAACCGTTCGCTACATTGGTGGAAACAGGAAACCGAGAGGCGTTTGTCAAATTGTGCTCTTTGTTTAGAAGCCGGTTCAACATCCCACCGACTTAGCGTCAATCACAGATTGCGGATTTCCGCCCTTGGCTACTGACGCGACCGGATCCACTACTCGAGCTGACGTTAGTAGTGCGTTACGGGCATTGCTTGTATTTGCCCGTCACTTTTACAACCAAGCTGTCGTGGATTTAATTGACGCAGCCAGCGCCTTTCTAGACAGCTACAAAGGTGTCGCGGATACCGATGCGGTCGGCTGGAAGCTATTGGCCTTTTGGGTGACCAACAAGTTCAGCAAGTTTCGCGGTTTTATCGTCGCGCGCGATCTCGATGCCGCCCAGGAAGTGCGATTTGAATTCTCTCGCACAGACGAAGAGCTGCTGGAGATTCTTGACCTTCGCCGGTCACGCCATTCGGGCGAGCATTCTACTCACGGAGCGCGACCTGGCCAAGACGACTCGCGCCATCCTAGTCGTCCACCTCGAAAGTCATCTATTCCTGCCAACGTGCTAGCTGCTTTACCGCGCCAAGGACATTAGCGACTCTGCATGAAAGCAATATCGGTGGTGGGTTGCTCGGGCGACGGCCGTGGTGGATGTTTCGATAGACAACGGGCTCACTTCCACCCCAATACGCTTCCAGAGGTCGTCAAAACATACATCGTGGAAAACTACAAGGGTCTCACCGAGGAGAAGCCCAGCGTGAAACCCGAGGCGTGACGCCCACGACCGCGAAATTATTTGTGTGTTCAACGTGACGTCAGTTCCAGTTTACGTAAAACAAATCAACTCTCCCTCACGCACCAGATACTCGGTCGACTAGCAGAAATAGCCGAGCGTGATCGACACCAGCGGCTGTGTACGTTTGCTGCCGCATTTGATATGACGGTGCCTATACCTGACACCAACGACGAGGCCATCGATGACGCCTCTGTCAAGTTCCTGTCGGATCTTGCTCTTCGCTTGAATATCTCGCTACCTGAATACGTCCGATTGATGCGGGGTCAAACCGCGAGTGATGGCAGACCGAACAAAGCCTTGCATGAGCTTCATATTCCGTCCGCATCCAGCAAACGCGAAAGATATCGCCAGTGGGACGCAATTGTCAGAGCTGGGGTGCGCCCCCGCTGGACGCAAGCCAAACCCACTGTACAATTAATCCGGCCTCAAAATCACAAAAGTGCACGTGAACACGCTGTGGATGTCTACAAACACGTTCGGAGGGGCCAATTAGACGGCCGCTACCTGGTATTCGACGCGAGGGTCCTTGAATTATGGTCCGAGCTCTTCCTGAGCCCTATTGGCTTAATCGACAAGGCTGGAGGAGATACTCGGATGATCAACGATTATTCGTTCCCACGAGGGGCTTCAGTGAACGAATTCACTGAGCGATCAAATTTTCCTGCGATTCCCTATAATCCGCCGCGCGATATTGCACGACGGATTCACGAACTCCGCCAGGCGTTTCCCCACGAGGAGGTACTCTTAATGCTCGGAGACGTCTCCGGAGCTTTTCGGCACGTGCCGGTCCACGAGGACGCAGTACACATGTTCGCCTTTGCGGTTCGGCCACCAACGATATGTATGAGTCATCGGGCCCGGTTTCTACTTCACCAGCAGATTCGAGTCGATTTCACGGTAGCGTGTGGTGCGACGACCGCACCTACACAGAGGTGAACACCGGGCAGCGATGTAGTGAAGCAAATAACGCTCTCAGGCACGCCATGATCACTGTGTTGGGACCTACGGCGATCAATGACAAGAAATTTACACCATGGCGCTCCAAGAACAAAGCACTCGGCCTACTGTGGAATACGGCCGATGGTACTGTTTCAATCCCTGCAGACAAAATTGAGAGAGCAATCGTCAGAGTGAACGATGTCCTCACTGCAGGCAAAGCTACCAAAACAGATCTGAACAAGCTCCTAGGAGTGTTTCGCCACGTGGCTACCTGTTTTCCCTCCGCACGAGCCTTTTATCAACGGGCGCATGCAGCGGCAACGTCGATGCACCCCGGTATCATCCACCTTGACTCATCCGTAACTGAAGATTTGAAATGGTTCAAGGCAGTCCTGATGCATAAGGAGCGCTTCAACGGAATTCCTGTATCTTATTTTGCCAACGTTGCAGTACCGACTGTACACGTCTATATGGACGCTTCAAATACGGGTCTCTGCGCGCTGGAACCCCAGCGACAAGAGTTTATTCGGCTGCAATACACGAGCGAGGAGGTGGCTAAACTACAAGCTGGTCAGTACAACAACTCCATCAATGTGCGTGAGCTTCAGAGTGCGGTCTTGGCGGTGCTGCTGTGGGGTCCGTGTTGGCAACAAGACTCCCAGTTTACTCCCACACAGATTTGTTTGCACATCGACAATATGAGTGCCGTAGCATGGACAAATCGACGCCATAGCCGCCATCCCACTGCTCAGCTATACAACCGTCTACTATCATTGGCCGAACTTCAATACCAAATCTCACTGTCGGCAGAACATATCCCAGGCAGACTGAACACGATGGCCGACGCTGGTTCGCGCGCATGGACTGATGTTGATCCGTTGTGGCATTTATGGACTAACCTTTCGTCTTCGTGGAAGCAGGTGGAGGTCATTCCGCCCTACGACAATCTCTCACCGTCTGGGAGCGGTGCTGTGCGGTCACGCCTTGGCCCAAACTACAAACGGCAAGTACCGAAGCTACTGGGCTCAGTGGCGACACTTCTCCAGAATGATGAACTGGTCACCGTGGCTTGGACGCGTTAACCGTTCCAGCGCTAACAAGTTGGCGTACTTTGCCATTTACCTCTGGAAATATGGCGGGAACAAGTTCCACCGCGGCAACCAATATTCGACGATCCAGTCCAAGCTTTCGTGCATCCTGTGGTATCATCGGCGATTCTGCGGTATCGAGTTGGAACGGTCACCACAACTTAAAGTGATTCTCCAGGGTATCAAACGTCTATCCGACCCGGTGACGAAGAAACAGGCCGTGACACCCGCATTTCTCCGGCTTTTTCGCCGGTCGCTCAACTTCAAATTGCCTCGCGATCGATTACTCTGGGGCAGCGTTCTACTTGCCTATTTCTTCCTCCTGAGGAGGTCTGAGTACCTCACCATCGGGAAAACTAGGAAGTTCTACTGTCTCCGCACGAAAGACGTATTTTTCGCGGACTCCAAAGGGAAGCCGACCGACACTGCAACTGCAACTGCGGTTACAATAGGTTTAAGTGGAGCCAAGAACGACCAATATGGTCGCGGAGCCTGGCGCACGATGCATCAGTCGGGCGATCGGCTGTTGTGCCCTGTCCGAGCTCTGAAACATGTGGTGAGCGCACGAATTGAACTCAACGCTACCCAACACCAGTATCTGTGTCTAGACCTCGACGCCAAGACCGTATCGAAGGCGCTCAAAGAGACTGCTAGACGAGCTGGTGTACCACCCGTCAACTATTCGACACACTCATTAAGAAGTGGAGGTGCGACAGCCATGCTCACCGGTAGAGCGGACAGCCTGGCTATCAAACTACTTGGTCGATGGATCTCTCGGTGCTACGAAGAGTACCCGGTACAGGCGGCCGTGTCAACAAAAGACTTGTCAAGCCGAATGATCTAGCCTACAATTACAAGCGCGAATGAGCATCACAAGAATGGGGGGCCGCTCACCACGCCCTCGTTATCGAGGCAATACATTCAATTGCCCCCCTTTCATCGTGTACTGTACGCGTGAGGAAATGAAGATCAGGCGGATAGGACGATCGGTTTTCCGGTAGGTGGGAAGTACGCGAGCCTATTATTAGCTGCCGTGGGCAGGATGTCGGTTGTAGCCCTCGGCAGAGGTCACTTTAGCTTTTGCTTCACGGCGCAACACCCGCCTCACCACGCCCTCGTTATCGAGGCAATACATTCAATTGCCCCCCTTTCATCGTGTACTGTACGCGTGAGGAAATATGTAGTACCTGACTACAGGCAGTGGTTGAAGATCAATTCCACCCAGACTCAGCCAACGCGATTGCACAGTCCCCCGACCGATGGGCACGGCTTGCACAAGAGGTGCCGCACCGTATGTGCCGGGCCCAACCGAACAGATGACTGAAACGGAATGGAGGATATAGCATGTTCTGCCGTACATGATTGGCGGCTGGGAAGAAACATTAATGGCTGGCGCCCCGCACGGAGCCCGATTTACATGGTATGACGAATTCGTTTTCTTCCGAACCCATTGTAGAGTGCAACAACTGGAATAGTGCTACATTTGCACCGACAGGACAGGCGTGGGGGGGCTGCAGACGAATGAGGCATCATCGCCTGCCCCTCCAATGAGGAATTAAGGGCACTTCTAAGCCCGCAGTGAAAGTGGGGGACGGGCAGACCTCATTTCCTCAACAGTTCCCATTTGAACAACACATGAGATTGCGCCAAACCGAGGATCTTGGCGCTGGGGGGGTAGAGGTGTATGGAGACGAAAGAGATGAACCGAGCACCAGACTACTGCTGCAATGCGACAACGTAGGCGACAATGTGGTATAATCGACTGTGATGCTAAGGTGGTCGATGGGGAGGCAAATATGTCTAACGTTCAGGACGACTTCAAAGTACACAACAAGGCGGCGGTTCAGATGAGACGGCAGCAAGAGAGATATTACGATGAACAACAGCGAAAATGCATCCTGCATGCCACGGGCCGGACGTTTGGGTTCATTACGCAGAATTAAACGGACTGGGTGCTACGGAGAAGCCTCGAAATCACTGGCTTCAGGCATTCGGAGAACAAGACACCATGGTCGAGCTGATGTAGTGGCCCTGCACGAGACACATATCGATGCGGAAGAAGTGGAATGATACGAGTACCCCATTGCCTGGAGGTGGGGATTCCGTACGGGGAAAGGACAATCGGCTTACTTGTTTTGGTCGCCATCTGTTGGCAAGAAGGTAGGCGTCGCCATTTTGATCGACCCATACGGGACTTTCAAATAGGTGACCCCATACCTGGAGGACCGATGGGATGGATTTCGTCGCTGTACGGGGCTTTATCGAGGGCGCATCAATAACTGCAATCTGAGTGCGCCTCACGTTCCGGTTGTACGGGAGGAGTTGTACAACAGTTTATGTGACGTGGAGTTTGGACCTACTCCTAAATTGATGGTGACTTCAAATGCACTTCAGACGCCCAGGCCGATAGAAGCTATCAAGTTTCGGAAGGGGGACATGATTCCCACGCATTGGTGGATTTATTGGCAGTCTGGAATATACTTTATCCAAGCCCCATCTCGCGCTCAACAACATGGGGGGCGGAGCTTCGCAAACATCACCTGGAAGCTAATACGTTCAGATATCATCAATTAATGGGGGAGAGATACCTATCTAAATCGTGTGCCCGGTGAATCTGGCGTATCTTCATGTGCCAATGCCTCCTCCCATTCCGCCTTAATTCCATGGTTGTCCAGGCGGTGATATCCTGCGTGTAGTTGAGATCTCCTTCCGCTTACCAGCGCAGGAAGAGTTCGCCATGACTAATACCATAGAAGTGACCCTCGTGGTGTCTCAATACTACAAAAGTCAGTAGTGTGTGGAGATTCCAACATTGGCGCAAGTACTTTGTTGCGTCTCTATCCGAGACCGCTGTGTCATACCCACTCTCGTGATCAGACCCGGCTCAAAGATGGGTCTGATCACAAGAGTAGATATGGCACAGCGGTCTCGGCCGCACAAAGACGGGTCTGATCACGAGAGTGGGTATGGCACAGCGGTCTCGGATAGAGACGCAACAAAGTACTTGCGCCAATGTTGTGTACCATAGAAGTACCTCAATACATGCGCGGCTGATGCCGTAATCGCGTCAAAGGCAATGATCAGCTCTCGTAGATACTGCGTCATTGCTCGAAGTTCGTTCGTCAAGCCCAGAAAGACGCAGGAACGTGTGTTCCCGCTGACCTCCGCGGCGCCGCATCATAGTGGGCGTGTAGTGCTGCTGTCGCCCCGTGTACCGTAGAGTACCTGCCCTTTTCGGGGTAGGGCTTCACACACTCCTGAAATGGATCCACCAACTTGAATTCCACATCCTTTTTCAAGTTGACCATCATAAGTGTGTAGACAAATATTTTAATTCCCGTTGTATCTTTCACCACCTCATCAGTTTTCTTCATCTCGGCCCCTCCGAAGTTGTTGGTGCTCGCCAGGACTTCCAGAAGCCCATTGTCCGCCACTATCACCCCCCCCCCTTCTTTGCCATTGGCCGAGTTGGATCGGTAAGTCGCTGTCTCCAGTTTCCGTTCCAGCTCTTGTCTCCCCAAAAATCACGCCATCCTGAGTCACGTGAGTCTTTGCTGCCGCTGCAGACACCGCTGTGACAAAAGCCACCATATGGATGTAGTTGGACATGCTCGTTTGCAAACCCTTGAGAGTCCCGACAGGTAGACCAACTCCCGTAGCCGTGGGTTTGCCTCGCCGCCATGCCCGGATGGGTAGCGCTGCCACCACTGGTACCTCGGGCGTCTGGGCTTCCATCGGCACGGGCTATGAGGGGGTGTCCTCAGCGCACAGCGTGAGTTTCTCGCGCTGCTGGGAGTCGTCCTCTATCTGGACGCCAGTGCATGTAGCGTGTTCCTTCTCCTCTGGGTAGGCATAGGATGTTTCCTCATTCTCCTCCCTCGCGTCGGCTGTGCTACTGTCCTCCTCGTCCACCTCCATTTCATCGTCATAGTCTGCTAAGGCACCAAAAAGGACCAAGGCCTCATGGCGTTGGAACCGAACCGATAGGAACCGCTTGCTGGGCCTACCTGTCTGTTGCCCCCCTCCCTCCATTTCCGTGTCTAGTTGCCGCGTTCACTGCGGTTGGTTTGTGTCTGTGCCGGTGAGGTCGTGCAAAAGAGTTGGGGTTCTTATAACTGACTATCGCTTTGTCTCCCTCAAAATTCTCGTCTCGTGGTCTTTCCGTGTTTTGACTTTCGCTGACTTTGATTTTTCGGAAGCTTTGGTTTGGAATTCGTGCCCAGCTTGGGGCTCTGAAGAGAGCAATTTCCATAATCCAGTACATATGTACTGGATTATCCCAAATCGACATCCAAATTGCATGTACTGTAAACAGTAGTTCATCTAGGTGAACCAGAGGTCGCAAACGCTGAAAACAAGCTGTTCGTATCTGGCCGTACCATACTGAGGATCCGATTCGGGTATCCGTGGACATCCGTAGATATATTTCGGGCAGCCGTGGCTGGCCGCCATCTCGATTTCGGTTAACCGTGAAACACATGTATTTTTTCTAAAACCTCTATGGCTTTGAGTAGATGTCGTATATGGCGTCTACTTTTGACCTCGCGACCTGTAGGTATATTGTTTAGTACCGATGGACTTATCATGCTTCGTTTGACTCTAAATTCGTAGCCTGCGAACCATGTCCGAACTGTTAATGCCTCTTTGTTTTGTGTGTAGTGCTGTGCCTTGGGGAGTCGGTTAGCCGTAGCCGGTCGTGAATTTCAACCGGGCAGCCGTGGCTGTCCGTGATCTCAGCAGTGCGCTATTTCGGCTGTCCGCGGCTGGCCGCGGCCACGGCTAAAAATAATCCGTACGGCTGCGGCTGGCCGTTTGCGACCTCTGAGGTGAGCTGAGTGTGGCATGCTATGACGCACCATCATTAGCAGCAATGCGCTTGCCACGCCGTGTTGGTGGCACAGGGCGCCCCCTTCCTCGGGTAGACTGGGATTGCCAAAAGAACACTGCCTCCTGCTTAAAGTCGGAGTGTTATTTGGCGGTACACCACCCACTCCAGGTAGTATTCTACTGTAGGACACGAACCCATAAAGGCGCTCGACGTCGTAAAATATTTCAGCTCTGCCACGTCGTGATTGGATCGTGTAAACAACCCGCTGCCGCATGAAGCACTGGGATCACTACTTCTGACCTCGTCGGTGATCGGCTGGCGGGCTGGTAAGTTTTTGCTGATATTTCAATCAAGAGTATTTCATTCCGAACAATGTTTGACACACTAAAATCAAAAATAACATAGCTACAATATCGCCAAGCTGTGGTAATGTGTGTGGTGTTTGTTTGCAATCCACTAACATAGCTTCTCTATAGATTTGAGAACTGCTCGGTGCTGGACTTTAAGCCGCAAGTGCTACCCTGACGAGCTGTTCACGCATGCGCAGATTGTCTACAACGCATTCGCGGTGTACGTCAACACGCTTGGCGTCAGTGTCGGTAGCTCGTCCATCCAATGCATCTGGACTCTCCAGATTCTTAAATAATGAACTGTCTTTTTTGTCGCTGTAATCCGGAGGATTTGATAACTAATTCCGTATGTAAAATAGAAAAGAAACCTCATTGGCTAAAACGTTTCTCTGATATGTCGCACCTCGTCGTAACCGGCAATAAAACCTCACTTTATTAAGGGCTCAAAACGTCATCTTCAGGGCAGTTTTCAAGGATTTGTATTGAGCCATACGATCCACAAATCCATTGGAGGCTGCTGTAAAACTTCAGATTAATATCGCTAATTAGGAGTGAAATTACGAGAAAAACTTATTTTCCTTCAGACTCGGCGCGACAACCTTGCTGTTATTTGCTCTAAAACTGACGTTATGTAGCTCAAACAAATATCTACGAAACAAGCAGTACATGAGGTTTCGTATAAGGGTCTACTTGCTTTGTAATTCTTTGTACACCATATAATATATGGTGTACTATTATTAGACGCAGAAGTAGCATTCGTCATACTTTGGTGGGACAGAGAAGTACTTGATTCTGGAAATTGCTCCTCGGAAGACACGGCTTGGACGGCGTTGCTGACATCAGCGTGACTGCCTGCTAATGACGACGAAGCCTCATCTTGCCGTTGGGGCGAATCAACTCGCCGCCCTCCTGGTCTTTGAAGCTAGGGTAGGCGCGGAACTGGGAGGGCGACTTTGCGAGAGACTTCACGTCACCCGCGTGCGTGTCCGGCGCCACGGCGGTAACGCTCCACCCCCGTCAGCGTATGGCGTGGTGTGCGACATCGATGTACAGGGGCACCCCTGATCAACCTGAAGCCACAGCGGTAACTGATGATGACTCTAAACTGGATGCGGTTGGATGTTTCCTTGGCAAGGATGGTGCCCGTGCGGACTCTGAGAAGGTGTGGTCCATTGCACAGTACGGATACAAGAACTGTTCAATTGTTTGAACCGATGCGATCCATAAACGTCGACGAAGATGAGCTCGCATGGGGGGTTTGAGCTTGTACGACCAGTGCACCATTTCGGTCTCCTCGATCATGAACGCGATCGAGGGGTATCGCCAGCACACATTTAGCAAGTCGCCATCGTTCGTGCGCAACCGGAACACATCGGCGCGCGAAAAAAAAAATGCGTGCTCTCAGTAAACACGCGTTGGGGAACTGCGGCATGAAGTATCGCCAACGTCGGGAGGTGGCGGTGTGGCTTCTCCAGAACTGCGTACGGCTCATGCAGCGAGCTCGTCGCTCCAACTTGATTAAAAAATGAAAATCGATCGAATTGTGTTTTTCAGCGGGGGTAGAACACAAGGAAAGAACGGGTGCAGCGGGAACGGGAGCGATCGTGATCAGGTAAAGAGAGAGTTGATGAGCACGTCGCTCACGGTGATTTTGATGGGCGTGACGCCGACCATATAGTCGGCCGCGGGCGTGCTGGCCCTGTACGTGAAGTCCGCGAAGATGATCCCATAATCGAGAGGTCCATCTTAAGATTCTGACAGAACACAGACGTGATGTCAGGAAAAGACTCATTCTTAAGCGTGTGGCAACGTGCCTTCACTGCGCTCAGAATGTCTGCATCGGTCACCGAGGCCACGACCCTCTTCAACACGTAGATAGCCAGGTTCGGCAGTGTCTTCGGCTTGACCGAGCCCTTCACAGTGGCTACCACGTTGTCAAACGTTTCACCCGTAGTGGTGCAGCGATCGCGTATCTTCTCTGCGTAGCGCTCCCACTCGCGCTCCCATTCAATAAGCGCAGCGTGCTCAGCTGGACAGCTCTGGGGGACGAATCACCTCGTAGATCGGCTGAGGGTCGACATCGACGTCTACCGTGAAGCCGGGCATAGTTGAAGTCCACTTCGACCAGACCTAGGCGACCTTGGACGAAACGCACTTAGTCGAGCCGTACTTAGTCGGTGGGGAACGGTAGTCTTGGGACCAGCCGACGCCAAAACATTTGGTCGCCACGCGCACCGAAAAGACGAAATACCGGAGAGTCGACGACTTCCGGGATCAACAAACTCACGCTTCGCAGAGCGCAAACCTAGCTTTATCGCGAAGACCCGTGGTTGTTTCCAAAGAGAAAGTATATTAATGATGAAAAGCAAAGCAAACAATTTTGAGGACCTGAACTAACTTGACTCCTGCAGTTCTCCTTGTGCTCTTGTTCAGGTCCGGTGTTCATGCAGTTGTGAGCGCGTGCCTGCGCCCACTCAGAGCTTGTGAATTACTCTGGCAAAACGAATATATTCATGTACATGTTAAAGCATGCGCCGAACGTGTTCGCTCACCTCCATATCATTGCACCCAATCATGACCAACCTATTTACGACTAACGATGTGCTCCACACGGGGATGCTCTGGATTTTATTTTGACGATCTAAAAATCTCGGGCGAGGTAAGTTTTCTCCACATCTGCTTCGCCTGCTTCGCAACGCAGCATCTGCTGTATCTACTTCTCTAACCTACACAAGCAACGTAAAACCCAATAGGGTTTTAGATTCTACCAGCTGCGTTTTGTTTTACCCAGGACTCTTCGCGCAATATTCATTGGGTGATTGGTTTTTGATGTTGCTCGTGTTGAACAGGCTCAACATTCACCAGTTTTTTTCCATTGTGGCCTGGCTATATTATCTTACAGGTTTTTCCGTAAGCATTTGTATCAAGGATATAATACGATAATTTACAATTATAGCCTAGTCGATGCTATTTCGAAGGGATATACGCCCTTTTCGAAAAAAATAACAGCAACGGTTCTGAGATAACAGGTGCATGATCTTGTGAAGATATTTTCTCAAGCGTTCTTATCACAACGTATTTATTCTTAGGATTTAGGTATTGAGAAATAGATTTTTTTCACGTCGAGTTGCGTTCTTGTAAGTACTCTGGATTAAAAATCCAGAGAACTATCTAAGGAAAAAAATGATGGTTTCGTAACATTTTATGACGAGCCACTAAACGTTGATAGCGTTCGACGAACACCTGTGAATGGTAAGAAGGTGCAGTTGGTCCTCATAGATGATTATGGTGCGGACAAGTTGCTTCAAAAGAACATCTTCAGCGGATTCTTCATCAGAGGTCGCTATCACTTGTTGAAAACAATATTCATTGCACACAGTCACTATGCTATAGACAAACTCCTGAGATTAAATAGTGAATACGGAGCGATCCTCAAAGCAAACAGTCGCAGAGATTTACAAATGGTAGTTCGAGATTTTAATATCCCTGGGGTAGATGAGAAAACAATCATGAAATACTACAACAAAGCAACGGAACGACCCGGCCAAATGCGTTTTATTCAGTTAAAAGTCAGCTTAGGTATAATTTAATATCGTAATTTGTACACATGAATTTTAAAAAATGATATACGATTTGTATCGTACACATATACAACAAAATGTGAGCGAGCTTTGACAAGTTAGACAGCACAAACCTAGTTTAGAATGGGTTCAACTCGACGTGGTGGTACACGTTCCCTGGATCAGCGGCAAACTTTACCAACAATGTATGTGCTGTGCAATCTACAAGTCTGTACAACTTAGGATATAACATACAGAGTGTATGGATATAACATACAGAGTGTATGACTCTATACAGTTTTTAAACAATACTTTCAAGGTTGAAGTTCCTACTGCTGCAACCACATCTACCATCAGTATCACACTCCCCGACGGTTATTACAGCTAACTAATATTTTGAGTACTATTGTAGCAGCAAGTCCAGTGTCCAATAGTCATATTGGGTTTCCGTAACAATAATAGAGATGTTATTTTCTTTGGTAATGGCTGAGTAATTTCGCTTGATTCATCAATAGCGTCGATTTTTATATTTAATAATTCAGCAAGTTTAATGAGGTCATGATCAGATGTAATAGCTTTAATGAGCGAAGCCATCACGATTAATTATTTTTCCTATTGAATTATATTGAAGCTCATATAGATTAAACAATCATCAGTATAACCCAACTTCCCGACCAGTATTTGTACCAAAGCTCGCTCAAAAGCACTCAGCGCTTGACCATTGAGCTGAATTGACTTCGAGTTGCATCGATGAGACTTTGACTGTGGAACGAACCTTCAATTCCAAGCGTCTCTTCCGACTCCAAGCTGAGCCCCGATCTCAAGCTCCGGTATCCGTCCTCGCTTGTGCCACCACAAGTGTCTCTCGACGCGCCCACGCTGTTGTTCGTGAAGTCTGAGATCTTCACAGCCGACGAGCTTTGGACCAGAGTACACTCAGGCGGCTATCTTCACGTGGTGTGTCGACCATGCGTCCTGCAATGGATCTGTGTCTCGGTGGTCGAGTGCCTGGCGCTTGGTGATGTCGAAGCGCGCGAAAAGCTCCGGTCATTCACGCATCGTGAACGAAGCGCATACCAGGATGACATAGTGCGTGCTTGCGCACTGCACCGTGCCGCCGTGAATCACCGGTGAAAGATGTCCAAGCTGATCCTATTGGCGCCTCAAGTTGAGTCGCCGGTCCTGTGTCCTCACGCCAGCAGCTACTTCGAAGGGTAGCTTCGAAGAGTCGCGCTGCGCTGATCGTCATCTTGGGTCTCCGCACTCACCAGGGCGCTACTCTCCGTGCTCGCGCTCGTCGCCGAGGACCGTGTTCATCGTCCCACGTTGTCTTCAGTTGTTTTTCCGTGTTCTTTGCGCTTACGCAACGTTATGAGGAGGGTGATGTAATGGGCCCTCCATTACATAAGTAAGTAGATAACATCGACACCAAGATGAACGTGTACGACATGGTGTCATTGACAAAGATTAGGAAGTACATACCAATGGCGCCGAGCTGCAAACCCTCCCAGGCTGCCACGTAAAACTGCCAGCCCGTGCCCAGCTTCATGAGCGTCGCTAGCAGGGACAGTAGCAAAAGCTTGAGCGTCGCGGCATTGTACACGGCAGTCATCAGCACCATTTACATGGACATCCCGTACATGAACACCGTGTGGATAACATGGCCGGAAGCGAGAAGTGTTGGTCATCCTGCGACCCAACAAGGCGCACGTGCATCTCAAAGCATCTGGCTGCCATGGGCTTGCGCGACGTGCTCGAGTGCATCACGCGCTGTGCTACTTGGACCACGAGGCGCTGGAAAGCACAGACCGCAACGAGCTTGCCGATTCGGAGGTGGACAAGTGGTGGCGCCTGCTGGGACTTGGCCACGGCTGTCTCGATGTTACCCACGCATGCTACGCAGCTCGTGCATGTGATCATTGCCTTAATCTCCAGCGAGTGCTCATCGCCCAACTCCACCACGCGCGAGAACGTCACTTTCGTACCGGCGGCCTCGATGAGCGCCTGCAGCGATTGTAGCTCGTCTTGCACCAGGACGCGGTCGAACGTCACATCGGTCTTCCAGCTGATGATTCCCACGCGGCTGTGCAATACGCCTTCATCTTTCTCCACGTGACCTTGAATGGTCTTGACGCACGATGCATTCCGTGCATGTGGGAGGCAATACTTGAGCTGAAGGAGGCGCCAGCGACGAATAGCCGCTGCTCAGCAGCGACTGTTCTCCTTGGTGCGGCGTACAGTGTACGAGCCGCCGTTTTATGTTGGTGGTCAATACACCATAATATGACACCATACTAACTTTCAGTTGGGGGATCGCGGAGTTGGGCGGGACTCTAGCTGACCTCCCCCCCCCACGAACGCCCGGGTCGTAGACTTGCCGCTCAGAGGGACGTTCACAGCACTATTATTCATACAGCTAATCTTTTCGCGAGCCTCTTGCCTTAAATATACTATACAAGCCTAAGTAATTTGTTTCTAAAAGAGCACATGATTCGCCCTTTAAGCAAATCACGGTACTCGTGTTGCATGTCTCTTGTAACATATTACCTGCAGGGATTTGAAGATGCACACGACTACAGGCATCCTACTAAATTTAGTATGCCTTGAATATTACTGATTGTACTGTTTATAATTTGACATAAAAGATGGTTCATTCACGGTTGAACTTGTGCAAAACGGCACTGGATGCGCCCTTGTAGGCGGTGCTTTCACACCCTGTTTTTATGTGTCCTTCTACCGCGAAAGGGTTAAGGGCATAATAGGAACGGGCTATATAGGGTGATCTCTTCTAGAACCAAGCTTCCATCCACTCGAACTGAAGGGACCATTTTTGGTTTAGAACCCCCCCCAAAGTGGTTTACTCAGCATTATTATAAATAAACACTTTCGTTGTTAAGTTTCACGGTCTTTCAAATGGTTCTGAAATTATCCACAGTACAAGCTATTCTTCAAATTCTGGTGTCAGTGTCGTCGAAATGCCAGTCTTTCTGGAAGCAGCATCCAGTCTCACATTTTTAAATGATGAGCGTTCGCTGGTTGAACTAGTTGTAGACCTGCTGCTCTTTGGCTTTACTGCGCGATGCCATAAGCGATGGATAGAAGTAGTTGACTGTGTCGTGCATTTTCGCCTTCGCCACAACAGCGCCATAGAACTCTATTACGTCGAGCTTATCACGAAAGAATACAGCAACGCGTTTCTACTTTTCCTTCTCAACTCCAACATGAGCTAGCGTGGGGGGGGGATAGTTAGCTATTCTTGGTAGCCTCCCCCCATCGTGTCTGATTCGTTGTGATCAGAGCACTCCCAAGCCAAAGTTGTAGTTATTTGCTCTGCAACGTCGGGTAGCATACCTGGCCGTGTCAACCGTAAAGCACCAGCTTGGCCAGCCGTCTTTAGCAGCCAGTAGAGCACGAGCAATTACAATTCGTAATGAGTGTGCCACATAGCTGTCTGAGTTCTCATCGACGTTTTTCGCTGCTTGAAGCGGCATGAAACGGCAGCTTGGTCAGAATGCTGGTCGCGGTTTGTTCTCGATATGTTGAGTGGAGTAAGGTAATACCCGATACGTTTTCCAGCTTGCTGTCACCGTAGTTTTACGGGGTCCTGGTTCCGTGGAGTTCTTCGTTCGTGTGTCAGACTATCCGAAAGCAAGACCATGTCCGGTGCGTTCGGGGTTTCCTGATCTCCGCGTAATATCAAGCGCATATGGGCGAGGAAGCCTTTAAGTACACTTCCTTCCAGGCACCGAACGGTATCTCACAGGAAGGCCTTGTCGTCCTTCCGATGGTAGTCTGTATCGCGCCAGCGACAATGCACCGGCTGACATCGAAGTTTTTCCGAGACTTGAAGAACGCGATGGTGTTCTATGATGTCACTTGTATCTTCACCAAGTTGCCAAAGACCGAAGAGCACTTGAGGGTTTTGCGCGAGACTCTTGATATCATGCGCACCAATGAGCTGTACATCAAGCTGTCACGCGACTTGACCTTGCAGGGCTGAAGCGCAATCAGAAGCAGCTGCGCTCAGTGCAGCTTCGAAACCGCACCCGAGCCCATCCAGCTCAGCTTGTGCCCTCGATCAGATTCTTTGCGACTGACAGGAACCCGTACGGGTCACGACGATATTATCCTCCAGAACAGGTGACATTTTCACCTAGTCCTAACTTTTAGGATATTAATCGTGACGAGAGAGCGGTCCTTACTCTATAGTGCAAGGCTGTTCGACCATATCCAGATACTGCGGCTGCCAAGCAGGCGAAGCAAAATTCTAGGAAACCTGACCTCATCCTAAAGCTAATGCCTTCTCACCAAAAGGAAATGCGCTCCGCAAACAGGGACTAAATGTTTCTTTTGGTCAGGCCCTGGCGTGGCTGTGTTAACAGAGAACTTATGATACTGGACTTAGTCGGGGGGGCAAACATTGACAGAAAACGTATATATTCCCGTTGGTCCAAAAATATGTTCCAATGGAACAACGCAACCCTTTGCTATTCCACTGGAGCTAAGTATTTGAACATCCGCTAGTAATTTATCCGTCATCTATCCGAGTTTTATTTAGAGTTTCCTTGTTCGAAGCCCATGAGATGTTCCCGTATTTAAGCTCTCTCACTAACATTGCTCAATAGGAACACAGGCGAATATTTCTACAATATCTTCGATATATTACTCGTAAGTGAAACGCATGCTCGCCTATATTTCAGAGCTTCTTCGTGCAACTCACGACACTTAAAATCGTAAAAAAAACGCTAATTCGATTGGTTTGTATTGTGCTTCCCGTCCAAATTTGCCGTTTTTGGCCGAGGCCAAAAACGGCAATAGGAAAACGCTCAGCTGGAACGAACTTCAGCAACCTGAAGCGCGAAACACTGCGGGTTTAGGTTTGCGGATACGAATGCCCTTTCGACCGAACCTGGATTAACGGTTTTTTGTCTTCCACTGAAAAACCCCGCGAGTCAGCGAAGTAATTTGGCCAGTTCAGGTTTTTCAGGTTCATTCCGGAGCCCAGCTAACTTGCAAGGTTCGTGGCAGTTTCATTCAAAGGTCGTTTTCTCGATCTGCAATTGAGGAAAAATGGTGGGTACCCTCGCGGCTTTCCTTCGCTTGGAGCTGCACTTGTGCCCACGAAAGCTACCATCTTCAGAAGCATGAAGAGGCGACCTCCCTGCAAGAGCCGCAATGATCAACTGGTGTTTTGGCCAATGGCAAACCGGAGAAAGGAACAAGCTCGTCCGTTTCAAATGTGTTCGCGACCCGCAGCACAGTCCCAACCGTACCAATAAACCCTCGCGAACCAAGTTCTCGGGGTTTTATCGGTTCGCGGAAAAACGGGGGAACCAAGGTTCGGTCAATCTTCGTTCCAGCTGAGGAAAAACGGCAAATTTGGACAGGAAGCACAATACAAACCAATCGAATTAGAGTTTTTTAACGATAGGCCATTAAACCGACGCTTCACTCTTATTGGCTAGAATTGCTGTATTGGGTACCATGTACTGTACTGGACCTTATTTGGATGTGGCTTCGGGTACAGTGTACCCTGTCGCTGTGGTCTTCTGTTGTGTTGTGAACATATGAAGCGTTTGGCCGGACCCCGGGTCCCCGCAAAGAAAACTGAGGTTTAGAGGAATTATTTATTTTTAGTTGAAGCTCGAAGGTCGTGCTGCATATGTGCTTGTCCGTTGCGCGACTCGTGCGTTGCACGAGTCGCGCAACGGACAAGCACACTATCATATCTAGATCAACAAACGATGGAGTACCGGCGAGGGGGGGGGCTCTCAAACCACCATCCCGCGGCGCAAGCGCAAAAAGGGGCCGACGCGAAAGAAAGCAGCTCGTATACGTGTCGTTGAGCGTCTAGGAGAAGAAGCAGTCAAACGAATTCAAGACGACTGGGCCTCCTGGGATACCGGCTACGGAGGCAAGGAGTGGCCGCAGTCTGAAGGTGTCGTGTTGCATCTCATTCAGCAAGGATTTTCTGAGCGTGAAATTCGAGCTATAGTTCCGGTGGGCGGCAGCCGTGTTGCCCGACTAAGAAAAGTACTTACGACAGGCGTTGAAGCACTGCACACTCGCCGCGATCGAACGAAACCATGGCATGCATTTAGTGAGGAAGACATAGCAGCATTCAAATCGCAGTGTTCCACGTGGATCCTTGAAAACGGCTTCCCTTGCGCGCACCGCAGGCCACGTCAGTATTTCACGGAGCCAGGACTGACATGGCTGGAAGTGCACGCCAGATACGAGTATGAAATAAAGCGATCTAATCCAGATGCGAGGACACTCAGCTACTCCCGATTTACACAATACGTGCACTATTATTTTCCGGGGGTACGGCTTACTCGAAGAGCAGAGGATGTCTGTGACTGTTGCGTTCGGCTCGAAATCCAGCTACAGGAACCCGATCTTTCAGACGAGCAAAAGCAAACGCTCTTACTGGAGAAATGTACCCATCTCGACGAAGCCATAGCCCAGCGTCGGTTTGTTTCCTCTTTCATCAAAGACTACACAAGTTTGCACGCGCCAGCGCAAATGCTTCCACATGAGATCATTCCTGACACATTCGATGCTGCAACAATGCCCAATGATGATGATGTGACTGAGGGCGACGAAGTCGAACACGGTGCTGCTCCAATATCGTGCCGCGTGCAAATTCAAGCAGAGGACTTCGGTGGTGGAATCTCGATGCCCTTTTACGGACATTCACGGCCGTCGGTAGATTACTTCAACAGTAATTTGATTATTCAGAATTTTGTTGTGGCTGATATCACCAACAATCGAAACAACATATATTTGTATGACGAGCGCGCTCAAGGCAAAGATGCTAACGCACTTTGTAGTTTGCGACTTCTCTATCATTTGACGACAATTCAAAAGGACGCTGCCAATGGCATTCCAGCTGCCGAGATAAGCTTTAGCTTACTCGACAACTGTGTGGGACAGAATAAATCAAAGGTTGTGATGATGTTTTTCGCGATGCTGAGCGTCATTTTTCCGTACAAGAAAGTGGTTTTGTGCTTCTTGTTACCTGGACATTCTGATAACATTGCTGATCGAGTCATAGCTTGGTGCCGCAACGCTATGAGAGGAAGTAACTTCTACACACAATCACTGCTTGTTGACGAGATCAACAAAATCAAAGGTGTAAATGGCATCTTTCTCGACCACAACGAGCCTACGCATCCATTTTACAACGGGTGGGAAACAATCCTCGGCAAGTACTTTTTCCCGCCGCCCCATGGATACACCTCAAACTATCTCTTCGAGATAGTCGAAGGGGTTTGCACGGCACGAAAAAATGTAGATACACCGGACAAAGATGCTATCACGTTTGAAATGATCGACCCATGCAACATTAGCTCGATTCGTAAAGCTATTATTCATGAGCTGTTTGGACCTGCAGTTCAAAGTATTTGGGAAGCCTCCACCCGCCGTGTACAACTACCACGCCACACTACGAAGGTCCTGTCTGAGAAAAAGATGAAGTCGCTCTCTGCAAAGTATTTTTCAATTCCGCAGGAGTATTTGGGCTACTACCCCTCGGTTCCTGACTCAATTGTCAACGCTCCAGTTAATACAGCAGATGAGGCGACATCTTCAAAACAAAAGAGAAAACCTGGTCGCCCCAAGAAAGGAAAGAAGGTGAAGACAAATCAGCCATCGATCCTGCAGTTCTTCAGCGCAGCAAATAACTAGGAAATAGTTAACCAATTCATAATATATTTTTCAATACCGAGATAATATCGGTACTTTTCCCAGCTGGCGGGGCAGGCTGGAACCCCGGGTTCCGGCCAAACGCTTCATATTGTGAATTCCGTCCAACTTTACCAAATCCAATCGGTTTCAAGAATAGCCCCAACACAATTCCCCAGTCAGATTGGAATCGCCCGAGGGCCGCATCCATACCGAAGCGTACTTAAGCGGGAAAGTATTGTGGGTTCTACTCACAATTTCCACCGGCGGTTCTTTGAACCCCCGGGCCCAATCGCCGGCCAATCGCTCGAGCGTATACAAATCGTATAGTAGACAGATTAAGTACGAATGTAGCCATGACATGCGGCTCTTCGGCTTCCTCTAGCGATTCCAAATCTGACTTGGGAATTGTATTAGAGCGATTCTGGCAGAGTCTTGAAACCGATCCGATTCGGCAAATTTGGACGGAATTCACAATATACAACTGCATACACTTGCGCGATTGCCCGTCGGTTGATTCAACCAATCGCGCAAGGAAATTTCAAGTAGAACTCACAATACTGTAGTTTTGACTGTGTGTCGCACATAATGCCTTTGTAAACAAATGTGTATGCGTTTATACATGCTTACGTCGAAAAAAACGCGTATGGAAATTTTGAGTAGAAGGCCCAATACGCAAAGTTTTTTCGACAGTGCACATACAACTCGTCATCTCCAATTTTGATCCCACGAAAACGGAGGTACTGTAGTTTTTTTTCAGATGAACGGGGGGAACTCAACATTGCTTTGCAACCAAAAGCTCAAAATAAGCGCAAGAAACGTCTTTCGAGTACAGTGGTTACAGCAATCAGTCTGAGTGCAACTAATTTATGTAAGCATATTTTCAGCGACCTTGCACAAAATAGTCTAGCGGAACTTCACACAGACTAATTATGAACACAGACTATTTCTGAAGGTTTAAAATTAATATAATCGAACTCAAAACTGAGAATGGGTACTAAATGGGTAAAGGAAAAAAGAAATGGGATTGTAATTGGGCAAAACTGCCGCCCTAATCAGATTGAAGAGCTTTTCCCAAAAAGAGTAGCATTTTGACCTAATCGATTCAAAAGGAGTCGCTGTGCTGCTGCCCCACGTAAGGTGGTACACCTCAACTACTGGTTTTGGAACAGCGACTCCTTTTGAATCGATTAGGTTAAACTGCTACTCTTTTTGGGAAAAGCTCTCAGATTGAAAATAGAAGGTTGGGCTGGTAGCGCGTTCTTTTAAGGCACTCGTTATTTAGCCCGACTGGGCGTTAAAGACGCTACGAAATGGCTTTAATATGCTCATTTTATATACGTATAGAAGTATAATACGTTTAATCACTTAGGGGTAGGCCACTAGCGCGTTGGCTCTCGTCTGCGGACTTCTGACCGTGGGCCCGCCCCACTCTCGCTGCGCTCGGGGGGCGCCGCTTCGCGGCCTGCCCCACCCCGGCTCCGAAGTCCTCGACTCGGCCAGGCGCTGTGGCTGGGATTAGATATTAACTCCTGGACAGTGTTGCCGAGTCCAGGTTTTCGCTCATTTTATGCACGGTTACGTGTATACATTTTGGTCGGATAGCCCAGTCGGGCAATTTACTCACTTCCTTCTTTTAATGCTACGCTTTCAATTGTAAGCGTTGCTCCTCAATACTTTGCTTCACTTAAGCGAGTTTTTCCTGTACCAGTACAGTTGTGCGGCGCTGTTCGAGCTCACTGAGCTTGCGCTTTCCTCGACTGCGACAACTAAGTGCACTCCATGGCCCCACTACTCAGCAGCGATCATGGCACCTGCAAGCAAGCGTGGCAGGCCCACATGACCGCGAGGCTACAGAGATTCCGATACTATGGCGGTGCTAAATATCATCGATAAACCACGCGGTTCGAACGAATGGGATTGGTCCCGCCATTTGTACAATAAGTGTCTTGCGGCAGTCGAGGGCCGTGACAGTATCACGGCCTTCGACTGCGTAATTATTATACGTTCTCATGCCGGTGTCACCAAGTGGGAAGACTCGCTGCCCCGTTACCCGTGTTCTAGCGGTTGAAATCAGCCAAATTGGCGTGCGTGAATGAGGGCCACTTCAACTTGGAAGTGGCTCCTCGGGTCTGTACCGAATCTAGAAACAAGGCTGTATGAGATCTGTACACGAATTTTAGATACTAAATCTGTACGAAAATAGCCCACGGGAATCGGTCCCAATATTGCTCGTGCAGTCTTCCCTCCCGAAAATGATTATCACGGGAGAACTGGCCAACTCAATCAGTTATCATATTTGCCAAATTATCACATTCAGAAGGGACCGATATTGGCTCTCACTCAAGAATCCCTAATTGAATCCTCGCCATGAACATGCCCACGGAAGCACCCATGCTTCGCAAAGGCAATCCCACTCGGAGGAAAAGCGGTAACTAGTAAAAAAAAAAAGAAGCACATGCGCGAGCCAAAGTCACGCAAAACGAGCTGAGAGAGGGGTGCCGTTTATACTTCCAACCCCCGCGCAGGCAACAACCTCGGATCTCAAGTGCTCCACCAAGATCTTCAGTGCCGTGTTGAGCGATGACCACAAAACCAGTCACACTATCACCTATACTGGTCTCGACGACGCATTGAAGCTCTGGGTGTTCGCACATCAGGGCTCCCATTTCCATTCAAATCCGAGCCCGTACGCTCTTCGTCAAAATTGATAATGCCTAATATAGCTCATAATATATTATATGGTCCTAAAACTTATCACTTATCATTACTGGGAGGGAATATCAAGTGTTTTGCCTTAGTATGGGAAACTGCTATTACAGAAATCGGGAGATGTCGAAATTGAAAAATCCGATCACTTATCATGTCATATCAATTGAGAGGGGTTCAGATTTGGGAGGGACGACTGTAAAACATAATAAATATAAAGTGCTCAAAATCATATGCTATACACTAACGAAGTTTACTGATCAAATCTGATTGGCTGGAGTACCGAAAATAATATGCTTGAAAATTCATATCTAGATCGTATCCAGGATTACTCGACATGCATGTTGACACGAACCACATCGACCTGTCTATGGCTGTAAAAGCACCTTGCACCAATCGCAGTCGAGAATCCTGACAACACTTGTCGAATCAACTGAGACGATGTCGTGAACTTCTTTCTTCAGCTTCTTAGCTCTAAGTTGCCTTGCTCATTCTGCGTTTGTTTTCTTCCTTCCATCAACCCAAGCAGCAAAAACTCCCACGCACCACCGAAAAGACAATGGTTTCCACCACCGACTACAAGCTCTTCACGCCGCTGAAGCTGGGCGACAACCTTGAGCTCAAGAACCGCATCGCATTCGGTCCACTCAGTCGTGGTCGTGCGAATGCCGACCGCGTGCCGTCGGAAAACAATGAAATTTACTATGAACAGCGCGCGGGAGCTGGTCTCATCATTTCTGAAGGCACCGCCGTGTCGGAGCAGGGCTACGGCTGGTGCCGCGCTGCGGCGTGCTACACCGACGCACATGTCGAGGGCTGGAAGCGTGTCATCGACCGTGTCCACAAGAAGAGCGGCAAGATCTTCATGCAGATGTGGCACATGGGTCGCCAGAGCCACTCGAGTTTCAACAAGAAGGGCGAGATCGTGTCTGCATCGGCTCTTCGGCTTGAGAGCGGCCACACGCGCAATGCCGACTACGTTGTCTCCGCCTACGAGACGCCTCGTGCGCTAGAGACGGAGGAGATCGCCACCATAGTCGAGGACTACCGAAAGTCAGCCGTGCTAGCGAAGAAGGCCGGGTTTGACGGAGTTGAGCTCCACGGCGCCAATGGCTACCTCATCGATCAGTTCCTCCAATCCGTCACTAACAAGCGCACGGACAAGTACGGCGGCTCGCTCGAGAACCGCGCGCGATTCCTTCTGGAGCTTGTCGAGGCGATCAAGACCGTTTTCCCACCGTATCGCATCGGCGTTCGCCTCTCGCCTAATGGCGGCTTCGGCGGCATGGGCAGCGAGGACAACTTCGAGATGTTCACGTACGCCATGGAGCAACTGGGCAAGCACAAGATTGGGTACCTAGCGGTGCTCGATGGCGACTGTGCCCACCTCCGCTACTCCAACAAGAGCGGCACATTGACGGCCTTCGACGCCAAGACCGCGTTCAAGGGTGTTGTCATCGCTAACAACAACTACACGCGCGACACTACCGAAGGTGTCGTGCGCAGCGGCGCTGCCGACCTCGTTGGGTTTGGCCGCCTCTACATCACCAACCCCGACCTGGCGGAGCGATTCCAGAACGACTGGCCGGTGGAGCCCATGGCTGGTCACGAGGTGTACTGCAACTCGGCTCTGGGTGGGAAATTCTACAACGACTACCCGACGTACCAACCCAAGAACGAGCTCAAGAACTAGGCGAGTAGCTACAGTCATTGAGCAGATTGTATATATCTTTGCGATGAATGCAACGTTTGTGTATTATCATTTACTACAAGTAGTATCAATGAATCGCGATTTAGGCGTAAGAACTTACTACTACAGTGCTTAGTTAGCACTGCTTACAGTAATTAGTCTGACTTCAAAATTAGTATGCGCTCAAAATTAGTCTATGTCAGACTAATTCATGTTAGCCAGGATTCATAATTAGTCTATGTCAGACTAATTCATGTTAGCCAGGATTCATAATTAGTCTTGACCAAAATGTTCAGAATTAGTCTGTATGAAATGGGCCCCCTATTTTTGAGCTGTCCCCCGTAATTTTCAGGCTGGCTTTTTAGCAGCTACGAATAGCTAACCCACATTCAAGTAAAAGCTCAAAATGCATGTTACTTAATGAGTATCAGGTGAGCGATTGTGTGGGTCCTGACCCGAGTCAATATCAAGATTGTGACATTTCCTAAATATCCGGCTTTAACAAAAATAGCTTTAGCAAAAACAAAATAGCCGCTATCACTTCGGATATGGGGCGGCGCTCCGGGGTTTCGATCCGCTCGTATGCTGAAGAAATGGCAGCAGCAGCACCAGCTCATGCTTCACAATACAGTGCAGTACAGCTCGAGATTGAAGAGAGTGAGCGCGCAACAATACAGACAACATTGGACTCACGCCCAATCAACACAAAACGAAAGTACGAGGGGTACCAGAAAGAATTCGTGCAGTGGTGTGTTTCTCGCGATTTCCGGGATCGAGACACGGTCAGTGGTGGAAAGCTGCACTTGTTTCTCTCGGAGAAGGTTATAGGAAGGAAGTAAAAAAAGAACAAAGACAAAACAGTGGGGGGTCAACAGTCTGTGGCTACGTGAGCGCACTTGTCGATCTTTACAATCAGCAAGTGAGCCTACGTACTAACTCTAATCCTCATCCACGTTCAAAGGCGGTAAAGCAGCTGATAAAGAATGTGCAGGCCAAGGCCACTGAGACCCGTAAAAGAACTACTAGGATCGAGGCATCGGGTCATTGCTGGATGGCTACTCTTCCGCCGAGCAATTTCAGCAGATTTGTGACACGTTTTTCCTTCTGGATGACGTACGAGGACGTACAGCATTTCTTCTATCTCATTTTGGATTATTGCGCGGTGAAAATGTACGTGATTTGGAGTTAGCAGACATGTTTTCTCAAGAGCTCGACGGTGAGGGGTTTCAGCCATGTAGTGCTCTTGTCTTGCTAATTCAGCATGGCAAAACCAACACTTTCGGCAAGATGCAGCACGTCGGATTCATGCGCAATAAAGATGTAAAAGTGTGTCCTGTTGGTGCTGTTGCTCTTTATTTTTTTGAGCTCTTTCACGTTAAGTTGGAGCCATTTCCATCTTTCCGACAGTCACAAGATTGGTACGATATTAAGTTGCTTCGGGGCCGCCAGCGTACAAAGTCAATCACGTACGAAACACACAAGAAGAGCTACGACGCTGTGTTTAAACATTTAGGGCTTTCATTTAACAAAAAGACCCACATCAATCGCCAGCAAGGTGTACGTCAACTTGAGAGCGCTGACGTAGATATCTCCCAAACACGTAGGCACGGTAGATGGGGAATGGATACATGTGAGGCTGTTTATTCAGCCCCTTTGGCTCGTGAAGCAATGCGTGCACTCTCTGGTCATCCGGCTCGCTCGCGTTTGTACTACCTGGAAAGAGCAGCAGTCGATCCACCGGCAGAATTGCAAAGGCTGGTGTTTCCTGATGTTGAACACTGCCTGCAACAAATTTCAGATGGGTTATGGGAAACGAATTTAGCAGCACGTGGATTTCTAGAATTGCTACAGTACCTTAGAGTGGTGTTTCTCCAAGATTGCGCTGTACTATTCGACCGGCTTCCGACTCGAATCCGCGACCATCACATCCTGGGCGACCAATTTCAGCAGTATCGCACTCAGACTATCGCCGCAGCTGCAGCCGTCCAAAGTCCGGTTGAGATGCAGTTGCAAGTGGCGATGCCACTACTTACTGCACACATTGCAACGCAGCATTCCGAAGTCATGAATAAGTTAGATTCTCGCCATGGTGAAATTGTACAGTTGCTGAAAGAAAACCAAGCAAGCCTCTCGTCGTTGTTGAGGGGGGATATGACGTTCCGTCTAATGCCAGTGGCGGACTCGAACTCAAACACGAGCAGCACCTCTACAGCCCCAGAAGCCACTGAAAGTGATATTCATGTCAGTTCTTCGAGAGATGTTTACACCAATCAAAACAGCAATAACATACCTCAGTATTCAATGAGCAGAGGAGTATCCACTGTGCACGAATTGTGGACCGAGTGGCATGACGGACTCTCAAATCAACCATCCATTGAACACCTGGAGCAAACATACGGAAGAAAATGGCGTTCGTCATCGAAAGAGGCCAAATTGTTCTCAAGGCGATTATGCGTGGTCAAGTACGTACGATCTCTTGTGACTCGAGGGTTGTCGATCGCGGCAGCTCTCGACAAAGCTGACGGTAAGAGGGGGAGAAGGAGTATTGACGCTTTTTCGAAGCATCTAAGCAGCAAGCAGACATTCTAACAGTTAGCATTGAATATACAAAGTTTTCATGCGAGACAGGCACAGCAGCACTTACCCATACGCGATCCTGGTGTCTGCAATCTTTACAAGGCAGCCCTGTGGGATCGGGGCCGCGGTGCCTGAGGTCGTCCCGGAGGGTTTCCTCCACCCCACCTCCGCCGGGCAGCATGCCTGCCGCCCTGCCGGGTGGAGCTCCAACAGTTTCGGGGTCTTGGGGTCCTTGCGGAAGCGGCGAGGTTCTCCTTGACGTACTCGTCGTCGCCGCAGTCGCCACCGAAGTCGCCGAGCCCACATGCGGCTGTGAGAGCGCGAGCCGTGACGGCTACCAGCGCTGCCACTGGCACGACCAGCACAGGCAGCATGCCGACCACCCTGCCGGGTCGTGCCGCTTCGCAGGGGGGGGTCTAGGTTGTGGCGGCGGCCGGAGTGGCGACGGCCGGAGTGGCGGTGGGCGGGGCGGTGCGCGCGCGGGTGGTGGAGCTGTCCTTGGCTGTCCTCGGAGCTGTCCTTGGGCTTGCTGGTGCCGCCGTCGTCGAATGGGGCGTTGGACTGGCAAAGTAAAAAATTGTGGTATTTATCCAATAGCAGCACAGTATCGAGGTCATGACCTATTTCTGTTATCTGTCAGGTAACAGGTAAAAACCGGCTGGTATCTTCGGATATCAGGTCACTGGGTCATGACCTAGTCATGACTTTTTCCGTTTTACTTGACCTTTTCGGCTCAGAATTCCGGGAACCCTCCCCTCTAGATAGTTCCTAGGATAGGGGTTAGTAGTACTTGCTGAAATAGTATATCACGGTAATACTAATATCCATTTTTGTGGTAATACTACTACTACCGTATAGTGCGGGATTCAATATAAGTGATATTATGCTATCATCAGGTCTGTATTATAGTACTCTTTATGTATTACTTTTGAGGGACCCTAAACGAGCAAACTCGGTTCTCATCTTGCAATTCTAGTTTGAGTGGCTCTGAATTAGACCCTCATTTAAGCCTCGGGATATATCACAACTTTTGAAACGGCGTCAAGCGCAACAAATGAAGTATTGGTTATACACTGTACCATGAAGGCGATGATGTCAAGCGTGATCCTTGTAGCATGTGTGGGAGCACCAGCGATTCATTGCCAATGAATCGCTGCGGGCATCATCGGGCTTACTATCACTGCCAATGAATCGGTAAGGTTTTAAACAGGTCACCTGCAGGTCTGGTCCTGTTTTGATCCTACGTTACCCGGACGAGACCAAGGCGAAAAACAGTGTTTTTTTGTAACCGGTCCTATGTGGACCCCGCGATTCGGTAAATAAGATATGTATTTGTGGAGCCTGCGTGCTTTGTTTTGTGATACTTGGATTCGTGATATTTTATACAAAATGAAATGAATACCTGTTGTGGTACTGCTATAGTATGGTCATGACTCAACGTCTGCAATTGTCGTATACAGACTGAACGAACGCGTGATGGTGGCTGCTCGACTCAGTCTGATCGCGGAACAAGAGCTACTCATCGTACGCGCCTAGTTACATGCTAACAGAAATTGTTCGACTTCACCGAGACAACTTCGACAAGTACGCTGCGTTGAACAGAGGTTTGGCCTAACAGCTACATGCGGCTTGATCTCAGGAGCCCGTTCATTCCAGAATATGCGGACTGCCACTAGATAAACTCCTGGTGCTCAAGGCTGTTGCCTATGCCACCTTCAGCGCAGCGAAGCTAGTTCAACTAACGTCAGACGACTAAGGCAGTTTTTCACTTCAGCTATTTACATCACCTCTGATAACATATATGAATATAACCGTAGCATATATTCGAAATTAAAGGTAGACCAAAACTTTTTATTGTGCTTGACTATTTTGGAGTCTATTGTTTGTGATGCTTTCTTTTGGTCCGTGATTTGTCTACGGGACCAAAAGAGGACCAGACCTGCAGGTGACCTGTTTAAAAATCTTCCAATGAATCATTGGCAGTGATAGTAAGCCCGATGATGAAGCTCATATAAAGTTTTATAGTGGGAATATTAGCAATTTCAGGAGTTCGTAATTCGTTTACTACGAAATACGGTATACGACGAGCGCTGATATTATTTAACGTGCAAGGTTTTTGCCCCACAAATATTTTAATCTAATATCTGTAACTTAAGTAGTAGTGGAGTAGTACTACTAATATTACTACTACTACTCAATTGTTGGTACCTCTACTAGTATTAATAGTAGTATGTCTGAAACTCTCTGTATGGAACGGAACTCTCCTGGCGGTAAATAACCGGAATTGGCGGCACGTCTGCATCCAGCACGGGGTATGCATACAAAACCTTCTTGACCCAGTCGCGACTTGCTATGGGTCGCAAGGGCGTGTCTCTGCAGGAGAAGCGCGAGCGCATTGCGCATTTACCACGAGTCCAAGGATGTGTTTAACCTTAAGAAGCTGGAGAAGCTCGGCTCCAAAGCTGGCGTCGGTGCGTGGGCTGCAAGAATCCCGATACTAAACTATTATTTTTCTAACGTAAGATACCACTTTATTATCTATATTCTCTATAGTTCAAGTCGATGATGGACTGGGGTACCGACACGCGGAAGCCCGCTACGTGGACAAAACGGCGATTCCTTCAGTTGTGAAGAGCTCTGCTTCGCTTGCACCTGCGGGTCCGCGTGGAATGCTGGCACTTGATGCAAATGAACCCCCCGATGGCGTGGTGTTTCGCATGCTGCGCCGCGGCAACAAGGGCAAGGTGGAGGCCCGCCACTTGGTGCCTGAGGCGTCATCTCTAGCACAGCACAGCCATCGTCAGGAGAACGCTGGAAAGGAGGAGCAGTCTGAGCTGAAGCGTCTTGTGCTCCAAAACATGGAGCGTGATGACTTTATCAACGCCTCAAGGACGTGAACCAAGCGCTAGTGGACGATGCATTGGTGAACTGTGATAAGGGCTGCACTTACTGCAGATAATTTGTATGATTTACTGCCAATTAATTTTATGTAGATCGGGTCGGGCAATTACTTTTGGTCGCCACCACGTGACTAAGGAGGACGAGGCCAGCTTAAGCGCAGCGTCATTTCCTGGCAGATCCTACGGGAATCGGTCCATTGTGTATTTTATGTCATTTTAAAGTGTTTGTTTCTGTCGTTCCCAGGATTTCTCCTTATTTTACTTTGTGGGACGGCATTCAGTGGTGTCGGATGTCTACGTGTTGTCTGTAGTTTCAGTGCTTCATTTTACGGTCGGTTGAGAACGTTTGTGCGGCCGCATTGTAGGTGTTCCCCCACCCCGAGCAGCCGGGTCCGAGCGATCTTGAGTAGAGCAGCACGAGAACATTGAGGTGTTGCAGACAAAGACAACGTAAATTGATGCACTTGCACCACTCGCGTTATTAATAACTAGAGTTACTGACTTTTGTATTGGTCATCAAGCTTGTCATGATGGAGCCTCAAACCTCTCAAAACAGCAATAATACCACGCGTTACCATCGACAACGAAGTACTGTCAGCAATTTGCTCTTATCGTGCGTTCTAGTAAGCATCGGTAAGCGAGAATGCTATGTATTGCGAATGCAACGCCCATTCGTACGAAGCGCAAGAGTAAAATGTACAATTTAATGGGCTTTTTGCAAAAAGCGGAGCCCTCAGCAAGTTTCTTGCATTTTGAACCTTTACTTGCAAAAAGCGGAGCGATTCCAATTTGGTTTTGCAGAAATCATGCAGAGATATGACGGATCTGTACCCTGAAGATTGCATTCAGTGTTGTATCGCCTCTGCTGGGGGGACGTGTCTCTCTTATCTTACCTTTCTTGCTGATCAGCTTCGGCGGCCGATGGGATGCATTAATCGTCAGCTCTTCAGGGAGAACTACAGTAGTTGGATTCGAGGCTGATTGGAGCCGTACAACGAAGCGTACACATCAAAGTGTCCACCGCGTCGTACTTCGTAAACCAAATTGAAATCGCTCCGCTTTTTGCAAGTAAAAGTTCAAAATGCAAGAAACTTGCTGAGGGCTTCCAATTTAATTAATAGTAAGCTGCAAGTCGACCGAATTTGATTTTTACATGTTACAGATGTTGAAGTCGGTAGATATTCGAGATACGATTGGTGTTTCATCATGCATGCCCTACTCACTCTCGTGCGGCTTCCTCGCCGCATGCGACGAATTCGATTGGGATGCTCGCCCACAAGCCTTACGCTATCAATTGGTGGGGTGGAAGTGCAGTGTCCAATTGAGGGAGGAGAGATCACGGCATGAGCATCATTTTTTGTTTTGGGCCGCATGCGGCCGCACGCTGATCTACCCAATCAAGTGCCAGTATTTGGCCGCATGCGGCCGGTTGAGAATGGGCCTCAGTAGTGTAAAAACATTTTTTTTCGTCTCGAAGTCACCTCCATTCTCCTCGTTCGATACGCTATAGGGACCTTCATCGTGTAGCTCGACAATGGTTACTGCTATTTGGCCACTGATTTCCTCGACAGGAGATCGTGCAGACGGTGTGTCGATCAGCATGCCCTTCAGCAAGTCGGCAGATTCGATCGATGTACACCTGCTGCTTCTTCATACCAGGAATGAATGCGACTTCGACGCCCAGCGTATTGATGGAGCCACCTTACGAACCAATCGATACCCGATCAGCTAAAGGCCTTCGTCGCCAACTGACAATCGCTCGGCCATCATCGATTCGTGCGACGTTGAAGTTTACGCACGATCACTGATTGGCTGAAGTGAACCGGCCGGTTCAAGATCACTCAAAAGTCTGCATGGCGCGCCGCTGACAGTGAAGTGCTCTCCATACCTGTTCCACCTCACTCTCCAACAATCCACCTACCTGCCACTCAGTCACGCACTCGTGACCGCCATGTCAACCACCGCCAACAGCAACAACACCGTGCTCATCACAGGCGCCACACGCGGCATCGGTCTCACCTTCGCCCAGCACTACACCAAGGCTGGATGGAAGGTCATCGGCACGGCGCGCGACGTCGACAAGGCAACCAACGTGAATCTGCCTTGAGACAATGCAGTAGTGCTCCAGACTTCCGACTCTCTAACTCTTCGTCGTTTCGTAGCTCAAGGCGCTCTCGCCCTTCAAAGTTGTGCAGCTGGACACGAGCGACGAGGCCTCGATCCTCAGCATGGCCGAGCAGCTGGACGGCGTTCCCATTGACCTGCTCATCAACAACGCCGGCATCCTGGAGCCAGGCTCGTACGCGAGCGTCACTAAGGACTCGTTCATGCGCCACTTCGAGACCAACTCGGTGGGGCCGTTCCTCACCACGCGCGCGCTGCACAAGAACCTCAAGCTGGGCGCCGACGCCAACGGCCTGGCCATCGTCGCGTCCATCACGAGCCTCCTGGGCAGCATCCAAGCGAACTTGGATGGCGCCTTCGGGCCGCTGCAGAAGGTCTACTACGACAACCACAAGATGCCGAACGGAGAGATCTACAGCTACCGCGCGTCCAAGGCGGCGCTCAACATGATCAACGCCAACCTGGCCATGAATCTGCACGAGGACAAGATCGCTGCTGTGGTGCTGCAGCCGGGCTACGTCAAGACGGACCTGACCCACCAAAACGGCGTCGTGCTGCCCGAAGACTCCGTCGCTGGTATGGCCAGGGTCATCTCGGGCCTTACGCTGGACGACACGTCCAAGTTCTACGACTTCCAGGGCCCCGAACTGCCATGGTAGAAGGCAAAGGCACTAAGCGCCTCGTTTTAGCTGCATTTTTTGGTTAATACACGAAGTCTGCGTAGTCTAATGTGAGATTTATGCCACTTGAGTGATTCACACCGCTCACCAGGGCATCTCGTGGCCTTGGAAGTGGTAGAATTTGCCAGTGTCTTTCATCGTAACCTTCTCGATCACATTTGTCATCCCTCGCACGCTCTCGTCCGTGTGGACGTCTCCCAGTCCACCCGTCAGGTCCGTCACCACGTATCCGGGATGAACGACGATCGCAGCGATGTTGTCCGTCTTCAAGTCGATCGCCAGGCTCGAGTTCACCATGTTCACTGCCGCCTTCGACGCGCCGTAGCTGTAGTTGCCGCCGTACGCGTTGCCCGCGATGCTGCCCATCTGCGACGACACCGTCACCACGAGAGCTCTGTCCTTGCCGTTCTTCTCTGCGCCGAGCTTGAGGTTCGGCAGCAGTGCACGCGTCACCAAGAAGGGGCCCACCGTGTTCACCTCGAACTGACGCATGAGCATGTCCTTGGTCGTCGTCTCCAGGTCGCCGGGTATGAAGATGCCTGCGTTGTTGATGAGGAGGTCGATGGGGACCCCTCGGAGCTCATCAGCCGCTTGGGCGATCGACGCCTCGTCAGTACAGTCGAGCGACACGATCTTGAACGGAGTCAGCGCCTTCAGCTACAGAGCAAGAGTTAGAGCGGATTTCTACGGGAAATGACGCGCACACGCACCTTGTCGGCTGTGCTGGCGCTGCGAGCGACGCCGATGACGTTCCATCCGGCCGTCGTGTAGTGCTTGGCGAACTCGAGGCCGATGCCTCGAGTGCTGCCAGTGATGAGGACGGTCTTGGGAGTCATGGGATACAGCGGGGAATTTTGTCAAGTGAAGACAATTGCGACCTACGGGCAAGTGATTGCCAGCCAGTGACGATTCGTAATCATTCGTCGGGTAATCTTCGGAAGATAATCTCCCATGGATAAAATGAGGCAACGTGGTGAGCATGCATAACCGGTCTGGTCTGGGCAGACCCTGCTTGCGAGAAACCGTAGACCATGACTCATCCATCTGCAAGACGACACTGAGAGTCTGCAGCACCCGCAGTGCAGACTTGGCAATGAATATGAACAGTCAGTCATTCATCATAGCAGCTTGGAAGCTCTGCCGGCATCGTAGACGCACGAAGGGCATCGCATCAAGCATCGAGTCGAGGCTCAATTCTTTTCCAGCGCACGAATGGAAAAGAAACCGCTGCGTTGTGTCCATAGCGCCGCGGGATTCTCATGGAGCTTCACTGGCCACTTTTTTTTGTTGTGGTAAACGGCCTTCCAATTGAGCATTAAAATCACTGGCCACTTGCTGCCAGCGTCCAGCGTCCGGGTGCTGGCGTCTATATAGCGGTCTTGTTGGCGCTGCCCCTTCAGTTTGCTTTCTGCCGGGTGAGCATCGAACGTCTCTACGCATCGCACCAAGGACGCGCTCCCGTCAGTTTCGATTCACCCCAGCAGTCCACGCCACGTCATGCTCGTGTGCGCCGGACGAGCAGTGCAGCGCCGTGCACAGCTCAGAGCCGATACCTGGAACAGCAGCGACGAGGAGGACGGGGTGCCGCATGGCGCCATTGCGCGGCCTCGGAGCCGCTTCGACCCGCGCGTCGTGCGCTCACGCAACTGCGCCAATGCCAGGAAGGCGCAGCGTGCGGCTCTCCGCCGACGGTCGGAGCGTGCTCGGGACGAGGAGAGGCGACGGCGCACCGAGGAGTGGGAACGCACATTGATGCTGGCTCGCGCGTCGCGGGTCGTGGCTCGCCACAACGCTGAAGCCGGGGCCTTGAGACTCGTATCAACGTACCACAAGATGCTGCAGCACGGATACTTGGCGATAGACATCGGACGGCCGCGCACGCTGGAAATCCACGACTTCATGCTCTCAGCCATGGCCGGAGACATCATCACCCCGGAGTTCATCGGCCTGACAACGTTCATGCAGCAGTGGGACTTGATGTCGCGGTTCCACTCCGAAGTTGACTTTCGCGCTGAACGACTGCAGCTCTTCCCCATGGACGGAGCCGCCAAGACGTATCCGTCTTTGGCTGAGCGAGATCGAGACGAAGCTGTCTACGTGGTCAAAAGCACAGGCACAACGACGCTTAGAATATCCCGCTTGACCGTCGAAAACATTTTCCCGCACATACTCAACGACGAGCAGCTCGTGCAGCTCCTCATCGGCAAGACGTACCGCTTCAACTTCACCGTCTTCTCGCACGTTAGAGCGGACGGGGTGATATTCCAGATGGAGTCACGAGTGGATCTCTCGTCGGCGCTCATGACACTGCTACATGACCGCGAGGCGGCTGCCAGTATAATCCGCAAAGCTGCATTCATGCCCAGTGGGAACCTGTCACTGCAAGACGAAGTGCGTGAATCGCAGAACACGCTCGCGAACAGCTACTTGTAAAGAAGTACTTCCAAGAAAATGTGTCTAAAATGCCGAAAAATAGGTCAACAGGTTAGCAAACGCAATGCCAAGAGCACCATCAAACGCACCAATGCACGGCTGGGGTCGTGTTTCTTGTTAGGAAGACTCGCGACTCTCTCACGAGAGGTACATGTTGGTGTTTGAAAGCAGGTAGTCGAGTAGCTCTGCGATCGCCTGAAGAGAGTACGTGGCAAGCGGCATCTGCATCACTAGTCGGAAACCTCTGGAAGATGTGTCGTCCGTGTGAACGGTACATTTGTCCAGACACACCAGGGTCCCGTCGCATTTCAGCTTCAACGGGTTATGCGGCGGGATCTGGAAGAAGTAGTGCAGCTCTTGCTGCTGTAGAAGCGTAGGCGAGGAGGTCAAATAGCCAACAGCGAACTCGGCGACGAACTCTTTCGCGCCCTTGACAGATCGTCGGAACATTCGAACGCTGCCTGAAATGGCGCCTGGCCGCGAGAGATCACGGGGAGGCAGCATGCAATACTCGATGACGTCTTCACCGTTCCAGGCATCTCCCTTGGACTTGGTATTCTTCAGAATGTCCTCCAAGATTTCCAGCGTATTGTCGACGTACACAGTATCCTCGTGTCTGACGTTTGCTGGGGTGGCATTTTCCTGCTGGCGTCCGGCTGCCTGCTTTCGGGGGCCATCCCTCTCATCCGGAGTGACGTCTTCACTCATGGTGATGCAGTTGCTCAATAGCGTGGCGTTCTGGCACATGTGGCGATGGATACGCTTCCAGTGCGTTCGCTGGCAATCTCGTGAGCAATATTTGACTGTTTTGCAGGCACTGCACGTTGACAGCTTCTCACCAGGATACGCTGGATTATCGCAGCCAGCGCACAATGACCCATTCTCCATGTATTTGTTGTGCCTCAGCTGACACAACTCGAAGCCAAGTGCTTGGGATGAACATTTCAGGATATAAATGATCACGTCCTGTCCGTAAACTTCACCTTCCATGGGGACAGCGAGCGCACGTCGGTCAATTGTTTCCAGCGGGGGAGGTCGACGCCAAAACACCAGCATTGAGTTGTCCACGGCGGCTCCGTCGATGGCTTTCGAAATATCAAACAGAGGACTTGATCCTGCTGGTGGTAAGTTATCATTCACTCGTAACATCCAGCGCTGGCCAAGGACTGTCTGGAGACTGAACACCGTCTGGTTGGAGGTGCTCTTCCCTTTCGTGATCTCTAGGATGGCGCCAGCGAAATGAAACTTGGGCGTGGTCAGTTCTTGCAAATTATCACTCCGCGTCGGAGCGGGGTATGTGACGCTGGTCTCAGTTTTAACCACGGGTTGCGGGGCCGGAGCATTCTGAGCAGTCGACTGCGCGCGCTTTTTTCCTTTGCCCTTCTTTTTCTTGCTCTTACCCGCGACAGCATGGCGAGATTGACTGTGGGCCTGCAGAGCATCGAAGACCATACGGTCATTGCAGAGTTCGCAGACGACAGTACGGCGTGGGCACTTTGATAACTTGTGACTGAGCAACTGGGTAGGCTTGATGATTGACTTGCAGAATCCACATTCGACCATGTTCTGGGCCATGACGCTCGCAACGACAGAAGACTCCATATACCCGTTCTTTTTCATGCCTGAACGAAGAGTTTCCTTGGCGGTGTCGAAAAGAACCTTGGGATAAAAGGCAGGAAAGCGAATGGCAACTGACTCCGCCATCTGCCCTAGCTCATGATACACAGTAGCCATGGCATTGTCGTACTTCTTGAAGTACAGTGCACCGATAGAATAGTACGCGTCTGGTATGAATCTCTCGTCGGGGGGATTACTGTCGACGTATTCCTTGTAGACTGACATTGCCGGATCAATCATACCCAGCCCGATCATTGGTGCAGCGAACCAAAAAAACCAATCTGGTTTCTTTTCGATTGCCAAGGCAGCTTCGATTGAGTCCATGGAGTCATTGTAGCGTTCAAGTGTCAAATAGGCAGTGCCTAGATAAAAGTGAAAGGAGGCTTCGTTCGGATGCATCTTCACACAGCGTTTCCAGTGAAGAATGACGTCTTGATCGCTCATCATCTCCCACCTGCCAATTACGTAAGCTGCGTCGATATCCCTCGGATTTATCTGGAAACTCACAGCAGCTTCCTTGAGGGTCTTTGCCAGTAGTGCCTTCTGATTTGCTCCACTTGTAAATACACTTTTCGGTCGTTCCCACAATAAGTCGGCCTTCTTCAGATCTCGCAAGGCGCCTTTAATGTCACCAGTGGCGAGAAGCTTTTCCGCACTTTCAACAAGCTTTTCCGATGCAAGGTACTTGCAAGCAGTGATCCCTCCGGCTTTGGCGCGACCTTGAATCTCAGTGCTGATAACCGCAGAATGTGGTCGGTAAATTCCCGCTCTGCCGAAGTGGTCTGATGAGGATGTAGCGCTGGGTGTGTACGAGCTAACCTTTGTGATTTGTATCTCATCGTTGTCACTGTCAACGCCGACGCTGAAGTCCGGGCCACTTTCATTGTTTGTTTCGTCCAAATAAGCACCATAGAATTCCTGAAACACTTCCTTTCCGCGCTGTGAGACGGCGGGATTATTCGAAAATTTGTTGGCAATATCACCCCCACCGAAAACGGTGACACCCACGTCTGCGAAATCATGTTTCATCAATAGATCTGTGAGTCGGTTCTGAGTAGCCGTCAGTGTCCACTCTCGAGCCTGGCTTTCATCCCGTCTCCCACCATAGCCCTTTTCGAACAGCTGAGCAAGGTACTGCTGTGCTTCAGGCAGGCCATGCTGCGCTGCACGAGATGTCCACATCCGTGCTGCAAACGCGTCAACCGGCGTCCCCCTGCCAGTCGAATACGCAATAGCGACATTGTACTGACCTACGGGGTAGTCATGTTCTGCTGACTTCAGGAAAAAAAGGAACGCCCTTTTCAGGTCAGCTTTCACGACAGGAGCGGGTATTCCGTCACGATAGCAAACACCCAGCTCATTCTCGGCTTCGGCCACACCTTGATGGGGAAACACACGATTTCCCGGCGGTTTGATAAACGGACGCAATGCTGCTGCTTTGTGAAAGCATTCGATCATTTTGTGAGGATCAGCTGTAAGCGGCATGCCTTTGCGCACACTGCTGCTGTAGAGCACACCGAGTCGGAACCACGCCTCTGCCACGCCTGCTTCTCCAGCTATGCGAAGATTCTCCATGCCCTCTTTCACCAGGTCGTCAAGCGGTAATCTTGCTCTACCCGGGGTCCCTATACTGTCAGTGACTTGAAGAAGCGCCTTCGCAGCGATAACGAGGTTCTCCGTACCAGCCTGGTAAATTTCAAGTCGGCGAGAGCCGCGCGTGTGTACCTCGATCCATTTCGCTGGCACTTCCTGGTAGTTAATCATCGGTACCAACTCAATCTCTGGTTGTGTACTCTTCACCTTGTGTTTCTTCTTGTTCGCCTTGCTTTTGCCAGATTTCGCTTGTTCCCGGACAGCGTTGGCAGCCGCCTCCGCAGCTGCCGCTGCATTCGCGGCCTCAACCTTGGCTCTCTCCTCCAGCTCCAGTCTCTTCTTCTCTTTCTCGTACTCGGCCTTTTCTTTCTGAATCATCGCCTCGGCAGTGCGTCGTCTGCTCAGCAACGTCGCATCATTCTGGTCCAACTCGAGTCCCTCGACACAAATCTCCTTGGCTTCACCGTAGTCCTTCATCCCCATCATCGCCTCAGACAACAGCCTGTAGTACTTGACATTCTCATAGTTGTCCGCATCCAGCGCGTCCTCCGCGTCTTCGCGCGCGCACTCAAACTCCTTCAGCCTCAAGTAGCACATGGCTCTATTGCCCAGCAGCACCGCCTGATTCGGCGCCACGTCCAGCGCCTGCGAGTAGGCCTCGATCGCCTCCGTGTAGTTCCCCTCCTTAAAGTAATCATTGCCAATGAGCTTCAGATCCACCCACAGCGGGTCTTCGTTCTCGTCTCCGTCGTAGAGAAAGTTGTGCTGCAAGATCTGCTCCAGACTCGCAGGAGGGGGCGTGGGCTCCAGCGACACCGGGTCCAACAGGCCGGTCTTGCTCTCCTTCATCTTGGGTTTATCCTCCACCTGGTTCGTGGCCTCCGGCGTCTTGCCGAGCGACGAGAAGGACAGCAACTTGGCCACGAGCTCCCGGATCTGCTGCCGGATGAGCGTGTTGCACTCGATGATGTCCGCCAGCCGCTCGAACGTGGCGATGGCGTGCTCGTACTGCGCCAGCGTGAGCTGGCTCTGGTGCGCCACCTTGTTGCGGTACAGCAGCGCGCGCTGCACCACGGCGGGCAGCTCCGCGTCCAGCCCGAAGAAGCGCAGGTGGCTGTGCCAGTGGCGCCGCAGGTACTTGAGTTGGAACGACACGTCCGTCTGCTGCTCGGGGCTCAGGCCCTCGGCGTCGGCGTCGGCTGCGCGCCGTCGGAAGTGACGCGACGTGCCGTTGCGCTCCTGCTCCGCGTCTCTGCGCGCCACGCGCTGCTTCTGGAAGGCCACGAACTTGACCAGCTCCGGGTGCACCATGCTCATGACGGCCTGCAGGCAGCCGGCGGCGATGGCGCCGCTCGCCAGCGTCTCGATGGACGCCTCCGCCATCGAGTGCGCACTTTTTGGATGGCGAGATCCGATACTGACGGAAATTATGGGTGCACCACGTTACAGTTACTTCACAACTGTTGAAGTAACATGAAAGTAACATTGAAGTTGGTAGGCTCGGCTGTGGCTGATTGGGTCAAAGGGAGAGCCATCGAGAGACACCACACTATCACTACCGGTAGGCTACATCACTCACTACATGGTCACTCGTACTACTCGACGCTTTGGCGTTGCTGCGAACTCGAAAATGTAAGCCCATCATGCTTTCGTTGAGGCGGTGAACAGCTCTTGCGTTGTCACATGCTTCATCAACGACGCTGATTACCGCAGCCTTTGATCTCGAAGGGAACCACTCCTTCGCAGCGGCCAGGTAGTCGTCATTGAGCGATGTGAATGCATCAGCATACGCAGTTCGGCGTTGGACCGATCGAGGGACTGCGATCTCCAACACTTCGAGTTGGTACGACATTCGGCAGGCTGGATCTCTCAATCGATCAGCCAGGCCAGTGACCGTGTCGGAGCCGTGAATTGTCAGCTTTCGGAGTCCCCAGTTGTCGAGTTCTCTGTGTGATGAAAGAACCACGTCAAAGTCCGTGAGATGAAGTTCTTCAAGACGAGGGCAAGCGACTGCCACCGTGTCGAGCGCTATGCAGCGACGTCTGCCTCTCCAAAACATCCCCATCCTGAGCGAGCGTAGACTCCCACCGATCAAATTCAACAGATCGGGTACCAAGCTCGGGTCTTCAATCTGAAAGAATTCCAGAGACAGAGATTGCAAAGCGTGCGATTGGTGGCCCTGCCTGTCACTTGGAATGAACCTGTGGGTTGCATCACCGAGGTCAAGGTCGCACACTCCGTAGCCAGGCACTATGACTTCAGCCTGGTCACCCATTTCGGTAGGGTCATAACGGGCACGGCAGCGGAAACCACGGGATAGTACGACGTTGTTGTCCGCATCTCTTCCATCTAATACACGAGGCCGGAGTTTGGTTCCTTCCTTGACGTCGATAAAGCCATAAGTGGAGTGACCTGGCGTGCTCTGCTCCAGAATCGATGGAGGATAACAGTTCGCTATCGCTGTAGCAACGGAGGCAACGGCACTAGCTGTCAAGTGGATATTGGTAAGCCTCACTGATTGAGCCGAAGCACTTGAGGCGTTGCTCCACAGTGCATACGCTAACCATCCCCAGCGCACTTGGTTCAGCCACCAGATACGGTCGCCGAGGGTTCCCATGTTCAAAGTCAACTTCTGGATCGACACGGACTCGGTCATTGCAGAAAGAAATCCAACAGGTCCTGCTGCAGAATCACCCGCAATAGTCACTTCCAAGTCCGAAAGCTGCCCCTGTCTGGTGCGAGTTGAGCTACCACAGATATAGTTCTCTGGCGCCTGGTACACTGGACGGCTACACACCAAGGTGCTCAAAAGAAAACCGGCACTGGATGCAGCTTCGCTAGTTGCCACTGAATCCACAATTTCGTCAAGACTGAGACGGAGAGAAATTCATACGAGAGAGTGCAGTGGCCACATTCGCTCCCCCAGGCGCTGAAAAGTTGGGCTTCATCGTCTCTACCGACAATATCTCCGAGCTCGGGGCCAAGTCTTCCCACGTTTTCAGCATCTTCGTGCAATAGACACAGCGCAAAGCTGGACAACCGCTGGCACATCCACATCAAAGAGTGACCCCAGTTTTCGTGAGAACGAATCCACCGACAATTCTGCCCCTATGCTCGTCGCAGCATCTTGAACACCTTTCGTCGGAACGGCCACGTGCTCAGCCGTCCACTCGATCTCGCTGCACCCTTCACCCCACTCCGGCGTCGCTTGTCGCCCCATGAAGTCACACAACGCCTCAGTCACCTGACGTCGCATCTCCTCCAACGTCTCCATCGCCGCACAGAACTCAGTCGAATACTCTCTCGGATCGTCCGGGCACCCGAAAAGAGCCCCCCACGACACCGTCGACCCCTCGGCGACAACGTCCTCCGACCCCACCGTCCCCACCAAATAGCACTCCCAGACCGGGAACACGAACAGAAAGTCGGGCGTCAGCAGGTCGTCGAAGTTGTCGGCGACCACCACGCAGTCCGCCAGCAATTGGACGAACGCCGGTCTGCTCACCGTCGCCAACACGTTGAAGAGTTCCATGGCCTCCCGAATCCGCTGCAACTTTTCTCCATCGTGTCGACTGGCAGGGAACGGGATCGGGAGCACGCACCTGCCCGCCAATTGCTCGTAGCCTTTGGGCAGCGACGGCCAGCACCGAAGCGACGCGCGCACCGGCAAGTGGGAAGCCCGAAACTCGCGGGAGTCCACGACGTCGAGACTGTCGTGCAGAGTTTTGCACTCGTGGAGAATTTCTTGCCACGGTTGCAGGAACGCCCACTTGTCCTCCATTGCGCTTGTTGGAAAATGTGCGGCGGAGAAGGAGTCGCTACGTCCTCAGGTGGGGTGCCGCACATCGCCGATGCGCTTTCGAGTCCGACGTGCCGCTTGCATTTCACCCTATGGAACGCTCGTCCTCATGTTGACATCGACAGTGCTGACGAACGGTGCACTAGGGAAACATTCGCGTAACATACATAGAAGGTTTTGGGCAAAAATGGCTACATTAAATAATAAGCAAATTTTACTGATGCATATGTAGCCATCTTATGATGCTGGTTTCTTCAGCGTTTCTTTAGCTTCTCCAGACAGGCGGTTTGCACGGGACTTTATACAATATATTTCTTAATGTTTTACTTAATGTTTTATTCATACTAACTATTGTAGACGTACATGTAGCGGGATACTGGTAGGAACTATTCTTTTAAGCAGCACACGGAAAATCGATCGTGTATCGGGATTTCGGGTCGACTGTGTACTTCCGCACATTCTTCTGCATCTCCTCGCGGTGGTGGCCCGAAAGGCGCTGCATGATCCGGTAGGTGAATTCGCGATCAGCCAGAAGCTGCACATCTGCCATTTTGCCTATTTGTGCCACCATCCACACGGCGTCCAACGCACTGAGGAACCCCCGACAGGTGCCCACTCCCTCGTGCCACACGGGCTCGAGCAGAGAATCTCCAATCAATCCGACGTAAAGCTTCTTCCCATGTGACGTGGGAATACTCGCAGCCTTGTCAGCACGGGCGAGCGAGCTGAAGTCGAAGATACTGAGGCGTGCGAAGTCCGTCTTCCTGGGGATCCCCACGAAATTCACGATCTCGTTCACGAACAAGTGGAACGCGTCCTGGTTGATGTTATCGGTTCGGACCAGATCCGCCGGGTTCGGGTGATTTTTCTTCACCACTCTGCGGACCACCAAGTTGTGTCGCTTCGGAGTCATCACAAGGTAGTGCATCTCCCCGCGGAAGTACACGATGTTCTCCAGGTCGAGGCCGAATTCGCGCATTTTGTTGAGCATCTTGTGCTTGAGTTGAGTTGTCCACGAGAATTCCTTCACCTTGGTCTCCTCTGACGTCTCTAGATTGGGAAAGTAGCACACAATCCCCAGCGACTCCTTTTGGCAGAAGACGAAGCGCTCGATCCCCGCAGGCTCGGCCAACGCGTTGTTGGTACCTGACGCCCCCAAAGCAGCAGTAAATTCCGTTTCGGAGATTTGAGGCTTTGTTTTGATCGTGTAAGGCGAGATGCCGCCGACTAGGCTCAATTGAGGGGGGACGATTGCCTTGAAGTCCGTAGCTGTGTGCACCTCCACACCAACCAGAAGCGCCACTTTGAGCAGGATAAGCTGCAACTGCCGTGTACTCACGTGGAAGTACGTCCTTGACTTGCAGAACTTTGGGAACAATATCTTCGCGCCCAGTGACGCCATATCCTGAACGACCCACGGCCACAAGTGCAGCATGTTCTCCCGACTGAACTTGGTTCGCTTCTCCAGCACCGACACGTGACTGCCAAGTAAGGCCAACTCCACCGCCGCACGCAACCCCACTGGACCAGCGCCTACGATGCAAACGCGCTTCTTGGCAGCGGGTTTCTGCTTGTACACGTCCACGTTGAATCGCGCGTCCAACAACTTGAAGAGCTGTTTCTTGCGGAAGCCCAATTTGCTGTACACGGCCGCCTTGATTTGGTAGTACAGGTGCCACGGTTCCTCCATCTTGACGTCATTGAGCCTGCAATCTCTCAACAAATCTCTGAAAGCTGTCAATGTGTCGCCTAAATCTTGAGCTGAGGTGAAAGCCTTGAAGGTGCTGCGCACAGTGGCGGACACATTTGTCCGAGGGTAGGTGGGTATGGGGGTGTTGATTTTGTTGGCCATCCTGTCTCGGCAATGAAAATCATAGTCGCTCGATTCACTCGTGCACTGCGTGCTCGATAGCCGACGAGATCGTCCTTTGATCTGGAGGCTAGCGGTACTCGTATCCTCCCGCATGATGTCAAGCATCGAGATCAAATGCGACGTAAGCCGCGCGAGGCACAGCTCAGACAGCTCCGTCCGTTGACACGCTAAAGTGATCTGCCCCAGCATGGCCAGCAGCGACAATTGATTCCTGGAGACAGAGCAGATCTGGTTTGGGGACTCTGGGGTCGTCTTGGTTTGATGAAACTGAGATTCGTTGCTCCCCACCCCATTAACGAATGTCCGCGGCGGGAACTTCACGTCGGGTGTTGGTACCTCCTCCCTTCCGGCTCGTGCTATGGAGCCCAGCAGCCGGATATTGTCGTAGCCGTCCACACGCACACGACGAGTTGGATGATTGTCCGTGGGTCTTGGACGTGGATTCTTGAGCGGTGTCGCCTTGGCTTCTTCTTCGATCAGGAGTTGTCGCACCTTCAGCCAAGCCTCCTCTTTGCCTCGCCGCCTCCAGTTTCCCGCCTCCTCCTCCGCAATCAGGCTTAACCGACTTGAGTCAGCCTCGTTGAGTTGCATCGGTGCCACCTTTTCACTTGCGTGCTGCCAGGTAGACTGCGGTACGTGTTCAGGCCTCAGTTCCTCGCTGCTGTAGCTATCATTGTCGCTGTCTGCGCTTCCATCGTCACTGTAAATGTCGTCGAGATACTTCTCACCGACGTCAATTGCCAAGCAGTCGAGCAGTTGGCGACGAGAGTTGTGGTCGACTTCGGTACCGTCGAGGTGGTCAAGGGTACTAGGGTCGATCAGAGCTTCTCCGACGTACACTGTCTGATGCTCCATACTGAGAAATTCCACGACAATCAGGGTCGGAAGGTTTGCGTTCGACCAGGCAAGAGTAAGAATGAGCTCGTTGATTGACTAGCTGTGGTCATGGAGTATTAGCTGTACCGGAACCCATGCCTAAGTTTGATCACTGACATCAATGGAGTCTGGAATGTGGCACTCTCTTGCAGTGAGTTCAGAGCTAGGCTTATGGAGGACAGCCCCCCCTGTTAAGAACTTCTGGCCTTACTGTACCGCTTCGGTTGTTAGACGATGAGGTGGACCTTCGAAAGTACACATGGGTGGGTTTGACATCGAATTGGTTGAAGAGCGATTGTCGCAGTGGATCAACTCTTGGTGCAAAACTCTTCCGGCCTTGCAGTCACTTAGGCACGCCGAAAGGATATTATTTCTATCTAGACGAGCTGAACTTCTCATGGAGGTCAGATTTCAGTGTTGGGGGCTTTCGGCGGATTATCGACAAAACCTTGAGTAACCAGAGCAGAAGAAATCCGCAGTGAAAGTCAGAGCTTTACTTTGTAACGTTGGTTCTTCGACTTGTTTGCAACGTCGGTGATCTGAACTCTCTTTACGCGATCAAGGTATCGTACTTGGCCGGGTTCCAGTGGCCACGATGTCCGTGCCGAACTTCTGCTTGTTCTCCTCATAGCCACGTAGAGCACCTCGATTTTCTTGTTGAACTTCTCCTCGGCAAGATCGCGGATCTGCATGTTGCAATATGGTGCCACTTACTCCGAGAGCAGACCTTGTACTCGTAGAGAGGCCCCTGTTACTGCTTGGTCGAGGAAGCTGGGGTGGATAAAGAAGAAGCTCCAACAAAATGGTTCAGTGGGGTTGCTCTGCTTGTTTGTAGAAATTAAGAGAGTGAGGCGAGGAGTCGTCCTCCGAGCAAGTTAGTTTCGAAACCGACGCTACCCCACTAGATATGAAAATATGAATAGTTCTTGTCGTTCCATCTTGTGCAACCTGAAGCAGCTCGCTGCTTTTCACCAATCTGGTGACACGACCTCCCCTGAAGACAACTCCGATTGTGATTCAGCCCTTGCAAAGGAATTAATCAGAAGTTCTGGTGTTCCCCGCTGAATCGCTGATCCCACGAAATTTGCTCCGTGTTGCTGTCCGCGCAAACGACTTGAGCCACGTGGGTTCATCCCATTTGTCTTCCGCAGAAATTGTTTAATGAGGCCCGGTACTGACTGCAAATTTGTGGCAGGTTCCCACGTGATATCGTCAGATACTCCAACCCACTTGCATTTATACTCGTCGAGGCCGTCCGCTGTGAATCGATGGTCCAAAATCTCCTCAATAAGGTGGCCTTCGATTCCGTCCTTCAGTCGAACGGTGGGTACGGCGTTGTCTCGCGACAGAGATCCATCCTTCCTAAAGAGTTTCAGACTCATCGTATGAAATACAGGATATAGCGGGCTCTCCTGGGGAAGATTAAGCCGATACGAGGTGCTTCCGTGAACATTTTCCACGACCTCGTAAGGACCAATCCACTTCGGAGCTAATTTCCTCTTTGTAGCACCCGTTGTCTCGACACTCAAGGTTTTTGTTGATACTAGCACCATGTCTCCGACTTGGAATGTTTGATCGCGTCGCCCTTTATCGTACTGTAGCTTCATTTTCTCTGCTGAGACTCGGATTTGAGCTTGCAGTTGCCGGAGAATTGTTTCCATGTGAAGCAGAAATTTCGTAGCAGCTTTTGCTTCAGAAGTCGGAGCTGCTCGAACATCAAGATTAATCGGCATCGCTGGGTTGTATCCTAAATCAGCAAAGAATGGTGACATCTGAATCGAGTCCTGGTGGTGTCGGTTGTAAGCAAACTCTGCAAGGGCGAGAAACGATGCCCAGTCGTTCCTGTAGCCCCCTACGTAGCTGCGCAAGTACGTCGCCAAAATCGCATTGACTCGTTCAACTTGTCCATCTGTCCGTTGTTGATAAGCTGCTGACATCCTCAGCTTGGTCCCTAGGAGTTTCGCGCACTCCTGCCAGAAGTGTGATGTAAATTTTGAGTCACGATCCGAAGTAATATCTCGGGGAATCCCATGATATCGGACATACTGGTTCAAAAATACACTAGCTAGTTCCTTTGCTGTTATCGTCGTTGTTGTCTCGATGAAGTGTGCACGTTTTGTCAGGCGATCCACAATTACCAGCACCGCGTAATTTCCACTATCATTCACGGGAAGTCCACTTACAAAGTCCATTCCGATCGAAGTCCAGCGACCGGTTGGGGTTTCGAGTGGTCTCAGCAAACCAGGCGCTTTTCCAGTTCTCCCCTTGGATCGTTGGCAGGTCTGGCATGTCTTCACGTAGTGCGCGATGCGTTTGTGCATGTTTTTCCAATAAAATTGCTCTTGTACTGCTCGAGTGGTTTTCTCGATTCCCGAGTGCCCACTGACAGCACTATCGTGTAGTTCCCACAGAATGGCATTCTGCACTTCTTCGTTATCATTCGGAATCCAGATTCGTGAGCTTCCGTTGAGATCATAGTATACCCAATCCTCCGCATCAGAATATCGAAAGCGGTGAGGATGCTCTACGACGGGAAGCTTCTTCTCTAATAGTTTTCCCCGAACGAGTTCGTGGGTCGCTTGAGCTCTGCGAATTAGCTCCAATAGTGATTTGGGCTTCAACTTTTTCATTGCGTACATCTGCTTGTTTCGTAGAGCCAGGAAATCAATTTCGAAGTCACTTCGTCTACTTAGGGCGTCGGCCACTGTGTTAGTTGAGCTCGGCAGATGTGAGCTTCCGACCTGTATATGCTATTGGCCGTTCAAACGACTGCAGTTTCGGCGCATCCACTGTGCCCTCGACCTTCCCTGGAGAAGATTCAACTTGAAAGAGGACACCTCCGATGGCAAACTGCGAAGCATCAGTTCGAAGACGGAATGGGCGAGAGAAATCCGGAAGAGCGAGGACTGGGGTATTACTGAGCGCCTCCTTCAGCTTGTTAAAAGCCGTTTGAGCACTGGGTGTCCACACAATAACCTTCGCTTTAGATTTGACTAGGTTGAAAAGTGGAGCACTGATCTCGGCAAAGTGTTCACAAAACCTCTGTACGTACACGGTTGTTCCAAGGAATGACTGCAGGTCCTTAACCGTTTTCGGCACGGGCCACTCGCTGATGACTTCCACCTTGTCGAGATCGATCCGTACGCCATCAACCCCGACGAAATCGCCAAGACAAGGGATCCCCCGACTGCATATTGTTGACTTCGCGAGTTTCAGGTATTTTTGTTGCTCCTGACACCGCTCAAATACATTTTCAACTGCAGCCAGGTGGACGTTAATGTCTTCGTCTTTCGTAAACACATAGATGTCATCAAAGTAAGTGGCGACGCAATCAGACAGGTCCTTGAAAATCTTTGTGACGATCCGGTTAAAGGTGGCTGGTGCATTGCTCAGACCCATAGGAACAGCTAGATATTCAAATAACCCGTCTGGGGTTTGAAATGCCGTCAGCGGTATGTCGGATTCACGCATTCTTATCTGGTAGTATCCCGAAAGCAGATCAAAACAGCTATACCACCGACATCCGGCCATTCGATCGAAAATATCATCTTTCCGTGGCATTGGAGTTGACTGTCGAATTGTATGTTGGTTCATCGCGCGGTAGTCATGGACAATGCGCCAGCCTACCGGTTTCTTAATACAGAATGTAGGGGCTCCATGAGGAGAGATGCTAGGTCGAATTAACCCAGCTTCTAGCATCTCCTTCAGCCATTCCCGCAACGTCCGTGTTTGTTCCGGACTGAGTCGCCATTGCGGTCTGAATATTGCCCCATGCCCCGGGGAAAGTTCCATCTCGTGCTCCCCGTGTACTGGCCTTCCTTTGGGCAGTTTAGTGCGGAATATGGGATCAAACTTTTGTATGAGTGAGAATGGTGGATTGTATTTGAAAGACTCTTTATCAGTCGTCGCTTGGCGCTCAGATTTCTCTCTTGTCTTCATGTTGACGTTATTCATTGTATGTGCGTGCAATTCGACGTCGTCGATCTCCACTGCGCTAAAGTCATCACCCTTTTTGAACGCATTGTACAGCACGTTGATGGTCTTTTGAGGCAAAACCACCATAAATTCACACTGCTTCGTCTTCACAAGCCGTTTTGCCTGCTTTCTCGTGATGTGGCAAGTCATTCCATGAATTTTACTGACATGGCGAGTTTTCTCTGAGCTTCCACGAAGGACGTTTAATTTCGTAGCCTGTTGGGTGCGGCGATTCCCGATCTTTAGCACTGGTGAGCGTGCTTCCAATGGGACTTGTCGCCTTGCAGCTTTGTAGGGTGGTTTCTTACCGTGCTTTAACACGAGACCTACGTAGTCCTCGGTCGTATATACTCGATCTGTGGACCAGTCAATAATCGGCTTCATCTTTCTTTCCCACGGGACGCCCATCATAAAATCGCACTCGTTCGGGATGAAGCACACATTGAAGTCGTAGTCAAATGAGGGCATCTCATCAACAAACACACTGAGGGAAATAGTTCGGTTCGGGATGCTCTCACACTGGCCATTTCCAAACGTAACCTGAAGTTACCGTGATCCTTAACGTGTTCTAGGAGCCCGTTTTGTTGCAGGAAATTCTCGCTAACCCCACAAAAATCAGCTCCTTCATCGAAAAACGCGGAACCTCTCTGAATTTGGTTACCGCACACACTCGCGACCTCCTTTACCAAGTACTTACTCCAGTCTGTGTCCGTTGCAGCGGCTCCGGTGAAGTACTTTGCGTTGGCCGCTTTGCCCGGGTCAAATATCCATGAAACCAAGTGATCATTGGCAGTTGCTGGTCCTGGGATGCCATCCCCAGGACCCGCTAGTTTAAATCAGCCTTGATTTTCGATAGGTCGGATTGGATTGATGCCAGAACGTCCCATAGTTTCTGCTCGGTTCCCGAGGTGTCGGGTACACCCGACGCTACAGCCGTATTGTAACTCGAACGCTCTCGATTTTGAAGCCACTTCGGCTCCAGCTCCGGGTGCAGTGCCCAACATTGATCAGCCGTGTGGCCAGTTTCTGAGCAGCGTGTTGACGTGCAGCGTTGGCCACCTCTTCCACGAGCTTTAGGCTCGGTTGGAGTTGATGGTGCTTTCTTGGTCGGCTTGCTAGCCATCTTAGTCGTATCGGAATCGCTGTCTTTTGGATTTAGGCCACGTGCTCCGTCCAAGAGGTCCTCCAGTGTGTCAAATTCGCGGACTTGAAGTAGTTTGCGGAGTTTTGTCGATTTAAGGCCCTTCTTGAAAAGTATCATTTTGTAGTGTTCCGACACATTGTCCGTCTTCCCAAGGCGGATAAACTCTTCGATGTACGAGTCAAGCGACTTGGTGCCTTGCTTGCAGGCGAAAAAACTGGCTACCAAGTCTTCCTCCTTGGCTTTCGTAACGAACCGACCGCGCATGCCCTTAATCATCGCTGTCCACGTTCGGGGCCCTTTGTAGTCCCTCAACAGCCAATGTTTGGCTTTGCCCTTGGTGTGGTTCATCAGCAACTGTCCGACGCGTTCGTTCACTTGTGGATGCGTGAAATGCAGCCCGTATGCTCCATACCACATGATCATGTTCAGGGCGTACACCTTGATGTCTTCGTTGTCTTCGCTTCCGTATATGGGCGTCTCTTTTTGCTTTAAACACTTGTCGACGAGTCGCTCAAGTACGGCGACCTCGTACTGATCAAAGTGGTCAGGTGCAGGCCCAGTGACATCCCAGTCTGGGTAGAGATCATCACTGTCGAACACGAGCGTGCCTGGCTCCATCTTGTTCACGGTGTCTTTTAGCGTGTTGATGTTCTCCACGGCGAGACTCGTTTCACTTTTCATTTGTTGGATCTCTGCCGTGATGACGTTGATGCGGGCGTTTATCTTGCTCAACTCGGCATGTATCTGCTGCGTCACCGTTTGGTTTTGCGCCACGAGCTTTTGTAACAGGAGTTGGTTCTCCCTCAGCAACTTTGCACTAGCGAGGTGCTGCTCATCGCTTTTCAGCGCGTAGTCCGACATCGCACTTGTGATGCCGACTTGGTCGCTGCTAACTTTCCCCAGTTGGGTCTTGATCCCTTCAAAGTTGACCAGCACTGATCGAAGCGCATGAACTTCTTCAGCGGTCAACGGGGCCACTTGCTGCTGGGGTGTACCCTGGGAGATTTCTCCCATCTCACTGTCGCTCATTTTTGCTCGGTAGCTCCTTCTAGACGAAGGCTACTATGTTGCAATATGGTGCCACTTACTCCGAGAGCAGACCTTGTTCTCGTAGAGAGGCTCCTGTTACTGCTTGGTCGAGGAAGCTGGAGTGGATAAAGAAGAAGCTCCAACAAAATGGTTCAGTGGGGTTGCTCTGCTTGTTTGTAGAAATTAAGAGAGTGAGGCGAGGAGTCGTCCTCCGAGCAAGTTAGTTTCGAAACCGACGCTACCCCACTAGATATGAAAATATGAATAGTTCTTGTCGTTCCTTCTTGTGCAACCTGGTGACACTGCAGCACCAGAACTCGGCGAAGATGTCCGTGTTGAAGGTGGTGAAAGGGAGATTGTGCTGTATGAGCATGCCCTGCGCCTCTTTCTTGACAGCGTTCGGGCTCTCCGTCACGGACACACCACATCCTATAGTAGATTCGGCACTCAATGTAAATCCTGAGTTCGGTCTGCGATCTCCGAGCAACCACGAAACATTCAGTAAATGCCATAGTTTGGTAAGCTACAAACCCTGATTGCACAGTACGCAGTAGTCCACTTTGCTGCTCCTGTGGCGCATCAACAAGGCCACAACATAAGAACAGTTATGCATATTCGTCCACGAGATCTGATCTCCGTCGACCACGTACTCCACCACTCGAACAACGAGTCAACAATGACGCAGGAATCTTTACACGTGGAGCACAATGGCTTCGACTTAGGAGGACGATATGATGAAGGAGTTTGAGGTCCATACGGTCGGGCCTCTTTGGCCACGCCCACGCGCGCATTGCTGCCAACCCTGGCATTTGTGGCAAAAGCTAGCAACAAATTTTCCTTCGTAGTGCGAATACCCTCGAATTACGTTAAGCATCGAACGCGGCGGCGGCCCGTGGTCTCGTGATCGACGGAGAAGCGATCCAAGACACCAGCAAGACGATAAACCCCAACGGAACCTTGGAAAGTCGAGGCATGCTCACGTTGATCTTAGCGGATGCACTCAATTTGTTCGCTCACATTCAAAATACCCATCGAGTTCGTCGATGGCACATTCACTTAAAATTAGGCGTCCAAGTGCTCTTGTCGTCAAGATGCAAAGTGTTCCAGTACAACAAGAAGATATACCAAAGGCAGGACCAACCCACCCGTCGAAAGCAGAGATTTTTCATGTGAATAGCGCGTGCCAAGGTGCGATCAAATGGCTGAAGCACTCATGGAGTCGACTGCAAATCGGACATCGCAGTATGTACTCGGTGGAGAGGATTTATGCTCTTGATGACTACAGTGAAAACACGTCTCGAGCTCGGATGATTGCGGTGTGTGTGTTGACTCCACTGCCGGCACTCTTACTAGTTGTGGCGCTTGAGCTCATTCCCCTCCAAAACCCGGGAGACGGATGGGCGAATAACTACGGGGCTTGGCTGCGTTTTGAAGTCATCAGCTTCACGGTTGGTCTTGGACTTACCGTCCAGATGAAGGGAATGTCAGTGGGCATTGCTATCTCGACACGCAAACTAGTTGCAGTCTCCTTGGCTACTTCAGTTTGCCACGTGTGCGTCACAGTGGCCATTGCAAACTTTTGGGCTTACCCTGTGCCGTTCTCCTTCGTGCTGACGATGCCTCCCTTCTTCTGCTGCTTGACCCTCTTCTCGTTCGTGGCGGTGGGTCAGGAGGCGATTGCGGGTGAGACTAAGGAGGGCCATTTCCAAGGATTTGCACAGACGGCCGTTTCACAGAAATAGTACACACGGGCTCCCCAAAATCAGCCGTTTTCATGCATACTATACATAAGTCAATTCGCAGGTGTGCCCGTCCCACCGAGGTGTGTCCGTTGCAGAGGACGATCTTGAAGCAGTAGTTGCACTCGTCCTCGAAAACTATTATAGGATGAAGTTCTCGTCCTCAAAATCTGTGTATTAATGTTGCTGTCAGTATACTTGTTTGGCCCTCATCCCTGCTATCAACCGCCTCAAATGCGAGATCCTCACTCTCAAAAACAACCCAGCAGCAGCAGCTCCCCAGTAGCAGCGCCCCTCCAGCAACACTCTCGCAGGCTTGCTCAAGAAAAACTTCAAGAACACCTCGTCAGCACTACAACCCCAACACCAGAAACAACACAACAAGTCAACTTTGCGGTCGCTAAGCGCATCTCAGCTCACCTTAGCAGTAGCAGCAATCGAAGAGCCAATCCGCCATCTCTGACGAGAACTTCTCCGCGAGCAGCCAACTCACCCGTCGTGTCAGCACCTTCACCCAACGCCACACAGATACTGTTCTTCATCGACTTTCCTGGTAACCAGCAGCGGCAAACGGCAGGACACATCAAGTATCTGGCCATTGAACTGACCAACCTACTCAACAGTGGAAGCGAAGTCTCCACGTCTCCAAGAATGGGCATGCGCGAGATAGCACGCGCTTTGCCTTCGCTGAGCTCGGGAATGGAATCCGAGCGCGAGCAGTCTCCAGGAATGGACATGGGTGCGATTGCACGAGCGCTGCCGTTGCTGGGCTCTGGTGCGGGTCCGAGCTCGGAGGAAACGCCTCCATTGTTCGATGGTCCCAGCGCTTCTGCTGGTTTTGCCGATGGGATTGATGAGCAACCCTCACTACCCGTCGTCGAGAGGCAGACGGTGGTCATTGAGCCTCCTCCTCCATCGACGTATCCCAGCGAAGAGGCCGCAATTGCAGCCTTGCATGCCTGGACGAAAGACCATGGGTTCAATGTGACGAAACGCCGAGCGTTCTACACCGACGCTGTCGCTAAAGAAGTTTGGAAGCGAGGTTTTAGCTGTGATCGCGGTGGTAAGCCAAAGTGCACACAGCATCTCACCGATGCTGAAAGACAGCGCCCAACGAGGGGCTCGATGCGCATGGGCTGTCCTATGAATATTATCGTGCGTGCCGTGTCTGAGGATGACCCAAGAGGACCCTGGCTGATCGTTCACACTCGGAACGGGAGCCAGCTTCACAACCACCCTCCGTCTGAAGACGCTCGAGTTCACCCAGATCATCGCCGACGAGCTGCAGCTGCCACTGAGATGGCCCCAGCGGCGTCGCTCCAAGAGCTTGTTCATGCCCAGACAAGCGTTGGGACATCGGCAGCTGCAGTCTGTGCGAGTTTGCTTCAAGCAGATCCTGGCACGTACGTGATACCACAGGACATCGCCAACATGAGAAACGCAGCTCGTCGGCGTGAGCTCTCGGCGCAAACTGTTATGGAGGCGTTGTTTGCTCGGCTTGAGGAAGATGGATTCTACTACCGATGGGAAGCTGAGCCTGAGACCCAGCATCTTCTCTATTTGTTTTGGGCTCACCCGCGGACACTGGAGCTGTTCCGGCGACACCCCGAGATCCTAGGGATGGATTGTACGTACAAGACGAACAAGTACAAGCTTCCGCTGCTCAACGTGATTGTGTTGACTGGATTCAACACAGTCCTTCCAGTCGCACAGTGCTGGCTTCCGCGCGAAAGGGAAGAAGACTACCTCTGGGCGATGAACACGCTTCGGTCCTTCTTGATCGAGATGGATGTGGTCATTCCTGGCTTGATTCTCACGGACAGGGAGTTGGCTGCCATGAACGCCAATGATACTGTCTTTCCCAGTGTGCCAGCCGTGATCTGCAGGTGGCACATGAACAAGAATGTTCTCAGTAAGACGCGCCAAGTTCTCGGCCAAGTCCCTGTAGTCAACCCGGCGCCCGGCCAGCCAAAGTATGAGAATACATGGCAAACGGATGCCTTCATGGAAGCCTTCTACGCTACGGTCGACGCCGCCTCGGAGGAAGAGTTTGAAGAAAAAAAAGTCAACTTACAGAAGCTGAATCGCGAGCTCTCGGACTACCTCGACAACCACTGGTGGAAGTACAAGACCAAAATTGTGCGTGCTTGGACCGATCGCTACCGTCACTTTGGGGTTCGCGATACGTCTTTCATTGAGGGGGCCCATACCAAGTGCAAGATCTGGCTACGTGGATCTCGAGGAGATCTGTACACAGTCTACATGTCGCAGTTGCCCTGGTGGCAGGCGGCAGCGGCCGCAACAAGTCTACTCGCCCAGCGCAACGCCGTACGAATTCCTTATCTTTTACAAGGCAACCGGTTTGCTGCGGTGGCGCGGGTGATCACTGTGTGGGCGCTTCGGCAGACCTACGATTTATGGGAGGAAGCACGGGCGATTGTCTTCAGGAGGTCCGACCGGGATGAGTGCACGGGGGTCTTCCGCACTGTTCATGGTCGCCCGTGCATTCACGAACTGATTGTACTGACAGAGTCAAATGGACGGCGCCTGCTCAGCCCCCACGACTTCGCTCTGCACTGGTGGATCAGCCGTGGGCAGGATGTAGCTCTTCCTGTCAGGGTTCACGAGCCAATGTACACAGAGCAAGCCATAAGCCTACACCAACGTCGGGTCGAGCGCAGACGTCGGAACGCCCCCTACAGTACGAGGAGGGACCCAGTCCTGTATGAGCGTGTTGACCTCAACCACCCAGCTTCACCACCGCCTGCTCGCCACGGTGCTCTACCAGCGGACGACACGACACTGACGACGTTGCCTCCGTTGACAAATTCAACAGACGACGGCTCGAGCACCGTGTCAACGTACCACGAGCACAACGTGCCAGCCCGGTTTTGGGGGATACGCTAGCTGGAGTTGAAAGCTCATCCTATCTGCATTAGAAGTCAATGCGAAACCTAGAAACACACTGAAATTTGAATAAAGCGCCCAAACTTTATTGCTGTTATTACCTGCCAAACTTACTGTTCAGTCAATTGTTTCTTTGCATGCCCACGAGCTACATGAGTTCTATACGAACTGTCATTGTCGTACGGTTTCTCACAGACATTGCAGATGTACGGGCCCTTCCTCTTCGGCGGAGCACGGCGCTTGAGCTTATTCTCGGCGGCCTTGGGGTTGCTGAGGCAGTAGCGGCGGTGGTAACGCATGGCATTCGACTCCTCCAGCTTAATCCCGCAGTACTGGCATTCAAAGTGAGGCGGAAGCACATTTGAAACCACGTCTGGCTCCCATTTAAGACCACGGAAGGTCAGGTAACAATGCATACGGTGGTTCACGCGGTCGTACGCCATCCCGTTGTGGATCAAATCCCCTCGAAAGATGACGCAGAAGCCGACTGGAATTTCGATGACGCGCGCCTTAGACTCGTCCTTGACGTCCGTGCACCCATCGTAGACTAGAACACGTGCACCTTCGTCAAGAGCGCACAGCATGCTGCCGAGAACGCGACCTTGCTTTCTTGCGGCTTCTAAGACCTTGTCCGGGTAGTCCTGATGACTTTCCTGCTCGTCACCCCCCGGGTGGGACCGCAAGAACGAGACAGCGGATATAATCCAGCGAGGCTCGAGGCAGTCGGTGATGGCTTTCACTGCAATCTTCAAATCTCGGACTGCCCCGGATGCCCTGTAGACACGAGCCATCTCGCGGCAGGCGTCGTCGCAGTCTCCCCCCACCTTGTTGAAGATAGGGTTATACTTGGACTCCATGGCACCGGATCTCGCCTCATCTTATAGGGCGCGAAGGGCCTCTGGACGAAGGCCGAGAGAGACAAGCAAGTAGCCACAGGGCGGCAGCGGAGGTCTTGGCTTCGGCTTGGGCGCCATTTCGGAAGTGAGACCAATGCAGGTGCGTCGGCGCCGGGATTGCAACGGGCACGCTCTTATGGGACGGGCACGGTGCTAATAATCTTAGTTTTTGTATGGACAAGTCTACTGGATATTGCAACGGACACACCTCGGTGGGACGGGCACACCTGCAAATTGACTTATGTATAGTATGCATGAAAACGGCTGATTTTGGGGAGCCCGTGTGTACTATTTCTGTGAAATGGCCCTCTGTGCAAATCCTTGGAAATGGCCCTCCTTGGTCTCACCCGGCGATTGCCAATGCGCCTGACATAAAGAGCCAACTTCAGGGCTTGATTCAAGTCGACGTCTCGCAGGGGAACATCGCGATTTTCTACACTGGACTAAGCGCAGTATTCTCTACGCTACGCGACCACGAGCAAATAGTGTTCGTGGCTTTCTTACCGCTCATCAAACTGGTGTTCAAGAATGTAGTCGCTCTTGTCTCGTCATTTCTCGAGGAATATGTGTTGGGGGTCGTCGTGTTCTCAGCCGAGTTAGCCCACGCGTTGTTCGCTGCCACTTGCATGCAGACAGCTAGGTCGCCGCTCGCATCCGTAGTAATTATCAGCTTTGACGCGCTCTCGTCGGTACTTTCGCTGCGTAGCATTTATCAGAGCACGCGAACGGTGCAGAAGCTGCTCCTGAATCAAGCCCAGCCTCAACTCATTGCCGAGGTGAAATTGGCCTGCCAAAACCCGCGAGTGTCGTTTGAAACTTCAGGACTGCGTGTTCGCTCTCCACTACGACTGCGACTGTCCATTGACAGTCAACGAGCTCTGGCCAAAGTCACTGCATTCGGCAAGACCGAGGATTCAACTACAAAGAGCTCGAGAGCAACGCGTGACAAGGAATATGTGGTCGATCTTGGCAAATTGCGGCTTCCGTTTTGCCAGCGTCGAATCGCTCCGACCAGGCTGCAGACGTCTATGGCGATTATTCCGGTGGCGCCTACTGCACCTTCACCAGACCAACGGATCCCCAGTTTCGAGGATCAACTTCTGCTGGTGCGCGAGAGCGCGCAGCTGATGTTTCACTGCGAGTACATCGTGCTCATCGAGTACGTCGAGTGCGTGATCCCGATGGTCTACGGACTCTACCTCCAGGCGCTTTTCCGCCTTGGAGGTGACGCTCGCTCCTATTATCCTCAGACACGCGGCTTGTCGATGGACAAACTCAATTCAGCGGTCGGGAATCCCGTCATTTACGTGTGGCTGGAGATGGCGTCGCTGCTGGTGCTGCACCTCGTGATCCAGCGCCGCTTGGGTTCTCAATCGTCCATCAGCTGGCGTTTGTGCTGGAGACCCACGCGATGCAGGTGCAGGGGCGGATGTTTGTCTGGACGGCGTTCATCCTCACCTTCACTCTGGCGCACTTTGGTGGGTACTGCATTCTACGATGAAGGTGTCGTACGCTGCTGCATCTAACGCTGGTGTTGGTTGTTGCGTGTTCAGGCTCGGACTTCACCTTTCGATTCGAGTGGATGCGGGACGAAACCTCCTAAGACATCCGTAGTTTTGACACTATTCAACTCAATCTGTATTATGAATGTACACGCATAACTATTCAGGCCGTGCTGTTCCGGACGTAGTAGGGCTCCTCCTGGAAGTCCGCCGAGCAGTAGGGGAACGTGGCGTCGTCGCCGTCTGGGTTGAAGAGGTTCTTGCCGGCGTAGATCATGACGTAGAAGCCGGCGACGGTGCAGATGGCGGCGATGGCGACGCAGAGCAGCTTCTCCCAGGCCGGGAGCTTGGTCCAGAAGACCTTGAGGTAGAAGACGAGCGGCAGGATGATGCTGGACATGGTGATGGCCGTGGCCCCCGTGAAGTCGACGAGGTCGAGGAAGTGGTCGCGCAGCAGGATGGACAGCACCACGAGCACGACGATCATGCAGATGCGCAGGCCGATGTAGCGCAGCACGTTGGCGCCGCCCGTGTACTCGGACAGGTCGTCGTCGCTGCTGGTGGACAAGTGGGCGTTGCGGTGGCTGCTCTCGAGGTCGGGGGCCGATAGCGCGGGCGTGGACGACCGCAGGTAGGACATCTTGTCGTCGATCTCCATGTCGGTCGGGTCCGACGTCTTGTGCATGCCGAGGATGACCCGCTCGAAGAGGTAGAAGGCCGGGTGCAGTAACGTCGAGAAGGCCATGGACAGGTGCAGCTGCATGAACAGGTAGGCCATGACGACGGCGCCGCGGTCGGCCACGAAGCCCAGCGTCGTGGTGCTGAAGGGGTCCGACGTGTTGGCCACCGAGAAGAGCAAGTTGCCGGACATTTGGCAGCCGCCCACCGCGTAGCCCGCGATGGCGATGGCGAAGAAGAAGGCGGAGGCGAGGCCCAGACTCACGACGATGACGCGCGGCATGCGCTCCGGCTGCGAGTGCTGGCGCTGCAGGTCGGGGATCACCGTCGCCGCCGCGTACGCGAGCGAGAGGTTCCCGAACGTGGTGATGACCTGGTGCAGCGTCACGTCGGCGGTGGGCGGCGACGGGTGGCCGCGCTCTTGGTAGATGAGGACGGAGATGCCGATGATGTCGGCCACGATCGTGCCCAGGCACCCGGCCACGGCCATGCCGGTGCTCTCCTTCATGGTCGGGATCAACGCGACCGGCACGACCATGAGCGCCATGAAGACGATCCACAGCGACTGGCTGAAGCAGTCCGGGAACAGCACGTCCAGCAACGTGCCGCCCAGGACGAGGAACGCGCATGGCAGCAGCAAGCACACGCCCATCTGCGAGATCACCACCAGCGGCCGTCCCCACTTGCCGGCGACCCACTCGCCGAGGTCTCCGTACGTCTTGACCGAAGCGGGGGCCGCCAGAAGCACCTTGGACAGCACCACCGACGCGTAGATGTTGGCGAACGCCATGAAGAGCAGCGCGATGGTCGCGAACGTCCGCCCGGCACGAGCGTAGTTGGACGGCATGCCCAGCGAGCCGATACCGCAGACGCAGCAGAAAATGTTGAAGGCGGCCTTGGCATCTTCACCCGTGAAGAGCGCATTGGAAGGTTGCGGAGCCATGATGTATCCTAGGACTGTTCACCCACAAGGCAAATTGGATAATGAAGCTTCAGCGCCGGTGCCTTGCCGTCGTGCACTTAGAGTCTAAGTCTAAGTTAGACAAGAAGGCTACGCGTCCTGCGCACGCATCGTTGGCTGATGAGGACCGCGTTGTGCCCGAAATTGAGACTTTTGCGTAATATTTTTCCGGTTGTGTGCTTCGAAGTGCACAATTGTCCCCAGGAAGAGCTCACAATCGTTCACAATCCCATCCTTCAATTTCGGCGAGGAGATCCGGTTCTGATTCTGCCTGCAGCTACAACGTCGAAGTTACAGGTACGAGTAACAAACTGCAGCTTGAAGAGGCCCAGCGTCACAACTATTATACGCGTTGTTGGTGCGGACTTTCAGCCTCGTCGCGGCGTGCATGAGACTCCAGCTCTGTGTCTTTTTCCTGCCTCATATCTTCAAAAATACAGGATTGTGGCTTTTTGGGCAAGTTTTGTGGTGAATGGAGGATCCTGGTCTGTAACACTGCATAAACAGTCTGATGAGATGAGGAAAAGCGCGAACTGTATAGTTCTAGTGCTTGCTGTTCTTCACGGTGAAGTTCACCTGCGAGGGCCTTGAAGTGGCCGAAAGGTGCCTGCAGCCCTCAAGGCCAACTGAGATCTCGATGACTCAATTCACTTCCATCCCCTAACGACTTCGAGATGCTTCGGTCGGCCTCCTCATGTGCCTCATCACATGCAACAGGATGCTTTTGTCTGAAACAGGGTTAATCGAGACTGAAGGATGGGCCGCCAACTGGGATCAAGTGCTCGGATCCATGGCAATGGGATCCGATTTTGAGCATTCATCCAGGCCGTCCGCAATCGAAACATTCGGAGCGCAACAGTGCATACTGTAACCCTATGAAATCCTGTTAAAGCCCAAACTTTCCCATAACCCGGCCAAACAGAGTGTCCCCAAAGTCTGGGGTCCCCAGTGGGGACACTTGAGGCGCAATGCCACGAGAAAATTCGGTCCCCACACCTGTCCCCACGCGGGTTTCTGCGCTCAATCGAGTCGTCCGGCTCGATGGACGATACAACCGTAGTGGCTTCGGTTGCAGAGCTCCGTCGTGTTCAAGCACAAACGAATCCACGAGCGCGAATGAAGGCGAACGTCCACCGAAACGCTACACGTACGTGACAAAGACTTCTTGGAAGTTCCTCGCTCTACATGTAAGCTGCATGTACAGTACACTGCACATGTCGAACGTAGGATCTCGATCCAAAGCTTGGATTCCAAGCTTTCACACCTAAGGGTGATGGACGTTTGATTACAGAGGGTTTCTTCGACTCACGCAAATCGACGCGGGAACGCTGAGTTTTAGAGCCGTTTGTCAACAAGGTCGAGTACCTGCGCATCACCAACAACACTGGCGCATCCTCAAAAGCTGAAACAAACAAACCTGTCTTCCTGAATGTACATGTATTGTAGCCTGGCTGGCAGACCTCGGCAGAGCTGCACGATCGCGATGCATGTCTGAAACGAATCGTCGATACAGGCCGATGCGGCGACTGCGAGGTCGATGGATAGTGTACATATACAAGAGCTTGCAGTCTACCAAAATTATGATCTCAACACTGGCAGTGTTACACTGCACAGTGAAACTGACCCGGGGGCACGTTGTACAGTACAATTATACCAGACCATGTCCGTTCCAACCTGTGCCTCTAATCTGAGAAAACATTAGCATTACCTGAACAGATCTGAAAAACACCGTTGAGCTAATACCATTCGGCAAAAACGTGTGGCAAATTGAACGCAGAAAAAAGCGCGACAGAGTGGCAAACATTAAGTGGACCACTTGACTGAACCGCACTCCCCTCTCATTTTCTCGTTCGACTCGACACGAGATGGCTCGACGCACGGGACCGCCAGCGCGCTTCGGGCAGTTGCGAGAGCATCAGAGCAACCCAGAACCCCGACGATGCATCGATAGATGTAGATAGAAGCCCTCTTCAAGCCCCGCCGAGCCACCAGTCCCCCAGAGCGCAGTTGTGATCGTATTTTACCTGAAAAGGCAGCCGGCAGGCTGCCCAAATTATTCCAGGGAGGAGAAAGCTTCATGAGAGCGTTTGCACTGGTAATTTCGACAGCACAAGCTGCAGATGAGTACAATATAGAAATATGTACAATGCTAGTAGTATAAATTAAGATAATGCACAAGGTTGTCATATCTGAGGCTTCATACTAGTGCGCTAATCACCGATGAACTGGACTTGCTCCTCTTGTTTTCTTTTTCCGCTGCAGAGCAAATTTTATGACGCAGCTTCGACCGAAAATTGTCAGCAGCACCAGCGTTGAAATTCCCACTAGTCCACTTTGTGAGCTTTTCGCGAATGCATCTCGGGGCTTGATTTGCCTTGTGCAGCTCCACGATCGCCTTGCATATGCGGTCAATGTTGTGTAAAACGTAAACTCCACAGTCCAAACTGTTAGTTTGCTGCGGTTTCGTATAAAATATACCGTTTCCCCACGGAGTAGGGGGTACAGTAACTGCGTGTCTTTTCTTTCCTGCACCAGGAACCATTGCACGACATCAAAGATGTACGGAGAGCTTTGAACTCCCTTGAATGAGTCGACGTGGTATATGTTTGTCGGGCCCGGTTGCAAGGCATTCTCCACAATAACAAAGCTCCAGTGATTACAACCAGAAATCGGGAGGAACACAAATGGAAAAGCTCCCCATTTAACACGACCACATGTGCTATTAAGTTTGTCATTTTGCTTCTCCGGATCTTCAGTCTTCCACGCAAATTCCATCAGGCTAAACAAATTAGTAGTACACACATGCGTAATACTATGTAGTCGTGAGATGTACCGCAAAATAAAGTAGTCCATTATTGTCTCCGATAAGCAGCTGCCAGCACCGAGGCATTTGAGATCGTCACCAAATATCACCATGTATTCTGACCCACGCGACCACTCTAAAACCTTTTCATCTTTAGAAAACCGCTTCCGGAAAAATGAACGCGTTTCTCGTCGAAAATCCGTAGCGCTAGATTTGTCTTTAGGCAATTCCATCTCGAACCAACTAGCATCCGAATCATTGGACTCTGCTTCATCATCAATGTTGAAGTTGTCGGGTTCATCCAAACAACTGTCTTCAGCGCTGTCATCCTCTCTACTGCTTACTTCATCTTCATACAGACTATCTGCATCTCCTCCACCAGAAACTTTACAGCCACCTTCTCCCTCAATAATGAAATCATCACCTCCATTATTGACATCATCACCTCCAGTATTTAGGACGACATCGCCACCAGTACCGACTGTACCACCTTCTCCATTATTGACAGCGTCACAGCCCGCGTCACCTCCAGTATTCCCACCCCTAATAGTGACTGCATCACCTCCACCATTATTGACATCATCACCTCCAGTATTTAGGACGACATCGCCACCAGTACTGACTGTACCACCTTCTCCATTATTGACAGCGTCACCTCCCGCACCACCGCCCGCGTCACCTCCCGCGTCAACTCCCGCGTCGCCGCCCGCGTCACCTCCCGAATTGAGGACGACGTCACCCCCGGTACTGCCTGCGTCACCTCGTCCACTATTGGCAGCGTCATTACCCGAATTTAGGACGGCATCTGCCTTAGTATAGTGCCGCAGAAATTCACGAACCCAGCTTCTCTGGCTATTGGGATTAGGCTTATCCTGGAGAAACACCTCCAGGCTTCGACAAAACAGGAGTATTTCTCCAGAAGTGCACGAGCCGTTCTCACGCAAGCGAAGCTTGTAGTGGTTGAGAACACATTCTTCGTACGGCTTCGCCTTGCGTGGGCGGCCACCCTTCTCCGCTCGTACAAAATCAGCCCCGACAAGAGTATCCAGCTTGTCCCAGTATTTTTTCATCCAGAAAGTGAGTGTTCGTATTTTCACACCTAACTCCCGCTCGGCATCTGCGTTGGACCACTGCAGGTTTGCCTTCCACCGCTTGAGTAGAGCGATTCGCTCCTTTTCAATTCTGTGCACGCAAGTTCGCTTCGCCATCCGAGTCTGAGGGGGCGGGGAGATCTGAAAGTGACTCTGCCGCGGAGCCAATCGAATCGAGAGTCAGAGAATCAGGAGTGATTCTGAGTCTGACACTTGAATTTAACATATCACAATTTGCTGTGTATTTCCTGATTTGATCTGGCAACTAAATCTCGATCTGGCAACTAATTTTTGCTCAGACAAGTAATTCTTGACCTGGTAAGAAATTCTTGACCTGGCATGCTATTCGTGACCCATTAAATACGGTACATCTTAGTATGATACGGTACGGCTAAACCATTACGGTACTACGAAAGGCAGTACCGTAACCGTTTCTTGTGTACTGAGACGGACCCAACAGTACTGTAAGTGGAATGTGCGCCAGTCATTATAGCTGTTGAACGCCTCTTCGCGTCACTTTCACTCTTACATCATGGAGTGCGAGTTCTGGGTATACTGCTGGAAGCACGGAACACCTAAAGCGAAGGCGTACGCGTGGTCGCGAAAGGATATTGCAAAGGACGACCGACAACGCAGTGATGAAGCTTTCCTCCGCACCCAACTCGGCAAGCGAATGCGTGCAAAGTTCTGGCAGCGCTGTTTCAGCGATAGCGAAGACGAAGAGGATCCTCAGGACGAGGTTGACATAATGCAACGCTCTGTTCGTGACGTTCAAGTAGAAATATTCGCTGCACCAGACTCTATTCTGCTGAAACGAGCTTTGGCGTCGTATAAAATGCGGCTTGACGCTGCGCTTAAGCTGCGCCGCCAACAGCGCCAACAAGATCTTTTTCAGAACGGCGTCGAAAACACTATCGAGCTAGCGCATCAACTCTATGACGGGACTCCAGATGCTCCATCGGCATCGCATTCCCCATGTAGCGCACACGCAGCTCCATCACTGGAAGCTGGTCAGCGCCGATGGCGTAGCCCTTCACCTGATATGTAGCTACTGCAAAACGCACAAGGAACATCAATTAATTTGAAACTTTGCTCGTTCATAAATTCATGAAACGCCCCTGTTGTATTATTAGCAGTGATGTGATGGCTTGGTAGCAGCTTTATCTTCTTCGCAGGTAAACGCTCCATGATACTAGCAAAAATGTCAATTTTATCCGATCAATCAAGTGGTTGATACATTGAAAACATTATGTACTTCGTTTAAGTGGTATTGTAATTATCTCTTCACAATACGCAGTATCCAATGTGCAGATTAAACATTGCTTTGCTTATACGGAGGGGCGTTACAGCAGCGCCGTTGGGCCGGTTGAGTGCCAAAGAAGAAAAAAGAAGCCAAGTAGAGTTATGCAAGCAAAATGAACATTTTGAGTAATGAAATACCAAAACGGAAAACATCCCTACAACGATTTATGCAAGTCATGTATTAGATCGATGATCTCTCTTTTTCTCTCTCTCCCTCTCTCTCTCTCTCTCGTTGAGCCCTGAGTTGCTGTATATCGCAAGGGGATCAGCCTAAATGCTGTATCGCGGATTTCTACCTTGTCAAAGCAGGACCTACGAGCCGACTGCGACCAGTTTGGAAGTTACTGCTGAAGGCACCGTCTTTGGTTTTCTTGCGACTCACCAGAACTTGTCTCCCTTCGCTATCAACTCGGCTTGTTACTCTCAGTGCGTGAAGAATGTGGACACAGGTCCCGAAGCCAAAACAAAACTTGCATAGGCACCAGTGGGCGCGCAAATCAACAGGCCAGCCTGTTAAGGGTTGATATTCAACCTCCATTCGAGCGTAGTTCGACCCCATTTGGGCCGATACAGCAATGCCAACTTCGCTACGCTTTGTTGGATTCACTTGCACTCGATGAGCTGGCCATGAGAGCACGTGCACGATCATTGGGTCGCTAAGGGTTGCATTTGAAACATTGCCTAGGTCCCAAACTTGTAGCAAGTTTCCACGGGCCATCTCTTTTGCTCGACGAACAAGCGCCGCAGACGGAATTATCGCGTTAAGAAACGGGCGTAGATTGGTTGAGGCATGGCGGCAGCATTCAGTTAGCTCTCAAAGAAGTGTCCCCATCGTCAATCGGCGCCTCAACGTGTAATCTCGTTTCAATACACTGTTGAATGTCTCCACCGGATTATTGGTAGTTGCATATCCGCTTGGGGTGGTGAACACTTGCCAATTAGAAAATTGCCCAAATAACCATTGTTTTTTCATGTAGAGAGCAAATCCATGAAGTGCTGGCTGTACTAACCAGTTTTGCAAAATATTGTCCCTCATTGCAAAGAATTCGTATTCGTCGTTTGCAAAGTGCAGGTTGTATATGTCATTCACCGCCATAGCGCACGCATACGTAGGAACTCCACGTAGCGCAGTGTGTACATTCTTCATAACGTGAAAAAAACACATTAAAAACTTGAACTGAGCGTTGTTGCCAAATACCGCAAACAATGCGTTGTGCTGTGCCTTATCGGCGTCTCCCATTGCAAATTGGACAGACAATTGCTGTCCAGGAATCCACGTGAATAATCGGCTTAAAGCGCGTAGCACAGCTTCGTAGATTTCCTGTATCTCTTGTGACACAATGAAGAGAGCAATCAGGTGAAATCCACGGGAGCGATCCGATACATCAACCACAACAACCGGGTAATCAAGTCGATTTAGCTTGTAGGTGGCGTCAATATGCAGAACAAAGCTCTCGGGTGACATCAAAAGTCTCATCATCATAGCCTTCGTCGACAAGCCCACAAGAAAAGGATGTTCATCGGATCCATCTCCGATCACGGGCCTTCCGTTCGAATCCATATTCCACGAGAAAGTGAAAGGCTGCGATATCGACTCGGCTCCGTTGAACTCTCTGTCCCCAATCCACTTATTGATGTCGGCGACTCGGTCGTGATTGTCAAGCTGAGTGCGTGCATAGTTATTGACGTAATTTTGGACGCTAACTAGGCTTGGCAAGTCTTCAAGTGAAACTCCAAACTTCCTGGAGAGAGCGTGACGAATCCGCATCGGTTTCAGACGCTCCTCTGTAAGCTCACGACAGAACCTTTTCTGGGCGCTACTTAGCTTGAGTCGTCTGGGCGAGGATACTCGGTTGAAGTGCTCTCCGAATTCGTAGATGGATACCGTTCCAGTCGAAAGGCACACAAGCAGCTTTCCACGCCATGGGCACGGCCCCGATCCCTCCATCGAACAGTATTCTGACTTGCAGGTTAGCAGTCTATACCGCATTTTGTGGGGCTCGCCATCGCTGCAAATAGTGCACGTCGTGGGGTCACTCTTGCTTATCTGATGTGTCTTGAGGTTGTCGCGCACTCTATCTGCCTCCTCCTCAGCTACGTTAACAGCAATTGCCCTCCAAGCCACTCGCTTCGGCATCTTCTGATTCCCCGTACGCGGCCCAGCCGCTCTCTTTGTTTAATGCACTCCCTCAGCCCCTAGTCGACGCCCCTCTTCAGTTTTTGAATGCCCACAACCACGAGATTGTCGCTTACAAAATAAAAATAACATTTCTAGTCAAAATCAACCTGTCATGTCACGAATTACTTGTCTGTTTGAAAAAAAAACTTGTCAGGTCAAGAACAACCTACCAGGTCAAAAACAACCTGTCAGATCAAGAATTACTTGCCCGCTTAAAAACAACGTACCAGGTCAAGAATTACTTGCCCGCTTAAAACAACTTACCAAGTCAAGAATTACTTGCCCGTTTAAAAACAACGTACCCTGCGTAGCCGGACTTGACTCTTGTGCGATCGGGAGGAAAAGCTGCTCTGTTGGTTGCGCTCGAAGGCGCTTATCTGTCTATCTACTCTTTTCTATACTCCTATACAACTATCTAGTGTAAACGCTTCCGTTATGAAACCACCGAGATCTCGCGACTGTTCACCGAGGACTCGAGGGGTCGTTACCGGATATCTTTCCGGATACGGTGGCAGTGTTTGCCACACCACCTCGCTCCAATGCCCTCGTCACTCAGCTGCGGGATTCTCTTGGCCAATCAGCACCACGCCACACATTCTGTCCTCGCTTCCCAGACTCGTCTCGTCAATCCAGAAAGCGGCAACGGCGGCGACATCGGCGGCGGCGGCGCCTGCGTTTCCCGACACCACAACTGCCCCCACTACGACGCAAGCCACAGCCTTGGTGATCGTCGTAGTGCGTGTCGGCTGCTGCATGTCCACGCCCTCAAGCATCATTCTGGCTGCGCGAGCTGTCGCCCGTCGTATGGGCATCGCCACTCCCAACGATCCTGAGGTACGTCTCTGCTCCGGCCTCCTGCGCGTGCTGCATCTTGACGCAACTTGCTGCATGGCTGATTCTGAGTGTTCGTGATGCGCTGCTGCTGCTTGCAGAACCCGGCAGGACACTTGGTGGAACCTCCGGCTGCTGCTGCACCAGCAATGACTCCGCCTGCTGCTGCGCCAGTGTCGGCCACGGTCCAAGCTTCGTCTGCTTCCGTGCCAGCTTCTACGACGCCGCTCGCTTCCGAGGCTTTGCAGCCTACACTTGGTTCGGCTTCAGGCGCGTCAACACCACGCAGCCAATCTTCGTTGTCGGTACGCCACCTGTCTTGATCATGTCACCTTGTACATATTGGTCATCTCACCGATGCCTTGTAATTCCTTGCATGCAGCCTCCAGCACGGCTTCCAGCTCCGCGGCTGTCCGACATTGAGGGTACCGTACTGCATGGACTGCTGATGGATGCTGCGGACGAGTCTACGGAGAGGCTCTGCGCAGTCTTCGGTTCGCGTCTCACCGAAGCCATCCGGTGTCTCGTCCAAGTGATGATCGACCCGCCTCGCTGCCAGGACCAAGCTCGTGATCGTCGGATCGCTGAAGCGCGGTCCATCCCTGAGCTTGTTGCTGCAGTGCAAGAGCCGGGTGAAGACCCACGAGACCTCGCTGAAGAACTTGGTCAGCTCCAGGCACGTCTCGCTGCCGAACAAGCGGCCCGCATTGCTGCAGAGCGCTCTGCGTTCAGCGCGAAGGCGGAGCTCAAGAAGAAGGACCGGTGGTTGATCAGCATGGCTGCCGAGAACGCCGAGCTTCAGAAAAGGATCCAAGCGTCGGAAGACCAGCGCATCACCAGCGACAACCAAGTCGCTGCCCAGCAAGGTGACGTGGAGGCTCATGGTGAGATCCTTGCCCGGACCATCGCGCGCTTGAAGCAAGCTGACGAATTGTTGGAGTCTCAAGCCAAGAAAATCAAGCGCGATTGGCAGTTCTACAAGAAGAGCTTGACCTTGTTCGCGGACCGTGTGGCGCGACTCCACCGCTTCCTCGCGGCGAATGGCACCGAGGCTGCAGATCGCGCCCAACGTCACTTGATCGAGTCCATGAAGTTCACGACGAGCAAGACTCTCGAAGCTAACCGCTATCTCCGAAAGTTCGTTGACGACCGTCGTCTGGATGCTGACACCCTGATGCTTCTCGCGGAGGGTGCGTACAACTGCACGGTGACCGTCTTCGATCTGTCACTGATATCCATGAATGTTCGGTGTGCTTGTGTTCACAGGTGGGTGCATTGGCGAGCTGGACGTCGATTTTCTGGGCCTTGACCAGGACGCCGTAGACATCGTGAGAGACGCCATCCAAGACTTGGACCCCTCGAAGTCTGCAAAAGCTCAGGCTACAGAGCTCGCTCAGCTTGTGCATCGCATTCGAGACGGACCCATCCTGGCGGAGCCTCCGGCTGGTTCCACAAACCAAGCCTCAGCGGCCACTCCACCGGTTGCCGGCACTGATGAAGGAGGGGAGGGTGAAGTTGAGGGTCGTAATGACCCGTCGGACTCCTCTGCTGCAACTCCTTCGTCAAACGTTCTGGCGAGGGGATCTCCAGTACTCGGTAAGCGCTCGGATCTAAAGGCTAAAGCTGCCACACCCAAGTCGAAGAGGGCTCGGCTGGCCAAGTCTGCGTCCAGCTCTAAGGCAAAGTCCCAGTCTGGTGCTCCATCGAGAGCTCGTTCGAAGTCAACTCCACGTTCCAAGTCACCACCTCGCTCCAAGTCACAGCCACGTTCTAAGTCGCCACCAGTTTCCAAGTCTGTATCACGCTCGAAGAGTGTGACGCGTTCGACGTCTGTGACGCGCTCGAAGTCGGTGACGCGCTCGAAGTCGGTACCACGTGCAGAGGCTGTGCCACGCGCGGCTTCACCCACTGCTACTCAGCCCAGTATCGACGTTGGACCTGTGGTCGAAGAGGTGTCGGTGCTTCCTGTCACGGCTGTGGTTCCGGAGCAGGACCCGGCGTCGTTGACATCCCTTGCTGCCGCTAACTCTGCACTACACTCGCCGGGCTCAGAGTCGTCCACTGCTACGTTGGACTTTGAAACGATGCAATCTTTCGCTTCGGCGTCCGAGCCCGTTCCACTCCTTGTTGGTCCGGTTGTAGGTCAAGCTGGTGACTCTTCGGTTCCGCCTGAGCCTCAGCGTCAATCTCGGCGTAAGGCAGCGGCAAATTCGCGTGCTGATTCTGCTCGAGTCATCGTTCAGGAAGCAGTGGACGATGACTTCATCTTGGGCTCTGGTTCTCCGACGCCTGGTTCACCGGCAAGTCGCTCTACGCGTCCACACCGACCTAGTCGTGCCGAAGCGTCGACAGAGGAGAAGGAGGCGGACCAACTTACTCCTTGCGAGTTGGAGTCGACGAGCCAGGATGCGAATGATCGTCACACAGCGGTGGATCAACCGGCTAGCAGCGATGTGTGGTCTCGTCAGGGGTCGGCGTCGGCTGCCGCGTGTGTGGTGCTTCCCCACACCGTGATACTGGCGAGTATGGCTGCTTTACCTGGTGCTCTCGGAAACGCGGTGACCGCTGACCTTCCACCTTCGATCAGAGGCTGGCAGCCTCTCGTGCGTCCAAAGAAGAAGGTCATCCTCACCATGGCTCCCTTTGTGGAGCCTGGCTTCGAGAAGAAGGGCGCACAGCTGTGCTGGTACCGGATTCTAAACTTCCGGACGCCCACGCCAATTGATGGAGATCTCGTTCTGAAATGTACTGCAGAAGGTATCGTGGCCTTCGCCGGTTGGGCGGACTCGCAGCATCCTTGGCAGATCCTGAACCAGAAGCTGCCGGAGAGTGCGCTCCTGTTTGACGTTGAACCATTCATGCCGGACGTTCACATCTCCATTCGTGGCTCCAAGGAGGCTCGCACCGTCAAACTCTGGCGCCAGACGCACGGAAATGCGTTCGAGAAGTCGGAGAGTCCTGATGTTGGCATGGCTCTCTGGGAACGAGGTCACTGGGTCCCAAATGCTGTGGTCGAGGCAGCAATTGCTGCATTGGCTCGAATCCACGGCGAGAACTCGGCGCTTGTCAAGGCCGCCCGCAGGGCTTGGGCCATATACTATCGAGACCGCAGCTGGCGTGCAGACAACTTGCGCAACCGCTTCATGCAGTTCTGGCAGTGGTGCGTCGTGAACGAGGTCGGTGTTCGTGAGGTTCCGGCAGAGTACATGTTCGAGCCGACCATGCTAGCGTACACGTTCGAGGTGCTGCCATGGGTTCCTACCACGGCGGATTGGTGCAAGGAGGTCGAAGCTGTGGACGCGGCTCAGCCTTGGCGGAATTGTTGGGTCGACGCGCCAAGCGAGCACCCGTACAACACTACCTTCGTCCCCTGTAACCCGGATTCCAAGCTGTTCGTGCCTGAAGGTATGACAGAGGCGGAGGTCGGACGTGCTGCCGTCGTGAACCCTGAGTTGGCTGACACCGACATCTCACCCCAATGGACGACGATGGTCGGCGCTTGGCACTGAAGAGCCAGTGCTGTTGCAGGTGATGCGGCAAGCGGTGTTTCGTCGGCGGGTGAAGTGACTTCTATTTAGTCCTCGGTATCAGCGTCACGTGTTTCTTCGTGTCACCAAGAACGCCCAAGTTTTGACCGTAGCATCGTAGTGTAGTTGGCGTGTCTTGGCTTCGTAATTATTCCATTCTCCACGTGAAGACGTTCACAAATATCAATCAAATGCAATATGTAGTTGCTGCAGTAGCTGTTTTCGTCTGCAAACTCGGGCTGCATTGCCCCAAGTGCAGGTCATTGTTCATGGTGGCATGGCGAACTCCCGTCAGGAAGTCAGACCACCATCGTGCCGCAGTAGCCATTTTTGTCTGCGATCTCGGGCTGCGTTGCCCCGAGTGCAGTTCGTTCTTCATGATGATCTTGATCTAGTCCTCGTCAGCGACTTGGACCATCTGGAGTCGATGCTCGCGCTTTTTTCGCTGCAAGTAATCGTACAGCATTCCACCACAGGACAAATTAGAGATCGGCTCCCACGTTGGCTCGTCCTGATCAGCCCACTTGATCTTGAATTCTCGGATGGAGCGTCCAGTTCTCGTCGACATCGGCATTCTATCGTCCAGGTTTTCCAAAACCTCGCTCTCTCCAGCCAAACCATCCGGCTCCCAGCTATCTTCGGGTAAGAGTTCCTCGTCCAAGTCGAAACGTGAATCCTCGGTCACGTCAGGCGCCAATCGAGTTCTCGGTCTGTCTACAAACTCACTCACTGCTTTCAGGCGCGAAACGTGCACGATAGGATAGAAGCGGTATCCGCTGCGGTCAGGCAATTCCAGCTCGTAAGCATACTCCTCGACCATTCGTTTGACTCGGAACGGCCCGTTCCATCGATGAGCAAGTTTCTTCGTCAAGCCGGGCTTCACTCGCTCCATGTAGAGCCACACACGGCTTCCGGGTTCGAACAGAGAACTCGTTGCAGATTCGGATTCGTCATTCGCGGTGCTCTCGTGGGTGGCGGATGTCGCTCCCACAGGACTCTGGGGTACAGCAGCTCGCTCTCGACGACTTAAGGCTTCGTTGTGTTCTCTAGCTCTTCGAGCTTTCTCGGTTGCTTGATACTGTTTGGCCATCTCGAGCGCGATCTCCTGCTGGCGGTTGACTTCTCGGCGCCACGTGAGCGCGTCGGACTGTTTCCCCGTTCCACGTCGTAAGGAAGTCGTCATTGCTTGTAGTGTCGAGTGCGCATCCCATCCATGCACGAGGTAGAACGGAGTTTCCTTCCGCGTCGTGTCTAAGAACGTGTTGATTGCAAACACCAGTCGCTCGACGATCTCGTCCCAGACCTGCTGCAACGGGTCCTCCACATACACCTTGATCGACTGCATCACCGTCTTCACCGACCTCTCCTGCTGCCCATTTGCTTGTGGTCTATAGCTCAGCGTCGCCCTTCACCTGGACTGCATCATCTCCGTGAACGCTTGGAAAACCTCGCTCATAAAGCGAGGATCGCGGTCGTGACGGATGAGGGAAGGTGCACCGAAGCGTCGATATATACACTCTTCGAAGGCTTGTGCAACCGTGAGCGCGGTCGTGTCTGACATAGCTTTTGCGATGACAAACCCCGTGAACGAGCATTGGAACATCAATAAGGCGGTGTTGCCACGACGAGACTTCGGCAAGGGTATGACAAAGTCCATTGAGACGATCTGGAATGGTCGTTCGGCCAAGACGTTGCCAGGTGAGTATCCGCGAAGTTGTGGTCGACTCTTGCTGGAACGGCAGTCCGGACACGACTTCACATGCTTTTTGACGTCTGCATATAGACCCAGCCAGTAGTAGTCGAGCTTCACTCTCTGATACGTTCGCACCACACCTTGGTGCCCACCTTCGAGAGAGTCATGGCAGTTCTGGAGCACTTCTTGAATCATCGTTGTGGGCACCACTAGCCGCAAATGGGTCTCAGCCCGCCGTCCGTCGTCATCATGTCGGCGGAATCCCATGTAGTAAAGCAATCCATCGTCCGTGAGCACAAACTTATCAGCCAGCTTCCATGCGTCCCGCGCAGCTCGGTAGTCTAGAGTTGACTCCTCGCCTCGCAGAACGGTTTTTAGGTTCGACCATCGTAGCTCTTTATCTTGACCTTGGCGGATACGCCGTCTTCGTTCTTCTTGTACTGTGACGGGGTCAATGTCGTTGCTAGTTGGTGTCGGAAGCTGCGTTGGGCGGTGGCGTGGTTTACGTCTCGAACTTCTGATGGGTGCCCCTGTCGGTTCGGTCGACGGGTTGGCATCTGTGGGAGGCTCAGTTGAGACTTCATCAGCGAATCTGACTCGTTGTCACGTGCCTTGCTCTGCCCTCGTGTTACTACCGAGACTTCCCCTCGTTCTGGTCGAACGAAATCCACGAATGTCTTGCGCTCTGACATAGCTTCTGCATCCAAAGTTTGGACGAAATTTCCTGTGGTTTGGTTCAGCTCGTCGGTGTCGCCGGCAGGGACTTCATAGATCACCTCGGGTAACCTATTCAGGCTTGAGAGTTCGGTCTTCCGGTCCGTACTGAGGACGACTTTCGACACCCTCGTCTCCAATGTCTCGCCGGCCAGTGAGTCTGCTGCGGAGTTGTATTCTCTCACCACATGAAGGTATCTGGCCGACTGAAGTCTCGCTGTAAGCTCCTTGTGGTGGTTCAGCATAGCCATGAGCGACTCCTTCCGGCAAGCGATCACCCCTAGTGATTGCTGGATTGCGAGTCTCGAGTCACCAACTATTACCAAGTCCTCGGCACCATGGTCCAAAGCGGCTTGGACTCCGTTATTCATGCCGGTATATTCCGCAATATTTACCGTGGTGGTCTCGAGGAAGCACTCGCAGCGATCACTATGCTCCATTCAGGAAGTCGCCATACAATCCACGAACAACTACCGTAACCTCCATACTTGGCTGTCTTCGCCGAGCCATCAAACGACACAACGAGTCCTTGATAGTCGCGAGGTAGGCGTGCGTACAGAAGCTCAGTCTCCATCCGGACTGTTGGGGATCCCTTCGTTGGCGGCGCAACTAGGGCCAACGAGTCTTCGAGAGTCACGAAATTCGTAATTGTCGATTGCAGAAGCTAAGCGAACGCAGTGTCCTTCTCCGACACGCGCTGGACCTTCAAATGCCATGGCGAGAGTAGAGCCGAAAACGGTATCGCTCTGCCGAAGAGTGACTTCGACCGATGTATCCAGTCCAATGTAGAGAACCGCGTGTACACGTGAAGTGTCCGTCCTGCGAGCTGTGTATAGCACTGTTTCAGTAGTAGCAGCAACGCCAGCACCTCCTTTTCTGCTGGGTGATAGTTCATCTCTGCATCCTTCAGCACTCGGCCACTGAATCGCACCGGGTGTAGTATACCCTCGTGCTCTTGCATCAGGGTGGTGCTGAGTGCCCACTCGTTGGCGAACAACGTGACGTGAACCTCCTTGGTCCGGTCAAAGTGCCGAAGGATCGGTGCGTCAGCCACTTTCTGCTTGAGCGTTTCGAAGCATCGCCGGGCTGTCGTGAGTTCGCCCTCGATTCCAAAGTCTGCGTCCTTGAGCTGGTAGAGTGTAGCACCGTACACAGCGTAATCTTGAATAAATCTGCTGTAGTAGTTTAACGCGCCGAGGAAGGACTGCATTCCTTTCTTGGATGTCGGGAACGAGAGCTCGGTAATAGCCGTAAGCTTCTTCGGGTCCGCTCTGATGCCTTCGCGTGAAACTTCATGAGACAGGAAGTCGACTCGCGACTGGACAAAGATACTCTTCGTGAGACTGACACTGATTCGACACTCCTCGAAACGACTTAGAAGACGGTCCAGCGTAACCAGACAGTCGTCGAACGTTGAGCCGCCAAAACAGATGTCATCAACAAACGAGCGACGGTCGAACACTGGAACCAGTGCCGATTCATCGGTTTCGCCGTTCGAGAACATGTCGGCAATAGGGCTGTTGACCAGCTCAGTCACCGGGTCAGTCACCGTTGAGGCTGCCCGATCCGCTTGAAACTTCGTCCGAGATGTCGATTCCGGTCCGAATTCCGTCAGTAAGAGCTCGTTACTTGCATCCTGGAGTTGCTGGGCTCGATCTTCGGCTGCACGCATAAGCGTCGCGTAGTGTTGCCAGCCTCCCTTCGGTTGAACGAATCCCCATAACGCGTTGTCGATCATACGCTGGTAAATCATCGGTGCGTTCTTGAGGCCGAATGGCAGACGCAGCCACTCAAAGTGCCCCAAAGCACAGACGAACGCGGAGATCTTGCGCGCCCGTGAGGTCATCATAATTGCCCAGAATCCGCTGGCTGCGTCCAATGAGCAGAACCATAGGTAGGCTTCCAAATCAGTCAGCAAATCGTCCACGAGCGGCATTGCGTATTCCATGATAGCCGTGATTGCGTTCACCAGTTTGTAGTCGATGCACAAACGGATGTCGAGTCCGTTCTTTTTAAGCACGATTACAATCGGTGACGCCCACGGGCTGTCCGAGAAAGCGACCAGTCCTGCCTTGAGCAAGCCTTTTTAGAGCTCGTACAGCTTACGGAGGTGTTGTAACGGGACCCGTCGGGCACGCCGTTTGATCGGTGTGTGCCCCTTGACGTCAATGTCACACACGACACCGTATGCAGGGGGAGGGAGAGCGTTTCCACTCGAGATCATGATGCGCTCGTGCTTCTTTAACACCCTGATCAGCCCAGCTTGCTGCAATTTCTCCAAATCCTTGCTGAGTACATTCGGTGCAGAGTAATCCAAGACCGTGACAGAGACTTCGGTCAGGTCTGGGAGGAACCCGAGCTCCTGTGCGTAGTCCTCAAGCTCGACACCGTGGGCTTGGTGTTTGAATGAGCTCTCGCGTGTGCCCGCTGAGTCTTTGTTGCCTTCCATATTCAGCACTTGCAACACCGATACGAACGTCAGCTCTAGCTGGGCCACTGGATCGGCAATGCTCCCTTCAGGGAGTGTATCTACCTCGGGCGCATCACCCTCCGACGGTGGCTCGTCTGTGAACTCGATTTCGCCAGTCAACCTCGGAGGCGTCACCCCTGTAGGTGCCTCCTGACCGTCTTCGGCTAGCTCGGTAGGCTTGATCGCTGGATCATTGCCCACTGGCAAGCCGTCAACGTTGTCGTGCGAGTCCTCGTTACTGCGTTGCTGTATTTATATTTTTTATTTTTATTTTTTTGCGGTTATGACGGCCGCCAGCGCCCAGTGTCGCGCTCAGCTACAGCACTGCATACAGTAGCAAGCGCTCCTAGCGTTGTGCGCATGTGAACCGTTCATCTTCGTCGCTTGAGTCGTCAGCTGGTCTTTGTCTCAAGCCTCTTGGTCGAGCATATTCTTGTACCTCAACCGTAGGAGGCTGCTCCGACAGCCATTCTTCATACCATCGGCGCTCTTTCTCGAAGAGCTTGGAGTCTCGACACTCAGAGAACGCCAACACCTGCCACTCCTTGTACTTCCGGGAGTCTAAACGGACATACCCCTCGTCTCATGGGAGGTCTCCAACAGGTACCCACAGGACGACCGGCAGATGACACGGGCAGGCGACCAACCTCTCGGAGATGTTCGTAAGTCGAACACGATCGGGCTGTCCGCGACGAAAGCTCGCCACCGTTGGCACCAGTTGTTGCGTTCCTCTGATCCATATCTCGTGCGTATCCGAAGTAGGTTGCCGGCGTTGAAGCCTGAATTCTCGTGATTCCCATTCCCATTTTGGTATCTGTAGAACGTCGGTAGGGCCACCTACCACGTGACCCACTCCGAAGTCGTCATCTGCTGCGCTTTGCGTCTGAACCAGCGGGATCTTGACCTCGTCCGGAAGCTGTGCCGTAGCATGGAACAGGTCCAGCCGGACTCCGGCCGGAATCATAAAATCCGTGCCCAGCACCACTTCAACTCCCGCACTGTGGTCCATGACCCACATCTCGAACTTGTACACGCGTTCCCAGCCGAGCGTGCTCTTAACGAGAGCTCGTCGCGATGTTCCTTCTTTTCCTTTGGTGAATCCTTGTACTTCCATGTACCGACCGTGATCTGGTACGTCCCGTATCCGGAGCTTCCTGGCCAACTTGGTCGAGATGACGCTGACGTTAGCTCCAGTGTCTAGAAGAATCCTTGTTCTCGCGTTGTTCACTGCTCCGTTGACTAGAGCTCTCATCCTTCTTCGTTGATCGTACTTCCGGGAAGACCACCACCCCAGTCGCTCTCCAGGCAACAGTCTCATCGTCTTGCCGAGCCCTCGCTGCCTACTCTCGGAGCGCACCGCACTTGAGACCCACTCTGCGGTTCCGTTGCCGCTTGTCTCGCCACTCTCTTCATCACTCAATTCACCTCCACCAAGAGCGTCTCTCTCCTTTTCCAGTTCCGTCGAAATATCGTTGTCTTCATCATCCTCGCTTTCTATGGCCATTCGCACTTGCCCACGTATGCGTAGATGCATTGAACTTCAAAGCACGTGGACTCGGCTAACTGTGGCAGCCCGATAGGGACCAACCCAGTTTCGGTTGGCGGGCTGCCTAGTTTAAATGCCCGAATACGAGGTTCTGGAGCTCTGGAGAGAGGTCCTTCTTGTCAATCTTCGACTTAACGAGGTTTGTGAGTTCTTGGAAGGCTTCACACTTCCCTGCATCGTGCACTTGTTTGCACAACTTGCAGCGTTTGAAGCAGTAGTGAGCTGAGTGGTTGAGACCGCCACAGGCTGCGCAAGGGCCATGCTGGCGACCACCGTCGCGGCGGTCCCTTGGATTAACGGTCATCACGGCTGTGGCTTCGCTCGGGTCGGTCACCCCTTGGCGGTCGGTTGTCCGACCGGCCGAAAGTGCCCGCGGCAGCTGTACGTCGCTCGTTCTCGTTCGCAGCTGCGAGGTGTCGTCCTTCGATATCAGAGTCTTCACTGTCGCGGTCACCGCTCTTGAAACTTCGTTCAGACTCCGAGTCGTACTCGTCCTCGCTCACCCCACGGTGGTGTGAGCTCGATCGGTCTGCATGTTCACTCCGTGTCTCGCGGATGTTCAGCTCAGCGATAAGGTCCGTCAGCGACGCTTCAGCGAGTGCAACACGTGGCGGATTGCGCTGGTCGTCACGTCGACGGTTGTAATCACGGTCCCGTCTGTCGCGACGGTATCCATCACACGTCTCGTCACGTCGTTCGTCACGTCGGCGGTAATTGCCGCGGCCTCGCAAGGAGTCACGACTGCGCTGGGGCTGCTGCGGGGTGTCCTTGTTCAAGCTGCGATCCTCCATCTTCAAGATCTCGTGTATCATACCTTCCAGCTCGTGAATTTCGCTCACTTGTAGGTGCCCCAGTCGCTTTTGCAGGTTCTTATCACCGCACGTCTTCAGGAATCGTCGAACGTGGTCTCGGGCTTCGCGACCACTGTTAGCAAATCGAATGCCAGCGTTCCGCGCGTAGCCGTTGAGTCGGTTCAAGTAGTCGCAGATGTGCTCCTTGTCGGTACGTTGCGCCGAGTAGTAGCGGGTCTTCGAGGACTCGTTGAACTGCGAACAGTAATACTTGATGAACTCCGCATTCAGCAGCTTCCAGTCACGCTTCGTCTTCCTCGGAAGTTGACGGAACCAGTGAAGGGCTCCGTCCCGAAGGCTGAGCTCAAAGGCCATACACCACTCGTTAGGTGGAGTGTGAGTGCCTTTCATCTCATACACAAACGCGCGCAGCCACTGCATCGGGTCCTCTTGCTTGTCGCGAAGTCCAGCGTAGGGCCTGATCTGAGCGAGAGGTCGGTGTGTGGCGATCTCCAGTCTTGGGGTCACGTTCATACTTTCCATCTCACTCGCTTCACGCATCTGTTGCGCGAACTCCGTCGCCAAATCGTCACCATCATTTCCGGAGTCAAGAAGATCACGCCCATCGTCAGACGAGTCGTCGCCGCCAGAAAGTCTCCATCTAGGACGCTTTCCTGATCCACGACGCGTGGGCTGCTCCGAGTTCGAAGCTTCGATCTCACGTGCGAGTCGTGCAGTACGGCTGGCTGAGCGTGGAGTCACCATGTGCGAATCTTGAAAGTATGGCGAGCGTTCGGCAGACGCGGCAAACGTTTTGTTTGTCGCGTTCCCATCCGCACTGCTATCTTCCTTCCATTTGGGAGTCTGCGGTAGCGGGATGTTCGCCGGGTCGATGACTTGCCCAGCCTGGCGCGCCACAGGTTGTCGGCCAGCTCCTAATCCGGTCGCTCCAAAAGCAGAACGAAGTTTCTTCTTCCACTTCTGCAGCTCTGCACCGGCGGCCGCCGGCTTCCAATCTAGCGCCAGTCCAGACGGGTACGACTGCGCTTCTATGCCCCTGGCCATCAGAAGCGAGACAGTGTCATCGGCCACTTGACGAGTGCTGGTTGAGTTGACTGGCCACGCAGCTCATTGCTGAGGTCCACCCAGACGGCCCGTCGGACAGGCTTCGGAGCAAACATCGGCACCCAATCACTCTCATTCAGCATCAGTTCTAGGCACCGACCGAGGATCTTGTTGGCCGCTGGGGTGTCCCCGTTGAGCGGCGGGTGGTTGCCCTGAGGTTTCGCCGAGCTCCTCTCAGTCTTCGTGGAGGGTTTCTCTTCTCCATAATCATCATCACCATCATCACTATACGCTGGATCCGGTCTTGCGACGTCGTCCAGTTCCTTAGCCAAGTTGCGCGACAGCGACCGCGTCCCGCCGCTGCGAGTCGTCGTCACTATCGCGCCTTCCGGAGTCTCGGGTGTCACCACCGCTGGCGCATGCGCCTTCTCCTCCAGGTCATCATATTCTTCCATGTTGGTGTCGAGATCAGCCGCCGAGTCGTCCTCGAAGCTGACCGAGCGCTTGGCAATGACTGCCATGCGCGGGGTCTCCGGAGTCGAACTTGGTTCGTCGTCCCGGGCTCCACTGGTCTTCATCGGCGTAGCTGGTACCACGCTTGATCCTTTCACCATCTTGTTCTTGGTCTTCTTCTCTTCTTCTTCCTTGGTTTGCTCGTAAAACCGGTCGCCTACAAACAAACCACAACACACAGAAGGTCACACCAATCCCGGGTCGCGGCACCAGTTGTCGTGTAGGAACACGCCAGATTTTGTATAGGCTAGTACTCCCACCCACAACGTACACCTTGTCCGCTAGGACTCGGTGAAAGATTGGGCGAGATTAAGACCTGAAGGCCTTGACTCGATCCCTGCACCGGGTTGGTAAGTAACCCTGCGAGTTGTGATTTGTCGGTAGGGCAACCAGTTGGGGTGTCCAGCAGCACCAGCCACGAGCACAGGCTGGTCTGCTATCACACACTTCTTGTAACCTCGTCGGCCCTCAGTTAGGAAGGGTCCATGACTTTTCAGCCGGTGAACGAGGCGCCGGAGTATAACTCCGACTGGGGGGTAAAGACTCGGGGCTCCCTGGCACTCCGAGGTCGGACGAGCAGTTCTCGTCCTAATAATCCAAATACAGCAACACACGTCCTTCTCTTGGCGCTGCCGGGTGGATGAACGCTTGGCTATCCTAACCTTCACGTCCACTGGCAGGCATAATCCTAGCGACCAAGCGGGACCAGACACTACGAAGACTTACTCTGCGTAGCCAGACTTGACTCTTGTGCGATCGGGAGGAAAAGCTGCTCTGTTGGTTGTGCTCGAAGGCGCTTATCTGTCTATCTACTCTTTTCTATACTCCTATACAACTATCTAGTGTAAACGCTTCCGTTATGAAACCACCGAGATCTCGCGACTGTTCACCGAGGACTCGAGGGGTCGTTACCGGATATCTTTCCGGATACGGTGGCAGTGTTTGCCACACCACCTCGCTCCAATGCCCTCGTCACTCAGCTGCGGGATTCTCTTGGCCAATCAGCGCCACGCCACACATTCTGTCCCCGCTTCCCAGACTCGTCTCGTCAATCCAGAAAGCGGCAACGGCGGCGACATCGGCGGCGGCGGCGCCTGCGTTTCCCGACACCACAGTAGCACACAACCCCCAGCGACTCCTTTTGGCAGAAGACGAAGCGCTCGATACCCACAGGCTCGGCCAACGCATTGTTGGTACCTGACGCTCCTAAAACCGCTGTGAATTCAAGTTCGGAGATTTTAGGCTTTACTTTGATCGTGTAAGGGGAGATACCGCTGACCGGACTCAATTGAGGGGGGACGATTGCCTTGAAGTCCGTAGCTGTGTGCAGCTCCACACCGACCAGAAGCGCCACTTTGAGCAGGACAAGCTGCAACTGCCGTGTACTCACGTGGAAGTACGTCCTGGACATGCAGAACTTTGTGAACAATATCTTCGCGCCCAGTGACGCCATATCTTGAACGACCCACGGCCACAAGTGCAGCATGTTCTCCCGACTGAACTTGGTTCGCTTCTCCAGTACCGACATATGACTGCCAAGTAAGGCCAGCTCCACCGCCGCACGCAAACCCACTGGGCCAGCGCCTACGATGCAAACGCGCTTCTTGGCAGCGGGTTTCTGCTTGTACACGTCCACGTTGAATCGCGCATCCAACAACTTGAAGAGCTGTTTCTTGCGGAAGCCCAATTTGCTGTACACGGCCGCCTTGATTTGGTAGTACAGGTGCCACGGTTCCGCCATCTTGACGTCATTGAGCCTGCAATCTCTCAATAAATTTCCCGCGAGGAACGCGCAGCTGCGGCAACGAAGGGAAATGTAACCAATGTTGTGGTTTAGAATAATTGCAGCATTTGCGGTACTGAATAATTGCAACATTTGTGGCTCTGAATTATTGCAACATTTTTTATTATTATTTTGGCACGGTAGGTGAAGGGGTTTGACCCAGTGTCGGACACTCAACACAGGGAACTTCCTTACGTGATAGATCAACGATCGCTGCAATGCAAGAAAACGAACAGCGGTCCTTGGTATTCCCACAACGCTGTTGTAATGGGGACTGGGCCGGAGGGCGGTTCACGAGCTCGGCCGAGCGGGTGGCTGCGGTGGCGCGCAGATCAGCGCACTGCCAGCCAGTCGCTTGAGCGGGACCTAGGCCGCACTTGCTGGGGCTACCTCATTCTCCAACTCGCAGCAGCGAGCACAAGTGGCAGCCCGGAATACTCGTCAGCGCTGAGGACGACTCCCGCCAAAATACATTTGCAGGCTGATTGGTAGCCAAACGGGTAGGCAACCAAGGCATACACATGCCGACTGGTGTACCCGCTTTAGAGACGGGCCATGCCCATCACCGATCAATTGGCACGCCTAGGTACGTTTTGCAAATAAGTTCGCACATGTTGAAGTCAACTGATCTCACGTTCTTGTTATTGATGGCAGTTCGGCTCCAGACCCCACCCGCCCAAGATCGGAGACACTCAACGGAACACCTCAGTTGGCCACGCTGCAAACAACTACTTTCTCGACAACACTAGTCGGACTACAAGTCGCCGCTCCGGCGCACCGACGCCACCACCTACCAAGTCGCGCAAGTAGCTGGACTACTGAAGCATCATGCCTGGCTGGCTGACCGGTAGTGATCGAGGACAAGATGTCGTACCTGCGCCCGCGCTGCCCGCCCTCGACCTCGAGAGCAGCCACGGCCACGCCCACTTGTCCACCTGCAGCAGCGACGACGACCGGCGCCAACGTGCTCCGCTACATCGGCCTGCGCATCTGCATGATCGTCGTGCTCGTGGTGCTGTCCATCCTGCTGCGCGACCACTTCCTGGACCTCGTCGACTTCACGGGAGCCACGGCCATCACCATGTCCAGCATCATCCTGCCGCTGGTCTTCTACCTCAAGGTCTTCTGGACCAAGCTGCCGGCCTGGGAGAAGCTGCTCTGCATGCCATTGCGGACATTTGCACCATCGCCGGCTTCTATGGCATGACCTACGCCGGCAATAACATCGCTACATGGGGACAGTGTTAGTCTCCGAGGCCCTGCGCTGGGCCACCGTCATGTTCAGCTTGAACGGGTTGCCAATGGCACCGGAGGCTTCAGGCAGTGGCAAGTGCGCTAGTGAGAGAGGTTGTACATGCAGTTTCCATGGCTGCACGAGTAATTCTTTCACCAGACTCAAGATAGGCTCTGTGGTCACGGCTCGATCTGCGAGTCGATCGACAAGGTGACGTGCCCGGTGTTGAAGATCGGAGGCTGGAACGACAGATACTTCGACGGTGAGGAGAGGATGGTCAAGGATATGAAGAACTCCACCAGCAAAGGCGTCATCAGGGCATGGCCACCATGGTCGAACCTGGTTGCCGGTCTATCGCCGATCTACATGGCAGTCAACGCCGACTTCATGCCCGCCGGATCTCTTTGCGGCGGCATTATCACTGTCGCCCGTGCTCACGTCGGACTCCGCCTCGACGCGCACATTTGCCGTTTTCACGTACGTGAGACGTACCAACAGCGCAAGTTTTGGTGGCAATCGTCGCGCATGTCCGTTCGGTATTGAATATAAGAGGTCATGGTCGCAAAACTGACCCCTCGAAATGGGCTCTGTCGTGGCAAAAAGCGTCCGATAAAATGGGCTCCTCCGAGTGCAATTTGCATGTCTCAGTTGCCAATTATTTCCCGGCTCTCTGAGGAATACTACTGATACACCGCGGAATCGACGATGGGCGTGCGTGTGCGGAGAGGACCACTACGCTGTTCAGGAGAAGACCAAGCCCTGCCGACCGCTGCCCGCATCTAGGCAAGACCCCCCGGACGCTATTCGTACAAGCCATGCAGCCGGAGCCGCGCTGTGAAGGGCGTTCTGACTGCTACAAGTGCCGGTCATGCTGTTCGCCTTCGCGAGGACCGTTTCGCCACCTCCCGCTGCCCAGAGCGCTCCCATGGTGTCACCCGCTTGGTGGTACATGGGCACACTCTGGGGGCTGATTCCGAGCCAGGGGAAGCTTCGCCGGAGGGCTACAAGTCGAGATCCAGCCGTTCGTGGAGTCGGCTGGAAGTCAAGCTCCCGCTACTCATCCGAGTTTTTCTGAGAAGGAGGACTTTTTGGGCGACACAAGTAGGGTGACCAGTAGCAGCTGAGCAAGGCGCTCTCGTCTATCCCTGCTGTGGCGTCCACCGGCAAGAATTGGCTGCTCAGGCTACATTTGTGTTTTTTGCCAGACTGGCGGGGCGAACAGACTTTTGACCACTGCAGTTTTGCTGTGAAGAATCAACTTCAGGCGACTGCCGATCCGAGTCGTGGGCATGTACAGGAAGACGATGCAGCTGGCCCCACTAGCTGAAGTGCTCTGGGAGATGAAATATCGCAAAAATTGGCCTACGGTGGATTCTACGTCGAAGTCACCATCGTTGCCCACGTGTTGGCGGTGACGTTGTTGGGCTTTTCCTGGTCTGTGGGCGACTCAAGTGGAGCAAGATGATGCCTGCTGCATCCCAACAGCTTGCCGGAAGCGCAAGATCAAGGCAGACGCGTGCGGATTTGTTCGTGGCGGCTTGGTGAGCCGAAAGCGACGGACTGGCTGCGAGTCGCTCGGCATGTGCAGTTGGGCAAGGCGATCTCGACGGTCTTGGTGCCGTTGCGATGGGAACTATCACTCGCTGCGTGTCATTGCGCAGGACACGATTCTGTTCAGGAGGGGAGCGGGATCATCGTTGCAAGTGTTCGTAAGAGGTTTGGTGCTGCACGCGCTGTATGTACTCTCAATGCAAGCAGTTGCTGCACGTGCTGGCGGAACGTTGTCGTCCTACGCGCTGACCCAGCTGCATCGGTATCTCGTGGTATGCCACGTATTGCATGCTGCTCGCTGGTGCTGGTGCTGCGCATGATGTGAACATGCTGTGAAGGTAGCTTCTGCGTCTTTAAACTGGTGCTTCGTCGTCTCAGCCCGCATGCCAGCATCCAGCGCACGATCAAGTACGAGGAGCTGCCGACCAGTGAGCTTTTGGCCAAGTTCGCCGACCTGGTGGCCGCTGCCACGCACGTCAACAACCTCAAGCTGGACCGCGCAGACTTCGCTGAGCACCCGCTGGTCCAGACACACAGCTCCATCACCTCGGACGCAAGCACCTTCATGTACATGTCGTGCGTCTTAACGACGAGGTGTTATTCGACGACCAAGGCCGACGGCATCAACGCAGCGCTGGAGATCTGCATGCTCAACATGACGGGCTCCAAGTGCGACGTGACGATGGCAACTGCCACTTCTACAGCAAGACCAACACTGGCGAGACCACGCTCACGTTCTGGATCGACTACCTAGGCGGCTACGAGGACGTGACGTTCTACTACAAGGTCGACATGGTGCAGAGCTGGAACTCCCATCTTGTGCTGCTTGATACTCTCCTCGCTCGTGTCGGTGGTCAAGAATGCAGTCGCCCGTGATTTTGTTTGCTGCAAGTTCTGATGCAGCCGTCGCTGCAAGTGCTCGTTGGAGCTGCTGCTGACGGAAGGTCATCGTTGGCCTCGGAGATGTTTGATCCTATCTCAGTGCATTTGGAGTTCAAGTGGGCTGCATACACGTCGTTCTCAACGTCGTGCATGCAGTACCGAAGGAGTAACGTGACCGTGCAATTTGCCTGGTGCCAGGAGTCGAAGTGTCGGTGTCAACTCGCTGGAACAAGCGTCGTACAGCGGAGGGTTCCTGCTACGGAAGAAAGACTGGCCTGCAAGACAAGTCTCCACACCCAGGGTTGGCTGTGGCAGGACAAGATAAAGTGCGGCTTCGGTCGTGGTGGGAGTGCCTATCAAGACCAAGATCCGTCAAGAACCTCGAGCGGATCTCCATCCGCGTGGGGGAGGAGTCCACGGGAGCTTCTATGGGGGCCAACCTCACGGTCGGTCGTCGAGGAGCGTGCATCGTTCTACCCATGGAACTCTACGACGCGTTCTACGCGCCGTCGCACGTGCAGGACAAGTACGACCTCCCGAAGCGAGACGAGATCGACTTGAGAGCGCGCACATAGCCAAGAACCACTCCGTGTACACGGGGGCCTTCCTACCAGCGTCGGTGGTTGGGAGCTGCTTCGCTATCCACAAGATCCCGAACAAAGTAGTCGCCGCCGTTGTCGGCGTGCTCGGTGTCGTGGGCGGGAACTTGTATCTGTCCTGGACCTTGGAGCACGAAGCCGACCAAGTGGCTGCCAGAAGTGGCTTTGCTCGAGGAGGAATCCACTGCTTCCAGCGGAAATTGTCCCGCAATTGTCAAATGCGCTCGGCACTCAACACGTGGATGATCGACGAGCGGGGCAATTATCTGGGCGACACGACCCACCCGCTCTTGACGTCGCGTGTCGAGCGGCTGAAATTGTTGACCACTGCAGAGCCTATTGAACTTTTGGTCACCGCGGATATTGACGACAGTGGAACGTACTGAGATCAAGTGGAGAAGAATTGTAACTTATGATAACATAGTTCCTTGATTATTACTATACACCCCGTATCCCACATGGAAAATCGATCGTGTATCGGGATTTCGGGTCGACCGTGTACTTCCGCACATTCTTGTGCATCTCGTCGCGGTGGTGGCCCAAGAGGCGCTGCATGATCCGGTAGGTGAATTCGCGATCAGCCAAAAGCTGCGCGTCTGCCATTTTCCCTAGTTGTGCCACCATCCACACGGCGTCCAACGCACTGAGGAACCCCCGACAGGTGCTCACTCCCTCATGTCACACGGGCTCGAGCAGAGAATCTCCTATCAATCCGACGTAAAGCTTCCTCCCATGCGACGTGAGAATGCTCGCAGCCTTGTCAGCACGGGCGAGCGAGCTGAAGTCGATGATACTGAGGCGTGCGAAGTCCGTCTTCCTGGGGATCCCCACGAAATTCACGATCTCGTTCACGAACAAGTGGAACGCGTCGTGGTTGATGTTATCGGTTCGGACCAGATCCGCCGGGTTCGGGTGATTTTTCTTCACCACTCTGCGGACCACCAAGTTGTGTCGCTTCGGAGTCATCACAAGGTAGTGCATCTCCCCGCGGAAATACACGATGTTCTCCAGGACGAGGCCCACTTTGCGCATCTTGTGGAGCATCTTGTGTTTGAGTTGAGTTGTCCACGAGAATTCCTTCACCTTGGTCTCCTCAGACGTCTCTAGATTGGGAAAGTAGCAAACAATCCCCAGCGACTCCTTTTGGCAGAAGACGAAGCGCTCGATACCCGCAGGCTCGGCCAACGCGTTGTTGGTACCCGATGCTCCTAAAACCGCTGTGAATTCAAGTTCAGAGATTTGAGGCTTTTATTGACCGTGTAAGGCGAGATACCGCTGACTGGGCTCAATTGAGGAGGGACGATTGCCTCGAAGTCCGGAGCTGTGTGCAGCTCCACACCGACCAGAAGCGCCACTTTGAGCAGGACAAGCTGCAACTGCCGTGTACTCACGTGGAAGTACGTCCTGGACTTGCAGAACTTCGGGAACAAAACCTTCGCGCCCAGTGACGCCATATCCTGAAACGACCCACGGCCACAAGTGCAGCATGTTCTCGCGACTGAACTTGGTTCGCTTCTCCAGCACCGACACGTGACTGCCAAGTAAGGCCAGCTCCACCGCTGCACGCAACCCGACTGGACCAGCGCCTACGATGCAAACGCGCTTCTTGGCAGCGGGTTTCTGCTTGTACACGTCCACGTTGAATCGCGCATCCAACAACTTGAAGTGCTATTTCTTGCGTAAGCCCAACTTGCTGTACACGGCTGCCTTGATGTGGTAGTACAGGTGCCAGGGTTCCGCCATCTTGACGTTGTTGAGTATGCAATCTCTCAACACACTGCAATTCCCCTCGGAAAGGGCAGAAGGATTTGCCCCTGACCGACAGCGCTTCCCCAACAACTACCCCCCCAAATGGCTGGTGCTAACGACCCTCCCCCGGAGGGTCGACCGCCACGCCCCCCGGACCAGTCTGGGGACAGGGAGCCCCACACTGCAGAGATCGGGTGAGTTTCAGCTCAAGGGGAAAGTGTTCAAGACTTACCTCCGCCACCGGCATGGTCCACAAGCGGAGTCTCTACCCTTCGCTCCAGGCTGGCTGAGAGCAGCGGCGACGTCGCGCCGAAGGAAGGTCTGGAGCGGCTACACGCGATCTCCACGGCAGTCTACCCCCACCATGCGGACGCAGCCCTGAGGAATATGACTGAAGACGAAACGGAGGCGATGGAGGCATATTTGAGTCGGACGCTTGAATTGCCGGATCCTCCCACCTTTCTGAGCTGTACAGCGACGGCTTTCAAGCGGGCGGCCATGGTCGCATTTCATCGCGAGCATGTCGAAGCTACGCTCATAGCTGATGTCCCCGCGAATGCGCGGCTGGGGAGACATATCGCGCGACAATCCATTTCGCGAGAGCTTGTCTCGGGTAATGCATCCGATGAAGCTGGCCGGAACTGTATGCAGCAGTTCATCAAGGAGGCACAACGGATCACTTTTGACGGTGAGCATACACTCTCCGTGATTTTTTATGTCTCACCGAGCTGCGGCGGCGTGGGATGGCGAGGAGTTCCGGCCCCGCGGACAACGATTGCGGCTGCAATCTATCGGAGCACAAGTGCCGGGAGTAAGCTCGCCTGCGCTACTCGCCCGAAACTACGCCATCCGGATAATGGAGACGGAAAACCTTCATGCGGTCCAACTGGTCCAGTTGCTCGAAGACATCGCCCGGGTCCCGGTCCGGGATGTGAGATTTCCGGGTTTAACTGGTCGTTCTCACCCCGATAATGATTACTGGACCGTCATCTTTGATGCCCGATCCTGTCCTCTGGAGCTGAGCGGAGCCTCAGTCATCCGTGTTGGGGACGAGAACCTGACGCTCCACCACTTCCAACGCCATCAACAGCCGCCGTGCTGGCGGTGCCTGAACCCGCACCACATGGAATCCAGGTGCGAGGTCACGGAAGCTCGGTTGACAAGTGTTAAAGCAACCCGCCAGCGGAAGTACACAGGGGGGTTGAGCCTCACTACCCCTTCACTTCTACCAGATTGTCGGGACCGATGCACGCTGGACAGGCTGCTCAGTGGACTTTCCGCGCCGAAATCTTCATTGGACGACCCTCGGCTGACCGTGGTGTGCTGCGAGCTGTCACAGTGGACCCGGTACCGGTATCTACGAGTGCCGCATTTTCTGGACGCCGTCTCTCTACTGACACAACAGCGACGACAGACGCTTCTGGCATGGCAGTGGTACGCAGGCGCCGCTCCAGGGCTGGTGGGAAAGTTGCAACTGGACGACAGCACGCCAGTGCAAATCCTGCCGCGGACCCCACGACCCCAGCCCAGTCAAGTTCTCACCCTCAGACTGGCGGAGCAGAGCTGGCAAGGAGCGAAGGCTCGGGTGCGACGGAGGGGGTCCGTACTCCAACTCAGCATGGGGCTCAACCGCTTTCGGCGGCAGAGCGAAAGTACCGGGACACGTGTGCGGCTTATAGGACGCTGGCCGTGGACTCAGACACGGACTCGGACGCAGAGGATGTGAATGGGACCAATGAACCACAGCTGACGCATATTGCGGAGGCACATGAAGGTGACCTGTGACGGGGGGAAATAGCGCTCCAGACGAGGGAAGTGCATATTGGCAAGGCAAGCCAGCACGAGTCAACCCCAAGGCGACCTGATGAGCTCCACACATCACCACCGCCAGCGGAGAAGGAAGACGTAGACATGGATGCACGACCGGAGTGTATTGCTCCTGATGGGGGGGGGGCTCCGACCCGGGGGCACGAACCCAGGTGGGCTTCTTCCACGACAGCAACAAGTTCCACCTGACCAGTTGCCGGGGGGGGGGCACAACGACCCGGAGGATCCTGATTGCACGGGCGACGTGGAGATGGCGGATGACTCTGTGGACCACATGCAACACGCTGAGCAAGGATCTTCCCACCGCCATCAGGGCCAACACCATATCATTGAACCTTTTCAGTCGGTACAAAGCCCATCAAGGCCAACACCATATCATTGACCCTTTTCAGTCGGTACAAAGCCCCTCGTCGGAGACGGACCCTTCGCAGGAGCTCTATTGGCACCCTGCTACTCCGATTTCAGCACGGCTCGGGGGTTCCGATGACATCATTGCCGAGACTGCCTCGTCGGTCGACTTAGATGTGGAGAGTGATGGCTTTGAGTTGGAAAAGGTGGTTCCGCTTAGAAATGCGTACAACTTTGACTACCGGGCCTGGATCGGAAGTATTCACGGCACCCCGATTGCAGTTCCTGCAAATGGCCCGTGCTTATATCTGGCCTACTATGCGACCACTACCAATACTCAGGCCAAAAAGCTCACTCTTCGATCTACAACGGTGGCGGCCGCTGATATTGTGAAGCAACGGGTGATCGACATCGTCCTAGCGAATTTACGGTACGACGTCAAACTACGGTCATTCTCCCCAAAGAGGAGCTTCAACGAATTTATCCGGGAGAGCAGCCACCAAACTCCCAGGAAGCAGCGGCGGCGATGCTTTACGCGCATTACGTCAAGATGCGCGCAGTTTCAGTGGGGACTCCCGTACCGCAGGCCTATCGGGAAGGTCCGACGGTTCTTCGGGGCATGGCTGTCTACCTTCGTGAACCAGTATACGTATGGGATATTGACGCGGCCGATCGGGCTTATGTTCAACAGTACACTTTCAAGAGATATGAAATGGATAATGGGGATCAGCGCGAGGCTGATACCGTCACGCCACTCTCCGAAGATAAAATCCGGGATATTCTCGAAGCTTGTTTCCGCCAGCAAGTCATTCCAACCATGCTCCTTCTCAAACATACTGAGGGCCACTTTTACGAGGTCCAGCACGGTGACACGTTCCACGAGTGGCACGCCCAATGTGGCTCAGAAATGCGAGAACGTCTCGACCAAGTTCACCGCCTGGTCGCATTACCTGTATTGCCTTCGGCCGGATACGATCCGGCATCGGTGGCTGAGGAGGCAGCGAATGAGGAGCAAGCACTTCTCGAGGAGATGGGGGTAGACTTCTACGCGAGTGGCTCGCAACCCAGCGCGATGCCCGAGGTGGCGGTCACTTCGGTTCAGCGCGTTCGTGTTGACCAGCATGCCGCCGTTCACCTTAGTGGCTATGAACGACTCCTCACAAACCATGACCTCAAGGCGATGGACGCTATCGACAGCAGGCTTGCAGCGCGCCTCCACAGAGCAACTGATGAGGCGTATGGTAGACTGGCTACTGAAGGCAGAAGTTTCAGTATACCGGCCCCGGAGGCTGGACACACTCCATTGTTTGCATCCCTTGATTGGATCAGCACTACACCCAAGGCGTTTCGTCATGTGCTTGCTTACCTCCCATATCCTGAATTGGTGATCCAAGGGTGCACGCACGAACAATTGAACAACTGGGGGTGGGGGTGGGGGGGGGGGGGGCGAAGCGTATCTCGACCAACTCCAGACACTAGAACGGATTCAGCACGACGACGATAGTGTGGTGTAGCGGGATCAGCAAAATCTGCGAGATCGCTAATCCAACTTCCCAACTGCGCCCGAACACCGACTAACGGAGGGGGTACTCCGATCGGCCGTGATGTGTGCTGAACTGGGTCACCTTGTGTACCCGTCGGTAGGGCTGGATCTTGCTCTTCTAGTGTCTTACGAAGTGTCAAAGCATTGAAGTCGAGACAGTCTTGGCGAGACGCGGGGATGGGGTGGAGCGGCGTGGAAATCTTCACACAGCTCGCGGTTATACTTCTAGATCAAGTAGTATTACATTTGGATCTGGCGGCCTGGATCTGGATCCGGACCGTGGGGTTGCCCTTACGGGGTCTTGTCCTTTGCGTTCCTTTCCTTGCGATGCTTGCCGCTTCCTATAGCGGGATCTGTGGTTGTTTAGCGTCGAAGACCCGACCGGCCAAGCTGTGAACTCCGGTGAATCTGGGATCCGCACTTGAGGGTAGATCACTAGGGAGGTTTAATCTGGCCAATGTATTATCCAGACTTAACCGACACAAGATCTCTTACCGCTACCTCTTCAACTTCTCGTAGGGCCAATGTAGTTCCCGTTTCCGAGCGATGGCGAAGGCGGTTGCGATGTCCAAGGCAAATTCGATACTGATTTATGCTTAAGTCCGATCCCATCCTATCTACCTATTCTTCTATCCACCTATCCTCCCATCGGTGCCTACTGGCTCTGTAGCCCCCCTTTCCCTTCATTATGGAGTCATCCAAGCCTCTAGCGTGTCGTCATCGCCGGATCCGCAGTACTGGATCTGGATCTGGGGTATCAGATCTGATCCCGATCTGGGCTCCAGATCCAAGTCTCTCCAGCCCCCCCAGGCCTCTCGATCTGGGCTGCGATCGCTCGACCTTCGCCCGTTATAGTCCTGTGACGCTCGTAGGCCGTTGCTCTGCGGTGCGTTGCTCCTTCCTTCGCGTGGATCCCGTTAGGTCAGTGTCTCGGATTAGTGACCGGCCGGGTCCCAATCTCTCATTTGCCAGTCAACTTCGATATCCAAATTCTTCGATCCTGCTTCTCCACAGTCGCCTCCTGCTCGTAGTCGTTGTTACCCAACTGACATCACTGCGAGCACTTTCCATCACTCAGGTGTCGGCTTCTGGTGTCGCACCGTTCTTATTCGCACATTCCGTCCTTCGACCCCCAACTCCAAGATTCCCGATGTCATCCCCATCTTCCCCAGGATCGCCGAGCCGCTCTCCTCCAACTGAGGCCAGTGCCGACGAACTCCGCCGCCCCAACTCCTTGCTGCGCGGACGTCTCGCGCATGCGAACGCTGATCTCCAGACCGCTACGTCTTCCCGAAGCGTGACGGCCGAGCAACAGCATCGGTTTTCTCGTACTCTGCTCCGGGAGACCCACGACCTCCAAGCTCTGGAGAGTTTATACAGTGCACAACAGCAAGAGGTGGGGTGTCTCCGCGCGGAGATCGCTTCATTCCAAGAGCCAAGTGACTTGGGAGCCGCCCCCGACCCGGTTGTTGTTCAACTTGAATCCCAACTCCGGCAACACGAGGCGGATTTCCGCAACCTCGAGTCGCGCTTCGACCATGTGATCTCTGAGCGAGACGATCTCCAGGAGCATAGTGATCACTTGGCAGAAGAGGTGCGGCTGGCCGGCGACGAGATCGAGCAGTTCCACGAGGATCGGAACGATCTGGATCTGGCGCGTGGAAACGCTGAACATTGAGTTACTCCTGACGAAGACAAGCTTGACTCGAACCACAGAGGCCCTGCGGCAGGCCGAAGCGCGACTGGCGGAGCTCGAAGCTAGTGCGAGTGGGGCTGCTCCTACTCCCGATCGTTTGGTCCAAGAGCGGGACGACGCCCATGCCGCTTCCGTCAGTGCTGAAGACCGGATGAACGCTACGAAAGAAGATCTGCAGGCATTCCAACACATGTATCGCTAATCCTCGGCCGATCTCAGCCGCCTTCGGGCTACTCATGCGGCGTCCACGGACGACTTGATCCGTACCGTTCGGGATCGTGACACCGCAAGAGCCGACGCCGACCGTCTCCGTGGGGACGTCTCGGATCTCCGTACGTTTCAACCCTCTTACTCCGGATCCGCAATATATGAACTGACCCAATCTTGGCATTTCGCTGTTACTTCCTGCAGGCACCGAGTTGGCTGCGGCCAAAGCGTCCCAAGAGGTTCTGTCAAGCAACGCGCAGAGACGAAACGCCGCCTCCGAGACCTGGAACACTCTAACCGAGTGCTACTGCGCGAGCGGGACGCCGCCCGCCACACGCGCGACCAGATCCGGCAGGATCGTGACGCATTGCGACAGGGTATGGACGCGGCACATCAGAAGCTAACGGCGGTGGCTGCTGCTGTGGGGACGACACCTGCGGCTGATTTCGGTACGTCGGGTCCGGCTGCGGTGTTGCATTCGTTGCGCAGCACACCTGTTGGTCCCTCTGCCCAAAATCTTCCAACAGATCCCCAAGGTCGGACCCCGCCCGAGCCCGATGCTGCCACCTCGCCTCCACGTTCCAAGCGTTCTCGCAGCCTGCCGGCGTCACCTGACTCGAGCCCGGCGCCTCCGACTAAGCGTCGCGTGACCCCTCTCTCCCCGGATGGAAATGACAACCGTGGGCCCAAGTCTTCGGCGGAGGGGAGCGGTTCCAGCCCTGTCGACTTAACCCAAGACGACGGGCACGTCGCTGACGGCGATCGGGGGATGTCAGACGCTAGCGATGCTGATTCGGATGCAGGCTCTGGATCTCAGGGCTCTGCTGGATCTGGTGGCGAGAAAGACTCTGGCGCCAAATCGAGCAGCGAAGAGGAGGAGGGCGAAGACACCGCTGAGGTAGCCGACGACCTCCTCGAGGCTCAGACCTTCCAAGCCCTTGCCCCGTCTCGCTCGGCAGAACGCAGACGGAGGCAAGCTTCTCCTCGTGGCGGGCCTAAGATAGCTGGATCCGGTGCGTCGCCTGATGGTTCGGAAGGCTCTGACTCTGATGCCAGTCCAGCTCCCCGATCTGCCCCAAACGCCGGCTCTTCGGGGGGTCCACCTGCCTCGCCTCGCCGTCAGCCTGCTGGATCCTCCACTCCAGATCCGATAAAGCCCAAGGCGCCGTTTGGCCGAGAAGAGATCTGCATTCCAGGGCGGGCTCAAGCGCGCGTCATGATCCAACGCGAGGTGGATCCATGGTTGGCCGACCAAATCTCAGATATGGCCATGGTCACGATGCTGATCAGCGCGTTGTTCCTCGTTCTTCCGACTCGTCCCGGCTGGTTGTTCCCACGGATCGCTCCTGCGGATCGGCGCCAATACACGCCTCAAGACTACTGTGTGGATTTGATCACGGAGGACAACGTGCGGGCCCTACTGGATACCTGACCTTGGGAGGTTCTGGAGGGAGCCGACGGCGCCGACGCGATTTCGTTCGAAGACGACGTGGGAGGACGACTCGGGGCTGCGATCCAACGATATCAGACCCACAAGCCCGACTGTCTGCAGTCATATTAGGAGTCTACACACTCCTTTGTAATCACTCCGGCGATGGTGGCACGACACCCATGGCTCGCCATCTACAAAAAGGAGCGTAATAACCGTCGTCCGCATGCCGGCGCCCACTGGAAGGCGTTCCTGGAGATCTTCATCTTGGCGATGCGCGAGGGTTGGTGTGATCTAGATTTGTTGTTGGATCCCTTCTTCCTCCACTTCCCCCAGCGATCTGAGACCGTGGTCTGGTATCCGGGGTTGGCGTCACGTTAAGCCAACCTTCGGGATCCCAGTCTTCACCGGGTCGAGCCCACCGATCTTCTTGAAGCGCTGGATGAGGCTAATTCGGAGGATCCATGGCGTAATCACTTCCGTGACACGCCTGATAAGCATCCGGCCTGCTCCATCTCTCGTCTCAAGGACAAGTTCTTCGGGATCCAGTCTCAGGGTGCTACGTAGTCTCCGGATCCGCTTTCCCAGCCGTTCATCTGCGTTTCCTCCTCCGTTTAGCTTCCATAATCATTAATCCACCTTCGGTGAGTAGCCATTGTTCTTCTTTTCCGCGACTTACATTCGTGACTTGTAGCTTGTAAAATCTGGTCGCGATCTGGACCCTACGATCCAGCCGTCTTGCCTTCTCCTTCCTTTCAATATGCAAACATTCACTTCTCCTACCTCCGATCTGCACCCTCCCTGCCGATCCGTCATCTCCTTCTCACTCGAAAACGACCAACTCGCTTCCGAGGTCCCTGTCTCACTACTCCCCATGAGACTGCATCACCCCAAATCGGTTTAGGCTAGTATGAATCCGGAGGAACTCATGTAGCAATGCTCCACAATTGAGGTCTGCCTCGTCAATCCATGACAGATCTTCATATCCTCACCAATGCTATAAGAACTCGCGGTAGATCCGACCAGGCCGAGTCCGCTTCCCTGTCCTCATGTCTGTGATCCTCTTCACTTCGTATTCATCTTCGTCCAAATCGCGGACCCAACTGTCATCGGGGAGGGGAGCTTCATCAAGATATACTCGCTCCGCTCCTTCGCCGAGCAAACGAGCTGTAGGTCTATCCGGGAATGTCCTCACCAGTTTAAGTTTAGAGATGTGCACTACGGGGAACAACCGGTATTCGGTGCCAGTAGTTTCGATCCTGACTGCATGTTCCCCGACCTTCTCGGTCACACGGAAATGCCCATGCCACAAGTGCGCGAGTTTCCTGGCGTAGCCTTCCTTCACTCGATCCAGATATAGCCACACCTGAGACCCGATCTCGATCTCGTGTAGTCGGACTTCCTCATTATGACGAGTCGCTCGATCTGAGATGGCTTCTCTGATCCGTTCACCGACTTGAGCCCTCGCCTGTTGGTAGTATCGCTGGATCTGATATCTCCACGTCCGAGGATCTCGATCCCGACGCGCGGTGCTGCCTACCGGCAAGGTCGCCTCCAGTGTAGATCGGGCGTCCCACCTATGTACCAAGTAAAAAGGTGTCTCTCCTCGGATCCGATCTTGGGCCGTGTTGATCGCGAACGTAAGTCTTTCCGCATATTCATCCCAGTCGCGCTGATCCAGTTCTTGCACGTACATCTTGAGCGCGCGAGTGGTAGTCTGCACCATTCGCTCGGCCGTCCCATTCGCCTGGGGCCGGTAAGCCATCGTGGCCCGCTGTCGCTGACCCAGGATCTTGTTGAAAGATCTAAAGAAGCCAGCCATAAACCCAGGCTCGCGATCGTATCGGATGACCTCGCTGGCTCCAAATCTTCTGAACACGCATTCCTCGTAGGATTCTGCGATTGTCCGTGCCGTCCTCGACGCGCTCGCCTTCGCGATCACATACCCCGTAAACAGGTTTACCCAGATCAGCAACTCGGTGTTACCTTTGTGCGACTTAGGCAGCGAGGGAATGTGGTCCATAGCGATGATCTGGAATGGGTAGGTCGCCTGGATGTTACGTGGCGACTCTCCTTGGTTCGTCCTTTTCCCGTTTCACAGTCCACACACTCTCCCACATAGCGCTGTACGCTGCGGTAGAGCCCTCTCCAATGGAAATGATCCCGCATCCGCTATGTTCGTCCGATCCCCTGGTGTCCCCCTTCCAGACTGGAGTGGTAGTGATGTTGTACATCCTGCTGCAACGTTTCCGGGACTACCAGCCGCATCAGCCCATCACGTTCATCCGTCGTTCGTTTGGCGGGCGGGCAATAGAACAGCAGTCCATCCAGATCTATCTCATAGTCGGATCCGACGGCGTTGTAGGATTTGATATATTCGGGGGACAACTCATGCACGGCCCCTACCAGGTACTTCTTCAACCCGTCGATCCACACTTCTTAATCTTGCACTTGATTGATCCGTTCGATCCGCAGATTCCTTACTTCTTCCTCCTGGAGCGCCGCGGGGTGGGGTCTGGATTCGTTGGTCGCTCTCGTAGCTATCGGGCAGATCTTTGCCGTGGGATGCTCCTCTGCCTCCTTCACCACTAGGATCTCCTTACGACGATTAAGCGTCGCCAGGTTCTCAAAGTCGCAGTCTTCATCTACCTCGATTGCAGCTTGGCGCTGTAAGGCAGCGCTCGCTAGACTGTCGGCACTTCCGTTCCAGTCTCGTTTGACGTAGAGTAGCTCGTGATCTGGCCATGCCAGTAGTTGATCTAGCGCTTTCTGTCTTAATAACGTCAACCCGGGAGCCTTGCAGTCGATCTCTCCCCTTACCTGGCGGATGACCAAGTTCGAGTCGCCGCAGACTACCAGGCGCTGTTGAGTTTCTCCCTCCAGCAGATCCATACATAGTAGTAGTCCTCGGTACTCAGCTTCGTCGACCGTCAGGCCGTCCGCAAACTCCGATCAAGCTCGAACTACTGTCCACTCGGGTAATTTCCACAGGATTGCGCTGTAGGCGCCTCCACCACGTTTGACACGGGCGGATCCGTCAAAACTAACAACCCACAGGCTCTCCCCCGGGCACACCGTGGGGATCGGGGCTTGGAACTTACGTCGCGGTTCCTTCCATGGTGCGATGGCAATAAGTGCTTGGTCTACCTCTGCTCTGGGAGTAATGGTGGCTGCTATCGTCCCCAGGATCTCGTATTCTCCTTTTGTGCACTTCACGATTGCGAGAGTCCAAGGGGACAGCAAAGCTGCCCACTGTCCGAGCCTTCCCTGTAGACCGGAGGATCTGAACAACCAAGCCAGAGTTGAGTAGCGAGCTAACACTTTGATCTCGCGTCCCACCAATAGATTATGTCCCAGATCCAAAACGCGAAGTAAGGCCAGCCCCCCCCCCTTTCTCCACGATTCCATAGTTCAACTCGTTCGACTTCAGCGTGCGGCTCGCGAACATGACCGGGTGGAACACAGCACCGTGTTCTTGCATTAGGACTGCAGAGATCGCCCAACGTTAGCGTAGACGCTCACCACTGGCTGCAGCTCCGGTTGAAAATGACGCAAGATCGGTGTGGACGCCACCTTCTCCTTCAGCTTAGTGAACGACTTGTGAGCCCGGATCCAGCGCAAGTCAGCATCAGCAGGATCTCTTGCCCCTTCCAGGTCATCGTCTGCTGCCGCTGCTAGATTCTGGACTTGAGATCTATCCTCGGGCTTGCTCATAGCCACAAAATCTACCTCTCGCAGTTCATACAGCACTGCGGCGTAGATGGCGTAATCTTCAATGAACTTACTGTAGTAGTTGAGGCTCCCCAAAAAGGATTGCATCGCCCGGAGCGAGCCCGGAAAAGGCAGATCCGTCAAAGCCGACAGATTCTTTGGGTTCGCCTCCAGTCCGTTGCTCGACACTTTGTGCCCGAGGTACTCCACTTGATATTTTCCCCAGAAGCTCTTCACTACGCTAATTGACAAGTTCCACTCGTCGCATACATCCAACAAACTCTCGACCCTATCGCAGAGGTGATCCCAGGATTCAGCGGGGATTAGTATATCGTCGATGTAGGATCTACGCCCCAGCACCGACTTCTTGCCGTCATCCTTGGACTCGTCTGGTATCACGTCCGAGTTTGTCTCCAGATCTGGCTGCTTCGATACTGGATCTCCTTCCAGTCGCGGGATCTTCGTGAAACCATTCAGCGCATTGTCCAGCATTCGCTGGTAGATCTGGGGGACATTCTTCAGGCCGAAGGGCATCCTGTTCCACTCGAACAGTCCGAACGGGTGATGAAGGCTGAGATCGCTCTCGCGCGATCGGTCATCGTCACTACCCAGAATCCACTCGCCATATCCAGCGAGCAATACCATAGCACCTTGAACAGATCCTCTAGTAAGTCATTGATCAGAGGCATCGGGTAGATCATAAGCCTCGTCAGACTGTTAACTAACCGGTAGTCAATACAGAGCCTGATATCCACCCCATTTTTCTTGATAATGACCACGATCGGTGAGGCCCAGGGCGAGGTCGACATTTTTAGGATCCGTGCTCCGAGTAGCCCCTTGATTAGATCTGAGAGCTTCTCACGAAACTGGGGGCTACCTTGCGCACCCTCTGTGCAATGGGCTTAGCGCCTCCCACATCGATGTCACAAACAATTCCTCTCGCGGCGGGGGGGCATTGCCTTTTCCAATAAGTAGGTGTCGACGCCTCCAGATCAATCGTCGGAGCCGATCTATCTCCTCGGACGTTTTGACTGTCGGATCTCCAACTTGGATGTCCTGTAACGTCATATCTTCCGTCGACTGCGTCACTTCAGGCAGCACAGCCATCTCCATCTCCACTTCTTCGGCTCTGAGGTCGCCTCCTTCATGATAGCACACTTGTTCATCCTCCGTCGGGGCGGCGACTTCCACTGTCGTCTCTCCATGGGTCGGATCCGACGGCGTCACCTCAGGAGCCGGCTTTTCTACCTCCTTCCGATCTTCTTCCGTGGTTCCCCGGCTTCCCAGCTCTTCCGTCACCTTCTCCTGGACCGGTTCGTCCGGATCTGGGTTGGAGGCCGGCTTGAGTTCATCCGACTGGGGAGTCGGAGTTGAGCCGTCCGATCCCGCTTCCGGATCCTGTCTGCCAGCGGCTATTTGAACGGGTAAGACGAGCCTTCGTTCCCCAAATCTCAGATCGTCTCCTTGGTTGGGCTTACGTAATATTGTCCGTGGGGTCGGATAGATCGGCCGCTCTACCGCAGGTAGATCCGGCTGCTCTGGGCGCCGGTACTTTTCCGACACCTTGGCGTCTGTGGTTGCTTGTAGTACCAGATTCTGCCACTCTAAGTAGCGGCGAGATCCGGCAGTCACAAAACCTTGTAGCCGTGGCACTCGATCCCCGGCTAGCCACATCGCAATCCGCTTGTCTCCTTGCAGGATTAGTTCCTTCTCTCCGACGTTCGTAATCGTCAAGTACAGCGTCTTACCCGGCCCTCTATTCACTGTCGGCACCCATCACACTCCCCTAGTCACCCATAATGAGTCTTGATCTGAAGTTTGCCTCCGCATGGGTACTTCCATTGAGTCTCCTACGTCGATCTGCAGATGCTGATCCAGTCTAACGATCCTTGCCTTGTCGTTATACAGCTGGCGCCTGCCGCTGAGCTGGATCCGCACCTCGTCCGGGAGACACAGCGATCCATCTACCAGATCTAAGCGGACCCCCGCCGGAACCATGAAGTCCATTCCCAGGTTAGCTTCTTGGCCGGATAGATCACCTACCCAGATATCAAACAGGTATACCAGGTACTCTGCCAGCGTGATCTTGATCCGTGTCCTTCCGGCGGTCGAGTACACCGTATCTCCGATACCCACACAATCTTGGTTCTGACTCCTATCCACGTAGCACCCCATTCGCTGAGCACATGTGGTGTCCACTATAGACACTTCGGCGCCGGTGTCAAGGAGCAGGATCGCCTTCTCATTATTAGTCTTTCCGGTGATCTTGGCCTGTCGAAACCACTTCCCCGGTGCGTGATGCTTCCAGTATCCTCTCGACTCTCCGGGCAACAGATCCGGATTCGGATCTCCGGTTCGCTTACATTCAGCCACGAGATTAGGCTGATGATTCAGGGGAATGCCTTCCTCTTCGGTAGGCGAGAACCAGAGATCTGGATCCTGTTGTTTCCAATAACCACGTGAAGTACCAGGATTGAGATTGATCACTTCGGCGGCATCCGATCTGTCGAAATCGTCGGCTGGGCAAAGACTGGATATGGCGGCAGTGCGTTTCCCATGTTGATCAAATGTATTATCACATAGATCTGGCCTTCTGCTAGCTTGATCTATTGATGGCATGTTCACGTATGCATAAATGCAATACCTAGAGCGCTCGGCTCGTACCGGATTCCATCCCGGAGAGCGTCCTAGTTTAACATCCTCTCCTCCATCTCTGGCAGCATCCCAGCATGTTTAACTGGATCAAACCACTGGCGGACCTGGTTGTAGAACTCCTCCATCGGGCACTTCCCCATGTCATGCAGCACTCCACATTCTTGGCACATGAACAAACAGTGATCTACCGGGTGGCCTCTCTTTCCACACTTCTTGCAAGTCAGACGTCTCCAGCATCCCAGATCAGTGTGCTTATTTGAGCCACCGTGTGAGCACCGCCCCCGGTCCGAGTCATCCGCCTGATATCGTGGCTTCGGGTCTCCAGGTTGAGGATCCGGAGCGCGGTGATCCAACTGCTCGCGATCCGAAGTCTTAGATTCCTCTCCTGGCGGGGGGTGCTCTTCATTAGCTGCGAGGTAGATCCGGCGGTGCTCGTCTCGGTCTGAGTCCGATCCATCTGAATTGGAGTCAGACTCCGAGTCCGGCGCCTGGATCTGTATCGCACGTACTTGTTTGGCCGATGCGGCTGGTGCTGGCGAGGGGGATGCTTTCTGCCGATACCGGCTGGATCCAGCTGCCGACTTCTTTTGACGACTCTTTGCCCTGTCTCGGGCCCGCAGCACTTCCTCCAAATCATCTGCGTCCGACAGTCGTAGCAACGTCAACCGGTCGGCCAGCTCTGGATCTCCCAACGTTTCAATAAAGTGGTCCACGTGTTCTTTGCGCTCCTTGGTGTTACCATCCTTGACCTTTAGTCGCGCTCGCAGGCCTGCTACGTTGAGACTGTGCAGGTATTCGAACGCTGACTCATCCGACCGCTTCCGCGCTTGGTAATACTGGCGAGCAAAGGAGACTCCAAATCCACAATACTGGATCTGGAAACTCTTGAGCAATTCAGTCCATTTGTTGCGCGTAGATCTGGGCTGCTGCCGGTACCAGTTCTTCGTCGGTCCTGCCAGCAAATCTGCGAGGGCCGGGCACTTCTCCTCGTCGGAAGCTTGATCTCGCATGAATGAAGATTTAACCTTGCTGATCCGCGCTCTCGCTCTGTCCTCATCCTGATCCTTCCCAGTAACTTCTTTCAGATCGGATATGGCAGAGATCCGGACTCGCTGGATCAGTGTCGATTCAGAGGATCCGACTGCTGCGGTGGCAACTGCTGCTGGGGCCGCTGCGGGAAGATCCAAATCGTCCGGGTCGTACTCCCACGGTAGCCTGTCCAAGTCATCTGATCCGGCGGATTACATCTTGACATCTCTGGTTCCTGGGTTTGAAAGTGCCCTGGCCGCCAGGTTTGGCATGGAGATCTGCTGTTCGCGGAGGAAACGGCTCATTGCCGCTTGGACTCCTGGACCAGGATTACCACGAGACCCACCATCAAAGAAGAGCAAACGACGTTCAGCAGAGCCAATCGGCCGGGGGGTGTAGGAATCGTGTTCCGTCCTTCTGGTCAGTGCCAGATAGCAGAGTTTCGCCGCAGCGACGCGATGTGGAGGCGTAGAAGGGGCAGTCGCGTAGGACCGAATCGTCAGGTACGCAGAGCGTAGACGTCCATGAAGGATGGCCGCAGCCGCATGAGCCGAAGTATCTTTCAGGTTCTCACGGTAGAGGCATCGACGCCGCCAGATTACTTGCAGGGTGGTGACAACACCCAGGGACCAACACCATTGAAGGAGTTGGTGGACTTGCCCACGAACCTTATTACGCGTCTCCTCTGTGTCTTGCCGAAGCAGCTCGTCGAGGAACTTCCAAATCCCGACAGACACATTTACTAGTATCAAGCCAAATGTAGCGTGAATTCGTTGCTCCGAAATCTCCATTCCCAGTGTCACCCACGGCGAGTAGAAGACCGTCCAAAGACTTACTGCGCTAGGGCAGTGCCAAAATGTGTGAGCTGATGTGATGGAAGTCTGAAAGCACTCCTCGACGGGGCATCCGGGGACACGTCGGTGGACATCCCACCATTTGAAGGCCCTCAACTTTAGGCGGTAAAAAATTTGCTCGCCCCACCCGGTGGCGCCGGTTATCCGCCTGATGTCATTCCAGCTCACCTGTGCACTGGCCTTGGCAATCTGCCCTTGATCCTGAGCCCACTGCACGCTCGGTCCGCCACTTTGGTGCGACCACGACCTATAATCGCTGACCTCACCGCCGACTTGTACTCGCGGCGAGGCTTCGTCCACTTACGTTTCTTCTTCCACAGGCAAACCAGTCGATTCAGGCGCGGATGTGGCTGGATAGAATGTATGTGTGCCTCTGTCCCTCCGTACTCGTTGAGTGTGGTAATAGCTGCCAACCGCAAAGCTACTGTCATGTCGAGTACCGGTCCCCCAACCGAGACCGATATGCTGATTGTTCGTTCAGGGAAGCTGCTGAACCTGTAACCACATGGACTACCATGGGGTGGTCACCAGGAGATGATTGCAAGCGGAGCTCTTCGGGGCTGGTTGGAGTGAACACTAATTCAGGGGAGTAGGCCAAGAGGTGTATCACCAATGGGCGGACCACATCCCCGTCTACGTCGGAATGTTTGTGTGGAGAAGCAGGATCGAAGAATTTGGAGATCGAAGTTGACTGGCCCGGTCACTAATCCGAGACACTGACCTAACGGGACCCACGCGAAGGAAGGAGCAACGCACCGCAGAGCAACGGCCTACGAGCGTCACAGGACTATAACGATCGAAGGTCGAGCGATCGCAGCCCAGATCGAGAGGCCTGGGGGGCTGGAGAGACTTGGATCTGGAGCCCAGATCGGGATCAGATCTGATACCCCGGATCCAGATCCAGTATTGTGGATCCGGCGATGACGACACGCTAGAGGCTTGGATGACTCCATAATGAAGGTAAGGGGGGGCTACAGAGCCAGTAGGCACCGATGGGAGGATATGTGGATAGAAGGATAGGTAGATAGGATGGGATCGGACTTAAGCATAAATCAGTATCGAATTTGCCTTGGACATCGCAACCGCCTTCGCCATCGCTCGGAAATGGGAACTACATTGGCCCCTACGAGAAGTAGAAGAGGTAGCGGTAAGAGATCTAGTGTTGGTTAAGTCTGGGTAATATATTGGCCAGATTTAGACCTTCCTAGTGATCTACCCTCAAGTGCGGATCCCAGATCCACCGGAGTTCACATCGGGTCTTCGACGCTCAGCGACTACAGATCCCGCTATAGGAAGCGGCAAGCATCGCAAGGAAACGAACGTAAAGGTCAAGGGCCCTACAAAGGCAACCCCACGGCCGGATCCAGATCCAGGCCGCCAGATCCAAGTACAAGGACACTTTATTTGGGAGGATAACCGCGAGCTGTGTGAGGATTTCCACGCCGCTCCACCCCATCGTTGGGCCCAGCTGGTGCTGCAATGTTGCACGCGAGATCCGAAGTGTCGCGACAGAACCCATCCGATCCAAAGCTAAGAAGACGCTAGGAGCGGTGAGCAAGCCGACGACCTCTCCTCCCAATCTCGTGATCTCGACTGACAACGCTACGACCTCGACGGACAAAATGGACCGAGGGTAGGTGGGCATGGGGGTGTTGATTTTGTTGGTCATCCTGTCTCAACAATGGAAATCATAGTCGCTCAATTCACTCGTGCACTGCGTGCTCGATAGCCGACGAGATCGTCCCTTCATCTGGAGGCTACCGGTACTTGTATCCTCCCGCATGATGTCAAGAATCGATATCAAATGCAACGTAAGACGCGCGAGGCACAGCTCAGACAGCTCCGTCCGTTGTCACGCTAAAGTGATCTGCCCCAGCATGGCCAGCAGCGACAATTGATTCCTGGAGACAGAGCAGATCTGGTTTGGGGACTCTCGGGTCGTCTTGGTTTGACGAAACTGAGATTCGTTGCTCTCCACCCCATTAACGAATGTCCGCGGCGGAAACTTCACGTCGGGTGTTGGTATCTCCTCTCTTCCTACTCGTCCTAAGGAGCCCAGCAGCCGGATATTGTCGTAGCCGTCAACGCACATGACGAGTAGGATGATTGTCCGTGAGTCTTGGGCACGGATTCTTGAGCGGTGTTGCCTTGGCTTCTTCTTGGATCAGGAGTTGTCGCACCTTCAGCCAAGCCTCCTCTTTGCCTCGCCGCCTCCAGTTTCCCGCCTCCTCCTCCGCGATCAGGCTTAACCGACTTGAGTCGGCCTCGTTGAGGTGCATCGGCACCACCTTTTCACTTGTGTGCTGCCAGGTAGACTGCGTTAAGTGTTCAGGCCTCCGTTCCTCGATGCTGTAGCTATCATTGTCGCTGTCGGCGCTTCCGTCGTCACTGTAAATGTCGTCGAGATACTTCTCACCGACGTCAATTGCCAAGCAGTCGAGTAGTTGACGACGAGAGTTGTGGTCAACATCGGTACCGTCGAGGTGGTCAAGGGTACTAGGTCAGAGCTTCTCCGACGTACGCTGTCTGATGCTCCATACTGAGGAACTCCACGACAATCGGGGACGGAAGGTTTGCGTTCAACCAGGGAAGAGTAAGAATGAGGTCGTTGATTGACAACCGGTAGCTGTGGTCACGGAGTATTAGCTGTACCGGAACCCATGCCTAAGTTTTATCCGGAATCCCTTCTAATGTATTAAGCATACGGCCTTACAGTGAGTTCAGAGCTGGGAATATGGAGGACAGCCCCGTGTTAAGAACTTCTGACCTTACTATATTGTGCCACTTCGGTTGTTAGACGATGAGGTGGACCGTCGAAAGTACAAATGGGTGGGTTTGATATTGAATCAGTTGAAGTGCGACAGACGCACAGGATCAACTCTTCGTGCAAAACTCTTCCGGCTTTGCAGTCACTTAGGCACGTCGAAGACTTATTATTTCTATCGAGACGAGCTGAACTTCTCATGGAGGCCAGCTTTCAGTAAGCTTGCAGAGTTGGGGGCTTGCAGCGGAATTATCCCATCCATTGACAATGCATGGAGTAGCCAGAGCAGAAGAAATCCGCAGTGAAAGGCAGACAGAGCTTTACTTTGTAACGTTGGTACTTCGACTTGTGTGCAACATCGGTGATCTGAACTCTCTTTCAGCGATCAAGGTATCGTACTTGGCTGGGTTCCAGTCCAGGAGAGGGTGTTGAGGAAGGCCACGATGTCCCTGTCGAACTTCTGCTAGTTCTCCTCATAGCTACGTAGAGCACCCCCTTTTCTTGTTGAACTTCTTCTGGGCAAGATCGCGGATCTGCAGCATCAGAACTCGGCGAAAAATTCCGTGTTGAAGATGGTTAACGGGAGATCGTGCTGCTTGAGCATGTCATGCACCTCTTTCTTCAAGACTCTTGAACGCTGTCAAGAAAGTTTCTTGACAGCGCTCGGGCCCTCCGTCACGGGCACGCCACATTATGTGGCGTGTAGGATGTGGCCCACATTCTATAGTAGATTCGGCACGCAATCGTAAATGCAATTTTTTTGTAAACTAAAAAAAAACTGATCATACGCATTAGTCCACTTTGTTGCTTCAATGGCGCATCAACAAGGCCCAGTGCAGCATATTCGTCCACGAGATCTGATCTCAATCGACCACGTAGCTCCACCACTGGATCAACAGGGCAACAATGACGTAGAAATCTTTAGTGAAAGTATCATGTGAGTATGGATGCTCCTATTTCCGGAAGCATCAGGATCCAAGGACGTCGAAGAAATCGATACCAAAATTTAGAATAGCTTTAGCCACGAGACTACAGAGTCTCACTTTCGAATTCCTCTCCTCTCCAGCAAGTCGACCCGGGCGACCTGGTTTACCATCTGTGGTCACAGAAATGCTGACAGTCCCCTTTGTCGGCAAGGATCTTGTCCCGCTTGTGCGTCCCTCAACCCTCCAACTTGTGCGCGTTTGGCGAGAGCATATTCTGGACTATACCACTGCCACTCGAGCACGCCGCCCCGAAGACCTGTACTCAGATCCTGCCATAGGACGACTTCCGGAGCAGGCGGGTGCTAGAATCTCCCGGCAACCAACTGGTGACCTATCGGCAAGCGACTCGAACAGTGGCAGCATCCCCAACTCACCAGGCAACAATGATGACGAAGACATTCAAGCTATTCGACACGCACACCGGCTGATACCCAAGCGGAGACGTATTGAGTTGGCCTCCGACTCGGACAGCAGCCAAGATCAAGATTACAGAGACCGTGGCAGACAGCGCGGCTTGGTGTTTTAGCCGTCACCCATCGACCGGCAAGTCCATGATGCCGTTTTCCACCGCCGTCATACAGGTAAGGCACCGCAAACGCTCCTTCAGTCCGTGCAGCAATCCGATCAGTTCGATTTAATTGGAACACCACCCGTGCTGCGCGCAGCATATCACTTTGGTTTTGGTGTTGGTCTCTCTATTATGCACTTCCGCCGTGCAAGTCCATCCGATGATGTGATTTCTACGGAGAATGGCGTGGATATGTGGGATTTCTCGGCGATGAATAGCTTACGCCCCCCCCCACCAAAAGCCAACCTCTTCAACGATTTAATCAGCGCGCTGGCTGCGTTCTACAAGTTCGGGAAACATTTCTACAACAAAGAGACGAAGAAGTTCATCGGTGCGGCGCGAGTCTTTGTTATCGCCTATGCAGATCAATCTTCCCATGACACCGGAATGGCTCGCCTTCTCGCCCACTGGATTAACACTAAGTTCGGCCTATTTCGCAGTCGGCTAGTCGCCAAAGGCATTCGGTCGGCTACTCGGGTCGCCAAGCAGTTCTCTCGTATGGATGGACAGCTTGTGGCCCTCAAGGAGTCGTGTTCACAGTGGTCGCAGCGAGCTCAGTATACGGCGACGTACAAGACTACAGAAAGCGAAGGTGTAAGTCGCAGTTTCCGCCAATCTTCTGCTCGGCTGCCAACAAAACCAAAGATTCCCGCTCCTGTCAGGGCTGCAATCCCAAAAAGAGAGGACGGTCGACGACTTTGTCTCCGGTTCATCTCCAAGGCTGGGTGCAATGTCACGGAATGCAGTCGCGCTCGTTTCAAACCGCAATCTCTGTCGTCCGACGCGAAAGCTGTCATTGCGCAGCACTGGAATGGCCTGGCTACATGATACCTCGATTTATGAATCGATGCTGCCCAAACGGAGGGTGAGCCGGCTACAGTGCGTTCGGCGGACGAGTGTATAAAACAAATGCAGCACGAGGTTTTCATGGCTACTCTATCAAGCTTCTTCAAACCAGCATCGACGAAGTGGCTAAACTGTGGCATATCCAGGCGCAGAAATTCAACTTGACAGTTCTAAAAACAAAACCAACTGAACTCGATCAAGCTCGATTTTGGTCAGAATTGCCTAGGAGAGGCAAATACACACTACCTGATCTGGTTCGGATTTTGAGAGGCGAAACGAAAGCCGACCCTCGTCCAAACAAGGATCTGTATGAGGTCAAAAAGCAGCATGATCCAGATATCAACACCACCATCGAGCAAGAATGAGATCGTACGACATGGCGTAGTACCGACGTGGCTGCACTCCAAGCCAGCGCAGCAACGAGTACGTCCGTCTAACCATCGGCCTATCAACGGAAAAGCATCGCACATTCGGCGTCATCTAAGAAAAGGGCAAATCGAGGTCAGATATCTGGTAGTGGATGCGTCCCTACTTGAACAATGGCCCGGAGTCTTCATCAGTCCACTATCAGTCGTTGATAAACAGACCAAATGGCCAGTGACATTCGTCTCATCAACGATTATTCGTTCCCAATCGCAATATCGATGAATGATTACACGGATCGAAGCAGCCATCCTTCGATTTCGTACAATCCACCGCGTGCTATCGCAAGGCGAATTTATCGCCTCAAACATTCGAACTCGGTCGCAAACGTACGCATGATGCTTGGGGATGTGGCGGGTGCGTTCCGTCACATCCCCATACAAGCTGATTCTGTACACATGTTTGGCTTTCTCTTAGAAAATCATCTCGTTATCGATCTATCGTGCGGCTTCGGTTGGTGTAGTTCACCCGCCTACTACGCCGTAGCCGGCAAACTTATCAACTATATGAGCACGCAGGCCATGATTTGCGGCAATTTTTGGGAAGCGTGTGGTTTGCTGACCACACGTGCATCGAGGTTGACGATGCTTCAAAGTGTTTTGACGCCAACCTATCATTACTCCGCGCCATGGCAACGGTTCTCGGCCCTACGGCAATTAACAAGCAAAAGTTCACTCAATGGTCCACAACTATGAAGGCGCTGGGTTTACTGTGGGATACGGAGCGTTGCTGCGTCTCTATTCCATCCGACAAAATCGAAAAATCACTAGATCGAGCAACCAAACTGGCCCAGTCACGACTCGTCTCAAGAACCGCGCTTCTAAAAGTGCTCGGCAGTCTCAGGCACGTAGCCGGCTGCTCGCGTCCTGCTCGAGTGTTCTTTCAAAGTCTACAGAGCTGTGCAGACGGCATCCCTCGTTACGGACTACATCGATTATCGAACGCTGCTCGAGACGATCTGCACTGGTTCAAGGCGGTGTTGCAGTCTCCAGACCATTTCAACTCAATTCCTGTTGATCACTTCGCACAACTATCGACCCCAAACGTTCACGTCTTTATGGATGCAAGTGGTGACGGGCTATTTGCAATTGAGCCCTCGCTATGTCTGTACATTCGTCAACGATTCTCTGTTGAAGAGTCCGTCACCCTATCGATCAACATCAGAGAACTTCGAGTGCGGTATTAGCTGCACTGTACTGGGGACCAATCTGGAAACAACCGCACAAAATTCTGACGCATGTCCAATTTCATATCGACAATACCACCGCCGTAGCATGGACCAACAAGCGCTCTAGCAGACATCCGACGGCACAACTCTACAATCGTCTGCTGTCGTTAGCAGAATTCCAGTACAATCTAGTCTGCACAGCATCGCACATGCCGGGAGAGCTGAACGAGATTGCTGACGCGGGCTCGAGGGCATTGGATGAAAGTCATTCACTGATCAAACAATGCTAATTATTATTCTTCATGGCTACAGGACACTATCAGCAATCCATTCGACGATCTCTCCGCCGTATGGGCTCAGTGTTGCTTCAACACTCCCTGGCACGCTCTACTGGTGCCAAGTATCGGCAACATTGGCAGCAGTGGTGTCAGTTCGTCAAGCAAATGGGTTGGTCACGATCAGGCGTTCCGAATATTTAACGGATACTTATTTCTCCAAAGACTTGCAGTCCGTAACGGATTGCCAACAACAAACACCAAGCATATATAATTGGTATAAACAAAGTGATGCAGTCAATAATTGCGGGATCGCAGCAATATAGCGCAAGCAGCTATATTGATTCGCTTACACGCATCAGTCGACAACTTCGACGCCCCAGTAGGCCGCGTTGGTCTTGAGGAAAAGCAGCATTTCCACGGCAGGAGGTGTCAGGGCCTGGCGCTCATGGCCGATCATGGCACGAGCGACGCTGAAGAGGCGTTCAACAACGTTCGAAGTGGGGGGTATCGCACGTACCAGTGGATAAGTCGCAAGAGAAGGCGTCACCTTGCGCTTCTTGAGGATGCGCTCAGCGAAGCCTTCTTTGCGAGTCGGCTGCTGCTCCGCGCTCCCTTCAGGGCCCACCACATGCAGAAATGGCTGCAAAACGGCCTTCTCGCCGCGCGTTAACTTGGCTGCATCACCGGCGAGGACGTTGTAGCAACCAGCTTCGAATAAGGCGAGTGCACAATGTTGGCCGAGGCACCTGCAATAAAAACAACCGCGTACAATGTCAGAATGGGTATAACAAAGAACACTTGTAGCAGGCGTACTCACCGATGTACGTCCCGAGTGATGGTTTGACGGCAATGAGTCCGTCGAGAAGGTCTCGCGCCGCCAAAAGGTCGATGTTGTCGCCTTGAAGCGCAAGGGAAACATACTCACAGTCTGAAAGGTCGTCGAGCAGTCCCTCGAGCCGCCGGTGCGTCGCCGGCGAGGGGAGATATTGAGCCAAATCGTCGTTATCCACCGATAAAAATACGAGAAGGTCGAAATAGCGTCGCAGTATCGCATGAGTAGAGCCCCAGCGGGTCGCTTGGCGCAGGACAGGGCGAATCGGCGTCTTCAGTCTGAAACAAAATAATAAAAGTGTTAAAATAATACCGAGTAAAATTTAAAAGAGGCAAAAATGAATATCCGATTACCTGAGCTTGGATCCTTCCTTGAGAGTCCTGAGCTTTTTCATGAGGCGCTGGACCTGGTTCAGGTCGTCCTCGTACGGCACCAGGAACCCCTTCACTGCCAAATTTAGCCGGTGGCTAGCGCAGCCGACGAGCGGAACGCTCATCAGGTTGGCGAGTCGTTTGTTTACCGCGCAGTTGTCGCCTACTAAAAATATACATTGGTCGAGCTCTTTTCCGAAAAACGGAAGAAAATTCGAAATTGCAGCCATGGGTGACTCAGCACCGTGGTCGTCCTCAGGTCCAATCATGACAGGAGCCATGGACAGTAGCGGATAACGAGCGATACCGTCACAGAGATACATGCCATACACCGCAAGATAGAACTCGCTACCGTTACTCCACCCGTCTAGCATGAGCCCAAAGTCATCGGGTATCTCGGCGCCGATGATACCCTCCACTTCATGAGTCACAGCTTCCAAGTTGAGGCGCAGTGTGTCTACTGACACTGGTGGTAAGTTTGTGTACCTGTGCATAAAATCGTTAAAATCTAAATTTAATAAAAGGGTACCAGTAAAGTCTTACCGGCGTGTGAGGGAGCTCTCCACGGAGGAGAGTGGCAGGTTGGCCTTTACCACCCATTCCATCCACCCGAATCGGTAGGAGGCCTTCTGGCGGACTCAAGGGATCAATGTCCCGGTCGCTGAGATGGCCGGAGCCTCCATCTCGCGTTCGTAGGTTGCATGCTCGCAGCAAACGTGGGACATCAAATTTGAGTACCCCGTCGCTGCGGCTTGCTTGCGGGTCTTGCCGCATCCCTTGCACTCGAAATAGCCGGTAGGATCGTCGTTGCCGTCGATAATGCGCTTGAAAGAGAACTGGGCGACCTGCTTAGGCGAGAACTTCTCGTTGAAACGCTGGGCTTGCAGGAGCGTGTCGATGCGATCCATTTCTTGAGTCGGTAGATGTTGCTTTAAGTAGCTCAGACAAAAGAAATATGCCAGCTTTGATACTTCTTGTTTCTGTTAGCAGGCCAAACGAACTGGTGGACAGAGGAGCATCAAAAAATTGTGGAAGGTTTATATTTTACCTTCACTATGATATAATTTAAGCAGTATTAAGGTGTGTGGTTCTACACGAAAAATAAATGTTAAGAGGGACAAGACGATGAAGATAAATTACTCATTTCTCGCGTTGAAGGGCAGAAATAAAATATTTTACGAAAAGTACGGAATATATTTCCATTTCCGTATATTTTTCGGAACCCCTGGTCACGATGGCTCAATCGCGAAAATGCTGCCCGGTGGATAGGTGATTTTGCAACTCTCTGCTGGCCGCAGGGTGCTAATCGAAAGCATCATGGAAATCAACACAGCGGAATCATGCTCAAAATCACGAGTATCAAATGGTTTCATCGGCGCTACAAAGATTTATTGATCGAGATTACTCCACTCCTCCCAATGCTGCTCCAACGAATCAAACGACTCTCATCCCCGCGTAGAAAGTAGCAACCAATCAGTCCGCCATTCATACGACTCCTCTATTGCTCTCTCGAACTATCTCGTCCGCGTGATCGGCTGCTTTGGAGCAGCATCCTGCTCGGATACTTCTTTCTCCTACGCCGATCTGAGTATTTGATGATCAACCAAAACAGACACTTCTTCTGTTTGAAAACCACCAACGTGTACGTTTCCGATTCACAAGGCAGAAAAGTCGAGTTCCCCCGTCCAACTTCAGTGCCGATCGGGCTAGAAGGCGCGAAAAACGACCAATTCGGTCGAGGAGACTGGCGAACAATGCATGTATCGGTTGATTAAGTGCTCTATCCAGTCGTCGCTCTACATCACATAAGGGAAAAGTTTACTTCCACTACTGAAAAGGATGGAATTCAGTACACGGCATATTCCGGATGACTTCCGCTACTATGATTAGGGTATCGTCATACGACTTGCTCAGATGGAGAAACAGTCGTTGCTAGATTGGTCGCACCCCGTTTGCCATATAAACGCTGGTCTTAAGAGGCCTTAGAGAGGCTCCTTGACAACCGAAGCGTAGCGGAGGTCTGTCAGGGGACGGCGCGTAGGCCGGATGTATTTGTCTAAGTAGTAGGTTCTATCTAATCCTCGCGGGCTACCTTGCCCGCCACGAGCGAAGCGAAGTTGGCGGTGCAAACGCCGCGCAACTGAGGAGCGTAGCGACCAAGACCAGTCTCGTCCGTGTGTCAGATGACATACCATATTTCATAGTTCATTACTAACCAACAGAGAAAATGACTTCTGTAGTGGATTCCATCTCCCCTGCCGTATGATTGCTTTCCATCCTTTTTTGTATCGCAAGTACAGTGCTGCTACAAACTATAGCGTCTTAAGACGTTATTGAAGATGCATGGTGGGGTAAGACGTTATTGAAGAGATTAAACCGGCTTGTTTCGATAATATACCCCACCATGCATCTTTAGAGCTGTCCAACGTGGTGTCTCCATACAAAATGGGTTCAAAATGTTTGACCATGTGTATGTGGTCTAGAGCAGCTCCGAAAAATAATTGGACGCGCGGATTTCGCGTATAAGCTGGATTTGGCCCTACAATAGGGGATATGTCCATCAATAACAAAAATGATCTATTTACTTTGAAAAATTACAGTTTTGGTAAAAGTGCGTCGATAGTTTAGATCACCCCCGATTTTGTCAAATTTTTCTCCTCGGTTCAATTCACGGACTTGGAAAAAATGGGGTACTGCGTCCTATTTGGTGATGTTATAGCTAGTATTGACCAGAACAACACGTTTCAAAACAAAATATTCAGATCACTAGACCAAAATTCCGAGTGCGGCTATAGTTTGTAGCAGCACTGTAAGCCGTACCCATCACATAAGGCAAGCCCGCAACAAGCTGAAAATGCAGCCAGAACAACACCTCTGCGGCAACCTCAGCGCTCAGTCGGTAACCAGAGCAATCAAACGAACCGCACATCGTGCAGGTGTACCAGAATCGAAGTACAGCACGCATTCGTTGCGTATCGGTGGTGCAACGGCACTCATGGCAGGAGGTGCGGACAAACTGGCGATCAAATTGCTTGGTCAATGGGCCTCCAACTGCTACGAAGAGTACCCCAAGCACTCGGCCAAATCGTCAACAGGTCTATCGAGGCGAATGGTGCAGTGCAACGATTCGAACAACGCTGCGGCCAACTAATTCATTATGGGGCCGTCCTCCGCGTCCTTCGACTCGTTATTGAGCGTTATACTCAATATTTCCATGCGCGGTTCTTTGAATCAACCAACAAGCAATCGCGCAAGTCTGTATAAATGCATAAATCATTTGTTTACAAAGGTATTTTGTGCAAAACACAGTCAAAATTATGTTTACAACACAACAGAAGCCACAGGGACAGGGTACACTGTACCTGAAGCCACATCCAAATAGGGTACATGGTACCCGATACAGCAATGCTGGCCAATAAGAGTGAAGCGTCGGTTTGATGGCGGTTCCGTAAATAGGCAAAAAAGGGCAAATTTGGACGGGAATCACAATTCCAAACAATGCACACACTGTTTGCCTCAAATCCGTTGCGTGATGGAAAGCGGAAGTATCCTGTGAGTATGGATGTGATTAATGTGGCCTTCTATTTGGTTTTATGTTTTGTTGTCAATAGAAGCCTGATATGTAGTAAGACGCGAGACTATGTCTTGTGTCTGCCTGTGGGTAGCTACAATATCCGGGGAGTATTGGGGTACCGTTTGTGGATGTATTCTTGTAGAGCGCTCAAGTGAGTGCTCCGTAGATCGTACAGTTGATTGTCTTTGCAGGTCGCAAGGAATTTCGCGGCTTGAAGTCAATCTTGAGTTGGTTGTTCCCACATGATTCCGAAAATTTTGCTCAGATCTCGTTTTAGAGGGTCATTCGTGTTGTCTTCTTTGTTCACTCGTTTGCGAAGTGTTTTGTCCAGGGTGTTGATTCGCAGGAAAACTTGCTGCACAGCAGTTTCTGCTTCCAGAGAGTGAATTCCTTGGCAAATCACGTCTGCCGCCATCTCGGACTGGCTGATCTGGGTGGTGGAGTATATACTTCCAGCTGTGATGGCTTCACACTCAGAATCAATTTTGTGAGTATAGAGAACCCAACCACCACTCCACTTTCCGGAGTTGTTCGACTTGTAGGCTACATCCAATATACACGCTTTAATGCATGACATTTGCGCTGGCTGTTCTTCATTGCTCATGATGTTTTGGCATATATCCAAGCATAATTCTAAAATTCTTTTGGCGGGGTTGTTTTTCCATGCGTTGGCAATGGCTTGTACTTGGTAGTTTCCTGCAGATTGGTTCGCGGCCTTCGTTATTTCTTCATTGCTGTGTTTGTTGTGGAACACTGCATCTACGCGTAGTCTCCGTAACATCGCGGGCGTCGTCGTGGACCATATTTGCCAGAGCAGATTCATTGCGTGAGTGTGTTGATGGGTCCATCTCCCGACACATTGATGCGCTTTAGACAAGAACGCAATCGTAATTGGTGGTGCTTTTCTGCTGGCTACCGCTGATCTGAGCTGAAGTAAACTGGTTGCATTTAATTGTTCACTTGTCCACATGCAAATCCAGGATCTCCACGCTGTTTGGACTTTGGCGCAAACCCAAATGATGTGGTCGATTGTTTCCTCCACCCAGATACAGTCCGGGTCTGGGCAATGACGGTCTTGAGGCCAGCTATTATGACGCAGATTGAGTGCTCCAATCGCAATCCTATAGATGGTCCAGTTCTGATAGTCAGTAAACAACCCATCGCGATTCCAGAACTGCTCCGGGCTTTGGGTAAGAGCTGCTTGGCCCCATGGTGATTTTTTTAGTCTCTCGATCATTGGTGTCAAGTTGAAGTAGCTGTGCAGTTTTGTGCGTTTAGTTCGCTGGGTACGCAGCGCGTTTGGGGTTTGCAAATGTTGCTGGGTGGGTATTCCAGGGGTAAATGCTGGTTCTTGGGTGCGCTGTGAATACAAACCCGACTGTCCTCTCCCAAGCTTGTAATTCTCGATAGTCGTGACTGTGTTGATAGTCACGGTCTACCCATGTTATTCTCCAAGTCCATCCGTCGTCATTTATGGTCATATGGAAGACATGTTCGCCAGGTTTGTTTCGTGTGCTCGCTGCGATGATTTGTTTTCCCCCGCCCTCTTGCAGGTACCATGTGTTGCAAGTCTGGCAATGCCACTGGTTGAGTGTCGTCTTCAGTGATGTTCCATAGATGCCATGGTAGGTTGGCAAGCACACTACTGCACCAAATTTTGACTTTCGTAGAGTGTTGACTTCTGTTCGGTGCTGTCGTCAGGGGGTTGAATTTTAATACAGTGGATTCCACAATCGGGATAATCTCTGCCATTACATGTAGCGATTTCTCGGACACTGCATTCTCGAATCATGGGATAATATTTTTGTCGTAATGTTTTGCCGAATTTGTCTACAATGGCGGCGTTGTCATCCCACGGGGAGTGGAGTAGGAAATTCGCTACCGCTGGAAGGGATAAGTTCCACGGGTTGACTGTCGTTGCGTAGCCGAGAGTTGTTTCGTTGATCCAGTAGCTTGACTCGTATTTGGATGTGGTTTGTTGCTTTGCATTTGCGTTGGGCAAGGTCGAAATGAGCGTAATCAAAGGTTGCGACTGTGCTTCCCACAACTCCAGTTTGCCAAGACACTGTGCCGATATACATGGTTCTCCTTTTTCTATCATCTTTTTCCTAATCATTTCCGTAGTTGTGGGGCGAAATCTGCAGCAGCACTCTGTAGTGGCACTGTCGGGGTGGACTGCCTGGTGCCGTGCCGCTTTGTAGAAGTCATCTGGCCCAGTAATCCATCTTTCAGCTAGGTTGCATAGCGTGGCTTGAAGAGCCCTCACAATATTCTGCAGTCCGAGGCCTCCTGCTTTCATCGGCGTGAAAACCAGTGCTCGACTGAGCTTATGCTTGGATGCTTCTAATCCTGCATACGAAATTCTTCTGTAATCGCTCGAGTTTCTTCATAATCGTTTTAGACGGCAAGTATTGTTTCCCAGTGTACAGAATTGCTGGGAGCACTACTGCATTGAATAGTTGAACACTCTGTGTCACTGAGTTACTTATTGTTATCGCAATTCGAAGTCTTCGTTCAATTTTCTCCATTCGAATTTGCCAGTTTTCTGAAGAAGTGTCCCGGTTGCCGACCCAGTAGCCAAGCTGACGTGTTGTTTCATGAGGTTGCAGGTCAGGATACCAGATTTGACCAGCCACTCTTGTGATAGCATTCCGTTCACAAAAACTGTGCTGTGGTGCCATCGTGAAGTAATCCAATTATTTTGATAAATTGATTCGAGAATCCGTATGCCCGAAGTACGAGTTGCAGGAAGTGTCGATCAAGCGTATCGTACGCTTTGCGAGTGTCGATGCACAAGGCTGCTCCGCCATCCTCCTAGTCACCGGCGGAGTTTTGCTGTTTTTTCGTTGTCGCAGTTTTGAAGATCGTTGCCGCTTTGTCGATCGACCGTCCTCGTACGAACCCATGCTGTGATTGACTGATCAGTTTTGGTAGAATCACGTGAACACGTTCAGCTAGAATTCTCCCAAAGATTGTGTACGCCGTATTGAGTAAGGAAATGGGTCTATAGTCCATGGCGTCCGTCGAGTCACCTTTTTTCCGCAGTGGAACAATCGTTGCATGGAGAAACGATTCTGGTACTCCATTACCTTGGAGAATCGCATTAAACAACTTGGTAAGTCCTGGCGTCCATTCATCCTTAAATTTTTTGTAGAAGTCGTGGTTTAAACCGGTTGTACCGCCGCTTTTGTGCCGCTTAAGTTGATCAATGGCTGCTCTGGTCTCTCCGTCATGAATCGGCACTACCAATTGAATAGCTTCCTGTGTGGACAACTTCTGCTCCTCGGGAATCTGTACAAATTCGTGGAAATGTATATGCAAGTTTGCCGGTAGAGTTGTTGCATGTGATGCGCCAAAGATATGAGTCCATTCTGATGCCATGCGTTCCTCAATCGGGTAATCATCGCTGTAGAAATAGCCTGCTGACGGTTCGATAGCGGAGATAGATTGATCTCGTTGCCTATCAGCAGTCGTTGAAAAAGATGTCGCGTATTTTCCAGTGAGGGTTGCAAATTTCTGCCGAAGGATCTCGCCGCTATATTTCTTGCGTCAATATTTTCAGCATTTTTTTAATTTATTGGTGTGTCTTCTTCAAAGTTCGTGTTGTGGCCCGAATACTCGCAAAATAACGAGTACATTGACGGTGGTCATCACGTTTGACTTGTTGGAGAAGTCGCTGTATGCTCACAATCAGGTTGTTCCAGTCATGGGTCGGGTTTGCACTCTCTTCAAATGTTTCCATGAGTTTGGAAAGGCCAGTGGCAATGACTTGTTTTACCCTTTGCGGTCTACCACTGGTGATTGGATAGTATTGGGGGGTACAGCTCCGTTTTTGGTTGTTTTGCCCGTCGGAGAGTTCTAGCCGCACTTTCTGATGATCCGAGCTCCATGCTGGGGCATTAGCTCCGACCCATTGGACTTGGGTATAGGGGTCTCCTTTACCGCTATATCGGTCTAGCCGACTTGCTCCTTCCTTACTCCAGTATGTGAAGAATTTGAGGGGTCGTACTCCTCCTCGTCCTTTTCAAGATTTCTTGAGAGAACTATTGCATCTGTGAAGTCATGTTTCCAAAGTATTTTTTGCAGGACTGGGCTCTCATTCGATCATATTCGTGCTGATCTTTTGGTTCTTCTATCTCTGGCCGGGTTAATCACGCAGTTGACATCTCCTGCGATGATGATCGACTCATGCTGTGATATCCACGGTTGTAGATCTCGAACAATTGTTCCTGTTCAATTGTACTTAGTGGAGCGTACAAGTTGACCAGTAACCATTTGTCAAATTCGACTGCCATTACTCGTGAGGTTCAGATGTCTTGTTGCCAGAGTTTTATTCTGCCACATAATTCAGGTGATACCCGAATTCGCAAGCCTGCCGATTTGGTATTCGTGGTCGTCCAGTAGTAGAGTGGTGTGTTCATGTTTTTTTTTCTTTCCAGGATCGATCCCACTGCTCCTTCTGGTCTTGAACGTCATCGTCAGTGTGAAGTTGGGTGTCTTGGACAAATATAATGTCTGGTTTTTTGCTGTTTTTCCTCCGTCTCCATCCGCTCATCCAGTGGCGACGTGAATTAGTAGCAAAGCCTCGTAGATTTTGAGATGCAAATGTTCTCGCATGGTTGCGGATTTTCGATCGACTTTGTCTGTCCGAAGTACATGTAAACAATTGTGCAATATTATATAACTCACTGTAGTAATCTCCTGTTGCGGAGATTTTCTGGTGGCTTGAGATTTTTACCATCTAAAAGGTGGGAGATTTCGATCTCTGGTAGCCTTCCATTCCAGTATCCTCGAGCAAATCAAGTCCCGCCAGCATCGTTTCCAATTTGGACCACAGTCCTGTTGAGTCGTCTTGGCAGAGGAGCGCGTGGAGCTTTGGTTTTCGTTCTAGAAGTTCAAAGAGCAGTGCAAGTTTATCCATTGTTGTCGTGAGAGACGTCGGATTGGCGTTTTGCACTATAGCTTGGATTTCAACCGTATACACTGTGACCATGATAATCATTCGCGCCAAACCAATGCGTTCAGACTTTCTGCACAGTCGTAAAAATTGTGAATTGCCGTAGCCTTGCAATTTCAAGATTTCCCACATCGGGGTAGGGAAAAAGGTTGAGTGCTGATATGTCTGTAGCAGCTTGTTGTTGAAATTCACTGATGCATTTCGAAACCCAGGTTGCCGTTTTTTGTGTGCAAGCTGTTTTGCATACTGTTCCAGATTCTGAATAAGGCATTCTAAACCTTCCTTCTTCGTCCACGACTCCAGGTGAGCTTCAGTCATGTCGTCCAAAATGACAGAGGTCGACAGCATCGAGGACCCAGAAAACACCCAGTCAAACTATATATTTTTAGATCCTGGATCAAAAACTTAAAAATAGTAAGACTCTTCCAGTGTCATACGACACGTAGAACACTCAGAAACCGCAAGCCATTTTCACCCCGTCTAAGAAGGCGCGTACCTATGATTTACACAACAAGGCTCAATAATCCGAGGGTTGTAAAAATGCGATTATCCAATCAGATACCTTTATTTTTCCGCGCTTATCCAATCAGATACCTTTATTTTCCCGCCAGTTCCGGCATCATCGCCAGCACCTCTCCGTCGTCTCTCCATCGCCGACGCAGCCCCGCTTCGTGCTCCAACGCCAGCACAGCGTCGATTTCCTCGAGCAGATCCATTTCTGCACAAGCGCTGGCCTGATCGAAGTACGCGCAGCCCCATGATCCCCAGTGCGGGTCGCCCTTGGCGCCGCCGCTGCAGCTCTCGGTCTCGGACGACCCGGCGGAGAACTCCAAGCAGGCTCTCAAGGCGCTCAAGTGCGTGGCCTTCTCCAGCAAACAGATGGGCACAATGCTGGGCCGCCGCCGCGAACTGCTCAAGGACCCGGTGGACGAGCTCAAGCTGCTACGCCGCGAGGACCAGCGCGAGCGCGTGCTGCTGACCAACATCAAGCGCACGCTGCGCTGCAGCAGCAGAAGGGCGCGGCCGACGAGGCCACGCTGGTCTTCAACTGCAAGCACAACCATGGTGGCTACGTGCACCAAGACCACATTCCTGTCGGCCTCCGAGCTCGGCTACGAGGTGGAGGGCTACGATGACGAGGACGCCAACGCCCAGTGCAGCAGCGCCGGCGAGAGCGACTACCTCCTCTCAGACTTTATGGACAACGACGAAGTCGAGATGGCGCAGCAGGACGGCGACTACCCGAAGCTGCAGGTGGCGCAGCCGGACGAGGAGCGCCCCGTTGAAGACGACAAGGACGAGGTCGGCGAACTCTCGAGCGTGAATGCCTGGTCCTTCGAGAGCGACTCGCAGGCTAGCTAGTCGGTCAAGGACAGTCGCCGCCGCTCGGTATCACTCACTCACCCACCCGCGTTATTGGCGCACGAATGCTAGCCGACCTTCGATGCGGTAGTGCTGTTCACCACATGATGGCGCCAACGACCTCGAACAGCGTGCGCATCTTCCAGTCGTCGTCGGTCAAGCTCGTGTTAGACCAAGTGTAGCTGGGCGAAGGCGATGAGCTCCTACTGTAATCACTGTACTTGCGGCACAACTATCAACTCCGTTTTAGGTTATAAATGACGGCGATTTATTTTTAAAATCGATATTTTAAACAATATCATATTGGGAAGGGTATTACTAGATACAGTCGCAATGGTGAACCATGATTCGCCAAAACTAGACATGGGGTAGGTCTATTTACCTTTCCCTCTGTTGTGTGTGGTGAAGAAGCCCATAATCCTCGTGGTTTTCAGCATAAATAAAGCGCGCTGAGATGCACATGCTGGCCAAATCTGACAAAAATGACCAAAAATTGACCGAGCTGTGTTTTTTGGGTCCTCGATGCTGTCGACCTCTGTGAATTCAGGAGACGCATGATTGTGGAGTTCGAAGAATATTAGGCGCAGCCTGGATGGCTTCGCTCCATTTTTCAGGCGTAGAAGGCATTGCTGGAAAGGGTTCAACCGTGTTCTTCTCCCATTCTGGGCGTAGTTCGTTCCATTGGGAACGTAGTTGTTGCATGTGCTGCCGTATCCCGGTAGAAATCTCTGTCTCCCCTCAGAAACGACCTACTCCATGGTGCCCTGTTTCAGCAGGTTGTAGCACGGGTGCCACCTCCTCAGAAGACGCATCAGATCACTGCGAGTCACTGCTGGGGGTCGCCGGTGAAGGAGTCGGTGATAACGTTTCTTGTGAATCTCTTGTTAGTAACTCCTGTTGCCACGCTGTAAGAACCTCTTTAGAAAATTCGTACTACATACACCATTGCAGCGCCTGTTCTTCGTCCTGCATGTCCAGTTCGCGGAGAGGTTGTCTGTGCGGGAACAATCACGTGCACTCCCGTCGTAGAAAACACTGTCAGTTCTTCTTTACGACTGCCTCCATATTCTCACTTTCTTCTTTATCTTCCTGCTCTGCCTGCGACTTGGGTTTACCTCCTGTGGAGGTCGGTAGCTTCCTCAAGCGCTGTGCGTTTTCAGGTTGAAGTGTCTCGTTGTCCGGGTTGCCGTTAGGCTCTTTGTCGGTTGGCGGAGGTGCTGAAATTTCAGTGTCTTCCGTCGGGAAGTCTTCAGCGAAGTCCATGTTACTTTCCGCTTCCCGGCTTTGCTGCGGCCCCTCCTCTTTAGGACATGATTTCTCCTCAGTGGAGAATCGAAGCCAATTATAGTGGTTTCTCCTGAAGATCAAAACAATTGACGGACCGTTCATCGTGTTAGCCTCCTTACTTGCTTTTTGCAAGTGTTTAATCCAGTCAATGATTTCTCCAGGTTGATAAATTCACTCTTTCACCGTCGTGAATTTCCCTCCACTGCATACTCGTTCTCCAGCTGTAAACATCGAAAAGTTGGCTTTAGCCACTCCTTGGCTCGCGTCCACCACATATATGTTGCGGTGCAGGATTTTTGCGATCACAGAGTTGTTGTACACCCCCACCTACACCGATCAATGTAGGTGTCGGGTTGTGACTTCGAACCTGCGATGTCTTTGAAGTGGCGTTGGAGGGCTTCTGCAGATTGTTTCTCTGTGAGCTCTTCTTTCACACTATTTTGAACTTCTAGCAGCTGTACTCTGCTGTGGTGAGGGAACTCTTCTGCGAAGAAATGGTTTGCCGCTGCCGCGATTCCCTTCTTTATTTTGCTGGTAAGGGTTTCTAGGAGTTTTGCCTCACTTGGCTTGTTGCAATCGCGGTTCAGTAATGCCATAGCCACACTATAATATTGGCAGTTGCCATTCGGGTCAACTTTGATCTCTTCAAGTCCGCACTGTTATAAAATTTCTGCTCCATCATTTTTCTTCACTTTCATCTTGTCGGTTTTGAGTTGTCGAATGCGATCCATGATCTCAGAAGGGCAAGGGTCACGCTTTTCGTTGACTTGTGTCATGATCAACCGGTTCACTTTCTCCATTTGCTGCGACCGATATCCATAGCTGATACGGTTGACTGCCATCGGAGATTTTGTCTCCGGTTTGGGGATGTTTTGCTCCGGGTCCGTATAGTCGAGTACCTGGAACTTATTTTCCGTTGTCTTAATGCGGGGGCTTTCTGCTTTCCGTAGAATTGATTGGGGAGTCTTCGCTGGACGTCGCGGACTTGAGCTGTTTTGAGACGGCTCGGTGGTGGGTTCATGTCGTCCACGTTGGGCTATTTGCCATTGGCCCGGCGCTCTATCTTGGCTGAATAGGGTAGTGCCAGAGGATGGTGGCACTGCAGTACTCTGTCGTTCCTGGTGGTCCACGAAATTACTGTGCTCAGTACCTGGGGGGCTTCGCGCCGGTTCCTCCTGCCAGAGATTGTCGATTTCTTCAACGCTGGTGATTGTAGAGTCACGACGTTGCAAGTTGGCAATCTCAGACGCCGTGACGGTAACACAGATCTCCGACTGCTTCCAGTGGTCATCAGCGGTGTTGCAACGGTTACGGTTGTGGCCGCTTGCACCACATTGAAAATATGGGTACGCTGCTTTGGCACTCCCGTGGTGCACTAAAATCTTAACTCCATCCCAGTTCACGAAACGTTTTCCTGTCAAAAACTTGGACATCCAGGCCATTTAAAGTAGATGTCCCACGTATCTGTTTGAAGTGTTAGATTTCCTGAGGTCGGTTCTTGCCAGGTCGTATAAACCCCCTGGAAACGTTGACGGATGTAGGCATCAATGGCGGTCTCATCCATGCAACGAGATACATCAGCAACCGTACATGATAGCGGTCTCTGGGGTTTTCATTCTTCATTCCATCTGCTCCGATCTGTCTTTTCCAGACGTCCGCTGAGTTCACTGGTCTAGTTGATGATACTGGTGTGTCTTCAGGGTGCTCGTTGAGCAGTGGAAAGGTCCTGTTTCTGAATGGAAGTGATTTCACCTCGTAACTCCACTTTGCCGCCATTTCCCGAGTCCAGAAAATGATGTGAACCGCGTGAACCTTCCTGCCGTAGTACACCTGCTTTGGGGCTTGGAGCAGTGCGATGATTTTCTCTTTGTCATGTCTGCCGCTCTCCAACCCCATCGTGATGTTTTCAATGAGGCGAGACTTGGTTGAAAATCAGGATATACTGGAAATTTCTGTTGGAGTTTGATGATCAAGTCTCCTTCCACCTGAGCGTGGATGGTGTTTTGGATTTTTCGCAGAGCTTCGTTGCTACAGATTCTCTTAAGAAAGTCAGGAACTTTGGAGCAGAGAATAGTTCCTTCAACTAGTCCTTTGATTATGCGGCTTTCCTGCTCAGTTGGTTTACGGAGTTGCGTCGGAAATCCATACGCCGTTTCACAAATGCCGCGGAGCTCGATAATGTCCTCAGAAGAGTAAGTGTTTTGGTGGAAGCGATATAGTGATGTGATGTCTGCACTCATGTCCACGTCCTGGTCTCGTTGAGCGGGGTCAGCTGCTTCCGCTCGGTTGGTCCACATGTTGGTCAGCGATTGTACTGTCACTTTTCCGGTAGTGATGCGGTGTTCTACGATGTCGTTGAGTGATCTACGGGACTTGTAAATGGCTCTGGTAATGACGTACAGGCGTCCTTTCCACTTACGCGCATCTGCTCGTTCTACCTTGCGGTCTTGGTCTTGAATAGTCTAAGTAGTGCGTCGGTTTCAGCTTCGTCAAGCTGTGGGTAGTGGAATTTGCTGTCATCAAGTGGTTCCGTCGAATGCGAAGAGAACACCTGCGCGAACATGTTCTGCATGTACTCAGTGGCGCTCTCAATTGACATCGCGGCTTGATCTTCCAGGTCTTTCATCTCGGCGTGCAGGTAGTTGTACATTTCAGCGAAAGTGAACATTTCAGCGTCGTTGTCGTCATATACTGGAGGAGACTCGTCGTTTCCAGCTTCCTGTTTCTTGGTTTTTTCGTTTTCTGGTTCCTCCTTTGCTTTTTTCGAGTTAATACTTTTAGTGTTGTTCCCTTTTTGCGGGGGCGACTGGGTTCACTATTCACAGTGCGGCAGAGGTGCCCGGATGCCATTCTCCATACATTTCTTCGTACGGGCTGCTATTCGGAGCTGGCAGTGACTTTTCTGGAGTTGTACCCCTCTTACCTAACCTATCTGAGGCCTGTGACTACGAGCATGCAACACCACCGAGGTCATAGCGGGCCGTTCTATTGAGGGACCATCCCCCCAATACAGTCCTCGCTACTCTCTACGTCTTTAAGCCCCTTAGTGTCGGGGTGCCCTAAACGCCTGAGCCATGAGGGACGTGCCTCTTCGGGGGTCCTGGTCGCCTCCCGCTCGGGGAGACTTTTTGTCCGCTGCGGGGATCGAACCCACGGTCCACAGCGTAAGGGCCAGAAGCTTAACCCAATCGACCACGCCAACGGTCTCGCTTTTTTCGAGTTGTTGTCCGCCGCGTCCTTGACTTGGTGCATAGGCGCTGTCTCTGTCTAAATGGTTTCCGTCTTGACACCGTCATTGTCCTGGTTGTCGTCGTCGTCGCTTTCGGGGGTCTCAGCCTCGACCTCCTGTCGAGGTTTGACTCCTGCTATCTGCTCAGGCATGTAGCAGTCCTCCTCGATCTGGGTCTGCTGACACTAGTCAATCGCTGCCGGGGGTGGTGGCCCTGGGGCCTCCTTGCCCGGGGGTTCCTCCTTCGACTTCATGAAGGTCGTCGGGTGTCTTATGAGATAGCCGACTTGCTTCAAATACAGGATTCAATACTTTCTGCAAGAGTCCTCGTTGAGATCTTCTCTGTTTTAGTAGCCCCTGACGTTTTGTGTGGTGCGCTCCCAGTCTCCACAGGGTTCCTCGGCGATCTTAGGTCTTGACGAAAGGCCGCTGAATTGGAAGTGGTATCCTGTGAGTATGGATGCTCCTATTCCCTGAAGCATAAGGATCCAAGGACGACGAAGAATTCGATACCAAAATTAGAATAGCTTTAGCCACGAGACTACAGAGTCTCACTTTCGAATTCCTCTCCAGCAAGTCGACCCGCCACTCCGCGCCCTTCGACTCGTTAACAAACAATGCACACACTGTTTGCCCCAAATCCGTTGCGTAATGGAAACATGTGGAACACAATGGCTTCGACAAAAGGAGAGCGACATGATGAAGGAGTTTGGCGTCCACGCGGTCGGGCCTCTTTTGCTCACGCGTGCATTGCTGTCAACCCTAAAACTTGCGGCAAAAACTGGGAACAAATAGTGCAAATACATACGAATTATGTTAAGTATCGAAAGCGGCGACGGTCCGTACGCTCGTGATCGTCGGGGCAACGATGACAACGATGAAAGACACCGGCAAGCCAATGGACTGTAACCCCCAATGGAACCTTGGAAATTCGAGGTATGCTCAAGTTCATCTTAGCACAATGACCCGTTTGGGGCTACGGCTTTCTAAATACCGGTCATACTGGTAGTGACTTCGGTTACGAAGTGTACGTACAGCCCACACAGGATTAATTCGAGGCACTCCATATGTGACACACACGAAACAAAAGTATACAAACTTCAAGTTAAATAATTTAATAATCCCCAAAACCGAATGCTTTCTCAAAATATACGGAAGAATGTAGGCTTTCGCGTTGAAATAGCCAGCTATTTGAGTAGGATATACGATTCCAGAGATAATGGGAAAACGTTAAGTACGATGAGGGCCTGGACTTGCAGTCAAACATTGAATCTCTGTTTTGCGTGTGGTTTTTGTGGTGCAATGCATTATAGACTCAAGCGGAAGTTCTAATGCGTTGTATGCTAGTAGCACTGCTAAAGATGAGATTGATGCCTCAAGCAAAAGTAAAGCGCATACCGCTAACGTTACAGTGCCTACGATAGCATCAGGTTGGCGTAGCTTGAGGTTAACAAAACCAATACATGCCGCTTCAGTGCCTACGATAGCATCAGGTGATGTAGCTTGAGGTTGACAAAATCAATACATGCCGCTTCAGTGCCTACGATAGCATCAGGTGATGTAGCTTGAGGTTGACAACTAGCAGTGAGCGGCGTAGATAGTGGCGCGAGTAGCTGTGTGTATCCGGTTCCGTAACGACGTGAGTCTCTCTTCTTCGGCACCACAGCAGCGGATGATTAGCCGTGAAAACGGAGGAGAGCTGCTGCGGCGACCGAAAAAGCAAGACTGAGGGTGATGGTGGAGACCTAAGTCTGTTCGCTAGATTGATTGATAGTGTCTTGAATAAAATTGACCTTTTTGGCTCAGAATTCCGGAAACCCCCCCTACGGAGAGTTCCTAGGAAATCCATGGGTGGTTCTGCGATTGAATAATGCGACTGTGAAGCAGGCGCAAGAGAGTACTAGGAGCGCTGCGGCGGTCCCATCGTAGAGCAGGCTACGCACTTCGCCGCCATCTCGCGCTACCTCGTGAGGGAGGTGAACACTGATACCGGCTACAGTCGCAGCGGGATGCCTAGCCTGGACGAACATCGGCTATCTGGAGATGATGCCCGTTGACGAGACGATTATTCCGGCGGAGAACTGCGTGCCGCGCGCGCACGTGACCAACTGGTTCAAGAGCGGTGCGCTCGAAAATTTAGTGCACGGCGCGCTGCTACAGGGCGGGGCGTACGATGCGTTGGTGGAGATCTTAGCGGGCGGGCTGGCGGGCGGACTTCGTATGGACGTGGTCAAGCCGCACTTAGAGACGCCTACGCTCAATGTGCTGCAGGGACGTTCGAGTTCCCCGGTGAAGGTATACCTGACGGAGGGGCGCGAGTTCCTGAAGGCGGTTTAAGGTGAGAACGACGTCATCCGTTGCCAGTACCAAGACGCAGTGAACACGTACACATTGCGGGGCACGCTTTTGTGGCCATTAGACATTATTATTGATCGAACAAGTCGTTAGGGTTTTAGTAGGAATACGATCCAAAGTAGGGCGAAACGCGCGGCCGCAGCGTCTAGGATCAGCACGATGAAGAGCGGAAAGTACACGGCAACGCTCGTTATTAATAGCAGCGCATTAACCACAGCTTGGGCGCCACTTGTTTTATAGTCATGTGCGTGACTATGACAACGGGATCGTTTCGAACGCTCAGATGTCAGGGTCGGAATAATCTGAAAGACGACCAGAATATAATGGAACGGGGTCCCGGAAGAGAGAGGGTCTGGCGCGGTGACGGACGGAGTAGAGCTGCGGTGGCGGCTCAGTGTCCACGGCGGGCATGGGGTCGGGCACGATGTACGGTTGGTCGTAGCGAGTGGAGACCGGATCCACTGCGCTGCGCCGCACAATCGCGATCTTGAGCGCGACGAGTCGTGCCGCGACGGGCTGGGTACGGAATGGGCGGTGGAGAGCAAAGATCGCACGGCCGAAAGGTCGGGCGACCTCGCTCGGAATGGACGGAATGGACGGCGTGAGCGGAGGCTCACAACGGAATTGGCTGTGAACTACACAGCCCACTGGACGGACCAAGCACCCTCAGTGCTGAGTGACGACTAGGTCAGACGGACCTGTAGGCTGTGCGTGCGATAGCAGGGTTAGTACGACAAGTCCAAACTTAGCGAAGTAAAGAGTGTGTATTGATAATAAATAGGACGGAAGTCCGGCTACTTGAAGTGGCCTGCACGTGTCGGAAGATCGCCACAACGACGACCAACCTTGGCCGACCAGCAGCAGCAGCACTCAGAGCGACGACCCGCTGGCGAGCTGGCGTTAGCAGCCTCGTTACAATAATATCAAGTGAAAATCAAATTGCACGGTGGTATGTTATAATAGTATTACTGTGCTCAGTCCGAAATCTCTCAGTTTCGCGGGTAGTCGGCGAGGTCGCGTGTAGATACTGCGGCTGCGAAGCAGGTGCAGGAGATGCGCAATTTCACGAAAGCGAAGAGTTATAACAACGGCGCTACCAGCCCAATCCTCTAGTTTTATTTCGACCTGCGAGATCGTATTCTACTAAGTACGAGTGTAGCCATGAAATGTGGATGCTGGAGCTTGCTAGATTTATAATAGGAATTCACAATACAACGCTAGGAAAACATGCGACACTGTGCGGGGTGTTGTTTATGTACATTTATTATTAATAAACTTAGTTCAAAAGCACGTACATGTACAGTACCAAAACGCGGCATCGATCCTATGGATACGTGTATTTATTTGGCTACACGTGTATTATATACGTGATTTCAAATATCGACCTCCGAATGCTCTTAGGTTGGGATTCCAACGATACACAGGTAGCTTTCGACATCTAGACAACGCATCTTTGCATTTCCGCTAAGTTCGTCGCTACAGCAAAAAAAAATGCGCGCTTCAGCTTGTCAAACTGCATTGCAATGCAGCTTCACATGTCCGTGGTTGCCGATTTTCAGATTGGAAACCAGCTGCACTGCGAACGCAACCAACCACAACAGGTTCGTGTACAGTACTGTACATACATGTACCGGTAACTCGCCCAACGAGAGCATTTGCTTCAAGCTACATGTAACATGTAGCTTGAAGCAAATGCTCTCGCTTGAAGGCATTCTGCACTCGAAGCAGTTCACGCAATTGAATGCACTAGCCATAGCGGATAGCTAGATTCTTCTTAATTTCACTGTAGTTGCACCTGGACCTCACCGGACCTCACTTAACTTGCCGTGGCATACCTCCATTAAGCTATTCGAGGGGATGAGGTATGATACCTCAAATAAAGAGGCCTGTACATGTACATTGTATCCGAAAAATACAGTACAGTACACATGTCGGTACAGAAATCTGCTTGAATAAAGAACGCTGAACAAGTAGTATCCTGTCGAACTGTATGTAAGTGATTATGCGTCCAAAGCCTATTTATACCTCTCACCACCTATTAACCCCTTGAACGCGAAGCCTTTTCAGCGCCCCCATCGACCGAATTAACTTGTATGCGGAGGGGAAGGGTTAGCATACTGAAGCCAAGATGTTTTGATATCGTGTATGTTGGATAGCCGCGCTATAAACCTACACCTTCTAATCTGGCTTCTACCATATCGTGTATCACCATGATATCGGACGCTCAACATACAACTTTGACGTCTAACTTGTATTTACTAGAACACAATCAGTTCATTTAGAAGGTAAAGTCAGGCTTAGTACGGACATAGCATATGTGTAGCTGTGCAAAGTCGCAATAATCGTAGCCAGATGTCGAAAATCGGTGATGTGTGTATTCAAAAAGGATAATTCCACGGACACAGCTTTTGCTTACTCGTAGGTACTAGCCGCGCGCGCACGCTATGGGTGATGGGGACTGCCTGCCGTTGACTCTTCGTCCGTCTCCACGGCACCCTCCCGAGCAGATACCTGAGCCGCCGTCCGAGCACGAGCTCTGCGCTGACGCGCCTTCTTCGACAGCAACGTTCAATTGCATTATGCTTTATGCCAGATCTCGAAGCAATACATAGTAGTTCCGCTGTGCTTATGGCAAAACTTTTCGCACAAGAACACGCGCCATGTCATACGCTTCATTGGCATAGCCTCAGCTTGCAGCGAAAAGAATAAAGATACTAAATACAGCGCTAGAACAAAGTTGTGTCCGTCAGCATAAGTTTCGAACATGTACGGTACAAGTTTAGCCAATAGATAACATGTCTGGTCCGTGATAAGACAACTTAGGAGGAAAAAAACACGAGTGTCTCCGAAGAAGCACTCGTAACTTACCCTGCGACGGTAGAATCGCTACGTCGACGGCGATCGTTGGCGGCGGGTTATAACCCCGGTGAAACCGAGACTGAAATGCATCGATAACAGGAAGCCATTTTCATGCTCTGGTGACCTTGGCGAGCTCGCCAGCGTTGTTGCTGAAGCGCATGCACCTAAAACAAATACATAAATCGATCCCAAACAACGTACTGACCAAAACAACACCGTGATATTGCGCTTTCGTTCATGTTAACGAAACGTGTTTATCGTGTGCAAACATGTTGGCCACACCTCGGTCGATATCGTCAGCACCTTCTTTCATCTCTTCATTTCTTGAACACCTTCTCGCAAGCTCTGATGAGGCAGTATTGCATGCACCTACTCGTACAGCAGCAGCAGCAACAACAAATCGCTCCTCCAACTTTCGCTGTGCGTGTGACGACAGAGCTACGCGATAATAACGACATACATGATAATTAGACCGCAAAGAGTTGAATAACTTGTATCCACAGTATCATACCGTTTGTGTTCTCCGGCGACCAATTGGCTCTGGAACCGAGACCATCCGCCTTGTAGCTGCAGGACATGTCGTGAGGAGGCACGGCATGCGAACGGTCGACCCCATCAATCGTCTGTGTTGACGGTGCGCCATCCATACCAGGTTCCGCCGTATCTGTACAAGATAAAAGGAAGCGTACATGTTTAGCAACACTCCAAACATGTACCATACATCCAGTTCGTCATACCTTCGCTGAATTCATAGCAGACTGAGTCCACACTTTCCCGACGATATATGTCGCTCTTCTTCTTCTTCGAAGAGCGCCGTCGTGACTTCTTGGGGCCCCTAGGTGGTCGTAGCTGCTAATGCGCAAGCGGAGTTCTGCAAAGGCTCTGCAGGCGGAGGAGGAGCCACATCTTGGGCTTTCGCGGCTTGTTCTTATGCACACACGATGCGAGCACGTCAGTATGGTGGCGTTACAAGCCACCCCGCACACACTTACCCAGGTCAATCTTGTCCAGATACTTCGTCAACCCCTCCTTCCCCGCAAAGTAGTCTCTCTCGCGTACGCCTCCCGTGTTCTTCTTCCCTGGTATTACATACGTGAAGTCGTCCGACAGCCCGGCGGGCTTGCTACTCTTCCAGCCGGCTTTCCCGAGTTCACGCCATCGCGCACGGAACGTAATCTCTGCTGGAGCCGGCGATTCTGAAAGTGAGGGGAAATGAGTGGCGACCGATTTCACCTCCGAAAGTATATAAGGATGAGCATGCACCATCTCTTTACTTGTTTCTTCTTATACTTGAATGTCGTCCTATGTATACAGAGTGTTGTACCCAAGCGGGAGGGAAAGGTTAGCCCACCTACCCCTCGTTGACTTAAACTTTGTATAGACGTATACAAATTTTAAGTAAAAAATCCTTATCGTGGACCGTACACGTTAAGGATTTTCTGGTAACTTGTACGGTCCAGGCGCTCGCGTTTAACCCCCCCCCCCGCTCTCAAGCCGTTTTTGACCCCCTGCCTGGCCTTAACATGTTGTTAAATACACCATGTTAAGGCCAGGCTTATCTTAGTCTGGGTATGGTCTGCAATAAGTACGATGCCTGTCTTTGGACTGCGGGAAGTCAACCTGATTGACGTCGATCTTTTGCACACTTCGCGCAATGCTCTGTACCAGACATGTAGTCAAATACACCGGGGCCGGGTCTACTAGATTTAACACGGTGTATATACTTCGAAGTAACTCATAGCGACTTGCTCTTTTTATTTGGAGAGGACAAAGAGTAAACATACTTGCCCAACTATGTATAGCGTCATCAAGGATTGCTAATGAAACGCACTGAAGTAAGATTGATTTTATCCAGCAAGCACTGTACTGCAACACTACGCATCTACTCTTGCGACCTTCACGTTACTTGCTATCCTCACCTTACTTGCTACTGTCCCTCGCCGATTGCGCCGAGCTGGCGATCGCTTCGTCGCTTCCTCTTCCTTCACTTCTTCCTGGGAGGCCGGCGGAGCGTTTCTTGGTCAGCCCACGCATCTGGATATCTCAACCAACACCAGGAAGCGAGCGCTCCTCGCCGTTCTTCCACTTTAGGTGCCATATAATATGGCCCATACATATATGCATTTGGTGACACGTCCTACTGTTAGGAAATTAGCAAGCGTCAATGATTCTTATTCTGCCTTGTTTATGAGTTGTTTCTCACACAAAATGCTCGTTCGCTGCAAGTTTGGAACCTAACCGTGTGCATTTCACTGTTTTTAACAAGTTGTATAATACAACATGTTATGAAACGGGCCAAACCGCGCATGTTGTAATATACAACGGTTGAGAGCGGGGGGGTTAAGGGGTTAACCTTAAAATTTGTATTTATATCAGGCGTTCTTTATTGAAGCAGATTTCTGTACATGTATTGTGGGTTCTACTCAAAATTGGACTGGGCGGTGAGGCCCTGTTCCAGGTGGAAGCGCGCGCGCCACGAGAAATTAAAAGCATCAGGTTTAGGTTAAGCTGTGCTAGTCCATCGATGCACCCGACCGTTCAGTCCGGTGTTCTGTGCCAAGTCCAAGTGCTGACTGGCGGACAGCCATCCGATATGCGGAGACAATTGTGCCTGCTCCATTTCCCTCACTCTAGATTCGACCGACACTGAGCCATGGCGCCCTCTGACGCTGTTCCTGCTTCACCGCAGCCGCCGGCAGCGCCTGCAGCGGCCGCCCGGGTATCTCCATCAGCCAAGTCGGGCAAGACCAATGCAAACCGCCGCCTCAAGTGGACCAACGCTATGGTTGCCGAGCTCCTGCGTCTGCGGTTCCACGACGACCAGGTGAAGCGCCGGCTGGAGGCCGCCGACACCAATGTGAAGAAGGCGTTGGCGTGGCAGCTATTCGCCAACGTCCTTTCTCAATCATTGGGCATGGTGATCCAGCAAGAGCAGGTGAAAAGTGAATGGCTACATCAAATGCAATTGACGACTTCTATTTTTTTGCTTTTGCGTGGCGTGCAGGTCTCCTCTAAGTACAGGAAGTTGAAGTGTGTGTATCGAAAGGAACGGCGCGAGACAACGCAAACAGGAAACAACCCTCGTGAACGAGAGATTGATGAAGAGCTCTGGACCATTTTGCATGATGTATTTTCCCCGCATGAAGGCATCAGCGGTGAGGTACTGTTCGACTCACAGCTTGAAGAAAACGAGGAGGACGCTACTCCAGCGGAAAACACGGAGGCGTCACCAGCGAAATCGAAGCAGCCGATCGTGCAGCTGGCATCAGCGATGCAAAGCGGTCTAGAAGCCATTGCGGCTTCGATGGGCCCCGCTGCATCCTCTTCTGAAGCCGTAGAATCTTTTGCGCAAGTGGTCAAGCAGCAAACGGCGTTGCTGCAGCTTCAACTCGAGGAAAACCAGCGCATTATGCAAATGCAATTGGCGATTATGCAGCAATTAGCGAACAAGTAGAAGCAAGTGTCGGGAATCTAGATCTGCATTTAGCTTTATTTCTAATACAGCTAAAACTTGCCTATTAAAATGTCAGCGATGTCGTTTCGCTTGGCTACTCCTTGAGCATGCGATATTGGCAACTCGGGGTCAGTTGCATCCTCATGGACTACGCGAGGAGCGTCAACCAATAGGGGGTCACGTCCATCGATGCGCTGCGAATCCTGTACTAGGATGAGTAGGTTATGGAGCACAGCACTAGCGACAATTACTCGGCAAACACCTCGCGAGGTTTTCTGCTGGAGCTTTGACAGCAATATACGAAACCGATTCTTGAGCCGACCAAAAGCACATTCAACCGCTATCCTTGTGCGAGAATGCGCACCATTGTAGACGCGCTTTCTGCGATCCGTGACAGCCTCGGACTCTGGATACGGAGTAAGCAGGTGATTCCACAGCTTGTAACCAGCGTCGCCCAGGAGATGCCGGCCAGCAGGAACGTAGGTGGAGAGCCTACATAAAATAAAGAAAATAATTATTAGTTAACAGGCAAATAAGTTTTAAGTAAGAATATCTTACCGTTTCTTGACGGCCGATCCGTTCCATAGCGACTGGTCATTGTTTGAGCCAGCACAGATAGAGAGCGACCTGAAAGAACCTACGTGGTCCACGACGGCTTGAACGTTGACAGCAGGAAACATCTTTCTGCAGTACCATCCTTCGAAGTCCTTGGGGCGCTGAATGGGCACTAGGGTGCCGTCGATAGCACCGACGACGTTCGGGAACCCGGTTACAGCCTCAAAACCGAGCTCTACATACTCTAGTTCTTGCTCAGTCGGCATGCATATGTAGCGCGTAGCCATACTACAGAGTACATCTAGCATTTCGTTAATATAAACAACAGAACGAGTGTGCGAAATACCTAACGGCATCCCCGCCTGGTCCATCTGACCCCCCTGAGCGAGATAGTACATGACGAGGGCGACACGCTTGATGAGCTTGTGCTTGGCGTTGGCCGCAGGCTTTTGGGGGCATGCTGCGTAGATGGCGCGGTAGATTAGCAAGAACGAGGCCATGTCGCAGCGGAGTTTCTTACGGAACCAATCTGTCTCCTTACCCTCCAAAGCCTGCTCAAACGTAGTGCTGCTGAACGTAGAGACACGGCAGCGCTCGCTGCCATGTCCGCGCTTGTCCCCAGCGGCCACTGCTGCTGCCATCGCACATGCACTCGCCACCACGGCACACACGACAACCACTGTCCTTTTGTCCATTCAAATTGTGCACGACACGACCAGAAGGATGGCCAAGAGGCTCCAGAACAAACGTGCCCGCTACAGAACAAGTGGTTCCGGTGTTCTGAAAACGGTTTCCCCAGAACACAGATCTACGAAAATGGTACAATGTACCATCTAACTTTTGACCAATAAGCAGTCGTTAGATTTCAGTACAGAACAGATTCTGGAACTTGGACCAGGGCCTGAATCAACAGCCCGCCAATCGACCTCCCTTCGTAATTGCATTAAATATGCCTTATCAGGGTTATTTCCATCGACCTCCCTTTTTAATTGCATAAACTATTCATTATGAGAGTCGTTTCCACTGTTGGACCTACAGTGTAGGTGCGAACGTTGAAGCATGTGCATGCTTTTGTCCAATCAGAATTGGTTAGTCGATGTTTTTGTTCAATCAGATGTGTATTGGTCGGTTTGCTGGAGACTTCACCAATCACCCCAGATATCCAAATATAGCTGGAATTCACAATACCGTAATTTCGTAGTCCTAGGCGAAGTTTACTCCTTGGCGACATTCAAATTTAGCCAATGAAAACGCTTTATTTTAACCATATGATATCCGCTATTTTCAACCATTGGTGAGGGTAATTTGGGGTCAGTACCGCATTTTCAAAACGAATGTACGCGAGGCAAGGGACGACCATGCATCACTGGCAAGGACAAACGGCGCAAGCAGTACAAGCGCGTCTCTTTCGCCTACGGCGCCAAGAAAGCCTGGCTCGACTACTTGGACGAGGGTCATACTATGAAGGAATGCATTACGAAGTTCTGTGGATTGCTGTCCAGACAAGTGCATAGGGCCAAGGAAAAGCTGATTAGTAAGCGGCAGACATCGAAGCAGACACTACCAGTGTAATTGAATTGCTTGAGAGGCACAACTTAACGGAGGTGGAAGTTGATTCTGACGATGATATTGGTGATTGCAGCGGCAGTGAATAAAGACTAAGAATTAATAAAACATACGTTTGATAATCACAATGATTAGCATTTAATTACCATATGGCTGCAAAACATGTTGGTCGGTTGTCGCCTAGGACTACGAAAATACGGTACAGATTTGGACGGAAAGATGTGACGCGCGAGGTTTTTATATTGTATTGAGACCGAAGTGGACTCAAAAGAACGACACTTGGAGCCAAGACTGATATTTAACCAATCAGAAACCGAGGACTAAATTATACCCAAGCATAGCAAAATTGACTTTGGCGTCAATAAATCGTCGCTTTGGGGCTAACCCGGCTCGACACCACCTTTTTAATGAGGTGGCGAGGGTTCGATTCCCACGACTGCTGCAAAGTAAAACACACGACTGGTGACGTTGATGCCGGGGTTCCAAGGCAGTAGGACTCCCCCCGCTCTATCTGGTCAGTCTATTAGAGTCCAGCCTTACTCCATGCCTTCTTTATGCTACTCTCACTAACCGCATCCCACGCAGCAACGACGCGCTCTACCAAGCGCTTCCGCTTATCGGGTGCTGGTAGACGCTGCAGCTTCAGCAGACGTTCGCGAAGGGGCACTCGGTTGCTCTCTCTAATCGCTGATAGCTCATAGGACAGCGTGATGGCGCGCAACTTCTGCTTAAACGGGCCCATGACCCCCACGTCAAGAGGTTGGAGCACCGAGGTGGTGTTCTTGGGCAGGGGCACCACCTCCGTACCCCAGGTAGCAAATGCGTCCTGCGCCTTGGTCGAGACGTGGCACATCAAGTTGTCCACATAGATCGCAAGCGGTCCGGGCTGGGTATCACACACAAAGCCACCCCAGGCATTTTCAATGAAGACGTCCCGCCACACCCGTGAATCCATCCAGGCATTCGTCTGCACGGTCGCCATAACTCGGTCGGAATGGCCCTGGACTTCTTCCTCCACCCGCCCTCCTGGCTGCCCTTTAAAGATGATGAGCGGGCGAAGCTTTTGTCCGGTAGCCGATACGATTAGCAGTACGCTTGCCCTCTCCGATCTCACCCGTCCTTTGATCTTGACTCCTTTCTTGGCGCCACGCTCGCTAATAATACGAGTAGGGGTGTCATCGTAGTAAACTGCGGTCTCGTCGGCGTTGAAAATGCACGATCGTGCGTATGTAGCGCTGATCTTGCTTCCTACCTCGCTAGCGAATTTGCGCTGCTCCGCTTCAAGATCTAGCGTTGAGAGCACAGACTTCGTAGGGCGCCGAAACGAGAACCCACGCTGGTAGACAATCCGCCGCATCATGCGGCCTAAGCTCTCCTCCTAGTTCTTCGCCAAGTACGCCGACGTGAACTCGCTGTACTCCTCCTTTACGAACACCAAAACATGGGACGTCTTCAGCGGAAAGTCGTCGCGTCTCATTTCCTTAATCCACTGTATGAGCTCGTCGCAGTGCGGGAATAGGTTCTTCCTGCCTTGCCCGCCGACGCTGCACTTAGATCGCTTCTTGTTATTACATGCCTCTCTAATGATAGCTTCCCGACCTCTCCACGCATGCACTGCAGTCCGCGACTTGATACCGTGAAGCCTCGCAGCTTTGGTGACGCTGACGCCAGCATTGATATCTTCTAGCACCTTGAGTTTCAGAGCGTTGGAATAGGCATTTCGTCGGTCCCTAACTACCACTTCAACAGCATTGCTTGCTGTGTCACCTTCATCATCCTCCAAGTCACTGCACAGGTTGTCCAAGTCGCTGCACAGGTTGTCCTCGTCGGCCACTCCTCAAGCTCGCAAGCGAGCAGTTGCTACGTCCTCCGGACACTGCATTTGCAACACTAATTCTGAGTGGCGGACAGTGCGTTCACATAGCGATGATCTTATTGGTCAAAATGATTATATTGTGCGGCCGATGTAAAACCTCATCTGTCATTGTTTTGTGTCCGTCACATCTTTCCGTCCAAATCTGTACCCACAGAGCAACTGTACGCCATTTCGCCGTGTTTGCTCTACAGCACGTAAGCAGTACTGTACAGTACGTCCAGCTCTCGCTGGATACAAAAGGCCCGCTCGAGATTAGAGGAGGACGCGTTACTTTTACCCTACAGTGTTGTACCTGCACCATAGATCTGTGTCAGCACCACAAAATCAAGAAATCACTGAACAGTGTTGTGATTCCACCATAGGATGTGGGTGTTTTGACACGTTGTGGCTGTTCTGCACAAGTGCACAAAAGGGTCCCGTTTGCCGCGAGTTATTCTTGACCTGGCATTGCCAGGCTGGCAAGTTGTTTTTGAGTGGGCAAGTAATTCTTGACCCGGCAGGTTGTTTTTGACCTGGCAAGTAATTCTTGACTTGGTAAGTTGTTTTTAAGCGGGCAAGTAATTCTTGACCTAGTAAGACTTCGTAGTGTCTGGTCCCGCTTGGTCGCTAGGATTATGCCTGCCGGTGGACGTGAAGGTTAGGATAGCCAAGCGTTCACCCACCCGGCAGCGCCAAGAGAAGGACGTGTGTAGCTGTCTTTGGATTATTAGGACGAGAACTGCTCGTCCGACCTCGGAGTGCCAGGGAGCCCCGAGTCTTTACCCCCCAGTCGGAGTTATACTCCGGCGCCTCGTTCACCGGCTGAAAAGTCCTGGACCCTTCCTAACTGAGGGCCGACGAGGTTACAAGAAGTGTGTGATAGCAGACCAGCCTGTGCTCGTGGTTGGTGCTGCTGGAAACCCCAACTGGTTGCCCTACCGACAAATCACAACTCGCAGGGTTACTTACCAACCCGGTGCAGGGATCGAGTCAAGGCCTTCAGGTCATAATCTCGCCCAATCTTTCACCGAGTCCTAGCGGAAAAGATGTACGTTGTGGGTGGGAATACTAGCCTATACAAAATCTGGCGTGTTTCTACACGACACTTCTTTCCCAATCTAGAGACGTCAGAGGAGACCAAGGTGAAGGAATTCTCGTGGACAACTCAACTCAAGCACAAGATGCTCAACAAAATGCGCGAATTCGGCCTCGACCTGGAGAACATCGTGTACTTCCGCGGGGAGATGCACTACCTTGTGATGACTCCGAAGCGACACAACTTGGTGGTCCGCAGAGTGGTGAAGAAAAATCACCCGAACCCGGCGGATCTGGTCCGAACCGATAACATCAACCAGGACGCGTTCCACTTGTTCGTGAACGAGATCGTGAATTTCGTGGGGATCCCCAGGAAGACGGACTTCGCACGCCTCAGTATCTTCGACTTCAGCTCGCTCGCCCGTGCTGACAAGGCTGCGAGTATTCCCACGTCACATGGGAAGAAGCTTTACGTCGGATTGATTGGAGATTCTCTGCTCGAGCCCGTGTGGCACGAGGGAGTGGGCACCTGTCGGGGGTTCCTCAGTGCGTTGGACGCCGTGTGGATGGTGGCACAAATAGGCAAAATGGCAGATGTGCAGCTTCTGGCTGATCGCGAATTCACCTACCGGATCATGCAGCGCCTCTCGGGCCACCACCGCGACGAGATGCACAAGAATGTGCGGAAGTACACGGTCGACCCGAAACCCCGATACACGATCGATTTTCCGTGTGGGATACTGGGGGTATAGTAATAATCAAGGAACTATGTTATCATAAGTTACAATTCTTCTCCACTTGAACTCAGTACGTTTCACTGTCGTCAATCTCCGCGTTGACCAAAAGTTCAATAGGCTCTGCAGTGGTCAACAATTTCAGCCGCTCGACACGCGACGTCAAGAGCGGGTGGGTCGTGTCGCCCAGATAATTGCCCCGCTCGTCGATCATCCACGTGTTGAGTGCCGAGCGCATTTGACAATTGCGGGACAATTTCCGCTGGAAGCAGTGGATTCCTCCTCGAGCAAAGCCACTTCTGGCAGCCACTTGGTCGGCTTCGTGCTCCAAGGTCCAGGACAGATACAAGTTCCCACCGACGACACCGAGCACGCCGACACCGGCGGCGACTAATTTGTTCGGGATCTTGTGGATAGCGAAGCAGCTCCCAACCACCGACGCTGGTAGGAAGGCCCCCGTGTACACCGAGTTGTTCTTGGCAATGTGCGCGCTCTCGTGGGCCAGCACGAAGTCGATCTCGTCTCGCTTGGGGAGGTCGTACTTGTCCTGCACGTGCGACGGAGCGTAGAACGCGTCGTAGAGCTCCATGGGTAGAACGATGCACGCTCCTCGGCGACCGACAGTGAGGTTGGTACCCATAGAAGCTCCAGTGGACTCCTCCCCCACGCGGATGGAGATCCGCTCGGGGTTCTTGACGCCCACGCGGGCCGCGATTCTCCGCACGTTGACTGCGAACGGATCTTTGCGTTCGAGTTCGTGGGCGTCCAGACCGTGAGCCAAGCGCAACGAGTGCGTGCTGGTGGGCTCTGCGATGGGGTACGCCGCGTATCCGTAGAGCAGCAGTGAGGCCGCACCGATGAACCGCTTCGAGTACGCAGCCGTCGACATGGTTGAAGTGTGTTGTGGTGTGTTGTGGTGGTCTAATTCCCAAATGGTTAAGAGAGACTCTGTGGTGGTGCGAGCTTAATGCACTGCGTGTCTCTCGTGGCACGGGAATATGGCGATTTTGTATGGTGCTTGCCTATGCTGCCGTCGCCTACCTTTGCTGCCGGTTCCCGTAGATTTGAGTTTTTGAGCTAGATACATGTAATGCCGGCGGGTGTGTGGAGCTAATGGACTTCCGGGACAGCGAGAAAGTGTTGGAATGGTGCAGTTGTCGAAGGTTGGCTACTGTAGTGCACTGGTCAGCTACCAAGGGCCTGTCATACGAAGTGCATGTACTGAAGCACAAAAGCGTCATCAAACTGATGATGCTCGACTCACGATCGGATTGGCTAAAAAGACGAGTGTCGCAAATGCAGCCATTTCGGTGGTCGTTATGCTACAAGTTGTTGTCAACTTCAACTTATGACTGGGGTTTGTATCCAGGCCGCACTAGGGTCTGGACCCTGGTCTTCGTGCTTTGGAGACACTTCAGAGGGCAAACTGCGACGCGATCGCATCTGTCGTCTCAATCTGGCGGCGTTTCGCTCCACTTCCGTGTGTTTGAGCATGTCGCCGCTTGTGTTGCTTATTTTCCATAACAAATCTGCCAGAGTTTGGTGGTGTGCAGCTCTGGAGCGACTGGAAAGGTTCACAGGGTAACGGTCGATCTCGATTTGTGGTCTAGTATCAGCTGTCGTCGACATTGGAACCACCTCCGTCCGTGGGGACTTGACAGACCTGACGGACGCTTTCTCGCGCCTTGAATGAGTCGAATGGTTCATTCCGTCCTGGTCTTGAGTATTGCTGCAATTTCGGCGCAGAATTGTGATCGGAGCTTTATTGTCACGGGTGCTTCTAGTTTGTGAGGATGCCAGTGCAATTGATCCCCGATGGTGAGCAACGAACGAGGGTTTCCGAGGTGCCTGGGCTTGATGATCTTTTTTCGTAATAGGAGCGTGCATTGATGCAACTCGGGAGTTTGCGGACACATTAAGGTGTCGCTGGTCGAGCATCGATGCCGGTGCTACGCGTTGAATAGTGCGAACCTTTGGACGTCCGCTGCCACAATTGGAGCATCGGCCGCAGTCGCGCTCCCTCAAAACTTCTACGTCGTGCTGGAGCTTCTCGATATTCTTCGCCATACTTTGCAAAAGCAGCAGGACGGAGTGACTCGACTGGCCGTCGTTCGGTGCGCTCGACAACGGTTCGGACCCCAAGTCACTCGTTGAAGCTGCATCGTCGGTGCTTTCAGTCCTTGACGTGTGACTAGAGTACCCTCCTCCAGACTGAAGGCTACCTTGGCGTAAATGGGTGCCGCTATCGGTAGCCTCGCCGTCCATCGAGTCGGCGTAGCCTAAAGATGAATCTTCAACAAACACTTGGTCGAAGTTCTGGAAGCCGTACTTGATGGACTCATCCGGAACGTATATGTCGATAGCGTCCACCAATATGCGGGCGACGTCTGCTGCAGGCATAGTTGCAATTGCACTGGCGCGAAAACTATTTTTCTTGCCACTTTGGCGGCGTTTTTCCGACACGACCTGTAAAATACTTTCCCACGGGAGCGGGATCACATTCTTCTCGATGCAACTCTCCAACATCGCAGTGAGAACACGACGGCGATCTTCAGGGTATCGCGAAATGATATTCTGGAAATCCTGGCGACTCAAGACGCACATCTCGACAAAAGTTACGGCTCGAATGTTGGCAGTTCGCTTGTAGTTCATCAGCAAACTCATCTCACCAAATGCTTGGCCGGGGTGCAAATACTGCCGATATTTCCTCGATTTCCGTGCCTCAGTGCCCTCCGGATAACTGGGCCGTCGCCCATGTGCAGTCCTAAAGCGTCGAACATCAGTGAAATCACTGGCTTGGCCGTTTGTGTCCCCCGTGAACCGACCTATCGAGGCACCAAACATCCCGCCTCCGAATATCTCGAGACCATCGTCGTCCGAGTTGATCTCATCGCTGTTATCGTCGTCATCCTCGCTGAGGTCATATATTTCCTGCCAACCCGCTTGATCATCGGCGTTTGCGTCTTCTTCATAGGCATCTGCAGATGGCTTGGTTAGCTTGCGATAGCCGCGATTGATCATCATCATCTCGCTGCTGGTCTCGCGTCGACGAACCACATAGTCATCTGGCATGTACACCCGAACGTCGAGGTTGAGAACGATCTGCGTGAGGAAATCGGGCGTACAGTCCTTCCAGAACGGAACCATCACCACAAGATTCATGTGCTTGTAGAGCCCAATTTCGATGCCAAGCGTATGCGTCAATTCCTGCTGAAACTTGTTGATGTTACCGTCCAGAGCCTCGTATTCCACCCACGCGTGCTTGTAGTATTCATTCACGCGTTCACGGAGCCTGAGAGGGAGATCCATCTTCTCCATCGTCTCGTACACGACTTCCATCTTGCGGTGATAATTGGTTTCGTTGGCGTTGAAGTTCGACACGAGCATTGCGACGTTGCCGAACACAATCGCGAGGATGACGGAGCCTACAATGATGGCCACGCTTGAGAATAATTTCTCTTCATACGTGCCACCGGCGTTGCCTTGGCCCTGGATGAGACTTACAGCGTAGTAGTAATCCGCAGCGTACTTCTCGCCCACGCTTCGAGTCTGAATGCCTTCAATGCTTGAAACAACATGCCAGAAGCATGCCATATAGTGTGCGATAAGCAACACAACCCACGTGAGCTTCGCGATACCAAGTAGATGCGAGTAGCGTGAGTACCGCAGCCACTCAGTGAAATGGTTGGCGACTCTCGTGACGCGATTCAGCAAAACTCCCCTCTCGATAGTCATTCGAAATAGTCGCAGTACCATGAGTGCAATTTGGACTCCGCGGACTGCGTCGTGCGTGAAATGTCCAGTGACAATGTAGAAACAGATTTGAATCGGCAAAGCAAGCACCAAGTCAAGCGCAAACCATGATCGAATATACCTAAGTGCAATTTGGCGTCGTGACGTGATAAGGTTGCCTTGATCGATGTAAGCAGTGTTGAAATTGAGCAGCAGGTTAATCAGAAAACATGTTTCCAGTATCACCACAATTGTTGCAGTGCCTTGCGAGCCAGTCGGATAGTAACTAGCGAAAAATGGCAGGTACAGCCATTGAAAGTGGTAGACGATAAGCATCAGAATTCCATGAACAGTAGAGGGCCAGCTTCTCGGCGTGATTGGGGATGTTAGTGCTCGAAACAGGCTTCTCCTTGCCTTCACGCTTGTCATCGACCGTATCGAGCGATGGAGAGAGAATCGACGATTCCGTTGGTACGGAGTCCCGATGACCTTGTCGATGACGACTTCACTTGCGCGACCGAAGTTGGAAGGGAGGCCTAAGCTGTCGGACATCTTGCGGAGATTGAACCTCTTCATCATAGCATCATGGTTTGCAGCTTTCTCCGCCGTCTTGTACAGGTTTCTGGTTGAACTCTGTCGCTTGAGCATCTTCGGTCGTTTGGTTATTGCATTGGGGTGTTTGGCCACTGGAGGTCGGCTTGCAGGTACCGGAGACGACAACGATCGGGCTGACATCATTCGACTGGAATCGCGGGATTAATGAGCTGCAAGAAAACAATGAATAGTAGTTGACGCCGCTGGATAACCACCACTGCGACAAGGACTATTTATTTTCGAGGCTTATTTCATGGGAAGTTGTTCTTCTTGTTGTTGTTCTATAAGTGTATCCATGTAGACGTGACGCTGGGCGTAAACTTACTACAGAAATGGCAAGGCGTACAGCATGGGTATTTTTGCCTCGAGTGGGAAGCCTTTGAAACTTCCGTCGCCAGCGTTTCTCCATTAGAGAACGATGGACACAATCCCGCTTCAAAATGATAGTTGAAGCATGGAGAAGTGGAGCGATACGTCTTTTTTGTGATCCCACTCCGCACCCTCGGCTAGAGTCACTACACCGCTCAATAAGCATGATTACCTGCCCCCGACACTGACAACGAGGTGTGAATAATCTAAGAGTAAGTATTTTTAAACAAATTTTATTATATTCCCCTCTGCCCCGCCGGCAACCTCGCTCACTACCATTGCAGCCTCTAGCCACTCAAGCGCGATAGCCCTCTCGCTCCGTGTCATGGCTGTGCTTCGACAATGACTGGTGAGCTGGTGAAAATAGGTTGCCTTCCGTGTCGCAGAATGAGGCTCTCACGGTTAAGAGGCGAAGAAACGATTTGATTGGACGGTCGTACTTACTTACTTCCCAACCGTGATAACCACTATTGTATTACTTCTGGAAAGTATGGGGGGTTCTGCTCCCGCAAAGAAGGGGTTTCAACAAGAGAGCAGCAAAATATCTGATATTATTAGACATAGATGTTGACGTAAAATGGATTTGACACTGCGCCGTGAATTTTAAGAATCGAGATCGTACTTGCTTATGCCCAGATATATTTCACGCGCATATACTGCGGCTGCGAAGCCGGCGCAGGAGAGCTCTTTCTTTTACTGTCATCCGGTATCTTCTTACCCCTGGTATGGTAACGCAGCGTGGAAGCTGCATACATACAAACTGTAACTGGACCCGCACTTCTCTAATAATACACAGCGCAGCAAGGACCAACACTAATGCCGTGTAAACACGGAGAAGCTCTGGATTTTAATTATTAATATCTGCTAAACAATAATTTAATGACGAATGGTTGAGGCCACCGATGCTCAACAATGCGACGGTCAGCATTAGAGACAAAGTAACCCGTGACAATTGAATTACCCATGTTGTCAACAATAAGAACTGCGAACCCGGAACCATGTTTCTCCGCCGTCGTAGAGGATGCACTATTACATGTATATTGATTCAATATTATTGAATTAGTTGCTTCCAAGCAGAAATCCATCAGCAATTTGCAATCTTGCAATACCTGACGAGCTTGCAATAAGGTATTGCAAGGTGTTGGTATAATAAGTTCATTGATAAAATACGTCAGTTTAAGTCCACTTTCAGATAAAGTAGTTTTTTAAGACATAAGATCTGAACTAAACCGTTAGATCAGAGCGAAACGAACTGACATCCTAAGTACTAGAGGACTGCGCTGGTAGCGCAGGTCATTTAGTGTTCTTGTATTAAGAGTGTTCACCTGAAATCGCGCATCAGATAACACTAAGCTGGGCTCTGGGACAATGCACAACGATAACATGCCAACGGTGTAATAACACATGACACCCAGTTTTTGTTGTTGCAAAAAGCGGAGCCCTCAGCAAGTTTCTTGCATTTTGAACTTTTGCTTGCAAAACACGGAGCTGTCCCAATTTGGTTTTGCTATTCTTAGCTGCTCCCATGTCGAGCCGTTGCATTCGTTGATAGAGATGTGGAGGACCAAGAATCGGGCCCGCACAGCAGATTGCGAGTTCAATACAGAAGGTTAGTTTGCTCGATATTATTTCGTACCCTTACGCCGCAATGAACAGCATTGTGGTAATGCGAGCTCTTAGTCAGCAAAAGCTTGTAATGATTCAGAGGATAATCTCTATCCGCCTGTTCGTTGGGGAAAGAACATAGAAATAAATTTAGCGAACCGTACATGTACAGTTTCTCTATACCGTTGAAGTTATAGAAATCCATAATGATAAAAGATTATCAAAGCGGCAAGTAATCCCATCGCGTAGTGCTCGGAGCCGTATTGTTTCATACAATGCGACGCTCAGTTGGCAGGCACAGTTCAAGGCTGTATCGCGTACTAAAGCCCAACCATCAACAAACGCCCAGCAGACTCATAAATGAGACCGCGTCAAACGAAAGTACGCTTCCGAAACTAAGTACGAATCGCGATTTAAGCACACCATTGAAAAGAGGAGCATCTCTTCTTTCTTCTGGTGCCTTCAGATCAAGGAGAAGTTGAAAACTCACGAAGCACAGACCGTTCCAAAACAGTATTACCCTCAAAAACCAACTTTTTCAAAAAAATATTCTGGCTTGCCCTAGATTAGTTTTCAATTCTGAATCGATTGAGCCTATTCCCGTACGCGGATTCGGTCTCCTTCCTGTTCAAATTTTAGTGTTTATGTCGCGATCTCAAAATTCCAGGTGTATATTTTTGACCGGAATTTCAAAATTTAGAAACCCCCCGAAGCATCATTCGGAAATACTGCTGCGCTCCGCTTTTTTTTCTTAGTGCAAATTGGAACGGTTGGCATCATGAAGTGCACTAAATCTGCTTGTTTGCCGAGGAGACAGTGGCCATCACACGCGTCGGATCAGATATAAGCCGTGACTCTCGCTCGAAGGTCATCGTCTAACAAAAAAATACTTTCGTCCGAACTTGAATCTTCACTTGATGCGCAGTGGTTCTCCTCGGCAACCTCGACGGAGGACACGTCGGCCTCGTCCTCGGACAGTCGATCCCAAGCGCTGTCATCAGGTGTATCTTGCGGGGAGCGCAGCAGTCGTCTGGTCACGGTGCTGCAGTTGCTGTTGGCTGGCGCTGGAATTGATTCTCCTTGCTTACTGTGAGTCGTCTCCGAAGATGCAGCTAGAACCACGCTGTCGCTGGATGGCTGCTCAACTGGTGGGTCGGACGCAGAGGCTGCGAGCGGGGACTCGGACGCAGAGGCTGCGATGGCGGCATCTGCGCGGGGCGGGTTACCATGAGGGTCTATGGTGTCCGTGCGGCTCTCGATGGGGGCTGCGGTGCTCATGATCCTTCGGGGGCGAAACAATGCTGGTCGATACACCTGCTCTAAATTTAGGCTTTGCGAAAAACGCCCCCAGGGAGAAAACACAATTAAGTACGATTTTTGCTGGCCAATCTTTGAAGGCGTTTTTCTCGGAAAAACCAAATGGTGGCGTAGCGTCTTTTTGTTTGACGCGGTCTCAAATAATCATGTAACAAATGCATGAACCTCTTTGTCAGCCTCAAACTTTAGCCACAGTTCCGAATTTGCCAGCAAGTCGCAATTGCGTCTCTACCACCTCCTGGCGCTAGCGGCCGTCGTCGCACAAACCTCGGCAGTATCCAAGTCTACCCTCAAGACACGGCTGAATGGGTGGTACAAGTGCTCCGACTACACCTTCTCCGACCAAGGCAGCTCGAGTGGACAGTCCTCGGAATGTGCTACCTTCAATGCGCCGCTGTGCTACCCCGGAATCTGCAAGGCACCGCAGTTTGCCGACCCGACGATTGATGTCTTCGTGAAGCGCATGCCGGCAACCACCGGCGACCCTAAGTCCGCCACCAACGTCTGGCTCCTACAAGGTGGTCCGGGTTATTCCTCCACTGCGAGTAAGTGTATTCTGAGGTTATCCCACAGACCAGACTATACTCTGTGTCATTCACTAACTTGTTTGTTGGCTGCCGTTGTCCAGTGGAATCGTCGATGATTAGCTTGTTCGCACAACCAAATGGGTCAGCGAATGTCTATACCATGGACTACCGCGGCACTGGTCGCAGCACTCTTCTGGAGTGCGTCGCAGCGCAAGCTACTACCTCCGGCTCACCGGAGGGCAAAGAGTTCGATCCATCCGAAGTTCCTGCGTGTGCTCAAGACCTGGAAAACGAGTACGGCGACCTTGCTTCATTCTCCGTTACAAGTGCGGCCACTGACTTGGTGACTTTCATCTCGAAGTACACGAACGGCGCCAATACCATTGTGTACGGCGTGAGCTATGGCACATTTTTTGTGGAGCGCGTGATGCATTTGAGCCCCCCAGAAGTGACGGGGTACGTTTTGGACGGCATTGCTACAACTTCGGGGTCATCAGCAGACAAATTCCCCTATTTGTCACAACGGGATGTTGACTTTCGTATAGTGGGTGATCGCTTCTTGGAGCTCTGCTCGAAGGACGTTATCTGCAATAGCTACTTCAAGAAGCCCAACACTCTGCCGAAAACGCTCCGAGGTTTGCTCGCAGACTTCGACAAAGACCCAAACTCGACATGTGCGACGCTTTTGAAGGACATGAAATTTTTCGGCCAGTTTTCACCTTCGGCTGCGTTATCACTCACTCTTGACCGAATGCTGATTGACGCGGAGCTACGGAAGCTCATTCCTCCGGTCGTTTACCGCTTCAATCGCTGTGAAGCTAAAGACGCCGACGTTCTGAGCCAATTCATCTACTACATCAACGCGTACGGCAGTGCATCAACCCAAGACGATGCGTTTTACTCTCCACTTCTCTTCTCTCTCATCACGTACTCCGATATGTATGAGCGTCCGCTGCCCTCGAAGGCTGAAATGGAAAGGCGGTTTAAGAGCGCTCTTGTATCTGCTGGAGCATTTGCAGAGCCTCCGCAGTATTGCGCCTTTACCAAAGAAAAGTCGAAAGCGTGTGAGGAATTCAACTATGGCAAGTATGCTGCAAAAGCCATCACCTACGAACGCGACGAGTACTGGAACAAGACGGCAAAGATCCCCAGTCAGGCCAGCGTACTGCTCCTGAGTAGCAAACTGGACGCTCAGACGCCGCACAAGTATGCGGAAACTTTGCTGGAGACGCTGGATGGAGACGAAAAGGAGATGGTGACATTCAACACTTCCATTCACGGCGCGCTCGCGTGGACAATGATGGATTCTGGTACTACTTGTGGCGTGAAGATACTGGCTTCATACGTCAGTAGCGAAGGCAAGCTCAAGGGTCTGGACAAGTCATGCGTGGGCGAAATGCCTGTGTTCGACCTGACGGTCTCAGCTGATTACCAGACCAATTTCTTTAGTACCGATGATGTGTACGATGGGGCCTTCAACTCAAGTCTGAGTTCCCCCCAGTGACCTTACAATCGATGAAGCGTGATCGATACGCGGGCATGCAGTATGCTTGTAGATATTGCTCTACCATTGTTAAAACTGTTCTAAGGTGTATTGAACATGCGACGCATGAGGCGGAAATGCATTTGATATTATGTTCAAGGTTGGAAGTTTGTAAATCAATCCGCTGCGTAATTCTTTAGCGCTACATAACAGAAAACTTTAGATCCTGGACTAAGTCGGACTTTTGGAACAAAAATTGACAGAAAACGTATGAATTCCTGCTGGTCCAAAAATATATTTCAATGGAACAACGCGTTATTCTACTGGACCTAAGTATTGGAACATCCGCTGGTACTAGGACTCGTAGCACAGGCTGGGATAGCAACGGTAACGAAGAGTGTATTGTTAAAAACCTTTACTCGTTTTCTTCAACGAGAAGCTCGTATGACTTTTTACTACAGGAAAACTAGATTGAAGAGAGCAAGAAGAAAGGCGTCTCTGTTGTGCGTGCTCGCATCGGTTTATTCAATAAGCCCAATGGTAGTCTTGAAATTGATTCGTTTTTTAGCTGCTTTGAAAGTGCTACACAAGATTGCGAAATCTGAAGAAGACGCCTTCGATGGAGATCAGAACTCCATGACGTTGCACACGAGGGTGTCCGTCTTGTCGCTGAAGACGTACTCGACCTGCCGAGCTCTTCGTCGAGCTCCGAGGTGCGCGCCACGGCGTGGGTCCCTTCATACGACATGTTCACGTTCGACGTGATGCGATTCGTCTGCAGCATCTTGATGATATCGAGCGATACGTAGAGCGAAATGGGCACGAGGTTGTAGAGGATGACCATGTTTGCAGAGCCCAAACAAGGTCGTGATGATCAACAGCATGCATCGGTTCGCTGTGCGGTAGCAAGACAGAGTTTGCTCTGTTTTGACGGCGCAGCACGTGATTTTTGCAGTAGTTTGCCCTCGCTGCCCGTGAAGATCATGAGCTCAACGATAAACGCGCAACTTGGTAGGCTGCACAAGCAGATTTTCAGAACCCAGCGGCACGGCGGTGGCCTCCGGTCGCCCTCATTGAGTAGCTGATGCCCCGTGAAGGCGTAAAGTTGATTGTTGGTCTGCTCGTGGTCCACTGATCCGCGCATTTGATGCACCGCTGAAGCACACACAGACTCAAGGATCGCCGTGAAGCTCGCTCGTTTCCGAGAATTCAGCTACCGACTATACCGGTAATACCAGTTGCCTCGGCTTGGTCTACTGCTTTCAGCCCCCGGCTACAGTTACCGGCTTCAGTTACCAGGACGAATTAATCCGATTTGGGCTGTCCCTAGCCTTCCAGGCTATCCCAGTAATATATCCGTAATCTATCCGAGTTTTATCCAGATTTTGCTTGTTCCAAGTCCAAGAGATGTTCCAGCATCTAAAGTTCTCTAATGGGAGACTTCCAAAAATCGCCTATACTTTGTACCAAACCCAGATTTAAGAGAGATATAGTTTGTCACTTGGCGCCGGTATAGTCATCCCTTAGTCACCGTACTGCCACCAAAACTCGAGTTTATTTCATAAGTCTCAGTCTTCGCGTCGGCCCTCGCGTCCTCGTATCGTGTCCGTACCTCACCATGCAACTGCTCGTCTCCTTGCTCGAGTCAGCACATCGCTTTCCGTCCAACGCCAGCAACAGCGAAGGAGGCAACACGCATTACTGAAGAAGCTGATGTGCTTGATACGGATGCGCATGCTCATACGGGAGCGCAACTATATAACGACTGCAGCTCTAACCTCTAACGCAGTTTGCGCATGGACGTTCATGTACAAGTCGCGGTGCGAGAAGTCGTTCATCAATACCGTCTCGCTTCCCCCGCATATCTACGACATGTTGCTCGAGGTGTTCTCACGGCACTACGTAGTCAAGTCCGGGCCTTCGCGAAGGGGCCGTCCACGGCGGTTCGTGTCGAAGAATAACGTACTAGAATGCTTGCTACACAAGTACACTGCTGCTGTGGAACTCAAAACGCTATGTGAGTTGTTCGGTGTACCTCCGTCGACGATGAGCAGAACGCTGTGCCAAGCGGAGGTGGCTCTAGCGGCTTCCCTGCGCGAGATACCCCTGGCTGCCGTTCAGTGGCCGTCTAGTCAATTGCAAGCTACGTGGGCAAGCCAAGTGACGAAGCGAGAGGGGCTGTTAAATGGCTGCTTCTGCGTGGCCGACGGGAAGAACTACGCGGTACAAGCTCCAACCAACAGTGATGTCCAAAACGCACACTACAACGGTGAGATATACTCTTTCTTATACATTTACTACGAACACTAAATTGGTTTTCATCGTGATATAGGTTGGCTCCACAGTGTCAAGGTAACCGGTGTTTTGTGCTATGGCTTCGACGGCACCTTGATCTGGGGGAAACATAATTTTCCTGGGTCTTGGAACGACGGTGAGATGAGTCGCCAATTACAGCGTCGACTTGCAGATCCCAGCAAAACAATTGAAGGCGGGTGCTGTGCAACCGATTCAGCGTTTCCTGTTAGTGACACATGCCGAAAAAGGATCGTAACTCCTCTGAAAGACGGAGATCTTGAGCGAGCTAGCCCCGAATGCAGGGCCGGTTTACTTGCCATGAGCGCTGCGATCACTTCAGTGAGGCAGGCGGCTGAATGGGGGATGGGCTGTGCTCCTAAGTGTTTTCGCCGCTTGCAACTACCGCTTCCGTACAATCCCGACAAGCGCGCGAGTTTATTGTGGAATATCTACCACTTGTACAACCTACGTGTGAGAACGACGGGTATTAGTCAAATACGAACGGTATTTGCATAGACTTTGGCAACATAACGAACACGAATGTACATCAATATTTGTTTTTGTATACAACGACACTGTATGCAATTCAGGCTTCCTCTTCAGCTTGTCCTTCTAACAAGCTTTGCGAAAACAACTCTATTCTATCTTGTTCTCCAGGCCAGCCTCTGCGTCGTTTCAATGCTGCTCCCCGCCTGACTCAGCACCACCCCGACTTTCGACTAGGCGTACTAGCAGCATCATCATCATATGCTGGTTGTCAGTGTCACGCTCATGGCGATACTGTGCATCTCTGGCTTGTTGGCGCTCTTCCATCGCCATCAACATGGCCATCATCGACTGAGAGGGGTCCGAGGCATTCTGACTGGCTTGAATGTCGTTGTTCACCGTGTTGATGATACGGTCTAGCTTGATGCGTCGACGGGCGGTTTGACTGAGTGACACGGCGGCCGAAGCTGCCGAACGCTTCCCAAGTGAAGCGGAAAGTTCTGCCAACTCTGAAGGCTCTAGCCCAGCTCGTGGCGTTGCTTGTAGCGGTGTCGACGGATCTGCGGGTCTACTTAAAGTTGCCGGGGGTGTTTGGGCTAATTGCGAGTCCGCCACGGGTGAAAGGGGTGAACTAGCAGTCATAGGCACGGTATTTGCAGCTTCCACGTCGGCGTTCATCGTGCCGTGGTCGGGATCACCCTCCTCGAACTCTTCGTCCGAAAAGTTGTCGTGGAGCTGAACAACAGCCAATGAAGCCTCAATGGCATATTGTAGACGCTTGGCGCGCTGCACCTCCTCAGGACAAGTACCGTTCCCTAACACAATAAAGCGAAATAGGTCAGTTGAAAGCCACACAAGTGCAAGCATACCATATACTTCTTGCCTGTTGGTTTAGGAACGCGAACTAGTTTTTGGAATTTGCGCTTGAGGCTGTCTCCATCTCGCTCAGTCCACCCTGCTGGAATATTTGTATTGAACTGAGATGCAGCGTTTTGCCACTGCTCAGCTCCAAAGGGAATGATGGCTTCCACAACATCCAGCATCCCTATGGCCAACGCGTCATATTGGTAAGTCGTCTACTCAGACCTCTCAGTAATGCCAGCATACACGCACGTGTGATTTCGTTCTTGGTGAAGTTCTTGCCCTTTGTCTTCGTTTTTGCTGCCTTTGTCATGGCTCGTGTCGTACGGTTGGTTGAGCAAGGAAAATGCGAAGTGGGATGGTTTTTCGTGCAGGGCCACACCTTCGTCTTCGATCAGGCTATGAAGCCAAGCTTCTAATCGGAGGCTTTGATCAGTACCAAGGGCTCCACTTGGTCAGACGCTCTTTGAGTCTGATCATCCGTTGGTCCAAGTTTAGTACACATATGGTTCAGCAGATGGGAGCAATTTGGTACATCGTCACAGGTGATTTTTGGAAGTCTCCCAATGTATACCCAGGAGAAATGGCGACGTTAGCGAATGCTAATAGTGCCAGAAATAAGAAACCCCAGCAATGGGTCGTTCCGATCGAAGCTCTTGAATTCCACACCCTCAGCAGCTTCAAAGACGCATGCCAGGAAAATCCACGACGCCCTCAACTGGAAAATCCACGATCCCCTCAACACCCCGCTCAAATACCAAATCTGCCGCTCTCGTAAGGCGGTCGTGTTCTCTGCAGTACCAGTTTCTTCATCTCCTGGCTAAACTAGAATTGTGGATACTTCTGGCACAAGGTGTTTGCGCCGGAAACGTTTGTGCTCGCTTGCCGAAGCAACAGCATACGCACTTGAATATTGACGAGAATTGTTCTCTGAAATTTATTTCAGAGCTAAGGAGGGATCCGAGTGGACGTATTATTCTTCGAAATCACTATGACCTGGGTGATAGGTGATATTAGTTCATAGAGGTGTTGCGGGAAACCCCTGTAAGTACTCTACAGTTATTGTGCCTTTCACCGATTTTGGCGGGTAGACTGTTAATTCATGCGGAATTAGATCCATAAAAGGGTGACCTACCCTTATTTAATGCTAATTATGCCTATAACTTCCCCTAACACCCGCGATCAGTTTCTGCAAGCTAATCGACGGAGATACGGCGGGATAAACACAGAATGGCGGGCAGCAAACCGCCATTCGCCCTGTTTCCCTCTAACTCGGGCTGGATTAGCTTATTCCACCTCAATTCATCCTCACCATCGCCACCTTAAGTCGGCCACGTTCGGACCACCTTGAATTAACAATGGAATTAGCTAACACAAGGCATAATTAATATCGAGATGAGATTATAATTACGCCAGAACTATCACGGTAGAATTAGTGAAAGGCACAATAGTTTCATGAATCATAATACCCTCGGAATATGATAAATTACTGGGATGTTGCTTGTAACGTCCACCTCGCCTAGGTACGAGGTTTGGAGGATGCGCGAAGGGATCATCCGCCCACAAGAAATCTTCCTCCATCTGGAGCACATCTTAAATACGTACGAGTTGCCTACACGTGTAGCCATATCAAACGCATAGACTAATTTAAATATTGGCTAGTTTTACTAAGATAGCAAGTACCGATAACGTTAAGGTATGCTGCTACTTCGTTCACGTGGTGTGTCCATCCACCAAAGTACATTTAGAACTGGTTTGGGACTATACTTGCAGTTAAAATACAGGTGAATGGCACGGTGCAGATGGTGCGGCTGCGAAGCAGGCGCAGCAGATGCTCCTCTTGGTCAATGGTATGTGAACACGAATCAAATCTTATCGATACAGATTCTAACAACTTTCTAAAATCCCCAGATTTTCTTTTTTCCTCACGCGTACAGTACACGATGAAAGGGGGGCAATTGAATGTATTGCCTCGATAACGAGGGCGCGGTGAGGCGGGTGTTGCGCCGTGAAGCAAAGCTAAAGTGACCTCTGCCGAGGGCTACAACCGACATCCTGCCCACGGCAGCTAATAATAGGCTCGCGTACTTCCCACCTACCGGAAAACCGATCGTCGTATCCGCCTGATCTTCATTTCCTCACGCGTACAGTACACGATGAAAGGGGGGCAATTGAATGTATTGCCTCGATAACGAGGGCGTGGTGAGCGGCCCCCCATTCTTGTGATGCTCATTCGCGCTTGTGATTGTAGGCTAGATCATTCGGCTTGACAAGTCTTTTGTTGACACGGCCGCCTGTACCGGGTACTTTTCGTAGCACCGAGAGATCCATCGACCAAGTAGTTTGATAGCCAGGCTGTCCGCTCTACCGGTGAGCAAGGCTGTCGCACCTCCACTTCTTAATGAGTGTGTCGAATAGTTGACGGGTGGTACACCAGCTCGTCTAGCAGTCTCTTTGAGCGCCTTCGATACGGTCTTGGCGTCGAGGTCTAGACACAGATACTGGTGTTGGGTAGCGTTGAGTTCAATTCGTGCGCTCACCACATGTTTCAGAGCTCGGACAGGGCACAACAGCCGATCGCCCGACTGATGCATCGTGCGCCAGGCTCCGCGACCATATTGGTCGTTCTTGGCTCCACTTAAACCTATTGTAACCGCAGTTGCAGTTGCAGTGTCGGTCGGCTTCCCTTTGGAGTCCGCGAAAAATACGTCTTTCATGCGGAGACAGTAGAACTTCCTAGTTTTCCCGATGGTGAGGTACTCAGACCTCCTCAGGAGGAAGAAATAGGCAAGTAGAACGCTGCCCCAGAGTAATCGATCGCGAGGCAATTTGAAGTTGAGCGACCGGCGAAAAAGCCGGAGAAATGCGGGTGTCACGGCCTGTTTCTTCGTCACCGGGTCGGATAGACGTTTGATACCCTGGAGAATCACTTTAAGTTGTGGTGAACGTTCCAACTCGATACCGCAGAATCGCCGATGATACCACAGGATGCACGAAAGCTTGGACTGGATCGTCGAATATTGGTTACCGCGGTGGAACTTGTTCCCGCCATATTTCCAGAGGTAAATGGCAAAGTACGCCAACTTGTTAGCGCTGGAACGGTTAACGCGTCGAAGCCACAGTGACCAGTTCATCATTCTGGAGAAGTGTCGCCACTAAGCCCAGTAGCTTCGGTACTTGCCGTTTGTAGTTTGGGCCAAGGCGTGACCGCACAGCACCGCTCCCAGACGGCTGAGAGATTGTCGTAGGGCGGAATGACCTCCACCTGCTTCCACGAAGACGAAAGGTTAGTCCATAAATGCCACAACGGATCAACATCAGTCCATGCGCGCGAACCAGCGTCGGCCATCGTGTTCAGTCTGCCTGGGATATGTTCTGCCGACAGTGAGATTTGGTATTGAAGTTCGGCCAATGATTGTAGACGGTTGTATAGCTGAGCAGTGGGATGGCGGCTATGGCGTCGATTTGTCCATGCTACGGCACTCATATTGTCGATGTGCAAACAAATCTGTGTGGGAGTAAACTGGGAGTCTTGTTGCCAACACGGACCCCACAACAGCACCGCCAAGACCGCACTCTGAAGCTCACGCACATTGATGGAGTTGTTGTACTGACCAGCTTGTAGTTTAGCCACCTCCTCGCTCGTGTATTGCAGCCGAATAAACTCTTGTCGCTGGGGTTCCAGCGCGCAGAGACCCGTATTTGAAGCGTCCATATAGACGTGTACAGTCGGTACTGCAACGTTGGCAAAATGAGATACAGGAATTCCGTTGAAGCGCTCCTTATGCATCAGGACTGCCTTGAACCATTTCAAATCTTCAGTTACGGATGAGTCAAGGTGGATGATACCGGGGTGCATCGACGTTGCCGCTGCATGCGCCCGTTGGTAAAAGGCTCGTGCGGAGGGAAAACAGGTAGCCACGTGGCGAAACACTCCTAGGAGCTCGTTCAGATCTGTTTTGGTAGCTTTGCCTGCGGTGAGAACATCGTTCACTCTGACGATTGCTCTCTCAATTTTGTCTGCAGGGATTGAAACAGTACCATCGGCCGTATTCCACAGTAGGCCGAGTGCTTTGTTCTTGGAGCGCCATGGTGTAAACTTCTTGTCATTGATCGCCGTAGGTCCCAACACAGTGATCATGGCGTGCCTGAGAGCGTTATTTGCTTCACTACATCGCTGCCCGGAGTTCACCTCTGTACAGGTGTGGTCGTCGCACCACACGCTACCGTGAAATCGACTAGAATCTGCTGGTGAAGTAGAAACCGGGCCCGATGACTCATACATATCGTTGATGGTCGAACCTGCCAGCGAATAAAACGCTGGTGAGCCGCACCACCCAAATCCACATGACATATCGACAACAACGTAGTCATCTACCGCAAAGGCGAACATGTGTACTGCGTCCTCGTGGACCGGCACGTGCCGAAAAGCTCCGAAGACGTCTCCGAGCATTAAGAGTACCTCCTCGTGGGGAAACGCCTGGCGGAGTTCGTGAATCCGTCGTGCAATATCGCGCGGCGGATTATAGGAAATCGCAGTAAAATTTGATCGCTCAGTGAATTCGTTCACTGAAGCCCCTCGTGGGAACGAATAATCGTTGATCATCCGAGTCTCTCCTCCAGCCTTGTCGATTAAGCCAATTGGGCTCAGGAAGAGCTCGGACCATAATTCAAGGACCTTCGCGTCGAATACCAGGTAGCGGCCGTATAATTGGCCCCACCGAACCTGTTTGTAGTCATCCACAGCGTGTTCACGTGCACTTTTGTGATTTTGAGGCCGGATTAATTGTACAGAGGGTTTGGCTTGCGTCCAGCGGGGGCGCACCCCAGCTCTGACAATTGCGTCCCAATGGCGATATCTTTCGCGTTTGCTGGATGCGGACGGAATATGAAGCTCATGCAAGGCTTTGTTCGGTCTGCCATCACTCGCGGTTTGACCCCGCATCAATCGGACGTATTCAGGTAGCGAGATATTCAAGCGAAGAGCAAGATCCGACAGGAACTTGACAGAGGCGTCATCGATGGCGTCATCGTTGGTGTCAGGTTTAGGCACCGTCATATCAAATGCGGCAGCAAACGTACACAGCCGCTCGTGTCGATCACGCTCGGCTATTTCTGCTAGTCGACCGAGTATCTGGAGCGTGAGGGAGAGTTGATTTGTTTTACGTAAACTGGAACTGACGTCACGTTGAACACACAAATAATTTCGCGGTCGTGGGCGTCACGCCTCGGGTTTCACGCTGGGCTTCTCCTCGGTGAGACCCTTGTAGTTTTCCACGATGTATGTTTTGACGACCTCTGGAAGCGTATTGGGGTGGAAGTGAGCCCGTTGTCTATCGAAACATCCACCACGGCCGTCGCCCGAGCAACCCACCACCGATATTGCTTTCATGCAGAGTCGCTTATGTCCTTGGCGCGGTAAAGCAGCTAGCACGTTGGCAGGAATAGATGACTTTCGAGGTGGACGACTAGGATGGCGCGAGTCGTCTTGGCCAGGTCGCGCTCCGTGGGTAGAATGCTCGCCCGAACGGCGTGACCGGCGAAGGTCAAGAATCTCCAGCAGCTCTTCGTCTGTGCGAGAGAATTCAAATCGCACTTCCTGGGCGGCATCGAGATCGCGCGCGACGATAAAACCGCGAAACTTGCTGAACTTGTTGGTCACCCAAAAGGCCAATAGCTTCCAGCCGACCGCATCGGTATCCGCGACACCTTTGTAGCTGTCTAGAAAGGCGCTGGCTGCGTCAATTAAATCCACGACAGCTTGGTTGTAAAAGTGACGGGCAAATACAAGCAATGCCCGTAACGCACTACTAACGTCAGCTCGAGAAGTAGCGGGAGCCGCTGACCGCAGCGTGTTTCGTTCAGAAAAGTACGTAAAGCTGATGTTGGAGTCTTGGGCCTGCACCCGGTCCCATAAGTCAGCAGGTCGGCAGTGCATTAAACTGAGACCGTGAACACCAAATCCATAGTCGAGGAGACTCCGGCAGACAGGAGGCACAGCAAGAAACGGCGTCTTGGCTGGTTGCTGCATGCGTTCGAATATATATGGACAAGACTTACCTTGAAATCTCTGATGAAGAATGGTTCAACTAACCCGACGCTGAGGGCGGATGGCCTGAAGGCGGCTCGGGCCGGCTCAAGCTCGTCGTCACTCGAGACTCCATCGCTGTTAAATGCATTCCCACGTGAGAGTTCTCGTTGAACCTGGCGGGCTGACTCGAGCATACGGGACCGCTTCCCCAACACCCTGTTCTGTTGTTGAATTTCCCCAATGTCGTCAGTGTCGGATCCGCTTGAAACACTCAGGAGGTCTTCGTCGGTGCGACGACGAGCCGGTTGATCCGAGACACTTGCTCGGACTTCATCAGCTTCAGCTAGACCTTGAGGGTCTTTGTAGATGTCGAGACTGCTCTTCTTGCGAGCGCCCATTAAGCAGTCGAGGATGTGCTGGCGTCGTACTTTCACCACGCTCAGGTCGTGGGGGCGGACTAGGGCTACCAGGTCGTTAGGTACGAACGGAACAGTGAGAAGCAATCTCACCGATGCCGGAATCTCCCCACGGCGCTTGCGGCAGGCGGCAATTACCGTGTTTTGCTGTTGTAGTAGTTCCTTTGGGTTGAGAATCATGTCAGATACGGTCGCACCTACTTGTAGAGCGTACGTGATCGGATCTGCCTTGATAATTTGCAGTGGTTCTTGAAGCCGGACCGATATCACGTCAGAGCCAACGATGACACTGAGTGAGGTTCCACCTGTCGATACTTCATAGCGCGTGGCTGCACCATAGGCCCACTGGCCCGTGCATGGTCCAATGTTTTGGACAAAGACCACAGGGTACCCAACGTAGTCACCCGGCCAGAGATCTACTTCGGACGAGTCGACGACCCGAAGCTCCAACACAGAGACTGGCACCTCGATTTCTTGTTCATCGCTGTCAGAGTCCGGACCAACGACACATACGACTGCCTTATCCCCTTCAACACGCTGTACTCGAACGTAGCAAAAGCCGGAGAGTGTCGACACATGAGCGGGGCCGACAAAAGCGAGTGCGTTGGGGGCGAGGCGGACACGTGTCATACTAGAGAAGGGTAGCGGGGGTAGGAGCCGGAGGTGGACTGGCACTGAAGAAGCTGCGAGAAGAGACTGTTGCGCCGTGAAGCAAAGCTAAAGTGACCTCTGCCGAGGGCTACAACCGACATCCGGCCCACGGCAGCTAATAATAGGCTCGCGTACTTCCCACCTACCGGAAAACCGATCGTCCTATCCGCCTGATCTTCAGTGCTAAGTGCGACTTTGTCGGTGTCGCCACAAGAATTACCGTGACTCTGCGTGGCCCTATGCTTCGCAAGGCAAACGCCAGTGATTTCCACTAGCCCTGGACGGTAAGTAACAAACGTTGTTTTGCCTGCAAGTTGGAAGCTTTTGAAACTTACAGTTTAGACGCCAAGCCTATGGGTATTTTTTGTGTTATATCAGTACACGTGCTGCCTGGCTTCATCTACATGCATACATGTATAATATCATGTACGTACAGGGCGACCAGTACCCATGATATGGCGCCTTTGCAACCATCTTGGTAGGATTTTTTGGAGATTTTTGATCAGGTTACCTGCAGGTCTGGTCCTCTTTTGGTCCCGTAGACAAAATATGGATCAAATGAAAGTCTAAGGAAACTTCTAAAATGACGCTGGAAAACCCCAGTTTAAAAGTGTAGACATGAGAAGACACAGTACCAGCTTTAGTCAAAACTGAACCACCACTAAGTACGAGTGGTGTCCTTTGCCTCTTGTGCAGTTTGTATTCGGTCTGATATTTAGTCCATGTGTTTTATTGCATAGCAGAAATGAAGGTGATTTCACCCACTAAGCTTCGGGTAACATTTATGGGTTTTATGGGTTTTATGGGTGGATGTCGAGACCACAAGCAACATTCATCTGGGTTATTTTGTTGTGCACCGGCTATCGATTATACCACCCCCTCTACAGAGGTCATACTGAATGTCTGGTGTAATCATTTCAACCCAAGAAAAGCTCACCATAAATTAAGGGAGGAATCCCACCCTGCAGAGCGGGATTTCATCGAAGCACGAATGATATAACAGGTATTAATAGATACGTTTTTTTAAAACGTATCTATTAGGGGGGGCAGAATTAGCTTTTTCGCCGACATTTTTCGGCCGAAATGGTCACCATAAAAAATATGGTCAGCCGACATATCCATTTCGCGAAATGGTTCACCTGTTTGGCCGAACCATTTCTGAAATGGCCAGACATTTTCTGAAATGGTCGACCATCTGACCATCCGCAACGGCAAGTTTCCTCTCAGTCTTGAATCTTTCAGCGCAGCGCGCACTTAGAAGACCAAGGCGCGGCAACTTACCTCTCGCCCGCGTGCAGCAGGTACGGGCGATGATGCAGTCCTCACAGTTGTGATCATTAAGCGCCTAATCAGCTAACCGCTCTCGCTCCTCGTTGTAGGACACGATGCGCGAGGAAGCCGAGACGACCAAGATCCATCTAACGCGCGAAGACTACTTGATTCTCGTCTGCTGGATGGAAAATCCCGCCAACTTCGCCATTATCCACGGCTGCGAGAAGAAAACGGCTGTGGGCGCAAAGACTACGAAGCCCGACGCCTTCAAGCGACTCGCTGAGCACCTACACAAGATGACCAAGACCCCAGGACTCAAAAGGAAACCGCTGACTGCAGAGAGTATGAAGCGCCGATGGAACACGTACAAGAGCAAGTTCACGAGAACATTGAACGCCAAGCGCTCCGAGACGGGAATGGGGCTCACACAGAAAGAGCTGAAAGCTGGTCTCTCTATTCCTGCCAAGCTCGACACAATGTACCCTCACTTCGCCAGAATGGAGAGTCTGTTTGGGGAAAAGCACAACGTGGATGCTGCCGCGACGAGGGAGCTGGGGGCGGTGATTGATGATAATCCATCAGGAACTCCGCCTGCTAGTGAAGCTGAAAGCGAGACAAGCTCTGACGAAGAGAGTTGCGCAGGCACTGACATTGGTAGTGACGATGAACGTGATGTCCCTGCTGCTGGTTGTGATGGTCAGCGCGGTGTAGAACGCGAAGCTGGGAGTGGCGTTGAGCGTGAAGCCGAGCCCCATGCTCCTCATGCAGCCCCTTTTGCTGGTGCGCGTAATGATCGGCGTGACGACGCATTTGTTGGTGGAGCGGATGCTGGAACAGGATCCCGAAACGCTGGACGCGCTGCGGATCATGTCGCCGGAGGTGCTACGGATGCTGGAGGTAGCAGTGAGAACAACAGGGCCATCGACGGAGATGAACCAGAGTTTCGCTTCGACAGCTACTCTCCACCACCGCCACCAAGCACTGCAAACCGCAGTAGCGAAAATGTAGGTGATCGAGTTCAAGCCGAGTTCGAACCTGAAGCTCTCGTGATGTATAACGAGTTGGGGCTATCAGATGCGGATCTTCGCGATCTTCAATCTCGACTTGTCGCTGAACAAAACTGTGTTGTTCCTGATCACCAGCAGGCTGCACCCCCGCATGCAGCTCGCACCAACACCAAGAAACAATCGCAGAAGCGCTCTTCCAGCAAGGTCTCGGGCAGCAAAAAAACATCAAGCAAGAAAAAGAAGACAACGCACAAGCGTGCACTGATACCAACTACGCTGACAGAGGGACCATCAGAGGATTCAGAGTCAAAAAGCAACACGGAGCAGCCGCAAACAGCGCATGGAAACCGCGTTTCGATCACAATGGCGTACACAGAGAACGCGAAGGTCAGAAATGCTCTATTTAAACGGCGTCTCGAACAAGAAGAGAACAAGGAGAACATCAGACACGTGCGGTGGCTCCAAGAACAGAAAGCGACCAAGCGAGAGCAAGAAGCCGTGCGCCGCCATGAGTTGTTCATGACACTTGTGCAACAAGGAAAGCAGCCCCAAGAAATCAAAGAGTTTCTCTGCATCGCGGGGCTTGAGGCCCAAACTCGTGAGTGCTTGTATTCTGGTAATCGCTTGTATTCTGATCTTTGCTAACTAACTTGATGTGCTTTCTAACGATTCTTATACCTGCTTAAGCTCCATCGCATATGTTTAGCACTCAAGTCGGCGGGCACAATCGTGCTGAAAGCAGCCGTGCTTACCAAGCGGATGCATCCGTCGCTGATCCTATCGGAGTTGGTGAATCGGATGAAGTGGATGAGTAGTTGCGCTCGGACCATCATTATTTGAGCTGCATGAATGAACAAGGCACAAGAAGGCGCTCGGGAGCAAGCAAGGTTAACATGCTGAAGTATTTATTTTTTTGTGTTGGATCGACACGCGATCAGCTAATGCATGTAGTATGAGCGGTACCAAAGAATTCCACCTCTCTCGTTCCCCTTTCGGATAGCTTTCTTTTTCAGGCGGCGGCAGAAGATAAACTCATCGTCGTCGCTCTCGTCCTCATTTTCACTCTCGTTTTCTTCTTCTGGCTCATCGCTGTCTTCATCGGAGCTCTCATCATCACTGGTCCAATCGTCATTTTGGCTGAGTAGCATGTTGTGCAGCACGACGCATGCTGTGATCCACTGCAGAATCCTTTCCATGTCTTCTTTCTTGTTTAGCTGAACCCGCAGCTCTCTTAAACACGCCCACCGACCTTTCAGCACCCCGATGGTATGCTCGTTGACAACGCGAACATGGGCGATGCACATGTTGAAAGCTTCGATGTCTGTGCCCTTCATGTTCTTGCGGTACGCGGGGACAAGTGTGTTGTAGCCACGATCAGCAGGATAAGCCGAGTCTCCAATTAGGTACTCTCCTGGAGAGAAGAAGTGAGGCTTCTTGGAATCCTTCGCGAGCTGCATCTTCTTGTACACGGTGCTATCACAGCATGAGCCCGGCCACCCAGCATAGAACGCAATGATGCGCCGGTTGTCGTCACACACGATTTGGCCGTTGATACTGTAGCGACTTTTGCGATCAAAGTAGCATTCTCCATCAACCGCAGGCTTCTGGGAGAGCGGGAACGTCGTGCCGTCGATGAACCCCACACAACCCTTGAATCCTTTGGCTGTCATACGCCTCGACATTGCCTTGCGCTTGCGCTTGTTAGGCCACACGATGAACTTGGATGCCAGGTCGTTTAGGGCCTCAAAGACACGCGTCGTATAGAGAACACACGTCCCTTTACCGATTCCGCAGAGCTTGAGCGTCCGCTCAAGCGAGACGCCGTTCCCGTAGTTCCCAAGGCGATCCAAAGCGACAGCAAGCTGTAGTGCGACGTCTGCTTGCGGACAGAGACTGTCGTTCTGAAAGACGGGATGCCCTTCAATCTCGGAGAGCACAAATTGAAACGACGCTTTTGACATGCGCGTAAGCTGCCGGAAGCTGTCGTCAGGCAAGTTGACAAAGTAGTTCAGCACAAAATCGCGGCTTTTGTCGTAGAGCTGGCGCGGCGTAAGGTACCGGTTAGCCTCGCCCAACATCAACACTTCAGCGAGATCGTCCATCGGCGTATCCATCCACAGAGCTCCATCCTCGTCGAGAAAAGATACCAACGAGAGATCTCCGTCCGCGTCAAACAGGCTATCGAGCAACAGGAAGTCTTCGTAGTCCTCCTCATCGAGGGCTGCCGCCGCCATGCCGCTGGTAAGGTCTGCTATGAGCTGCCGACGGTGGGAGACACGAGGCATGGCTGCTGCTTGACTCGAGCGTCAAAATTGCGGGCATGTACAGAGTGATTGTCAAATAGAAATGACCGGTCATTTGATATCTGACCGGGGTGATATTTTGGAAATGGTTTGGCCGTTTTGTGGGCTCTTGAGCGGTGATATTTTTGACACCATTTGTCAATTCTGACCCCCCCTATTAATACCTGTTCTGTAGTCTTTTTAAAGACTACATAACAGAAGTTACGCGGGAATATCTCTGTATATATAAGAAGTAAGAGTTTTTTTAGGCTGGAGTGCCTCCTATGGAGAAACTCTGGATATAAAATCCAGAGAACTCTCGCTACACATGCTCTACATATTGGCTGTGGTCTACTTCTGCTTACGTATTTTAGCGGAGTACAGACGAAGACACACCAAAGGGAGATGCACTGATCACTGCACTTTCAGGTCGTTCAAAGAACTTCCAGGTAGTCATGGATATCCCGACCACGTGGTCAGAATATGTGCTCCCCGTCCATATTACCCGTAGATGGAGGGGGGCATAAGCTTAGCACATAGTGATGAGTGTGTGTCTGTTGCAGAGCTGTGGAAATATAGATTGTTTATTGATTGCAAGGGCCTCGACGATAACAATCAATTATTGCAATCATGACAATCCAGATCGCTGATTATTGTAACCATGGGTACAACTTACACTTCGGCTGACTCAGTACTCTTATACAGCTCGATGGTCTTTGACACATCTGCAAGCGTCACCAGGTCCCAGTTCAGCTTTTGGAACATCACTGGGGGCGGTTCTTCTTCTGGGCGACGACTCCAATTGGGAAATTAAATGCTTGAGATGCACCAGTACGTCTAACACCAAAGAAAATGGCGCCATAAGGCTCCTGCTGCGCGAGAGCCAACGAATATAGCGCCAAAATGCTCCAGCAGCACCAGTATGATTCGCCTGAGGCCTCGCTTTGAGCTGAATGCTAATGAACTATCTGTGGTGGGCCCAACATCAACTGGGAGACAATCTCGAGATTGAGATTGCCGATTGATATCTCCGAGCAATCAATAATTGTGATTGACAATCTTGGCAATCTGACAATCGCAATCCACTTTTCCACAGCCCTGTGTCTGTTGAACTGTGTGACCATCTATTGTGTTGGTTAATCCGTCTAGAACGGAAGCAGCGATGCTCTCGCGCCGGCGGCGGATCTCAGCTCAGTACAACATCTTTGTGCGCAACAAAGTAGAGTACGAGTTTCTAGACCTGTACAAGAAGTGCAAGCTGGGTTTGACGACGTGGTCGCCGTTGGCGTTTGGTACGCTGGCTGGCAAGTACAGCGATGGCTAGTTGGAGGGCTCGGAGTTCGCTGGGCCGGTGTTCGAGGACATTGACCTCGGGATGATTTTGTCTATTAATACATGGGCCAGCGTCTTGAGGTTCTCCTCCATTGCAAAGAAAGAGCTCAGATAACACTAAAGCTGGGCTCTGGGACAATGCACAACGATAAAATGCCAACGGTGTAATACCGAATGTGAGATTTCCTACATGATACCCCAGGGTCATTGAAGGTCTCCCGTTTCATGCAAATTTAGCACTTTTCTTGCGATTTCGTGTATTCTTTGTCCGTTTTTGCACTTTTTTAGGGTGTCACTTAGGAAAAAGCTCTGCTTTAGGAAAGCTCAAATTCGGTAACACAGGACACCCAGTTTTTGTTGTTGCAAAAAGCGGAGCCCTCAGCAAGTTTCTTGCATTTTGAACTTTTGCTTGCAAAAATCGGAGCTGCCCCAATTTGGTTTTGCTATTCTTAGCTGCTCCCATGTCGAGCCGTTGCATTCGTTGATAGAGATGTGGAGGACCAAGAATCGGGCCCGCACAGCAGATTGCGAGTTCAATACAGAAGGTTAGTTTGCTCGATATTATTACGTACCCTTAACCCCTTAGCTCCCATATGTTGTACCGTAGAACATAAGAGGTGTATAGCTTCATTCATTTTTTTCGCAGTGTCTATGCTATGTTGGAGGTCCAACATAAGGGAAGGTTGTACTTGGAATTTGTATGGGTCAAACGTCTATGTCGAGGTATACTAAAATGAAGATATAATTCTGAGTGCAAAACCGCCGGATGCACAGGTTTAGGTGTGTGTCGACAGGACATGGTTGAACGAGATAAAAACGAGTCTTCGCACCCACCAACGTTCGAGTGGCTCACAGCCACCGAAGCCTCATTCTTCAAAACGACAGCGGGGAGAGAAGATGGTGGCGCCGACGCCCAAGACCCCGCGGCACCAGCTCACAGAGCAAGAGCAGCGGCTGTGCCGCGAGGCATTGCTGAGCCTGCGCCACGAGAGGCGCATTCGACGAGCGCAGCAGAAGAATGCCAGCGGCGGCGATGCGACGGGCAAGAACAAGAAAGCTTCTAGGAAGAAGCCCGCGAAGCACACCACGCCTGCCATGGAGGTGGCGCAGTCCAAGGAGGCTGAGCCGCTCGTGCAGCCCGCTGGACGCGTACTCCGGGGGGAAGACAAGGGGGGGGCTGCTCAAGACGGCTGCGGCGCCAAGGAGACCGCTGACGAGGGGGAGGCGGCGGTAGAAGCGACGCATGCGGAAGTCGTTGCGGACATGGTGGAGAGTGTTGTGACTAGCGTGGGCACTCCTGTGCGTACACCCACTGCCAGCTCGTGCCCATTGCCAAGTGGCCGTCAAGCAGTGCGTGGGGTTGTGCAACGGACGGCAAGCGCCGAACGTTCCCGGAAGCGGCGGCGACGCGTCCTGCAAGCTTCTGACGGGGAGGCTAGCGTCGCGGAAGACGACGGTGAGGTGGCACTGCCGCTGCCGCAAATTGCGCTGGCCTGCGTTGTGAATGGAGATGCAAACCTGATGCCTGCAGGAGCCGAGCAGTGCACGGGTCTCAACTCCGACGAGGATCCATCCTTGCCGGAGGACTGCGAAGACGAGGAGGGTGATGATGATGACGACGACGATTGGGTGGAGGACTGGGACATTGGTCACCTTTCCGATGAAGACTCAGATGAAGCCGCGTTGGACCTTCCGGACTCGGTGTGCTTGACTGCTGCGAGAAACAAGAAGACGATGTCGATGATGCGAACGAATGGCTGGGAATATGGTAAGTTATGTTGGTCATATCCAACATAACTGACTGTGGTTTATGCAATGGTCCTACATAAGGGTAACATAACTAACGCTGTTGCATGTGACTGTTTGTAGATCCAGAGAAGTTTGGCCCCGATCCCACGTATGCTGGCCTGTACGATGGATCTTTCGGTCCAAGTGACAGCGTGATGGCGGTGGCAGACGACCCACTGGCACTTTTATTCTACTTTATGCCGCCCAAGTTGTGGAGCCAGATCGCGGTGGAAAGCAACCGCTATCACACGCAGTCGATTCCTCTACGGGCAAGGCCAATTCGCTCGCAGCAGCGCCGGAACGGAGTTGAAGTCGAAGAACTTTGCGACGTGCGCCGACGCCTTGCTGCTGTACCGGAGATTATGCCGCACGAGGTGCTACGCGTGCTGGCGTTGCTGATCGCACGCATGTTGATGCCTATTCGCAAAAGCATTGCTGCGCATTGGTCAACAAAACAAGTGGGCGCGCTTCCTACCAACCGGTTCAACCTGTTCATGGCGAAGAACAGGTTCTTTCACATCATGGGCTACCTCCACTTTTCAAACAACAAATCGCCACAAGCAAGCGTCGACCGGGCCTGGAAGATTCGACCCGTAGTTGATGTGCTTCAGCGCACGTTTGCCCGTGGATATCGCGCTCCTCCGGTGATCAGCTTCGACGAAGCAACCCTGCCTTCTCGCTCCCGCTACAACCCGACTCGGCAGTTCAACAAGGACAAGCCCCACAAGTGGGGAACGAAGGTGTTCGTAGCAGCGTGTGCCAAGGCAGCCTACTGCATGAGGTGGGTGACCGGAGTACCGCAGCAAGCTTCAGCTTGCTGCGGGCGTTTTTTTTGGTCAAAGTACTTATGTTGGCTTGTAGCAACATACGCATATCCTGCTCAACTGAACGTCCAACATAACGCTAACATAATCTCTTTGATTTACTTGCCGGCACTGCAGGATCGAAGTCTACTGCGGAGCCAAGACGCACTTGCGAACACCGGTGCCAAAAGACAACAACACAGGCGAGGCAGCTGTACTACGCAACCTAAACGCACTTTGTCCGCCGTCTCCGACGTCTCCCTGGCGTTTGGTGGTGACCGACCGCTTTTACACGTCTGTGAAGCTGGCACTGGAGCTCCTGCATCGGCGTTTTTACATTACGGGGACGATAAAGACGGACCGCACAGGCTACGCAAAGGGTGTTATCACGGCCAAAGATTACAAGACGGTGAACAAGAAGAAGGTGATGATACCGCCTCAGGGGACGATCAAGCTTGCACAGAGCCTGCGGTTCCCCCAACTCACCGCTGCGATGTGGATGGACCGCACCCCCGTCCATCTTTTATCCAGCGGGGGCAGCCGTAAGACGGGCACAGTCAGTAAGTATATTATACATGGTTTGCGGGTGACTAATGCTAACACTAGTGGTGGCTGTCACGCGTGTTGTAGTGCGCCGTGTCGACAGTGAAATGCAAGCTGTCCCTGCCCCGGAGTTGGTGTGTGACTACCACCGCTGGATGGGTGGTGTCGACATCCACGACCAGCTTCGAATGCAGAGGTACAGTGTGCAGCTGTACTACAAGACCCGCAAGTACTACAAAACGCTATTTCTGGGTCTGTTGGATATGGCGCTGGTGAACGCGTTCATCGTGTTTCGCCACCACAAGAAGGTGAACAACAAGCGGCCACCCAAGCACTTCGCTTTCTTCGAGACGCTGATGGAGCAGCTGCTCGCAATTGATTCTCCAGAAGCCTACACTGCTATTGAGGTACGCATTATGTTGAGCGAGCCAGCATTAGCGATTCCGGGATTCTCGCTAATGTTGTTGATGTTGTACGTAGAGAGCGACTTGTGCGCAGGAGAGGACAGCAGCCTCGCCAGTACGCAGAGAATCAGAACACGAACCAACAGCTACGGGACCCCTGTGCTCTGGCGATGGCCATCGCCTTGAGGAAAATCCAGACACAGTCGACAACGAGCAGGGCCTCAAGCGTCGTCAGCGCTCCTGCAAGGTCTGCGCGGTTTACAAGGTTCAGCCACGGAAGTACACCAAGTACTTCTGCCCCGAGTGCTCCACAGGCAATCGACGGTAAGCATCTCGGTGTTGCTATGCGTGTGACGTAGTACTAACATTCTGTGACTAGCACATACCTCTGCAATGTAGTGCGCGAAGGGAAGGAGAAGACTTGCTTCCACATCTGGCACGATGAATGGAGCAATGGAAACGCTATCCCTCGACGCCTGCAGGATCACAAGATCCGCAACCGCCCACCAGCATCTCGCCCGGGAAAGAAGCGTCGGCGCCGAACTGTCGAGGGTGCGGCAGGAGAGAGTGAGGGCAGTGGTGGGGCCACCTCGGATGTCGCGCCTGGCAGCGATGACGGACTGGCCGACGACGAAGCGCAGGAAAGCACCGTGGAACGCAGGACGCAATCAAGTGAAACGATCTTGTAGGCCAGCACGCAATCAATTGAAACTTTTTCTTGGTATCTTTTCATTGGGTAGTTCATCGTGCTGATCGTGTGCAACATTTCAGAAATCGGACTCACCGATAAACAGTACATTTCTTATGTTGACTTTACCATCATATGCGGCGCGGGCATACTAAAAGTACCAAAAATCAGCTGCGAAGTGCCTGGTATGATACAATGTAACACGGACGTGGATAGGCAGACGATAGTTTACAGTTAGCATCTGAGTTTCTACCAAATCAATAACAAGCGTACAAAACAGCATGGGAAACAAACAAACGAATTTGGATTTCAGCGACCCAACTGAGCATTTACTGTCCTAACAGCGACGGTACCGCGTCTGTGAATTTCTAACGCGAGGAAATTCCCGGTCACAACGACCCAAAATACATGCTGAAGTCGCTGTCACTGCGGGTGCAAATGTTGACGCTAGATCGTCGGCTGGAGTGTGAACGGGGCGATTCGCGGCTCTGGTGCGGAGCTCAAGCCTTGCTCGTCTATTATTTCTTGCCTATTGTCGCTTGCGGGCAACTGTCATGAACAGGATATCCTTAGGAGCGTTGACGCTCTTTTTGTTCCTACCTACGTTCCATGTCATGATCTTCTATCGCATCCCCAATATGCGCCCGAACCCCATAGGTGCGAAATTATACATATTGAGGACGCGTTCGGGGCCTTGCACACATAGACAACGGTCGTACACGGGCGACGGAGAAGAGCATTCGTCGTCGGAGTAGTCGTGGCTTGTCGGAAGCTCCGCGCGAGCTAAAGCTCGTTTCCGGGCTTCTTCCTTGACAAATAGCCGATCCCACCGTTCATGTGCCTCGTTGTCCAGCTTTTGTTGTGTCCGTCGGACTCGGTTTCGGGACGGCGCCATGGTGACTGAGCTGATTGCACTCTAATTAGGAAGTTTGGCGACGAAATAGGACTTCAGAGGCAGCCTGGGAAGGTACACCCTGCGGCGGAAGGGAGCGAGCAGCTAACACCTGGTCTCCGTATCTTGCATTTCTTTAGGAATTTCTACATCGATGACCACCTACCCCGGTACCTTCTCTAAATCAATTCTACATGGGTGACCATGTGTTGCGTCGGGGTATCTGTGGTATTATCATGTGGCCCCGACTTAGTTCTTTTAGACCAACCAACATAGAGTCTGTTATGTTGGGTCTGTCAAGTTTTTATCCGTCAGTAATCCTGCACTATCCCGGTGACATAGTTGCTGCGAAAATTCTGCCGATACAAATGTCTATATATTAGTTTATGGGACAGGGTCAAAATATACCCTCGCAAATAGGTCCCGGCGTTAAGGGGTTAAGGGTAAGTCGACCAGTTACGGGTCACTTAAGCGAGAAATGATGTAACTTCACAACAACTTATGCTATCACAAAAAGCTGTGATCGAATTCGCAGACTGGTGAGGTGTTTCAACAACTATCGGAGTGCCATGAAGACCTTCCTGTGCCCTTTGCGAACCTGTGTTCACAGTCATAGTACCTGGCTCAATCGAGACGGCCTCAAAAAAGAGAGCTCTTTCGACCGACTCCATCTGGCGGAACTTCAACTTGGGATGAGGCCTGCGTGTTCTAGTGGCGATCGTGTGGTTCGCGGCAACAATTTTCTTCACTGCACGTGCGATCCGTTTCCAACGACCTAGAACGAGTTTTCGGAGCTTTTCCTCGTCACGTAGTAGCCGCTTCTCCTCTCGTTCGCGAGCCTTTTCTGCTTTCAGCCTTAGATTCTCTTGCCTCCGCAGAACTGCTTCGGTTCGCCTCTGCTGGCGTAACTGCTCTTCTTCTTCACGTTCTCTGTGCCGTAGCCGTAGCTCCGCCATACACTGGTCGTGTGTAAGGAGCCTTTTTGGCGTGACGTCAATAAAGACGCGCTCAGATGCAGCTGGAGGTGCTTGAGCCGAGTTCATGTTCATTCGGATAATGCTATACGCACGGTATGCATTGACGTCAATGCCATCACGAGTGAGCTGACGCAGGGAACGCTGGTTGATGGTGTCCAAAGGCAGGGGGTCATGGGTAAGTGTGTAGCCCGCGTAGTTGGAACGACCCGACAAATTTCTTGACAAAACCGGTTTGCTAAGAACTTTGTCTGGATTAACAGGCCACATTCCAGTACTCGACCATGACGTCGAGATTACCCCATGCAGCATCGATGGACTCTCGCGTAAGCGCAGCAATGTGGTGTTTTTGCACGTTCGCTCCATTAGTAACCGCAGCAAAGTTGGCAATGCATTTGCGCCATTCCGACTTGAACGATCGAAAACAGCCCGCATCCAATGGCTGCATCAAGTGTGTAGCATGCGGAGGGAGGGAAAGCACGCGCGAGCCGACTGCTTGTCCCCTCACATAGCTGCGAAGCGTCTCTCTTGGTATGTTGTACAGCTTCGAGACTTCTCGCAGCGAGAGCGGTTTGTCGGAACCCTTGCTTCGACTCCAAGCAGCAACAGCGGTAGCAATCGTTTCATGGGTCCACTGCGGCATAGTTGAGCAAGACGATGTTGAGACGACAGCGGACGGGTGGTACTCGCAGACAGCTAGGGGGTGCTGACTTGCGAGTAGAAGTGTTTGTGAACAGAATCGCAAGGACCTCCGGCGTCGACTCGCCCCACGGAATGGATGAAGACGGTATGGAGCCGCCGAGCTACCCTCAAAGGCTCCATTGAACTAGCAATAGCAAAGATTAATAATACTAGTTTTTGTATGTAAACTACTTCGACATCTTACCTGGCATGTGGCCCGAAATAGGAAGTGACCGGGAAATGGTGCAGTTACCCTTACGCCGCATTGAACAGCATTGTGGTAATGCGAGCTCTTAGTCAGCAAAAGCTTGTAATGATTCAGAGGATAATCTCTATCCGCCTGTTCGTTGGGGAAAGAACATAGAAATAAATTTAGCGAACCGTACATGTACAGTTTCTCTATACCGTTGAAGTTATAGAAATCCATAATGATAAAAGATTATCAAAGCGGCAAGTAATCCCATCGCGTAGTGCTCGGAGCCGTATTGTTTCATACAATGCGACGCTCAGTTGGCAGGCACAGTTCAAGGCTGTATCGCGTACTAAAGCCCAACCATCAACAAACGCCCAGCAGACTCATAAATAATCATGTAACAAATGCATGAACCTCTTTGTCAGCCTCAAACTTTAGCCACAGTTCCGAATTTGCCAGCAAGTCGCAAATGCGTCTCTACCACCTCCTGGCGCTAGCGGCCGTCGTCGCACAAACCTCGGCAGTATCCAAGTCTACCCTCAAGACACGGCTGAATGGGTGGTACAAGTGCTCCGACTACACCTTCTCCGACCAAGGCAGCTCGAGTGGACAGTCCTCGGAATGTGCTACCTTCAATGCGCCGCTGTGCTACCCCGGAATCTGCAAGGCACCGCAGTTTGCCGACCCGACGATTGATGTCTTCGTGAAGCGCATGCCGGCAACCACCGGCGACCCTAAGTCCGCCACCAACGTCTGGCTCCTACAAGGTGGTCCGGGTTATTCCTCCACCGCGAGTAAGTGTATTCTGAGGTTATCCCACAGACCAGACTATACTCTGTGTCATTCACTAACTTGTTTGTTGGCTGCCGTTGTCCAGTGGAATCGTCGATGATTAGCTTGTTCGCACAACTAAATGGGTCAGCGAATGTCTATACCATGGACTACCGCGGCACTGGTCGCAGCACTCTTCTGGAGTGCGTCGCAGCGCAAGCTACTACCTCCGGCTCACCGGAGGGCAAAGAGTTCGATCCATCTGAAGTTCCTGCGTGTGCTCAAGACCTGGAAAACGAGTACGGCGACCTTGCTTCATTCTCCGTTACAAGTGCGGCCACTGACTTGGTGACTTTCATCTCGAAGTACACGAACGGCGCCAATACCATTGTGTACGGCGTGAGCTATGGCACATTTTTTGTGGAGCGCGTGATGCATTTGAGCCCCCCAGAAGTGACGGGGTACGTTTTGGACGGCATTGCTACAACTTCGGGGTCATCAGCAGACAAATTCCCCTATTTGTCACAACGGGATGTTGACTTTCGTATAGTGGGTGATCGCTTCTTGGAGCTCTGCTCGAAGGACGTTATCTGCAATAGCTACTTCAAGAAGCCCAACACTCTGCCGAAAACGCTCCGAGGTTTGCTCGCAGACTTCGACAAAGACCCAAACTCGACATGTGCGACGCTTTTGAAGGACATGAAATTTTTCGGTCAGTTTTCACCTTCGGCTGCGTTATCACTCACTCTTGGCCGAATGCTGATTGACGCAGAGCTACGGAAGCTCATTCCTCCGGTCGTTTACCGCTTCAATCGCTGTGAAGCTAAAGACGCCGACGTTCTGAGCCAATTCATCTACTACTTCAACGCGTACGGCAGTGCATCAACCCAAGACGATGCGTTTCTCTCTCCACTTCTCTTCTCTCTCATCACGTACTCCGAGATGTACGAGCGCCCGCTGCCCTCGAAGACTGAAATGGAAAGGCGGTTTAAGAGCGCTCTTGTATCTGCTGGAGCATTTGCAGAGCCTCCGCAGTATTGCGCCTTTACCAAAGAAAAGTCGAAAGCGTGTGAGGAATTCAACTATGGCAAGTATGCTGCAAAAGCCATCACCTACGAGCGCGACGAGTACTGGAACAAGACCGCAAAGATCCCGAGTCAGGCCAGCGTACTGCTCCTGAGTAGTAAATTGGACGCTCAGACGCCGCACAAGTATGCGGAAACTTTGCTGGAGACGCTGGATGGAGACGAAAAGGAGATGGTGACATTCAACACTTCCATTCACGGCGCGCTCGTGTGGACAATGATGGATTCTGGTACTACTTGTGGCGTGAAGATACTGGCTTCATACGTCAGTAGCGAAGGCAAGCTCAAGGGTCTGGACAAGTCATGCGTGGGCGAAATGCCTGTGTTCGACCTGACGGTCTCAGCTGATTACCAGACCAATTTCTTTAGTACCGATGATGTGTACGATGGGGCCTTCAACTCAAGTCTGAGTTCCCCCCAGTGATCTTACAATCGATGAAGCGTGATCGATACGCGGGCATGCAGTATGCTTGTAGATATTGCTCTACCATGGTTAACACCGTTCTAAGCTTACCAAAGGTGTATTTGACATGCGTCGCTAAGCTTAATATGATGTCTCGAGGTTGGAAGTTACGTAAAACCAATCTACTGCATATTGTTTGAGCACTACATAATGTATACCCAGCAGAAATGGCGACGTTAGCAAATGCCAATACATGTAGTGCCAGAAAAAAGAAACCCCAGCAACGGGTCGTTCTAATCGAAGGTCTTGAATTCCACACCCTCAGCAGCCAAAGACGCATGCCAGGAAAATCCACGACGCCCTCAACTGGAAAATCCACGATCCCCTCAACACCCCGCTCAAATACCAAATCTGCCGCTCTCGTAAGGCGGTCGGGTTCTCTGCAGTACCAGTTTCTTCACCTCCTGCTAAACTAGAATTGTGGATGCTTCTGGCACAAGGTGTTTACACCGGAAGCGTTTGTGCTCGCTTGCCGAAGCAACAGCATACGCACTTGAATATTGACGAGAATTGTCGGTGTCACCACAAGAATGACCGTGACTCTGCGTGGCCCTATGCTTCGCAAGGCAAACGCCAGTAATTCCCACTGACCCTAAACGGTACTTAGTGCCAAACGGACTAGTCGCATGCACTTCGAAGTACACACGACATCATATACACGTATAGAGAACTTATATGCTGGAACATCCAAGGAAAATATGGATAAAGCTCGGATAGATTAAGGATAAATTACCAGCGGATGTTCCAATACATGCATGTACTCCAGTGTTCTAGTCGAACGATGTCAGCCCGATTCTTGCCGTCTCCGGTATCTGCAAGCCGACCTACCGTGGCCAAACACCCCAATGCAATAACGATGATGAAGAAGTTCAATCTCCGCAATATGTCCGAATCACGTCACGACGCCAAATTGCGCTTAGGTATATTCGGTCGTGGTTCGCGCTTGACTTGGTGCTTGCTATGCCGATTCAAATCTGTTTCTACATTGTCAATGGACATTTCACGCACGACGCAGCCCGTGGGGTCCAGATCGCGCTCATGGTGCTGCGACTATTTCGAATGACTGTCGAGAGGGGAGTTTTGCTGAATCGCGAGAGGCATAATGTAGGCGAACGCAATGAAACTGGGAAAAGTCTCAACCATCACGTAGCGCTGTTTTTTTTACTGTAGTAGATGTCTTTATGGAGATAGTGATCCACTGCCGACCGACAATTACAAAGGTCCAATAGACTAGCAAGAATACGAAATGGGAAGAGTGAGAAGAAAACTGAAAGAAATCGGAAATGTCCACGCGCTCCCGATTAGCAGTTCGACCGCCATGAAGCACGCTGAAGTAAGCGAGGAGATCGTGACATTGCCGCAGAGCGATCGAAAAATCCCCGCGCTCACAATTTTTACGTGGACATTTTATCAGTTCATGAAAAAGCTTATTCTTCTCCACTGGCGTCTGCGATTATTAAACACTATTATACGAGAAAAACATTTCCTAGCCTCAACGCAGACCAAAAACTACCGACTATACGTAGCCGCTCCCCATAGTAAAATTCTCATAGGAAGCCGTTCTCGATGACGTTCTGACCCTCTTGCACATCAGTTGTCAGCAGCAAATTTCCGTGCTTGGACATCTTCGTGGCTTCCACCATTTTGATCGTCACGAACGGGTCCTGCAGCAAGTCCAACAAAGCCGAAGTGAGGTCGACCTTGGACTCGATCTGGAACACGCGGCCGGTCGTTGCATCCACATACGCGATCAAAGTGAAGGAGAAGCTGTATGTCTTGCCAATGAGCCACTGCACGAGCTCCTCGTCGTTCAAAATGTGCGGGAAAACGCGCTCAATCGTCGTCCGAGAGATCTGCAGCGTCGTGGTGCCGTACGTCTTGGCTACATTTACATATTGCTCCACTTCTCCGTCTCCAAGGTCCAGATTTCCATCCACAAAGGGGTTAACCTCAATTCTCGACAGCTGACACTCGATATCTGCGTGGTATTCGGACAGGAGCTGCCACTGCTCGACGAATTGGTCGAGTCCCGTGTAGTCCGGACTTTTCAGATCATTGGCAAAAGTTGCCAATAGGAAATTCTTGGTAGCGTGAGCCTCACTGGGGTGTTTGGCAGGGTTGATTCCCCTCTTAATGTGCTGGAAATACTCGTTCATTGTATGGAACGCGGCGTCTTGGGTTCTCGGTCTCATTTGCACCGTTTGCTCGTTCATGAGCGTCAATTGGCGATCCAATTGGCGAATTTGCTCCTGGAGTTTGACTGCCGCTTGTTTTGACTCTTTTTGCCGTTGGCGGCGTTGGATCTTGGCGTTGGCACAATTTTTCGACTTACGGCGGAGGTTCCGAGGGCGTTTGGGACCAATTGCACGAGTTTTTAGCGGGAAACTTCGAGGGTTGCCAGGAGATGGTGGCTGCATGTTGAGCCGAGCGTGAGGGTTCGTGAGCAGGAAGAAGTTCATGGCTCGTGGACGTGGGAGCTTGGGCGGGGGGGGCGATTCAGCAGATGCACTTCTCTATTGTGAATTTTAGGGTAGCGATGATTGGCTACCGATGATTGGTTAAATCCGTGTTGGGGTGTTGTGGTTGGTGCAGGAGGTTGAAGTGATTTCGCTGGTTGATTGAACACTTCGAGCGGTTGTAAACTTTGCAATAAGTGATAGTTTTGCTGAGTTGTGGCTGGCGGTGAGCGATATGCGTTGTTAAATCGATAGATCCAGCTGAACACTCCGATACTGAGCTGGAGACGTCGCAGAAGTGTTTGGTGGGAGCTGTGCAGTGTCACGCCACTGTCGGCTGCGAGGTCGACGTGTACCGATCACGGACGGGCATGGGACGAGGAATATGAGCGACACGTGAACGGCTACGCTGACCGAAGGAAGCCAAGTGGATATGAAGCGGGGGCTCAAGTCGAACGAGTCACTCGTTGCATATAAACTCTCGTGTAGGTGGCATGCAAAATGACACGATAGCTGACCAGAACAATGGACTGGGTGAACTACCGATACTTCTCCTGGCTGTTTTCAGAGAAATCCATGCTCGATGATGTTCTGGTCCTCTCGGACATCTTCACGCAGCAGCAAGTTCCCGCGCTTGTTCATCGTGGTCGAGGTGACCATCTGCAGCGTCGCGAAGGGGTCTTGAAGCAGATCCATGAGCGCCGACGTCAGATCGATCTTGGACTCAAGCTGGAAGACGCGTCCGGTTGTGGCGTTCACGTACGCGATCAGTGTGAAGCTGAAGCTGTAGCTCTTCCCCACCAGCGACTGCGCCAAGGCCTCGTCGGCCAGAATGTGAGGGAAAACGCTCTCGATGGTCGCGCGGGAGATCTCGAGCGTCGTGACGCCGTGTGTCCTCACCACGTGGACGTCCCTCTCCTCCAGCTGCAACTGCTGCTCGTAGTGATCTACGAGCTCCACGCCGTCGAGTTGACACACGACGCTCTGATGGTACACAGAGAGCAGTTCCCACTGCTTCGTGAGGTGTCCCAGGCCCGTAAAGTCCGGCGTCTTAAGCCCTTCCTCGAACGTCGAGAGCAGAAACTCTCGGGTCTCTGCAGCTTGTAGAGGAGCTCCGAGAGGGTCATAACCTCGTGCCATGCAGCGGTAATACGTCTCCATGATCTGCAACGCCGCCGTTTGGGCGTTTTGATGGACTAGCAGCCCCCGCGCATTGAAGAGCGTGATTCGTCGGTCCAATTCGCGGATCTGCTCCTGAAGACGTCGAGTCTTGTCAAGTTCCTCTTTGATTTTGCGGAGCTGGACGCTGAGCTGCAGCTTCTTCGTGTTCGCGCAGTTCTTGGACTGCACTCGGCGTTGAGTCACCTTAGCGCCTGCTGACACGCCTAGAGCAAGCCTCGACTTCCTGCGAGGAGAGCTTGATAGTAGCCACTTGTTGAACATGACGAACGTCGCACTGTAAGAGACCGAGCGAGCGAGGGCGACCGTCTGTCCGTCTATGAACCATATGAAACCACTTCAACGTGCAGGGAAGTCCATTGATGATCAACGTCTCTCTACGTGGACACGCACTGGTCTCTCTTTCTGATGCGGGATCGTAAGAGGTATCGGCTGGGAGTTTTCGCTCGTTGCGGGGCATTTGCCTTGGATTCACACCCACTGGTTCTTGAGGAGGTATACGCGGCCGTGGATCATGGTCTTCCGGTACGGGAGGTGGCGCGTTGTCGAAGAATTGTCTTCGTCGTCGCTGTCAAGAGGCAGCGCATTGACAAGCAGCAGTCGCTCGTGGCTGCCGCAGGTCGTCTCGGCAAATTCACGCTGGCTCGGCTTCACGCGGGCTCGACGCCCATCGAGCGAAAACTCCGAGCGGTTGAACTCCTTGCGTCGTTCTTCCTCCAAGTCGGTGGCGGAAGACAGCGAGCTCGCTATGCTGGAGCTGAAGATAGCTGAAGTGCGGGAGGAGGAGGCTCTTCCGCGGGCTCGAGGTTCGGTGGCTCGTGTCACTCGATGGTTTATCTGTCGCAGCAGACGCCACCTAAACACTCGCCGGCCTCCGTCGAAGTGCAGCCGTACACGCTTCTTGCCAAGTGTTGTCGGCCGATCAGCACCAGCTTCTTCCTGTTGTTGCTCTGAAAAGCTGTCGTCTAGCACGCGTATCTCGCTGTTGCTACAAGTCGACTCCGCTACTTCTGGCGCTTCTTCGTTGGTTGCCAAGCTCGACGCGCGGTTCCTTCGTCGCTTCGACTGTGCTCGCTGCACCATTGCTCGTATGGCTACCATGGGGCCGGACATCCGCATCATACACACAGCCGCTGGTCTTGCACGGAGGTTGCGATATGCTTAAGCCTCTGTATGGTGAGTTGACGACTTGGCCAGCGATAGCCAAGTGATCCCGAGCGTGAATAAGCGCCTCGAAGAAAGGACGCAATGTTGCGGACTTGGGGCTTTGCCGGCACGCACTGCAGACAGGAGCCAGAAGAGGTGGTGGATGTCATGAAAAGACTACTAAGTAGCAGCGATCATGAGGTAGACACGCGCGCACCGATCAAAATTGCTCAATGAGTTGTCGTTACCTGAGTCGCAGTAGATATCTACGCGAGCGTTGCTAGGCGCTTGGCACGTATTTCGAGCACAGTCGGTAGACGCAACGATTCATCTCCGTTGTCCTCTTTGCTGGTGCTGTGATGTAGAGCCGTTTGCTGTCGACGTTCAGTTTGGAGAGCCTTGGCGGAGCCATTCAGAGTTTCTCCGTTCGCACTGCTACTGCTGGCGTTACTCGCCACTTCGTTGTCCAGGTCGCGACGGACGCCACGTTCTCGGAGACCCTCCTTGCTCCGACGGAGCCCTTCATCAAATTCTTCAACCGATATCGTGAGTAGAGACCCGTTCACTTCCTCGAGAAACGCCACGCTTGACACCAAATGCGTGAAAAAGTAACCAGGCTCTGACACCAACTTGCTCGGACTCCGATACTCCAGGATGTACGCGACGTTGCGCTTGAGCTCCGCCGGGTTGGCGCGTAACACGACGTAGATCAGCGCTGGCAAAAACTCGTCCGCAGACGGGAACCTGCCTCCATTCTGCGACTTGAGGAATATCGTCAGGTCCTGGCACACGCGTAGCACGGCGTCCATCTTACGCCGAGGACTGGGGCACAGCGTCACCAGTTCCAGCTGCTCCGCCAAGCGAAGCCACGTTTGCTCCTGCTCTTCCGTCTTCGGCACAGGCAGATCAAGATGCTTGAAAGTGACGAAACCCAACAAGCTGAGACGTTCATGCAGTGCTTCGTCTTGCCGTGCCACCTCGTCGGACGGAGTCAGCGTCTTGGCGTACAGCTTCTCCATCACGAACGCCTCCAAAACCTCATGCAGCAGGTCCACTCCGTACTCGTCTCGCACATGCAAGAACCTGCTCTGCGTCTGCGTCTGAACCTGCATCTCCTCACCCTCCTCATCTCCATGCAGCAGCTTCCTCAGCTTGCCACTGTGCTTGATCTGCTCCACGAGCTTCTTGACAAAATCCTGCACCTTTCCTCCGGGTCGGTCTCTGGTGGCGATGGCCCTCAACATCTGCGGCAGCTTGACGAACGACTGGATGCGGTACACCAGCTCAGCCGCCTGCGCGTTCTTCAGCAGCGCCACGAGCTCCCTGAAGCCCACCAGAAAGGCCATCTCCCGATCATGACCCGTCAGCTTCCTCGTCCTGGGGCTGTGCGAGCGCTGCCACTGGTCCAGCAGCGCCTCCTGCTCGCGCAGCTCCTGGAACAGCGTGTAGTAGCGTCTGGCAGCGCTCTGGGCGTCTGCAGCAGCCTCTTCTGCCTCCTCGGTGAGCTGCATGTCGTTGGCCAAGATCTTGTGCTTGAGCTCGTCCAGACTGGCGAAAAACCTGCTCAACTCGTCGTTGACGCCCTCCAAAGCGTCGCGGCAATGGCTGGGGATGGCTGAAGCTGCTAGGGACCCGGGAAACCCGCTGGAAGTTGCAGGAAGTGCCTGGTTCCGCCGCTCTTCCGCTCCGTCGATCCAGGACACGCGATTCGTGCGCGCAGCGAGTAACAACTCGCTGCGCCGATGCTCAGACAGAACGTAGGACGGTGCGGCTGGTACGGTTGGAAGCGCCGCGATCTCAGCATTTTGGGACGACCGGCGGGACGTATCCGCGTGCCGTGTAGCGGACGACATCGACGCCTTCGCGCCGCCACCAAGACCCCAGAACATCATGATGCTGACCGCGACGGTGGATACTTTTGGAAGAGCATCAAGTTTCAACCGAGACTTTGTATAAGTAACGTGATGAAGTAATCATTAAGTAACAGTACACCAAGCCGACAACCGTTCAGTCGCCAAAAAGTATCCAAAGACCAGATCACCATGCCAGGCTTGTCCCCCGAGCAGCTCTCTGCCTTCCAGCGCGACGGCTTCCTCGTCATCCCGCAGGCCCTTTCCCACTCGCTGTGCGATGAGCTGCGCGCCAAGGCTAGCGAGTACGTGGCGCAGTGCGACGTGAGCGAGCACCGCTCCATCTTCACCACGAACGAGCAGACGCGCCGCATGAACGACGAGTACTTCCTCGAGTCGGGCGACAAGATCCGCTACTTCTTCGAGGAGCACGCGTTCCAGGCGGACGGCAAGACGCTGGCCGTGCTGCTGGCCGTGGCCGTCAACAAGATCGGCCACAACCTGCACAACCTCGACCCGGTCTTCCACAGGGTCAGCTACGCGCCGGAGGTCACGGACGTCCTCAAGTCGCTGGGCTACGTGCGCCCCATGGCGGTGCAGTCCATGTACATCTTCAAGCAGCCGAGCATCGGCGGAGAGGTCAAGCCCCACCAGGACGGCAGCTACCTGTACACGGAGCCGCAGTCCGTCGTGGGCTTCTGGTGGGCGCTGGAGGACTGCACGCTCGAGAACGGCTGTCTGCATGGCGTCCCGGGCTCGCACTTGACTGTGCCTGTCCGTCAGAGACTGAGACGCACGACCAAGGAGCAGCAGCAGCAGAACGGGGGCTTGCTGCTGGAGAACGTGCCCGAGACAGTGGAGCCCTTCGACGTGAGCAAGAGCCAGCCGCTCATCACGAACAAGGGGGACTTGGTGCTGCTGCACAGCTCCTTCGTGCACTTCAGCGAGGCCAACAGGTCGCCCCACTCGCGCCACGCGTACTCGATCCACGTCGTTGAGAGCCGTGATGTGGCGTACCCCGCTGACAACTGGCTGCAAACCACGGGCAACGTACCGTTCAAGCCCATGTACGAGAGTTGAATTGGCTCCTATGCAGAAGAACCGGCGTGAAGTGATAAATGAAAGAGCAAGTCTTATGGATTCTAGCCTCCTAGCAGAAAAGTAGCGGCATTGTTGACGATGCAAGCCACGTCGTCGACGTGCTTCTGGATCGTAGTCGAGTTGTCTTTGAAGGCGACGCAGTCTGAGATGCCGGGGAATGCTGCGCCAGCGTAGCCTTCGTAGAATCCTGGACCGAAGATAACGTGTCTGTACCAGGGTCGGTGAGGGAGCCCAGCTTCGGAGATCAAATGGCGCTCCAGCAGCACAAGTTTCTCATTCCACACGCGGAGAGCATTCACATCGAATTCAGCGGCCTCGTTTGACTTGAAAGAGTCGAGTTTCGAATGGAATACGGTAGCACTGGCGCCGAAGTGGTCGATGGCTTCGTGGAGTCCAGCAAAATCGACCCCCGTCACTTTACCTTCAAGCCGAGAGATGTCTTCCTTCATAACGACAGCATACGTCGTGTAGTCGAAAGGTAGAACGGGATCATCCGCCAAGCGAAGACCCAGAAGACCCCACCACCGAGCGGTTGAGACGTGAGTGGAGTAGTTTGGATCTCCGTACAGCTCGGCGTACATCAGGCTGTCCATGGAGCTGTGGTACACGCCGTACTGCGCGTGACTCGAAATCGCGAAGCCCATATCGACCGAAATGATGCCGAGGTGCTGGTAAAACGCCGAATAGTCCGAACCCGAGCCCAGCAGCTTGATGAGATGGTCCGGGCCCAGGGTTCCATCATCGGCACCGTCGAGTTGTGCTCGCTTAGCTTCAGTCTGAGCAACCCACTGCTCGTACAGTGTCGACTCCGTCTCGTTGCCGTGAAATCGGTTAGCTGGTATAGCTTTTGCCGTGTTGAAGAGGAACTCGGCTATGGACGGACTCGATGCCGCATACACCAACGGTCCAATAGTCGAGTCAACGTTCAGATACGCAACAGCCTGCTTCGTTAGCACGTCCGCGTTGTCCTCTGCATACTCGGTGCTTCCCAGTAGACCGGGTTCCTCGCCATCCCACGAGCCAAGAACGAGTGTACGGCGAGGTTTCCATCCTTGCTGAAGCAGCTCGCCCAAACCTCGTGCAATTTCCAACAGAACCGAGGACCCACTGCTGGGATCAATAGCCCCACAGACCCAGGCGTCACGGTGGTTGCCCAAAATCACTTGTTGGTCCGGTTCCTCGCTGCCTTCAATCGTACCGATGACATCCCAGATTGGACGGACCTTGTTATCCATCTCGATGTCGAGATTGACGACGGTAGTTGCGTCGTCACCAATGCGATAGCCCTGAGGGAATGAGAGTCCTCCTTGCCAAGAGGAGGGGGATTTTTGTCCACCCAGCGATGCCAGAATGTGCTTCGCCTGACCGTACGAAAGCGGCAGCGCTGGAATGTGTGGGATGGTCTTGGCATCTTCGTAGTCGAGGTACGGCGCACCAGGCACAGACGCGAACCCAGGGGTGAGTGGGTCTCCAGCGGCTAGTGACAAAAAGATTGTCGCTCCACGTTGGAAAGAGTCTTCTGGTCGCCATGGGCCGTCGGGGTAAACTGGTCCCTGGACAAAACCATCTTCGTTTGGGTCCGAGTAAATGAGCACTCCGGCCATTCCGTGAGCTTCTGCAGCCATAACTTTCAGTCCGCGATAGTTGCCGCCGTAGCGAGCCAACGCAATTTTCCCCTTTAGTGGCACGTTGTTGGCCACAAGCCACTCGAAGTCTTCAGGCTTGCCGAAGTTCACGTACACTACCGAGGCTGTGACATTCCCTGTGGCAGCGTAGGCGAGGAAGGGTGGCAAGGCTTCTTCGTCGCTAGTGCACGCGTCTCCAGCCACGGGAGGTTCCGTCAAGTTGAGTTCTCTTGCGGCTCCTGTCGGTCCTACAATGGCTAGATAACGACGCACGGGGGTCGAAAGCAGGGTGTAGTACGTCTTGATCTCGGTCTTCAAGCCGTAGGACTCGAACTGCTCTGCTGTGTACAGTGCCGTCTTGTAGTCTTGCTGACTGCCTGCAACGTGGGGGACACTAAATCCATGAATATGTCAATAAAAAAGCTCGACCTACTTTCGCGAACTGCTACGGACTCCCACCTGGAAAACTTGTGTTGGAATTCGCGCAGATGGTCGACATCCACGCCGTCCACGAACGCCTTCTCAACACCTTGAAGCACCGACGCAGTAGCAACAGCTGCAGGTTCGGCATTGTCCTGCACGGAGCTGGACACGTCCACGGCTTGGTTGGATGAATAGATGACACCTGAATACCCCGCCATTGCGAAGAAGAGCAGAGTGGCGACACCAGCCGCTCGTCTCAAGGCACCCGAGCCGTTGAGACTCGAACTCGACCGGGTGGAGTGAACGGGGACTACCGAGGCAAATGTGCTGTAGCCGCTGCCGCGAGCAGTTTCAAGCGGCGTACGAGTCGGCTTGTCAATCATTTTCGGTCGTGGTCGCTCCAGTCGAACTTCCTGCAAGCGGTCCCAGTAGTAGAATGGCAGGTAGAAGACGAGCACTAACGAGGGTAAGCCAGAGGAAGTAAGAGACCGAGACCGACACTCCATCACCCTTGGTATTAGAGACGCAGCTGTGCTCCCGAACTCACGCTCCACACTCTCGACGCATTCGACACCACGACACAACTTCAGGCCAGTTGCTAATTGTGACACGCACGTCCCGTAAGATTAGCACGGCAATGTGTGACGTGTGAGAATCGAAAAGGCCTTCAACTAGAATGTAGCCATGTTGAGCAATCCCTGATGGATGAGTGTACCTATGATGTCGCCTGCGTCAACGCCGTATCCTTTTGATGCTCAAGATACGCCCTGTATCATTCCCAGATTTGCGCACGTCCAGCAGAGTCTCCACCGGTATCCGCAGCCCATGGACAGCGACTCCAGCGACATCTACGGCACGTTCGACGGCCGCCAAGTCAATGGCGATGCATTGCTGAGCTCTCCAGCAGCTTCGTCTCTCAAATCCGCGGTGTTTCGAGTCGCAGGTCTGGCTGGCGTGCTGCTGGTGGCTGGGTACGCCACGTCCAGCGGCTTCCAGACGCTGCAAAGCGTGAATTCCGTCGTGACACTCAATGAACAAGACGGAGCCGCCGCCGTGGACAGTCCGTTGCTCCATAACGTGGCACTCGAGACGGAGCTGAACGACGTCGAGCAACAACTTGTCGATGGTGTGGACGCTGCTCACATCCGCGAGTTCCTCCACGTGTACTCGAGCAAGCCGCACATTGCCGGCTCCAAGGCGGACTACGAGACGGCGAGATACACGGTGGAGAAGTTCGAGTCTTTCGGACTCAAGACGGAGATCAAGGAGTACTACACGCTGCTGTCCACTCCAGTGCGCCGTCGTCTAGCCATTCTCGAGCCGAAAGACGCGGCGCAGGAGCTGAACTTGACCGAGGCGTCGGTGGCTGGAGACGCCTGCACGACGGACGCTACTGCCGAGCCGCCGTTCTTGGCGTACTCGCCGTCTGGGAACGTGACGGCGCCGGTGGTGTATGCGAACTACGGCTCGCAGCAGGACTTCCAGTGGTTGGTGGACCAGGGGGTTGACCTCAAGGGGAAGATCGCGCTGGTGCGATACGGAACCAACTACCGAGGCCTCAAGGTGCTGGCAGCGCTGGAGCACGGCATGGCGGGGGTGCTCATCTACTCGGATCCGGTAGATGACGGGTACGGCAAGGGACCCGTGTACCCGGAAGGTCCGTGGCGACCGGAGAACTCGTTTCAACGCGGGTCGATCTACAACGAGTGTGGCGATCCGTTGACTCCTGGGTGGGCGTCGGTTCTCGGTGCAAAGTACCTCAAGTATGAAGACGTCAAGACGATCCCGCACTTGCCGTCGCTGCCGCTCTCGTACGGCCAGGCGAAGCACATTTTGAAGGCTTTGAGGGGCGTGCAAGCGCCTGCAAGCTGGCAGGGAGGACTGACATTTCCTGACGGCTACCACATCGGTGACGATGGCTCGACGGTGGTGAACTTGGATTTGGAAATGGACAACTCGATTGGACCCATTTGGGACGTGATCGGCACTATTGAAGGCGCAGAGGAACCGGGGAAGCAGATTATCCTGGGCAACCATCGCGATGCTTGGGTTTGTGGTGCGATCGACCCCAACAGCGGCACTTCGGTACTGGTGGAGTTGGGACGAGTGTTTGGTGAGATGCTGAAGACTGGATGGAAGCCCAAGCGCACGATCGTCATTGCGTCTTGGGATGCAGAGGAGCAGGGACTAATCGGCAGCGCCGAGTTTGTCGAGGAGAACGCAGAGCGACTAAAAGCGGAGGCCATTGCGTACCTCAACGTCGACACGACTCTAGGTCCTCTTGCAGGGGCCGGTGGGTCACCATCGATTGCCAAGCTGCTCTTCCAGACAGCGAACGCCATCCCGGCCAATGGCTTCGGCGGCGTTGTAGTGGCCCAGAAGACACTGTACCAGCAGTGGCTTGCACAGACGGAGTCCTACCGCCTCAGCAATGCCACGAGCGGTACCATCGGCCCCGACCATCTTCTGGCAGTGTTGGGAACTGCGAGCGACTTCGGAGCTTTCTGCCACCACTTGGGCGTTGTGTCTGCCAACATCGGCTTCAACCTGCCTGGGGCTTACGGCGCCTACCACAGCACCATGGACAGTATCATGTACTCGGAGTTGTTCGCGGACCCAGACTACATCTCTCACGTAACAACGGGGCGCTGGTGGGGGCTCTTGGCTCTGCGTCTCGCAGACAACGCCGTGCTCCCGTTCGAGTTTTCCACGTACGCACTGGTGATGAACGACGCTGTCGCGTCGTTCGAGGCGGCGTTGGAGGTCGAAGCGGAGCGCTACCCTGGAGTGGACGCGGTCGACTTCACTGCGCTACGTCGTGCTATCGGGAACTTCGACGCAAACGTCCACGAGTTCCACGAAAAGCTGGGAGAGCTTCAGCCTGGATCCGACCTCAGCTACTGGAACGACAAGCTCATGTACTTGGAGCGCCACCTGACTCTGGACTCCGGTCTGCCGCACCGCGACTGGTACAAGCACGTGGTGTTTGGCCCGGGCTTCTACGACGGCTACGGAGGCACGGCCTTCCCGGGTCTGGCGGACGGCATCGACTTCCACGACAGCGCCCAGACCATCCAAGCACATGTCGACGACGTCGTGAAGGTGCTGGACGGCGCTGCCGAGTTCCTATTGTCCAAGTAGAGCGAAGAGAACTGCAGGTGATTCACTTTTATCCTGATGATTGAGCAGACCCTTGACAATTTAAATGCAATGTGTGACTCGTAGTCGCTGCTTTACAGTCTCAGAGCCTCTGAGTCAGAGGAATCCGTTCTCGATGACGTTCTGGTCCTCGAGCCAGCGTTGCGCCAATTTACATTGAAAAATTGATTGGGATCTGCTGTCGCGCCATAATACTAATTGTTCAATGCTGACATTTAATTGTAAATAGTATATATCATATAATTTGTATAGAGACTAGTGCGGCGATTTGATTGGCTACTACAGATAGGTTTTGGTATACATTTGACAAGTCGTTGTCGTATTCAATACAATAATATAGTTGATGACAATTTTTAAATTGTAATTGTTCCTACCAATTTTCTCAATGATTTTATTGCAATTAAAATTGACACAACGCTGCCTCGAGCACGTCATCCATGAGCAGCAGGTTCCCGCGCTTGGTCATGGCCGCTGCGTCCAGCATCTTGACGGTCGCGAACGGGTCCTGCAGCATGTCCAGCAGAGCCGACGTGAGGTCGACGGTCGACTCGGTCTGGAAGATGCGGCCGTCGCGCGCGTCCACGTACGCGATGAGCGTGAAGGCGAAGCTGTACGTCCTGCCGATGAGCGACTGCACCAGCGGCTCGTCGTTCAACAGGTGCGGGAACACGCGCTCGATGGTCGTGCGCGAGATCTGCAGCGTCGTGGCGCCGCACGACTTGACTTGACCACGCTCACGTGACGCTCGAGCTCCTCGTCCTCGTCTCCGTCGTCCGTGAGCGGGTACATGTCGATGCTCGCAGCCGACGGTGGCGTGACACTCGTTGACGAGCTGCCACTGCTCCAGGTACTTGCTCCGACCGGTGAAGTCGTTGGTCTTGAGGTCTCGGACGAACGCCGCGTTGAAGAACTGCAGCGTCGCCTCCGCCTGCTCCGGGTACCGCACGGGGTCGAACCCGCGGGCGATGCGCTCGAAGTATTAAATGCGCATGACGTTGAACGTGACCAGCTGCACATCCTGGCGAGCCACGATGTTGATGAGCGTAAGTTGCCCTTCGTTGATTGGCTGGTTGACTATAGATCGTACTTAATGCGAGAGCACGCTACATCCTGAAAAGACGTACTTACGCACCTCGCTGAAGACATCCGCCTCGCAGCTCTACCGCCCACCGACCCGGGCTGCAGTGGCTCCGATCGCTAGCTGCCTCTGTGTGGACCCCCGAGCGGAGGCAGAGGACGCACGGGTCTCAGTCAGCCCGACCCGACCCGGTCCGCCTCGCCCCAGCAGCGAGCGCGCCTTCGTCCAGTCAGTCAGTCGCCAATCTCTCGAAGCTCGAGGCAAGTCGAACTGCCGTCTCCTTCAGCTCCAATCGAGGCGCGCAGGTCAATGCAACTGCCTCTTCCCGTCTCTGTGACGCAATGAGCAATGGCCCGGTACAGGTGAGAGCTCTGCACACTCACTACCCTACTCCTCTCTTTCTCTCTAACACAGCGAGTCATGAACACCACCACTAAGCTGCTACTCACCCCTACAACCTCTTCGCTACCTACGGCTGGTATCTCCTGTGATGTTTACTGCTGCAGGTTCGGCCCCTCCGACATTGTCCTCGCTCGTCCGTGTGGACGCATCGGACGGCAGCTGGCGGCCTCCAAGTCGGTCACGGCCGACTCTGTAATGCCGTCAGCGTGCTGCAATCGAGACACGGCGGCTGTATAAGAAGCCACAGGTCAAGCAGCTTCAGCCATCCCCAGCCATTGCCGCGACGCTTTGGAGGGCGTCAACGACGAGTTGAGCAGGTTTTTCGCCAGTCTGGACGAGCTCAAGCACAAGATCTTGGCCAACGACATGCAGCTCATCGAGGAGGCAGAAGAGGCTGCTGCAGACGCCCAGAGCGCTGCCAGACGCTACTACACGCTGTTCCAGGAGCTGCGCGAGCAGGAGGCGCTGCTGGACCAGTGGCAGCGCTCGCACAGCCCCAGGACGAGGAAGCTGACGGGTCATGATCGGGAGATGGCCTTTCTGGTGGGCTTCAGGGAGCTCGTGGCGCTGCTGAAGAACGCGCAGGCGGCTGAGCTGGTGTACCGCATCCAGTCGTTCGTCAAGCTGCCGCAGATGTTGAGGGCCATCGCCACCAGAGACCGACCCGGAGGAAAGGTGCAGGATTTTGTCAAGAAGCTCGTGGAGCAGATCAAGCACAGTGGCAAGCTGAGGAAGCTGCTGCATGGAGATGAGGAGGGTGAGGAGATGCAGGTTCAGACGCAGACGCAGAGCAGGTTCTTGCATGTGCGAGACGAGTACGGAGTGGACCTGCTGCATGAGGTTTTGGAGGCGTTCGTGATGGAGAAGCTGTACGCCAAGACGCTGACTCCGTCCGACGAGGTGGCACGGCAAGACGAAGCACTGCATGAACGTCTCAGCTTGTTGGGTTTCGTCACTTTCAAGCATCTTGATCTGCCTGTGCCGAAGACGGAAGAGCAGGAGCAAACGTGGCTTCGCTTGGCGGAGCAGCTGGAACTGGTGACGCTGTGCCCCAGTCCTCGGCGTAAGATGGACGCCGTGCTACGCGTGTGCCAGGACCTGACGATATTCCTCAAGTCGCAGAATGGAGGCAGGTTCCCGTCTGCGGACGAGTTTTTGCCAGCGCTGATCTACGTCGTGTTACGCGCCAACCCGGCGGAGCTCAAGCGCAACGTCGCGTACATCCTGGAGTATCGGAGTCCGAGCAAGTTGGTGTCAGAGCCTGGTTACTTTTTCACGCATTTGGTGTCAAGCGTGGCGTTTCTCGAGGAAGTGAACGGGTCTCTACTCACGATATCGGTTGAAGAATTTGATGAAGGGCTCCGTCGGAGCAAGGAGGGTCTCCGAGAACGTGGCGTCCGTCGCGACCTGGACAACGAAGTGGCGAGTAACGCCAGCAGTAGCAGTGCGAACGGAGAAACTCTGAATGGCTCCGCCAAGGCTCTCCAAACTGAACGTCGACAGCAAACGGCTCTACATCACAGCACCAGCAAAGAGGACAACGGAGATGAATCGTTGCGTCTACCGACTGTGCTCGAAATACGTGCCAAGCGCCTAGCAACGCTCGCGTAGATATCTACTGCGACTCAGGTAACGACAACTCATTGAGCAATTTTGATCGGTGCGCGCGTGTCTACCTCATGATCGCTGCTACTTAGTAGTCTTTTCATGACATCCACCACCTCTTCTGGCTCCTGTCTGCAGTGCGTGCCGGCAAAGCCCCAAGTCCGCAACATTGCGTCCTTTCTTCGAGGCGCTTATTCACGCTCGGGATCACTTGGCTATCGCTGGCCAAGTCGTCAACTCACCATACAGAGGCTTAAGCATATCGCAACCTCCGTGCAAGACCAGCGGCTGTGTGTATGATGCGGATGTCCGGCCCCATGGTAGCCATACGAGCAATGGTGCAGCGAGCACAGTCGAAGCGACGAAGGAACCGCGCGTCGAGCTTGGCAACCAACGAAGAAGCGCCAGAAGTAGCGGAGTCGACTTGTAGCAACAGCGAGATACGCGTGCTAGACGACAGCTTTTCAGAGCAACAACAGGAAGAAGCTGGTGCTGATCGGCCGACAACACTTGGCAAGAAGCGTGTACGGCTGCACTTCGACGGAGGCCGGCGAGTGTTTAGGTGGCGTCTGCTGCGACAGATAAACCATCGAGTGACACGAGCCACCGAACCTCGAGCCCGCGGAAGAGCCTCCTCCTCCCGCACTTCAGCTATCTTCAGCTCCAGCATAGCGAGCTCGCTGTCTTCCGCCACCGACTTGGAGGAAGAACGACGCAAGGAGTTCAACCGCTCGGAGTTTTTCGCTCGATGGGCGTCGAGCCCGCGTGAAGCCGAGCCAGCGTGAATTTGCCGAGACGACCTGCGGCAGCCACGAGCGACTGCTGCTTGTCAATGCGCTGCCTCTTGACAGCGACGACGAAGACAATTCTTCGACAACGCGCCACCTCCCGTACCGGAAGACCATGATCCACGGCCGCGTATACCTCCTCAAGAACCAGTGGGTGTGAATCCAAGGCAAATGCCCCGCAACGAGCGAAAACTCCCAGCCGATACCTCTTACGATCCCGCATCAGAAAGAGAGACCAGTGCGTGTCCACGTAGAGAGACGTTGATCATCAATGGACTTCCCTGCACGTTGAAGTGGTTTCATATGGTTCATAGACGGACAGACGGTCGCCCTCGCTCGCTCGGTCTCTTACAGTGCGACGTTCGTCATGTTCAACAAGTGGCTACTATCAAGCTCTCCTCGCAGGAAGTCGAGGCTTGCTCTAGGCGTGTCAGCAGGCGCTAAGGTGACTCAACGCCGAGTGCAGTCCAAGAACTGCGCGAACACGAAGAAGCTGCAGCTCAGCGTCCAGCTCCGCAAAATCAAAGAGGAACTTGACAAGACTCGACGTCTTCAGGAGCAGATCCGCGAATTGGACCGACGAATCACGCTCTTCAATGCGCGGGGGCTGCTAGTCCATCAAAACGCCCAAACGGCGGCGTTGCAGATCATGGAGACGTATTACCGCTGCATGGCACGAGGTTATGACCCTCTCGGAGCTCCTCTACAAGCTGCAGAGACCCGAGAGTTTCTGCTCTCGACGTTCGAGGAAGGGCTTAAGACGCCGGACTTTACGGGCCTGGGACACCTCACGAAGCAGTGGGAACTGCTCTCTGTGTACCATCAGAGCGTCGTGTGTCAACTCGACGGCGTGGAGCTCGTAGATCACTACGAGCAGCAGTTGCAGCTGGAGGAGAGGGACGTCCACGTGGTGAGGACACACGGCGTCACGACGCTCGAGATCTCCCGCGCGACCATCGAGAGCGTTTTCCCTCACATTCTGGCCGACGAGGCCTTGGCGCAGTCGCTGGTGGGGAAGAGCTACAGCTTCAGCTTCACACTGATCGCGTACGTGAACGCCACAACCGGACGCGTCTTCCAGCTTGAGTCCAAGATCGATCTGACGTCGGCGCTCATGGATCTGCTTCAAGACCCCTTCGCGACGCTGCAGATGGTCACCTCGACCACGATGAACAAGCGCGGGAACTTGCTGCTGCGTGAAGATGTCCGAGAGGACCAGAACATCATCGAGCATGGATTTCTCTGAAAACAGCCAGGAGAAGTATCGGTAGTTCACCCAGTCCATTGTTCTGGTCAGCTATCGTGTCATTTTGCATGCCACCTACACGAGAGTTTATATGCAACGAGTGACTCGTTCGACTTGAGCCCCCGCTTCATATCCACTTGGCTTCCTTCGGTCAGCGTAGCCGTTCACGTGTCGCTCATATTCCTCGTCCCATGCCCGTCCGTGATCGGTACACGTCGACCTCGCAGCCGACAGTGGCGTGACACTGCACAGCTCCCACCAAACACTTCTGCGACGTCTCCAGCTCAGTATCGGAGTGTTCAGCTGGATCTATCGATTTAACAACGCATATCGCTCACCGCCAGCCACAACTCAGCAAAACTATCACTTATTGCAAAGTTTACAACCGCTCGAAGTGTTCAATCAACCAGCGAAATCACTTCAACCTCCTGCACCAACCACAACACCCCAACACGGATTTAACCAATCATCGGTAGCCAATCATCGCTACCCTAAAATTCACAATAGAGAAGTGCATCTGCTGAATCGCCCCCCCCCGCCCAAGCTCCCACGTCCACGAGCCATGAACTTCTTCCTGCTCACGAACCCTCACGCTCGGCTCAACATGCAGCCACCATCTCCTGGCAACCCTCGAAGTTTCCCGCTAAAAACTCGTGCAATTGGTCCCAAACGCCCTCGGAACCTCCGCCGTAAGTCGAAAAATTGTGCCAACGCCAAGATCCAACGCCGCCAACGGCAAAAAGAGTCAAAACAAGCGGCAGTCAAACTCCAGGAGCAAATTCGCCAATTGGATCGCCAATTGACGCTCATGAACGAGCAAACGGTGCAAATGAGACCGAGAACCCAAGACGCCGCGTTCCATACAATGAACGAGTATTTCCAGCACATTAAGAGGGGAATCAACCCTGCCAAACACCCCAGTGAGGCTCACGCTACCAAGAATTTCCTATTGGCAACTTTTGCCAATGATCTGAAAAGTCCGGACTACACGGGACTCGACCAATTCGTCGAGCAGTGGCAGCTCCTGTCCGAATACCACGCAGATATCGAGTGTCAGCTGTCGAGAATTGAGGTTAACCCCTTTGTGGATGGAAATCTGGACCTTGGAGACGGAGAAGTGGAGCAATATGTAAATGTAGCCAAGACGTACGGCACCACGACGCTGCAGATCTCTCGGACGACGATTGAGCGCGTTTTCCCGCACATTTTGAACGACGAGGAGCTCGTGCAGTGGCTCATTGGCAAGACATACAGCTTCTCCTTCACTTTGATCGCGTATGTGGATGCAACGACCGGCCGCGTGTTCCAGATCGAGTCCAAGGTCGACCTCACTTCGGCTTTGTTGGACTTGCTGCAGGACCCGTTCGTGACGATCAAAATGGTGGAAGCCACGAAGATGTCCAAGCACGGAAATTTGCTGCTGACAACTGATGTGCAAGAGGGTCAGAACGTCATCGAGAACGGCTTCCTATGAGAATTTTACTATGGGGAGCGGCTACGTATAGTCGGTAGTTTTTGGTCTGCGTTGAGGCTAGGAAATGTTTTTCTCGTATAATAGTGTTTAATAATCGCAGACGCCAGTGGAGAAGAATAAGCTTTTTCATGAACTGATAAAATGTCCACGTAAAAATTGTGAGCGCGGGGATTTTTCGATCGCTCTGCGGCAATGTCACGATCTCCTCGCTTACTTCAGCGTGCTTCATGGCGGTCGAACTGCTAATCGGGAGCGCGTGGACATTTCCGATTTCTTTCAGTTTTCTTCTCACTCTTCCCATTTCGTATTCTTGCTAGTCTATTGGACCTTTGTAATTGTCGGTCGGCAGTGGATCACTATCTCCATAAAGACATCTACTACAGTAAAAAAACAGCGCTACGTGATGGTTGAGACTTTTCCCAGTTTCATTGCGTTCGCCTACATTATGCCTCTCGCGATTCAGCAAAACTCCCCTCTCGACAGTCATTCGAAATAGTCGCAGCACCATGAGCGCGATCTGGACCCCACGGGCTGCGTCGTGCGTGAAATGTCCATTGACAATGTAGAAACAGATTTGAATCGGCATAGCAAGCACCAAGTCAAGCGCGAACCACGACCGAATATACCTAAGCGCAATTTGGCGTCGTGACGTGATTCGGACATATTGCGGAGATTGAACTTCTTCATCATCGTTATTGCATTGGGGTGTTTGGCCACGGTAGGTCGGCTTGCAGATACCGGAGACGGCAAGAATCGGGCTGACATCGTTCGACTAGAACACTGGAGTACATGCATGTATTGGAACATCCGCTGGTAATTTATCCTTAATCTATCCGAGCTTTATCCATATTTTCCTTGGATGTTCCAGCATATAAGTTCTCTATACGTGTATATGATGTCGTGTGTACTTCGAAGTGCATGCGACTAGTCCGTTTGGCACTAAGTACCGTTTAGGGTTAGTGGGAATTACTGGCGTTTGCCTTGCGAAGCATAGGGCCACGCAGAGTCACGGTCATTCTTGTGGTGACACCGACAATTCTCGTCAATATTCAAGTGCGTATGCTGTTGCTTCGGCAAGCGAGCACAAACGCTTCCGGTGTAAACACCTTGTGCCAGAAGCATCCACAATTCTAGTTTAGCAGGAGATGAAGAAACTGGTACTGCAGAGAACCCGACCGCCTTACGAGAGCGGCAGATTTGGTATTTGAGCGGGGTGTTGAGGGGATCGTGGATTTTCCAGTTGAGGGCGTCGTGGATTTTCCTGGCATGCGTCTTTGGCTGCTGAGGGTGTGGAATTCAAGACCTTCGATTAGAACGACCCGTTGCTGGGGTTTCTTTTTTCTGGCACTACATGTATTGGCATTTGCTAACGTCGCCATTTCTGCTGGGTATACATTATGTAGTGCTCAAACAATATGCAGTAGATTGGTTTTACGTAACTTCCAACCTCGAGACATCATATTAAGCTTAGCGACGCATGTCAAATACACCTTTGGTAAGCTTAGAACGGTGTTAACCATGGTAGAGCAATATCTACAAGCATACTGCATGCCCGCGTATCGATCACGCTTCATCGATTGTAAGATCACTGGGGGGAACTCAGACTTGAGTTGAAGGCCCCATCGTACACATCATCGGTACTAAAGAAATTGGTCTGGTAATCAGCTGAGACCGTCAGGTCGAACACAGGCATTTCGCCCACGCATGACTTGTCCAGACCCTTGAGCTTGCCTTCGCTACTGACGTATGAAGCCAGTATCTTCACGCCACAAGTAGTACCAGAATCCATCATTGTCCACACGAGCGCGCCGTGAATGGAAGTGTTGAATGTCACCATCTCCTTTTCGTCTCCATCCAGCGTCTCCAGCAAAGTTTCCGCATACTTGTGCGGCGTCTGAGCGTCCAATTTACTACTCAGGAGCAGTACGCTGGCCTGACTCGGGATCTTTGCGGTCTTGTTCCAGTACTCGTCGCGCTCGTAGGTGATGGCTTTTGCAGCATATTTGCCATAGTTGAATTCCTCACACGCTTTCGACTTTTCTTTGGTAAAGGCGCAATACTGCGGAGGATCTGCAAATGCTCCAGCAGATACAAGAGCGCTCTTAAACCGCCTTTCCATTTCAGTCTTCGAGGGCAGCGGGCGCTCGTACATCTCGGAGTACGTGATGAGAGAGAAGAGAAGTGGAGAGAGAAACGCATCGTCTTGGGTTGATGCACTGCCGTACGCGTTGAAGTAGTAGATGAATTGGCTCAGAACGTCGGCGTCTTTAGCTTCACAGCGATTGAAGCGGTAAACGACCGGAGGAATGAGCTTCCGTAGCTCTGCGTCAATCAGCATTCGGCCAAGAGTGAGTGATAACGCAGCCGAAGGTGAAAACTGACCGAAAAATTTCATGTCCTTCAAAAGCGTCGCACATGTCGAGTTTGGGTCTTTGTCGAAGTCTGCGAGCAAACCTCGGAGCGTTTTCGGCAGAGTGTTGGGCTTCTTGAAGTAGCTATTGCAGATAACGTCCTTCGAGCAGAGCTCCAAGAAGCGATCACCCACTATACGAAAGTCAACATCCTGTTGTGACAAATAGGGGAATTTGTCTGCTGATGACCCCGAAGTTGTAGCAATGCCGTCCAAAACGTACCCCGTCACTTCTGGGGGGCTCAAGTGCATCACGCGCTCCACAAAAAATGTGCCATAGCTCACGCCGTACACAATGGTATTGGCGCCGTTCGTGTACTTCGAGATGAAAGTCACCAAGTCAGTGGCCGCACTTGTAACGGAGAATGAAGCAAGGTCGCCGTACTCGTTTTCCAGGTCTTGAGCACACGCAGGAACTTCGGATGGATCGAACTCTTTGCCCTCCGGTGAGCCGGAGGTAGTAGCTTGCGCTGCGACGCACTCCAGAAGAGTGCTGCGACCAGTGCCGCGGTAGTCCATGGTATAGACATTCGCTGACCCATTTAGTTGTGCGAACAAGCTAATCATCGACGATTCCACTGGACAACGGCAGCCAACAAACAAGTTAGTGAATGACACAGAGTATAGTCTGGTCTGTGGGATAACCTCAGAATACACTTACTCGCAGTGGAGGAATAACCCGGACCACCTTGTAGGAGCCAGACGTTGGTGGCGGACTTAGGGTCGCCGGTGGTTGCCGGCATGCGCTTCACGAAGACATCAATCGTCGGGTCGGCAAACTGCGGTGCCTTGCAGATTCCGGGGTAGCACAGCGGCGCATTGAAGGTAGCACATTCCGAGGACTGTCCACTCGAGCTGCCTTGGTCGGAGAAGGTGTAGTCGGAGCACTTGTACCACCCATTCAGCCGTGTCTTGAGGGTAGACTTGGATACTGCCGAGGTTTGTGCGACGACGGCCGCTAGCGCCAGGAGGTGGTAGAGACGCATTTGCGACTTGCTGGCAAATTCGGAACTGTGGCTAAAGTTTGAGGCTGACAAAGAGGTTCATGCATTTGTTACATGATTATTTATGAGTCTGCTGGGCGTTTGTTGATGGTTGGGCTTTAGTACGCGATACAGCCTTGAACTGTGCCTGCCAACTGAGCGTCGCATTGTATGAAACAATACGGCTCCGAGCACTACGCGATGGGATTACTTGCCGCTTTGATAATCTTTTATCATTATGGATTTCTATAACTTCAACGGTATAGAGAAACTGTACATGTACGGTTCGCTAAATTTATTTCTATGTTCTTTCCCCAACGAACAGGCGGATAGAGATTATCCTCTGAATCATTACAAGCTTTTGCTGACTAAGAGCTCGCATTACCACAATGCTGTTCAATGCGGCGTAAGGGTAACTGCACCATTTCCCGGTCACTTCCTATTTCGGGCCACATGCCAGGTAAGATGTCGAAGTAGTTTACATACAAAAACTAGTATTATTAATCTTTGCTATTGCTAGTTCAATGGAGCCTTTGAGGGTAGCTCGGCGGCTCCATACCGTCTTCATCCATTCCGTGGGGCGAGTCGACGCCGGAGGTCCTTGCGATTCTGTTCACAAACACTTCTACTCGCAAGTCAGCACCCCCTAGCTGTCTGCGAGTACCACCCGTCCGCTGTCGTCTCAACATCGTCTTGCTCAACTATGCCGCAGTGGACCCATGAAACGATTGCTACCGCTGTTGCTGCTTGGAGTCGAAGCAAGGGTTCTGACAAACCGCTCTCGCTGCGAGAAGTCTTGAAGCTGTACAACATACCAAGAGAGACGCTTCGCAGCTATGTGAGGGGACAAGCAGTCGGCTCGCGCGTGCTTTCCCTCCCTCCGCATGCTACACACTTGATGCAGCCATTGGATGCGGGCTGTTTTCGATCGTTCAAGTCGGAATGGCGCAAATGCATTGCCAACTTTGCTGCGGTTACTAATGGAGCGAACGTGCGAAAACACCACATTGCTGCGCTTACGCGAGAGGCCATCGATGCTGCATGGGGTCCTCGCATAATCTCGACGTCATGGTCGAGTACTGGAATGTGGCCTGTTAATCCAGACAAAGTTCTTAGCAAACCGGTTTTGTCAAGAAATTTGTCGGGTCGTTCCAACTACGCGGGCTACACACTTACCCATGACCCCCTGCCTTTGGACACCATCAACCAGCGTTCCCTGCGTCAGCTCACTCGTGATGGCATTGACGTCAATGCATACCGTGCGTATAGCATTATCCGAATGAACATGAACTCGGCTCAAGCACCTCCAGCTGCATCTGAGCGCGTCTTTATTGACGTCACGCCAAAAAGGCTCCTTACACACGACCAGTGTATGGCGGAGCTACGGCTACGGCACAGAGAACGTGAAGAAGAAGAGCAGTTACGCCAGCAGAGGCGAACCGAAGCAGTTCTGCGGAGGCAAGAGAATCTAAGGCTGAAAGCAGAAAAGGCTCGCGAACGAGAGGAGAAGCGGCTACTACGTGACGAGGAAAAGCTCCGAAAACTCGTTCTAGGTCGTTGGAAACGGATCGCACGTGCAGTGAAGAAAATTGTTGCCGCGAACCACACGATCGCCGCTAGAACACGCAGGCCTCATCCCAAGTTGAAGTTCCGCCAGATGGAGTCGGTCGAAAGAGCTCTCTTTTTTGAGGCCGTCTCGATTGAGCCAGGTACTATGACTGTGAACACAGGTTCGCAAAGGGCACAGGAAGGTCTTCATGGCACTCCGATAGTCGTTGAAACACCTCACCAGTCTGCGAATTCGATCACAGCTTTTTGTGATAGCATAAGTTGTTGTGAAGTTACATCATTTCTCGCTTAAGTGACCCGTAACTGGTCGACTTACCCTTAACCCCTTAACGCCGGGACCTATTTGCGAGGGTATATTTTGACCCTGTCCCATAAACTAATATATAGACATTTGTATCGGCAGAATTTTCGCAGCAACTATGTCACCGGGATAGTGCAGGATTACTGACGGATAAAAACTTGACAGACCCAACACAACACACTCTATGTTGGTTGTCTAAAAGAACTAAGTCGGGGCCACATGATAATACCACAGATACCCCGACGCAACACATGGTCACCCATGTAGAATTGATTTAGAGAAGGTACCGGGGTAGGTGGTCATCGATGTAGAAATTCCTAAAGAAATGCAAGATACGGAGACCAGGTGTTAGCTGCTCGCTCCCTTCCGCCGCAGGGTGTACCTTCCCAGGCTGCCTCTGAAGTCCTATTTCGTCGCCAAACTTCCTAATTAGAGTGCAATCAGCTCAGTCACCATGGCGCCGTCCCGAAACCGAGTCCGACGGACACAACAAAAGCTGGACAACGAGGCACATGAACGGTGGGATCGGCTATTTGTCAAGGAAGAAGCCCGGAAACGAGCTTTAGCTCGCGCGGAGCTTCCGACAAGCCACGACTACTCCGACGACGAATGCTCTTCTCCGTCGCCCGTGTACGACCGTTGTCTATGTGTGCAAGGCCCCGAACGCGTCCTCAATATGTGTAATTTCGCACCTATGGGGTTCGGGCGCATATTGGGGATGCGATAGAAGATCATGACATGGAACGTAGGTAGGAACAAAAAGAGCGTCAACGCTCCCAAGGATATCCTGTTCATGACAGTTGCCCGCAAGCGACAATAGGCAAGAAATAATAGACGAGCAAGGCTTGAGCTCCGCACCAGAGCCGCGAATCGCCCCGTTCACACTTCCAGCCGACGATCTAGCGTCAACATTTGCACCCGCAGTGACAGCGACTTCAGCATGTATTTTGGGTCGTTGTGACCGGGAATTTCCTCGCGTTAGAAATTCACAGACGCGGTACCGTCGCTGTTAGGACAGTAAATGCTCAGTTGGGTCGCTGAAATCCAAATTCGTTTGTTTGTTTCCCATGCTGTTTTGTACGCTTGTTATTGATTTGGTAGAAACTCAGATGCTAACTGTAAACTATCGTCTGCCTATCCACGTCCGTGTTACATTGTATCATACCAGGCACTTCGCAGCTGATTTTTGGTACTTTTAGTATGCCCGCGCCGCATATGATGGTAAAGTCAACATAAGAAATGTACTGTTTATCGGTGAGTCCGATTTCTGAAATGTTGCACACGATCAGCACGATGAACTACCCAATGAAAAGATACCAAGAAAAAGTTTCAATTGATTGCGTGCTGGCCTACAAGATCGTTTCACTTGATTGCGTCCTGCGTTCCACGGTGCTTTCCTGCGCTTCGTCGTCGGCCAGTCCGTCATCGCTGCCAGGCGCGACATCCGAGGTGGCCCCACCACTGCCCTCACTCTCTCCTGCCGCACCCTCGACAGTTCGGCGCCGACGCTTCTTTCCCGGGCGAGATGCTGGTGGGCGGTTGCGGATCTTGTGATCCTGCAGGCGTCGAGGGATAGCGTTTCCATTGCTCCATTCATCGTGCCAGATGTGGAAGCAAGTCTTCTCCTTCCCTTCGCGCACTACATTGCAGAGGTATGTGCTAGTCACAGAATGTTAGTACTACGTCACACGCATAGCAACACCGAGATGCTTACCGTCGATTGCCTGTGGAGCACTCGGGGCAGAAGTACTTGGTGTACTTCCGTGGCTGAACCTTGTAAACCGCGCAGACCTTGCAGGAGCGCTGACGACGCTTGAGGCCCTGCTCGTTGTCGACTGTGTCTGGATTTTCCTCAAGGCGATGGCCATCGCCAGAGCACAGGGGTCCCGTAGCTGTTGGTTCGTGTTCTGATTCTCTGCGTACTGGCGAGGCTGCTGTCCTCTCCTGCGCACAAGTCGCTCTCTACGTACAACATCAACAACATTAGCGAGAATCCCGGAATCGCTAATGCTGGCTCGCTCAACATAGTGCGTACCTCAATAGCAGTGTAGGCTTCTGGAGAATCAATTGCGAGCAGCTGCTCCATCAGCGTCTCGAAGAAAGCGAAGTGCTTGGGTGGCCGCTTGTTGTTCACCTTCTTGTGGTGGCGAAACACGATGAACGCGTTCACCAGCGCCATATCCAACAGACCCAGAAATAGCGTTTTGTAGTATTTGCGGGTCTTGTAGCACAGCTGCACACTGTACCTCTGCATTCGAAGCTGGTCGTGGATGTCGACACCACCCATCCAGCGGTGGTAGTCACACACCAACTCCGGGGCAGGGACAGCTTGCATTTCACCGTCGACACGGCGCACTACAACACGCGTGACAGCCACCACTAGTGTTAGCATTAGTCACTCGCAAACCATGCATAATATACTTACTGACTGTGCCCGTCTTACGGCTGCCCCCGCTGGATAAAAGATGGACGGGGGTGCGGTCCATCCACATCGCAGCGGTGAGTTGGGGGAACCGCAGGCTCTGTGCAAGCTTGATCGTCCCCTGAGGCGGTATCATCACCTTCTTCTTGTACACCGTCTTGTAATCTTTGGCCGTGATAACACCCTTTGCGTAGCCTGTGCGGTCCGTCTTTATCGTCCCCGTAATGTAAAAACGCCGATGCAGGAGCTCCAGTGCCAGCTTCACAGACGTGTAAAAGCGGTCGGTCACCACCAAACGCCAGGGAGACGTCGGAGACGGCGGACAAAGTGCGTTTAGGTTGCGTAGTACAGCTGCCTCGCCTGTGTTGTTGTCTTTTGGCACCGGTGTTCGCAAGTGCGTCTTGGCTCCGCAGTAGACTTCGATCCTGCAGTGCCGGCAAGTAAATCAAAGAGATTATGTTAGCGTTATGTTGGACGTTCAGTTGAGCAGGATATGCGTATGTTGCTACAAGCCAACATAAGTACTTTGACCAAAAAAAAGCCCGCAGCAAGCTGAAGCTTGCTGCGGTACTCCGGTCACCCACCTCATGCAGTAGGCTGTCTTGGCACACGCTGCTACGAACACCTTCGTTCCCCACTTGTGGGGCTTGTCCTTGTTGAACTGCCGAGTCGGGTTGTAGCGGGAGCGAGAAGGCAGGGTTGCTTCGTCGAAGCTGATCACCGGAGGAGCGCGATATCCACGGGCAAACGTGCGCTGAAGCACATCAACTACGGGTCGAATCTTCCAGGCCCGGTCGACGCTTGCTTGTGGCGATTTGTTGTTTGAAAAGTGGAGGTAGCCCATGATGTGAAAGAACCTGTTCTTCGCCATGAACATGTTGAACCGGTTGGTAGGAAGCGCGCCCACTTGTTTTGTTGACCAATGCGCAGCAATGCTTTTGCGAATTGGCATCAACATGCGTGCGATCAGCAACGCCAGCACGCGTAGCACCTCGTGCGGCATAATCTCCGGTACAGCAGCAAGGCGTCGGCGCACGTCGCAAAGTTCTTCGACTTCAACTCCGTTCCGGCGCTGCTGCGAGCGAATTGGCCTTGCCCGTAGAGGAATCGACTGCGTGTGATAGCGGTTGCTTTCCACCGCGATCTGGCTCCACAACTTGGGCGGCATAAAGTAGAATAAAAGTGTCAGTGGGTCGTCTGCCACCGCCATCACGCTGTCACTTGGACCGAAAGATCCATCGTACAGGCCAGCATACGTGGGATCGGGGCCAAACTTCTCTGGATCTACAAACAGTCACATGCAACAGCGTTAGTTATGTTACCCTTATGTAGGACCATTGCATAAACCACAGTCAGTTATGTTGGATATGACCAACATAACTTACCATATTCCCAGCCATTCGTTCGCATCATCGACATCGTCTTCTTGTTTCTCGCAGCAGTCAAGCACACCGAGTCCGGAAGGTCCAACGCGGCTTCATCTGAGTCTTCATCGGAAAGGTGACCAATGTCCCAGTCCTCCACCCAATCGTCGTCGTCATCATCATCACCCTCCTCGTCTTCGCAGTCCTCCGGCAAGGATGGATCCTCGTCGGAGTTGAGACCCGTGCACTGCTCGGCTCCTGCAGGCATCAGGTTTGCATCTCCATTCACAACGCAGGCCAGCGCAATTTGCGGCAGCGGCAGTGCCACCTCACCGTCGTCTTCCGCAACGCTAGCCTCCCCGTCAGAAGCTTGCAGGACGCGTCGTCGCCGCTTCCGGGAACGTTCGGCGCTTGCCGTCCGTTGCACAACCCCACGCACTGCTTGACGGCCACTTGGCAATGGGCACGAGCTGGCAGTGGGTGTACGCACAGGAGTGCCCACGCTAGTCACAACACTCTCCACCATGTCCGCAACGACTTCCGCATGCGTCGCTTCTACCGCCGCCTCCCCCTCGTCGGCGGTCTCCTTGGCGCCGCAGCCGTCTTGAGCAGCCCCCCCTTGTCTTCCCCCCGGAGTACGCGTCCAGCGGGCTGCACGAGCGGCTCAGCCTCCTTGGACTGCGCCACCTCCATGGCAGGCGTGGTGTGCTTCGCGGGCTTCTTCCTAGAAGCTTTCTTGTTCTTGCCCGTCGCATCGCCGCCGCTGGCATTCTTCTGCTGCGCTCGTCGAATGCGCCTCTCGTGGCGCAGGCTCAGCAATGCCTCGCGGCACAGCCGCTGCTCTTGCTCTGTGAGCTGGTGCCGCGGGGTCTTGGGCGTCGGCGCCACCATCTTCTCTCCCCGCTGTCGTTTTGAAGAATGAGGCTTCGGTGGCTGTGAGCCACTCGAACGTTGGTGGGTGCGAAGACTCGTTTTTATCTCGTTCAACCATGTCCTGTCGACACACACCTAAACCTGTGCATCCGGCGGTTTTGCACTCAGAATTATATCTTCATTTTAGTATACCTCGACATAGACGTTTGGCCCATACACATTCCAAATACAACCTTCCCTTATGTTGGACCTCCAACATAGCATAGACACTGCGAAAAAAATGAATGAAGCTATACACCTCTTATGTTCTACGGTACAACATATGGGAGCTAAGGGGTTAAGGGTACGAAATAATATCGAGCAAACTAACCTTCTGTATTGAACTCGCAATCTGCTGTGCGGGCCCGATTCTTGGTCCTCCACATCTCTATCAACGAATGCAACGGCTCGACATGGGAGCAGCTAAGAATAGCAAAACCAAATTGGGACAGCTCCGATTTTTGCAAGCAAAAGTTCAAAATGCAAGAAACTTGCTGAGGGCTCCGCTTTTTGCAACAACAAAAACTGGGTGTCCTGTGTTACCGAATTTGAGCTTTCCTAAAGCAGATCTTTTTCCTAAGTGACACCCTAAAAAAGTGCAAAAACGGACAAAGAATACACGAAATCGCAAGAAAAGTGCTAAATTTGCATGAAACGGGAGACCTTCAATGACCCTGGGGTATCATGTAGGAAATCTCACATTCGGTATTACACCGTTGGCATTTTATCGTTGTGCATTGTCCCAGAGCCCAGCTTTAGTGTTATCTGAGCTCTTTCTTTGCAATGGAGGAGAACCTCAAGACGCTGGCCCATGTATTAATAGACAAAATCATCCCGAGGTCAATGTCCTCGAACACCGGCCCAGCGAACTCCGAGCCCTCCAACTAGCCATCGCTGTACTTGCCAGCCAGCGTACCAAACGCCAACGGCGACCACGTCGTCAAACCCAGCTTGCACTTCTTGTACAGGTCTAGAAACTCGTACTCTACTTTGTTGCGCACAAAGATGTTGTACTGAGCTGAGATCCGCCGCCGGCGCGAGAGCATCGCTGCTTCCGTTCTAGACGGATTAACCAACACAATAGATGGTCACACAGTTCAACAGACACAGGGCTGTGGAAAAGTGGATTGCGATTGTCAGATTGCCAAGATTGTCAATCACAATTATTGATTGCTCGGAGATATCAATCGGCAATCTCAATCTCGAGATTGTCTCCCAGTTGATGTTGGGCCCACCACAGATAGTTCATTAGCATTCAGCTCAAAGCGAGGCCTCAGGCGAATCATACTGGTGCTGCTGGAGCATTTCGGCGCTATATTCGTTGGCTCTCGCGCAGCAGGAGCCTTATGGCGCCATTTTCTTTGGTGTTAGACGTACTGGTGCATCTCAAGCATTTAATTTCCCAATTGGAGTCGTCGCCCAGAAGAAGAACCGCCCCCAGTGATGTTCCAAAAGCTGAACTGGGACCTGGTGACGCTTGCAGATGTGTCAAAGACCATCGAGCTGTAGAAGAGTACTGAGTCAGCCGAAGTGTAAGTTGTACCCATGGTTACAATAATCAGCGATCTGGATTGTCATGATTGCAATAATTGATTGTTATCGTCGAGGCCCTTGCAATCAATAAACAATCTATATTTCCACAGCTCTGCAACAGACACACACTCATCACTTTGTGCTAAGCTTATGCCCCCCTCCATCTACGGGTAATATGGACGGGGAGCACATATTCTGACCACGTGGTCGGGATATCCATGACTACCTGGAAGTTCTTTGAACGACCTGAAAGTGCAGTGATCAGTGCATCTCCCTCTGGTGTGTCTTCGTCTGTACTCCGCTAAAATACGTAAGCAGAAGTAGACCACAGCCAATATGTAGAGCATGTGTAGCGAGAGTTCTCTGGATTTTATATCCAGAGTTTCTCCATAGGAGGCACTCCAGCCTAAAAAAACTCTTACTTCTTATATATACAGAGATATTCCCGCGTAACTTCTGTTATGTAGTCTTTAAAAAGACTACAGAACAGGTATTAATAGGGGGGGTCAGAATTGACAAATAGTGTCAAAAATATCACCGCTCAAGAGCCCACAAAACGGCCAAACCATTTCCAAAATATCACCCCGGTCAGATATCAAATGACCGGTCATTTCTATTTGACAATCACTCTGTACATGCCCGCAATTTTGACGCTCGAGTCAAGCAGCAGCCATGCCTCGTGTCTCCCACCGTCGGCAGCTCATAGCAGACCTTATCAGCGGCATGGCGGCGGCAGCCCTCGATGAGGAGGACTACGAAGACTTCCTGTTGCTCGATAGCCTGTTTGACGCGGACGGAGATCTCTCGTTGGGATCTTTTCTCGACGAGGATGGAGCTCTGTGGATGGATACGCCGATGGACGATCTCGCTGAAGTGTTGATGTTGGGCGAGGCTAACCGGTACCTTACGCCGCGCCAGCTCTACGACAAAAGCCGCGATTTTGTGCTGAACTACTTTGTCAACTTGCCTGACGACAGCTTCCGGCAGCTTACGCGCATGTCAAAAGCGTCGTTTCAATTTGTGCTCTCCGAGATTGAAGGGCATCCCGTCTTTCAGAACGACAGTCTCTGTCCGCAAGCAGACGTCGCACTACAGCTTGCTGTCGCTTTGGATCGCCTTGGGAACTACGGGAACGGCGTCTCGCTTGAGCGGACGCTCAAGCTCTGCGGAATCGGTAAAGGGACGTGTGTTCTCTATACGACGCGTGTCTTTGAGGCCCTAAACGACCTGGCATCCAAGTTCATCGTGTGGCCTAACAAGCGCAAGCGCAAGGCAATGTCGAGGCGTATGACAGCCAAAGGATTCAAGGGTTGTGTGGGGTTCATCGACGGCACGACGTTCCCGCTCTCCCAGAAGCCTGCGGTTGATGGAGAATGCTACTTTGATCGCAAAAGTCGCTACAGTATCAACGGCCAAATCGTGTGTGACGACAACCGGCGCATCATTGCGTTCTATGCTGGGTGGCCGGGCTCATGCTGTGATAGCACCGTGTACAAGAAGATGCAGCTCGCGAAGGATTCCAAGAAGCCTCACTTCTTCTCTCCAGGAGAGTACCTAATTGGAGACTCGGCTTATCCTGCTGATCGTGGCTACAACACACTTGTCCCCGCGTACCGCAAGAACATGAAGGGCACAGACATCGAAGCTTTCAACATGTGCATCGCCCATGTTCGCGTTGTCAACGAGCATACCATCGGGGTGCTGAAAGGTCGGTGGGCGTGTTTAAGAGAGCTGCGGGTTCAGCTAAACAAGAAAGAAGACATGGAAAGGATTCTGCAGTGGATCACAGCATGCGTCGTGCTGCACAACATGCTACTCAGCCAAAATGACGATTGGACCAGTGATGATGAGAGCTCCGATGAAGACAGCGATGAGCCAGAAGAAGAAAACGAGAGTGAAGATGAAGACGAGAGCGACGACGATGAGTTTATCTTCCGCCGCCGCCTGAAAAAGAAAGCTATCCGAAAGGGGAACGAGAGAGGTGGAATTCTTTGGTACCGCTCATACTACATGCATTAGCTGATCGCGTGTCGATCCAACACAAAAAAATAAATACTTCAGCATGTTAACCTTGCTTGCTCCCGAGCGCCTTCTTGTGCCTTGTTCATTCATGCAGCTCAAATAATGATGGTCCGAGCGCAACTACTCATCCACTTCATCCGATTCACCAACTCCGATAGGATCAGCGACGGATGCATCCGCTTGGTAAGCACGGCTGCTTTCAGCACGATTGTGCCCGCCGACTTGAGTGCTAAACATATGCGATGGAGCTTAAGCAGGTATAAGAATCGTTAGAAAGCACATCAAGTTAGTTAGCAAAGATCAGAATACAAGCGATTACCAGAATACAAGCACTCACGAGTTTGGGCCTCAAGCCCCGCGATGCAGAGAAACTCTTTGATTTCCTGGGGCTGCTTTCCTTGTTGCATAAGTGTCATGAACAACTCATGGCGGCGCACGGCTTCTTGCTCTCGCTTGGTCGCTTTCTGTTCTTGGAGCCACCGCACGTGTCTGATGTTCTCCTTGTTCCCTTCTTGTTCGAGACGCCGTTTAAATAGAGCATTTCTGACCTTCGCGTTCTCTGTGTACGCCATTGTGATCGAAACGCGGTTTCCATGTGCTATTTGCGGCTGCTCCGTGTTGCTTTTTTTACTCTGAATCCTCTGATGGTCCCTCTGTCAGCGTAGTTGGTATCAGTGCACGCTTGTGCGTTGTCTTCTTTTTCTTGCTCGATGTTTTTTTGCTGCCCGAGACCTTGCTGGAAGAGCGCTTCTGCGATTGTTTCTTGGTGTTGGTGCGAGCTGCATGCGGGGGTGCAGCCTGCTGGTGATCAGGAACAACATAGTTTTGTTCAGCGACAAGTCGAGATTGAAGATCGCGAAGATCCTCATCTGATAGCCCCAACTCGTTATACATCACGAGAGCTTCAGGTTCGAACTCGGCTTGAACTCGATCACCTACATTTTCGCTACTGCGGTTTGCAGTGCTTGGTGGCGGTGGTGGAGAGTAGCTGTTGAAGCGAAACTCTGGTTCATCTCCGTCGATGACCCTGTTGTTCTCACTGCTACCTCCAGCATCCGTAGCACCTCCGGCGACATGATCCGCAGCGCGTCCAGCGTTTCGGGATCCTGTTCCAGCATCCGCTCCACCAACAAATGCGTCGTCACGCCGATCATTACGCGCACCAGCAAAAGGGGCTGCATGGGGAGCATGGGGCTCGGCTTCACGCTCAACGCCACTCCCAGCTTCGCGTTCTACACCGCGCTGACCATCACAACCAGCAGCAGGGACATCACGTTCATCGTCACTACCAATGTCAGTGCCAGCGCAACTCTCTTCGTCAGAGCTTGTCTCGCTTTCAGCTTCACTAGCAGGCGGAGTTCCTGGTGGATTATCATCAATCACCGCCCCCAGCTCCCTCGTCGCGGCAGCGTCCACGTTGTGCTTCTCCCCAAACAGACTCTCCATTCTGGCGAAGTGAGAGCACATTGTGTCGAGCTTGGCAGGAATAGAGAGACCAGCTTACAGCTCTTTCTGTGTGAGCCCCATTCCCGTCTCGGAGCGCTTGGCGTTCAATGTTCTCGTGAACTTGCTCTTGTACGTGTTCCATCGGCGCTTCATACTCTCTGCAGTCAGCGGTTTCCTTTTGAGTCCTGGGGTCTTGGTCATCTTGTGTAGGTGCTCAGCGAGTCGCTTGAAGGCGTCGGGCTTCGTAGTCTTTGCGCCCACAGCCGTCTTCTTCTCGCAGCCGTGGATAATGGCGAAGTTGGCGGGATTTTCCATCCAGCAGACGAGAATCAAGTAGTCCTCGCGCGTTAGATGGATCTTGGTCGTCTCGGCTTCCTCGCGCATCGTGTCCTACAACGAGGAGCGAGAGCGGTTAGCTGTATAGGCGCTTAATGATCACAACTGTGAGGACTGCATCATCGCCCGTACCTGCTGCACGCGGGCGAGAGGTAAGTTGCCGCGCCTTGGTCTTCTAAGTGCGCGCTGCGCTGAAAGATTCAAGACTGAGAGGAAACTTGCCGTTGCGGATGGTCAGATGGTCGACCATTTCAGAAAATGTCTGGCCATTTCAGAAATGGTTCGGCCAAACAGGTGAACCATTTCGCGAAATGGATATGTCGGCTGACCATATTTTTTATGGTGACCATTTCGGCCGAAAAATGTCGGCGAAAAAGCTAATTCTGCCCCCCCTAATAGATACGTTTAAAAAAACGTATCTATTAATACCTGTTATATCATTCGTGCTTCGATGAAATCCCGCTCTGCAGGGTGGGATTCCTCCCTTAATTTATGGTGAGCTTTTCTTGGGTTGAAATGATTACACCAGACATTCAGTATGACCTCTGTAGAGGGGGTGGTATAATCGATAGCCGGTGCACAACAAAATAACCCAGATGAATGTTGCTTGTGGTCTCGACATCCACCCATAAAACCCATAAAACCCATAAATGTTACCCGAAGCTTAGTGGGTGAAATCACCTTCATTTCTGCTATGCAATAAAACACATGGACTAAATATCAGACCGAATACAAACTGCACAAGAGGCAAAGGACACCACTCGTACTTAGTGGTGGTTCAGTTTTGACTAAAGCTGGTACTGTGTCTTCTCATGTCTACACTTTTAAACTGGGGTTTTCCAGCGTCATTTTAGAAGTTTCCTTAGAGCAAGGCCCCCCACTCCGCACCCTCGGCTAGAGTCACTACACCGCTCAATAAGCATGATTACCTGCCCCCGACACTGACAACGAGGTGTGAATAATCTAAGAGTAAGTATTTTTAAACAATTTTTATTATATTAGTGGTTGTCACGGTTGGTAAGTAAGTAAGTAAAAAGTTTTATCGACCAATCACATCAAACCTTCGATACTTACCAATACTTCCTTCCAAAGCCAAGGAAGTTTGAAAGTAAGTCTGCATCCTTAATTTGATTGGTTATTTTACTGAAGAGTAAGTTTGATTGTATTGGTAGAAATAGATGAACGCAACGGATGGCTGCGTTGCTTTCGATACTGCGTCATTCCCCACAGTTTCTTCATCGGTATGGGAAACAAACGCTGGTCGGAGGGGGAAGAGTACACCCTGATAGAAATCATCGGTGGCAACTTTCGAGAATACACGACGGGAGTAAATACTAAGTTTTATGCGAGTGCTAGTACCTCTTTGAAGACCAAAACGGCTACGCAAGTGAAGTCCAAGTGTATCGAGCTAGAAAGTGCTTACAAGGACTACAAGGCAAAGCTGAGCCGCTCCGGGTTTGGCGTGAAAGAAAGCGACCCGTCCAGCATCAAAGGTAACTAAATTGCGCGGCACTACACTGCACTGCTCATTTGTCTTATTTATATGTAACATTTGATTATCCCAGAGCTGCTAGCCAAAAAATGCAAGTACTTCTACCAAATGGACGAGATTTTTGGAGCCCAGCATAATATTGTGCCCCCGGTGATAATGGAGCCAGGCCGAACTGAGTTCAACCTTCAGGGTGGGACTGAGCGGAGTGCATCATCCTCTTCGTCGGTATCCTATAAGACTGGGACACAGGAACTTAAAGCCGCGAGCACTTCCAAGGACGCTGATGGGACGCCGGGGTCCACCTCCAAGGTAGAATCATTGCGAAGCCCTCCTCCGGTGGCTCGAATGCTGGACCGCCTTCGCGAAGATCGCGAAAGGGAATCGGCCAAGCGCCACAAGGCAGACATGGAGTACCGAGAGCGAGAACTGGCGCTAAAGCAAGAGCACTTCGCTCTGTATAAGGAGGAGCTGAGGCTGAAAGAGAAGAAGATGGATCAACAATTTAAACTGCTTTCCCAGCAGATCGCCCTGCAACACAAGCAGTTAGAGCTCGAACTCGCCAAGCACTCTTAGACTCTCCCATTATAAAAAAACATGTTCTTCAAGTTTTGTCTTTATATTTGATTTTATGCAAAACCGTTACGCTGAAGAACTAACTCCTGGACACACACTCGCAGGTCCTCACTACTGTCCTCGGAGCATTCGTGGTCATCGTCTTCTTCTTCGGCAATGACAGCAGGTTTGTCGATAGCAAATGAATCATCTGATAGCGCGATGCACAAGTTGTGCAAAATAAAGCAGCACATAATTTTTTTGCAAACAAATTGCAGGTCATCGTCGTCTTTGATTTTGTCGCGAAGACGACTCAAAACTGGAAAGCGTGCCTTGATCATTCCTATTGTATGCTCCACAATAATTCTCTGTTTGGCCAGTAGCCAATTGAACGTACGATTTCTTGGAATAGAGCTTGAAGGCATCTTGTAGGGCGTCACTATGAATGGAAACTTGCATCCATAAGCGCTGTCCCCGAGCACATACTCGCCCGGTTTGGAAAAGGCTGTAGGCTCTGTAGCTACACGCGTCAAACTCATGGATCGCGTGTCGTGAAGTGACCCAGGCACGCCAACCTGTCAGAAATATCAGTAGTTAGCTCAAATAATCGGCAGAGTTCAAATTCAAATATCACATCATATAACCTGATAGAAAGTAATGCGGCGGCGGTGGTCGCAAAATATTTGTGCCCCAATGCAGTAGTCAGACTTCCGAGAAAAGTAGCATTCAGGGTTAGTTGACGGGGCATACAACAGCTTAAACGTGGTCCCATCAACGCAACCCAAGCATGAGGGGAAGCCCGACATACCCTCAAAGTACTTCTGTACGTTGGTCTTCCTCGATGCTGAAGGCCACGAGAGAAAGTCGTCTTCAAGAGACAGGATAGCTTCAATTGCCCTTGAACTGTATTTACACACAGAGCCTAAGCACACATAGTCTTAGTAAACTAGCAACTAGCAACAAGGAATAACTCTGAAAATTACCTTCAGCGATGCCGAAATGCTGCGCGACTTGATGAATTGTCAGCGGTTGAAGCGAATACAGGAAAACCTCCAGCTGGAGCTGCGCCGGGGCTTGCTCCTGTTTGCCTGGGGTTCTGTGAAAAACAGGATGATCACGAAGTCGTCCCAGCAGAATTACGAAGGTCTCTTGATGCATACGCAGGTCACGCATTGCGCGCAGTGAATCCGCCCTCTCGACTCGGCGTTTATCCCACTTGCCCGTCTTCTCTACCGACTCGCGCGTCAAGTAGCGGTTGTTGCTTATAGCCTTGTGGAGCATCGCTTCCTCGTCCCCCTCGGCCCCGCCGGCAACCTCGCTCACTACCATTGCAGCCTCTAGCCACTCAAGCGCGATAGCCCTCTCGCTCCGTGTCATGGCTGTGCTTCGACAATGACTGGTGAGCTGGTGAAAATAGGTTGCCTTCCGTGTCGCAGAATGAGGCTCTCACGGTTAAGAGGCGAAGAAACGATTTGATTGGACGGTCGTACTTACTTACTTCCCAACCGTGATAACCACTATTGTATTACTTCTGGAAAGTATGGGGGGTTCTGCTCCCGCAAAGAAGGGGTTTCAACAAGAGAGCAGCAAAATATCTGATATTATTAGACATAGATGTTGACGTAAAATGGATTTGACACTGCGCCGTGAATTTTAAGAATCGAGATCGTACTTGCTTATGCCCAGATATATTTCACGCGCATATACTGCGGCTGCGAAGCAGCCGCAGGAGAGCTCTTTCTTTTACTGTCATCCGGTATCTTCTTGCCCCTGGTATGGTAACGCAGCGTGGAAGCTGCATACATACAAACTGTAACTGGACCCGCACTTCTCTAATAATACACAGCGCAGCAAGGACCAACACTAATGCCGTGTAAACACGGAGAAGCTCTGGATTTTAATTATTAATATCTGCTAAACAATAATTTAATGACGAATGGTTGAGGCCACCGATGCTCAACAATGCGACGGTCAGCATTAGAGACAAAGTAACCCGTGACAATTGAATTACCCATGTTGTCAACAATAAGAACTGCGAACCCGGAACCATGTTTCTCCGCCGTCGTAGAGGAAGCACTATTACATGTATATTGATTCAATATTATTGAATTAGTTGCTTCCAAGCAGAAATCCATCAGCAATTTGCAATCTTGCAATACCTGACGAGCTTGCAATAAGGTATTGCAAGGTGTTGGTATAATAAGTTCATTGATAAAATACGTCAGTTTAAGTCCACTTTCATATAAAGTAGTTTTTTTAAGACATAATATCTGAACTAAACCGTTAGATCAGAGCGAAACGAACTGACATCCTAAGTACTAGAGGACTGCGCTGGTAGCGCAGGTCATTTAGTGTTCTTGTATTAAGAGTGTTCACCTGAAATCGCGCATCAGATAACACTAAGCTGGGCTCTGGGACAATGCACAACGATAACATGCCAACGGTGTAATAACACATGACACCCAGTTTTTGTTGTTGCAAAAAGCGGAGCCCTCAGCAAGTTTCTTGCATTTTGAACTTTTGCTTGCAAAACACGGAGCTGTCCCAATTTGGTTTTGCTATTCTTAGCTGCTCCCATGTCGAGCCGTTGCATTCGTTGATAGAGATGTGGAGGACCAAGAATCGGGCCCGCACAGCAGATTGCGAGTTCAATACAGAAGGTTAGTTCGCTCGATATTATTTCGTACCCTTACGCCGCAATGAACAGCATTGTGGTAATACGAGCTCTTAGTCAGCAAAAGCTTGTAATGATTCAGAGGATAATCTCTATCCGCCTGTTCGTTGGGGAAAGAACATAGAAATAAATTTAGCGAACCGTACATGTACAGTTTCTCTATACCGTTGAAGTTATAGAAATCCATAATGATAAAAGATTATCAAAGCGGCAAGTAATCCCATCGCGTAGTGCTCGGAGCCGTATTGTTTCATACAATGCGACGCTCAGGTGGCAGGCACAGTTCAAGGCTGTATCGCGTACTAAAGCCCAACCATCAACAAACGCCCAGCAGACTCATAAATGATACCGCGTCAAACGAAAGTACGCTTCCGAACCTAAGTACGAATCGGGATTTAAGCACACCATTGAAAAGAGGAGCATCTCTTCTTTCTTCTGGTGCCTTCAGATCTAGGAGAAGTTGAAAACTCACGAAGCACATACCGTTCCAAAAAAGTATTGCCCTCAAAAACCAACTTTTTCAAAAAAATATTCTGGCTTGCCCTAGATTAGTTTTCAATTCTGAATCGATTGAGCCTATTCCCGTACGCGGATTCGGTCTCCTTCCTGTTCAAATTTTAGTGTTTATGTCGCGATCTCAAAATTCCAGGTGTATATTTTTGACCGGAATTTCAAAATTTAGAACCCCCCCGAAGCATCATTCGGAAATACTGCTGCGCTCCGCTTCTTTTTCTTAGTGCAAATTGGAACGGTTGGCATCATGAAGTGCACTAAATCTGCTTGTTTGCCGAGGAGACAGTGGCCATCACACGCGTCGGATCAGATGTAAGCCGTGACTCTCGCTCGAAGGTCATCGTCTAACAAAAAAATACTTTCGTCCGAACTTGAATCTTCACTTGATGCGCAGTGGTTCTCCTCGGCAACCTCGACGGAGGACACGTCGGCCTCGTCCTCGGACAGTCGATCCCAAGCGCTGTCATCAGGTGTATCTTGCGGGGAGCGCAGCAGTCGTCTGGTCACGGTGCTGCAGTTGCTGTTGGCTGGCGCTGGAATTGATTCTCCTTGCTTACTGTGAGTCGTCTCCGAAGATGCAGCTAGAACCACGCTGTCGCTGGATGGCTGCTCAACTGCTGGGTCGGACGCAGAGGCTGCGAGCGGGAACTCGGACGCAGAGGCTGCGATGGCGGCGTCTGCGCGGGGCGGGTTACCATGAGGGTCTATGGTGTCCGTGCGGCTCTCGATGGGGGCTGCGGTGCTCATGATCCTTCGGGGGCGAAACAATGCTGGTCGATACACCTGCTCTAAATTTAGACTTTGCGAAAAACGCCCCCAGGGAGAAAACACAATTAAGTACGATTTTTGCTGGCCAATCTTTGAAGGCGTTTTTCTCGGAAAAACCAAATGGTGGCGTAGCGTCTTTTTGTTTGACGCGGTCTCAAATAATCATGTAACAAATGCATGAACCTCTTTGTCAGCCTCAAACTTTAGCCACAGTTCCGAATTTGCCAGCAAGTCGCAATTGCGTCTCTACCACCTCCTGGCGCTAGCGGCCGTCGTCGCACAAACCTCGGCAGTATCCAAGTCTACCCTCAAGACACGGCTGAATGGGTGGTACAAGTGCTCCGACTACACCTTCTCCGACCAAGGCAGCTCGAGTGGACAGTCCTCGGAATGTGCTACCTTCAATGCGCCGCTGTGCTACCCCGGAATCTGCAAGGCACCGCAGTTTGCCGACCCGACGATTGATGTCTTCGTGAAGCGCATGCCGGCAACCACCGGCGACCCTAAGTCCGCCACCAACGTCTGGCTCCTACAAGGTGGTCCGGGTTATTCCTCCACTGCGAGTAAGTGTATTCTGAGGTTATCCCACAGACCAGACTATACTCTGTGTCATTCACTAACTTGTTTGTTGGCTGCCGTTGTGCAGTGGAATCGTCGATGATTAGCTTGTTCGCACAACTAAATGGGTCAGCGAATGTCTATACCATGGACTACCGCGGCACTGGTCGCAGCACTCTTCTGGAGTGCGTCGCAGCGCAAGCTACTACCTCCGGTTCACCGGAGGGCAAAGAGTTCGATCCATCCGAAGTTCCTGCGTGTGCTCAAGACCTGGAAAACGAGTACGGCGACCTTGCTTCATTCTCCGTTACAAGTGCGGCCACTGACTTGGTGACTTTTATCTCGAAGTACACGAACGGCGCCAATACCATTGTGTACGGCGCAAGCTATGGCACATTTTTTGTGGAGCGCGTGATGCATTTGAGCCCCCCAGAAGTGACGGGGTACGTTTTGGACGGCATTGCTACACTTCGGGGTCATCAGCAGACAAATTCCCCTACTTGTCACAACGGGATGTTGACTTTCGTATAGTGGGTGATCGCTTCTTGGAGCCCTGCTCGACGGACGTTATCTGCAGTAGCCACTTCAAGAAGCCCAACACTCTGCCGAAAACGCTCCGAGGTTTGCTCGCAGACTTCGACAAAGACCCAAACTCGACATGTGCGACGCTTTTGAAGGACATGAAATTTTTCGGTCAGTTTTCACCTTCGGCTGCGTTATCACTCACTCTTGGCCGAATGCTGATTGACGCAGAGCTACGGAAGCTCATTCCTCCGGTCGTTTACCGCTTCAATCGCTGTGACACCAAAGACGCCGACGTTCTGAGCCAATTCATCTACTACATCAACGCGTACATCGGTGCATCCACCCAAGACGATGCGTTTTTGTCTCCACTTATCTTCTCTCTCATCACGTACTCCGAGATGTACGAGCGTCCGCTGCCCTCGAAGACTGAAATGGAAAGGCGCTTTAAGAGCGCTCTTGTATCTGCTGGAGCATTTGCAGAGCCTCCGCAGTATTGCGCCTTTACCAAAGAAATGTCGAAAGCGTGTGAGGAATTCAACTATGGCAAGTATGCTGCAAAAGCCATCACCTACGAACGCGACGAGTACTGGAACAAGACGGCAAAGATCCCCAGTCAGGCCAGCGTACTGCTCCTGAGTAGCAAACTGGACGCTCAGACGCCGCACAAGTATGCGGAAACTTTGCTGGAGACGCTGGATGGAGACGAAAAGGAGATGGTGACATTCAACACTTCCATTCACGGTGCGCTCATGTCGACAATGATGGATTCTGGTACTACTTGTGGCATGAAGATACTGGTTTCATACGTCAGTAGCGAAGGCAAGCTCAAGGGTCTGGACAAGTCATGCGTGGGCGAAATGCCTGTGTTCGACCTGACGGTCTCAACTGATTACCAGACCAATTTCTTTAGTACCGATGATGTGTACGATGGGGCCTTCAACTCAAGTCTGAGTTCCCCCAGTGATCTTACAATCGATGAAGCGTGATCGATACGCGGGCATGCAGTATGCTTGTAGATATTGCTCTACCATTGTTAAAACTGTTCTAAGGTGTATTGAACATGCGACGCTTGAGGCGGAAATGCATTTGATATTATGTTCAAGGTTGGAAGTTTGTAAATCAATCCGCTGCGTAATTCTTTAGCGCTACATAACAGAAAACTTTAGATCCTGGACTAAGTCGGACTTTTGGAACAAAAATTGACAGAAAACGTATGAATTCCTGCTGGTCCAAAAATATATTTCAATGGAACAACGCGTTATTCTACTGGACCTAAGTATTGGAACATCCGCTGGCACTAGGGCTCGTAGCACAGGCTGGGATAGCAACGATAACGAAGAGTGTATTGTTAAAAACCTTTACTCGTTTTCTTCAACGAGAAGCTCGTATGACTTTTTACTACAGGAAAACTAGATTGAAGAGAGCAAGAAGAAAGGCGTCTCTGTTGTGCGTGCTCGCATCGGTTTATTCAATAAGCCCAATGGTAGTCTTGAAATTGATTCGTTTTTTATCTGCTTTGAAAGTGCTACACAAGATTGCGAAATCTGAAGAAGACGCCTTCGATGGAGATCAGAACTCCATGACGTTGCACACGAGGGTGTCCGTCTTGTCGCTGAAGACGTACTCGACCTGCCGAGCTCTTCGTCGAGCTCCGAGGTGCGCGCCACGGCGTGGGTCCCTTCATACGACATGTTCACGTTCGACGTGATGCGATTCGTCTGCAGCATCTTGATGATATCGAGCGATACGTAGAGCGAAATGGGCACGAGGTTGTAGAGGATGACCATGTTTGGGCTCTGCTTGGTGAGTGCGATCGCACTCACCAAGCAGAGCCCAAACAAGGTCGTGATGATCAACAGCATGCATCGGTTCGCTGTGCGGTAGCAAGACAGAGTTTGCTCTGTTTTGACGGCGCAGCACGTGATTTTTGCAGTAGTTTGCCCTCGCTGCCCGTGAAGATCATGAGCTCAACGATAAACGCGCAACTTGGTAGGCTGCACAAGCAGATTTTCAGAACCCAGTGGCACGGCGGTGGCCTTCGGTCGCCCTCATTGAGTAGCTGATGCCCCGTGAAGGCGTAAAGTTGATTGTTGGTCTGCTCGTGGTCCACTGATCCGCGCATTTGATGCACCGCTGAAGCACACACAGACTCAAGGATCGCCGTGAAGCTCGCTCGTTTCCGAGAATTCAGCTACCGACTATACCGGTAATACCAGTTGCCTCGGCTTGGTCTACTGCTTTCAGCCCCCGGCTACAGTTACCGGCTTCAGTTACCAGGACGAATTAATCCGATTTGGGCTGTCCCTAGCCTTCCAGGCTATCCCAGTAATATATCCGTAATCTATCCGAGTTTTATCCAGATTTTGCTTGTTCCAAGTCCAAGAGATGTTCCAGCATCTAAAGTTCTCTAATGGGAGACTTCCAAAAATCGCCTATACTTTGTACCAAACCCAGATTTAAGAGAGATATAGTTTGTCACTTGGCGCCGGTATAGTCATCCCTTAGTCACCGTACTGCCACCAAAACTCGAGTTTATTTCATAAGTCTCAGTCTTCGCGTCGGCCCTCGCGTCCTCGTATCGTGTCCGTACCTCACCATGCACACTGCTCGTCTCCTTGCTCGAGTCAGCACATCGCTTTCCGTCCAACGCCAGCAACAGCGAAGGAGGCAACACGCATTACTGAAGAAGCTGATGTGCTTGATACGGATGCGCATGCTCATACGGGAGCGCAACTATATAACGACTGCAGCTCTAACCTCTAACGCAGTTTGCGCATGGACGTTCATGTACAAGTCGCGGTGCGAGAAGTCGTTCATCAATACCGTCTCGCTTCCCCCGCATATCTACGACATGTTGCTCGAGGTGTTCTCACGGCACTACGTAGTCAAGTCCGGGCCTTCGCGAAGGGGCCGTCCACGGCGGTTCGTGTCGAAGAATAACGTACTAGAATGCTTGCTACACAAGTACACTGCTGCTGTGGAACTCAAAACGCTATGTGAGTTGTTCGGTGTACCTCCGTCGACGATGAGCAGAACGCTGTGCCAAGCGGAGGTGGCTCTAGCGGCTTCCCTGCGCGAGATACCCCTGGCTGCCGTTCAGTGGCCGTCTAGTCAATTGCAAGCTACGTGGGCAAGCCAAGTGACGAAGCGAGAGGGGCTGTTAAATGGCTGCTTCTGCGTGGCCGACGGGAAGAACTACGCGGTACAAGCTCCAACCAACAGTGATGTCCAAAACGCACACTACAACGGTGAGATATACTCTTTCTTATACATTTACTACGAACACTAAATTGGTTTTCATCGTGATATAGGTTGGCTCCACAGTGTCAAGGTAACCGGTGTTTTGTGCTATGGCTTCGACGGCACCTTGATCTGGGGGAAACATAATTTTCCTGGGTCTTGGAACGACGGTGAGATGAGTCGCCAATTACAGCGTCGACTTGCAGATCCCAGCAAAACAATTGAAGGCGGGTGCTGTGCAACCGATTCAGCGTTTCCTGTTAGTGACACATGCCGAAAAAGGATCGTAACTCCTCTGAAAGACGGAGATCTTGAGCGAGCTAGCCCCGAATGCAGGGCCGGTTTACTTGCCATGAGCGCTGCGATCACTTCAGTGAGGCAGGCGGCTGAATGGGGGATGGGCTGTGCTCCTAAGTGTTTTCGCCGCTTGCAACTACCGCTTCCGTACAATCCCGACAAGCGCGCGAGTTTATTGTGGAATATCTACCACTTGTACAACCTACGTGTGAGAACGACGGGTATTAGTCAAATACGAACGGTATTTGCATAGACTTTGGCAACATAACGAACACGAATGTACATCAATATTTGTTTTTGTATACAACGACACTGTATGCAATTCAGGCTTCCTCTTCAGCTTGTCCTTCTAACAAGCTTTGCGAAAACAACTCTATTCTACCTTGTTCTCCAGGCCAGCCTCTGCGTCGTTTCCATGCTGCTCCCCGCCTGACTCAGCACCACCCCCACTTTCGACTAGGCGTACTAGCAGCATCATCATCATTTGCTGGTTGTCAGTGTCACGCTCATGGCGATACTGTGCATCTCTGGCTTGTTGGCGCTCTTCCATCGCCATCAACATGGCCATCATCGACTGAGAGGGGTCCGAGGCATTCTGACTGGCTTGAATGTCGTTGTTCACCGTGTTGATGATACGGTCTAGCTTGATGCATCGACGGGCGGTTTGACTGAGTGACACGGCGGCCGAAGCTGCCGAATGCTTCCCAAGTGAAGCGGAAAGTTCTGCCAACTCTGAAGGCTCTAGTCCAGCTCGTGGCGTTGCTTGTAGCGGTGTCGACGGATCTGCGGGTCTACTTAAAGTTGCCGGGGGTGTTTGGGCTAATTGCGAGTCCGCCACGGGTGAAAGGGGTGAACTAGCAGTCATAGGCACGGTATTTGCAGCTTCCACGTCGGCGTTCATCGTGCCGTGGTCGGGATCACCCTCCTCGAACTCTTCGTCCGAAAAGTTGTCGTGGAGCTGAACAACAGCCAATGAAGCCTCAATGGCATATTGTAGACGCTTGGCGCGCTGCACCTCCTCAGGACAAGTTCCGTTCCCTAACACAATAAAGCGAAATAGGTCAGTTGAAAGCCACACAAGTGCAAGCATACCATATACTTCTTGCCTGTTGGTTTAGGAACGCGAACTAGTTTTTGAAATTTGCGCTTGAGGCTGTCTCCATCTCGCTCAGTCCACCCTGCTGGAATATTTGTATTGAACTGAGATGCAGCGTTTTGCCACTGCTCAGCTCCAAAGGGAATGATGGCTTCCACAACATCCAGCATCCCTATGACCAACGCGTCATATTGGTAAGTCGTCTACTCAGACCTCTCAGTAATGCCAGCATACACGCACGTGTGATTTCGGACTTGGTGAAGTTCTTGCCCTTTGTCTTCGTTTTTGCTGCCTTTGTCATGGCTCGTGTCGTACGGTTGGTTGAGCAAGGAAAATGCGAAGTGGGATGGTTTATCGTGCAGGGCCACACCTTCGTCTTCGATCAGGCTATGAAGCCAAGCTTCTAATCGGAGGCTTTGATCAGTACCAAGGGCGCCACTTGGTCAGACGCTCTTTGAGTGTGATCATCCGTTGGTCCAAGTTTAGTACACATATGGTTCAGCAGATGGGAGCAATTTGGTACATCGTCACAGGTGATTTTTGGAAGTCTCCCAATGTATACCCATGAGAAATGGCGACGTTAGCGAATGCTAATAGTGCCAGAAATAAGAAACCCCAGCAATGGGTCGTTCCGATCGAAGCTCTTGAATTCCACACCCTCAGCAGCTTCAAAGACGCATGCCAGGAAAATCCACGACGCCCTCAACTGGAAAATCCACGATCCCCTCAACACCCCGCTCAAATACCAAATCTGCCGCTCTCGTAAGGCGGTCGTGTTCTCTGCAGTACCAGTTTCTTCATCTCCTGGCTAAACTAGAATTGTGGATGCTTCTGGCACAAGGTGTTTGCGCCGGAAACGTTTGTGCTCGCTTGCCGAAGCAACAGCATACGCACTTGAATATTGACGAGAATTGTTCTCTGAAATTTATTTCAGAGCTAAGGAGGGATCCGAGTGGACGTATTATTCTTCGAAATCACTATGACCTAGGTGATAGGTGATATTAGTTCATAGAGGTGTTGCGGAAACCCCCTGTAAGTGCTCTACAGTTATTGTGCCTTTCGCTGATTTTGGCGGGTGGACTGTTAATTCATGCGGAATTTGATCCATAAAAGGGCGACCTACCCTTATTTAATGCTAATTCTGCGAATGACTTCCCCTAACACCCGCGATCAGCTTTTGCAAGCTAATCGACGGAGATACGGCGGGATAAACACAGAATGGCGGGCAGCAAACCGCCATTCGCCCTGTTTCCCTCTAACTCGGGCTGGATTAGCTTATTCCACCTCAATTCATCCTCACCATCGCCACCTTAAGTCGGCCACGTTCGGACCACCTTGAGTTAACAATGGAATTAGCTAACACAAGGCATAATTAATATCGAGATGAGATTATAATTACGCCAGAATTATCACGGCAGAATTAGTGAAAGGCACAATAGTTTCATGAATCATAATACCCTCGGAATATGATAAATTACTGGGATGTTGCTTGTAACGTCCACCTCGCCTAGGTACGAGGTTTGGAGGTTGCGCGAAGGGATCATCCGCCCACAAGAAATCTTCCTCCATCTGGAGCACATCTTAAATACGTACGAGTTGCCTACACGTGTAGCCATATCAAACGCATAGACTAATTTAAATATTGGCTAGTTTTACTAAGATAGCAAGTACTGATAACGTTAAGGTATGCTGCTACTTCGTTCACGTGGTGTGTCCATCCACCAAAGTGCATTTAGAACTGGTTTGGGACTATACTTGCAGTTAAAATACAGGTGAATGGCACGGTGCAGATGGTGCGGCTGCGAAGCAGGGTCAGCAGATGCTCCTCTTGGTCAATGGTATGTTAACACGAATCAAATCTTATCGATACAGATTCTAACAACTTTCTAAAATCCCCAGATTTTCTTTTTTCCTCACGCGTACAGTACACGATGAAAGGGGGGCAATTGAATGTATTGCCTCGATAACGAGGGCGTGGTGAGCGGCCCCCCATTCTTGTGATGCTCATTCGCGCTTGTGATTGTAGGCTAGATCATTCGGCTTGACAAGTCCTTTGTTGACACGGCCGCCTGTACCGGGTACTCTTCGTAGCACCGAGAGATCCATCGACCAAGTAGTTTGATAGCCAGGCTGTCCGCTCTACCGGTGAGCAAGGCTGTCGCACCTCCACTTCTTAATGTGTGTGTCGAATAGTTGACGGGTGGTACACCAGCTCGTCTAGCAGTCTCTTTGAGCGCCTTCGATACGGTCTTGGCGTCGAGGTCTAGACACAGATACTGGTGTTGGGTAGCGTTGAGTTCAATTCGTGCGCTCGTCACATGTTTCAGAGCTCGGACAGGGCACAACAGCCGATCGCCCGACTGATGCATCGTGCACCAGGCTCCGCGACCATATTGGTCGTTCTTGGCTCCACTTAAACCTATTGTAACCGCAGTTGCAGTTGCAGTGTCGGTCGGCTTCCCTTTGGAGTCCGCGAAAAATACGTCTTTCATGCGGAGACAGTAGAACTTCCTAGTTTTCCCGATGGTGAGGTACTCAGACCTCCTCAGGAGGAAGAAATAGGCAAGTAGAACGCTGCCCCAGAGTAATCGATCGCGAGGCAATTTGAAGTTGAGCGACCGGCGAAAAAGCCGGAGAAATGCGGGTGTCACGGCCTGTTTCTTCGTCACCGGGTCGGATAGACGTTTGATACCCTGGAGAATCACTTTAAGTTGTGGTGAACGTTCCAACTCGATACCGCAGAATCGCCGATGATACCACAGGATGCACGAAAGCTTGGACTGGATCGTCGAATATTGGTTGCCGCGGTGGAACTTGTTCCCGCCATATTTCCAGAGGTAAAACGCAAAGTACACCAACTTGTTAGCGCTGGAACGGATAACGCGTCGAAGCCACGGTGACCAGTTCATCATTCTGGAGAAGTGTCGCCACTGAGCCCAGTAGCTTCGGTACTTGCCGTTTGTAGTTTGGGCCAAGGCGTGACCGCACAGCACCGCTCCCAGACGGCTGAGAGATTGTCGTAGGGCGGAATGACCTCCACCTGCTTCCACGAAGACGAAAGGTTAGTCCATAAATGCCACAACGGATCAACATCAGTCCATGCGCGCGAACCAGCGTCGGCCATCGTGTTCAGTCTGCCTGGGATATGTTCTGCCGACAGTGAGATTTGGTATTGAAGTTCGGCCAATGATTGTAGACGGTTGTATAGCTGAGCAGTGGGATGGCGGCTATGGCGTCGATTTGTCCATGCTACGGCACTCATATTGTCGATGTGCAAACAAATCTGTGTGGGGAGTAAACTGGGAGTCTTGTTGCCAACACGGACCCCACAACAGCACCGCCAAGACCGCACTCTGAAGCTCACGCACATTGATGGAGTTGTTGTACTGACCAGCTTGTAGTTTAGCCACCTCCTCGCTCGTGTATTGCAGCCGAATAAACTCTTGTCGCTGGGGTTCCAGCGCGCAGAGACCCGTATTTGAAGCGTCCATATAGACGTGTACAGTCGGTACTGCAACGTTGGCAAAATGAGATACAGGAATTCCGTTGAAGCGCTCCTTATGCATCAGGACTGCCTTGAACCATTTCAAATCTTCAGTTACGGATGAGTCAAGGTGGATGATACCGGGGTGCATCGACGTTGCCGCTGCATGCGCCCGTTGGTAAAAGGCTCGTGCGGAGGGAAAACAGGTAGCCACGTGGCGAAACACTCCTAGGAGCTCGTTCAGATCTGTTTTGGTAGCTTTGCCTGCGGTGAGAACATCGTTCACTCTGACGATTGCTCTCTCAATTTTGTCTGCAGGGATTGAAACAGTACCATCGGCCGTATTCCACAGTAGGCCGAGTGCTTTGTTCTTGGAGCGCCATGGTGTAAACTTCTTGTCATTGATCGCCGTAGGTCCCAACACAGTGATCATGGCGTGCCTGAGAGCGTTATTTGCTTCACTACATCGCTGCCCGGAGTTCACCTCTGTACAGGTGTGGTCGTCGCACCACACGCTACCGTGAAATCGACTAGAATCTGCTGGTGAAGTAGAAACCGGGCCCGATGACTCATACATATCGTTGATGGTCGAACCTGCCAGCGAATAAAACGCTGGTGAGCCGCACCACCCAAATCCACATGACATATCGACAACAACGTAGTCATCTACCGCAAAGGCGAACATGTGTACTGCGTCCTCGTGGACCGGCACGTGCCGAAAAGCTCCGAAGACGTCTCCGAGCATTAAGAGTACCTCCTCGTGGGGAAACGCCTGGCGGAGTTCGTGAATCCGTCGTGCAATATCGCGCGGCGGATTATAGGAAATCGCAGTAAAATTTGATCGCTCAGTGAATTCGTTCACTGAAGCCCCTCGTGGGAACGAATAATCGTTGATCATCCGAGTCTCTCCTCCAGCCTTGTCGATTAAGCCAATTGGGCTCAGGAAGAGCTCGGACCATAATTCAAGGACCCTCGCGTCGAATACCAGGTAGCGGCCGTCTAATTGGCCCCACCGAACGTGTTTGTAGACATCCACAGCGTGTTCACGTGCACTTTTGTGATTTTGAGGCCGGATTAATTGTACAGAGGGGTTGGCTTGCGTCCAGCGGGGGCGCACCCCAGCTCTGACAATTGCGTCCCAATGGCGATATCTTTCGCGTTTGCTGGATGCGGACGGAATATGAAGCTCATGCAAGGCTTTGTTCGGTCTGCCATCACTCGCGGTTTGACCCCGCATCATTCGGACGTATTCAGGTAGCGAGATATTCAAGCGAAGAGCAAGATCCGACAGGAACTTGACAGAGGCGTCATCGATGGCGTCATCGTTGGTGTCAGGTTTAGGCACCGTCATATCAAATGCGGCAGCAAACGTACACAGCCGCTCGTGTCGATCACGCTCGGCTATTTCTGCTAGTCGACCGAGTATCTGGAGCGTGAGGGAGAGTTGATTTGTTTTACGTAAACTGGAACTGACGTCACGTTGAACACACAAATAATTTCGCGGTCGTGGGCGTCACGCCTCGGGTTTCACGCTGGGCTTCTCCTCGGTGAGACCCTTGTAGTTTTCCACGATGTATGTTTTGACGACCTCTGGAAGCGTATTGGGGTGGAAGTGAGCCCGTTGTCTATCGAAACATCCACCACGGCCGTCGCCCGAGCAACCCACCACCGATATTGCTTTCATGCAGAGTCGCTTATGTCCTTGGCGCGGTAAAGCAGCTAGTACGTTGGCAGGAATAGATGACTTTCGAGGTGGACGACTAGGATGGCGCGAGTCGTCTTGGCCAGGTCGCGCTCCGTGGGTAGAATGCTCGCCCGAACGGCGTGACCGGCGAAGGTCAAGAATCTCCAGCAGCTCTTCGTCTGTGCGAGAGAATTCAAATCGCACTTCCTGGGCGGCATCGAGATCGCGCGCGACGATAAAACCGCGAAACTTGCTGAACTTGTTGGTCACCCAAAAGGCCAATAGCTTCCAGCCGACCGCATCGGTATCCGCGACACCTTTGTAGCTGTCTAGAAAGGCGCTGGCTGCGTCAATTAAATCCACGACAGCTTGGTTGTAAAAGTGACGGGCAAATACAAGCAATGCCCGTAACGCACTACTAACGTCAGCTCGAGAAGTAGCGGGAGCCGCTGACCGCAGCGTGTTTCGTTCAGAAAAGTACGTAAAGCTGATGTTGGAGTCTTGGGCCTGCACCCGGTCCCATAAGTCAGCAGGTCGGCAGTGCATTAAACTGAGACCGTGAACACCAAATCCATAGTCGAGGAGACTCCGGCAGACAGGAGGCACAGGAAGAAACGGCGTCTTGGCTGGTTGCTGCATGCGTTCGAATATATATGGACAAGACTTACCTTGAAATCTCTGATGAAGAATGGTTCAACTAACCCGACGCTGAGTGGCGGATGGCCTGAAGGCGGCTCGGGCCGGCTCAAGCTCGTCGTCACTCGAGACTCCATCGCTGTTAAATGCATTCCCACGTGAGAGTTCGCGTTGAACCTGGCTGGCTGACTCGAGCATACGGGACCGCTTCCCCAACACCTTGTTCTGTTGTTGAATTTCCCCAATGTCGTCAGTGTCGGATCCGCTTGAAACACTCAGGAGGTCTTCGTCGGTGCGACGACGAGCCGGTTGATCCGAGACACTTGCTCGGACTTCATCAGCTTCAGCTAGACCTTGAGGGTCTTTGTAGATGTCGAGACTGCTCTTCTTGCGAGCGCCCATTAAGCAGTCGAGGATGTGCTGGCGTCGTACTTTCACCACGCTCAGGTCGTGGGGGCGGACTAGGGCTACCAGGTCGTTAGGTACGAACGGAACAGTGAGAAGCAATCTCACCGATGCCGGAATCTCCCCACGGCGCTTGCGGCAGGCGGCAATTACCGTGTTTTGCTGTTGTAGTAGTTCCTTTGGGTTGAGAATCATGTCAGATACGGTCGCACCTACTTGTAGAGCGTACGTGATCGGATCTGCCTTGATAATTTGCAGTGGTTCTTGAAGCCGGACCGATATCACGTCAGAGCCAACGATGACACTGAGTGAGGTTCCACCTGTCGATACTTCATAGCGCGTGGCTGCACCATAGGCCCACTGGCCCGTGCATGGTCCAATGTTTTGGACAAAGACCACAGGGTGCCCAACGTAGTCACCCGGCCAGAGATCTGCTTCGGACGAGTCGACGACCCGAAGCTCCAACACAGAGACTGGCACCTCGATTTCTTGTTCATCGCTGTCAGAGTCCGGACCAACGACACATACGACTGCCTTATCCCCTTCAACACGCTGTACTCGAACGTAGCAAAAGCCGGAGAGTGTCGACACATGAGCGGGGCCGACAAAAGCGAGTGCGTTGGGGGCGAGGCGGACACGTGTCATACTAGAGAAGGGTAGCGGGGGTAGGAGCCGGAGGTGGACTGGCACTGAAGAAGCTGCGAGAAGAGACTGTTGCGCCGTGAAGCAAAGCTAAAGTGACCTCTGCCGAGGGCTACAACCGACATCCGGCCCACGGCAGCTAATAATAGGCTCGCGTACTTCCCACCTACCGGAAAACCGATCGTCCTATCCGCCTGATCTTCAGTGCGAAGTGCGACTTTGTCGGTGTCGCCACAAGAATTACCGTGACTCTGCGTGGCCCTATGCTTCGGAAGGCAAACGCCAGTGATTTCCACTAGCCCTGGACGGTAAGTAACAAACGTTTTTTTGCCTGCAAGTTGGAAGCTTTTGAAACTTACAGTTTAGACGCCAAGCCTATGGGTATTTTTTGTGTTATATCAGTACACGTGCTGGCTGGCTTCATCTACATGCATACATGTATAATATCATGTACGTACAGGGCGACCAGTACCCATGATATGGCGCCTTTGCAACCATCTTGGTAGGATTTTTTGGAGATTTTTGATCAGGTCACCTGCAGGTCTGGTCCTCTTTTGGTCCCGTAGACAAAATATGGATCAAATGAAAGTATCACAAAAAAGACGTATCGCTCCACTTCTCCATGCTTCAACTATCATTTTGAAGCGGGATTGTGTCCATCGTTCTCTAATGGAGAAACGCTGGCGACGGAAGTTTCAAAGGCTTCCCACTCGAGGCAAAAATACCCATGCTGTACGCCTTGCCATTTCTGTAGTAAGTTTACGCCCAGCGTCACGTCTACATGGATACACTTATAGAACAACAACAACAAGAACAACTTCCCATGAAATAAGCCTCGAAAATAAATAGTCCTTGTCGCAGTGGTGGTTATCCAGCGGCGTCAACTACTATTCATTGTTTTCTTGCAGCTCATTAATCCCGCGATTCCAGTCGAACGATGTCAGCCCGATCGTTGTCGTCTCCGGTATCTGCAAGCCGACCTCCAGTGGCCAAACACCCCAATGCAATAACCAAACGACCGAAGATGCTCAAGCGACAGAGTTCAACCAGAAACCTGTACAAGACGGCGGAAAAAGCTGCGAACCATGATGCTATGATGAAGAGGTTCAATCTCCGCAAGATGTCCGACAGCTTAGGCCTCCCTTCCAACTTCGGTCGCGCAAGTGAAGTCGTCATCGACAAGGCCATCGGGACTCCGTACCAACGGAATCGTCGATTCTCTCTCCATCTCTCGATACGGTCGATGACAAGCGTGAAGGCAAGGAGAAGCCTGTTTCGAGCACTAACATCCCCAATCACGCCGAGAAGTTGGCCCTATGAGGTTTCGACTTGCGCTCTCACAAACTGTCGTTCTTGTCAAGACCAGTCATACCGACTGGGATCGACGTACCACCCGTCAGGATGCAGAGACTGATGGGTTCGGTACGTCAAAGGGGGTATTTGTGCCTGGGGCTTTCCTCCTCGTACCCACGAGAGGTGCGTGATGTAAGTTGAGTGCAGGATTGGCTAAGAAACAATGAATCACTTCGGAATTTGCCTCACTCAACACACGTGTCTTCCTGTCTCCTCTCCTGCTCTTCACTACCTACAAGACTCTATTAACTTACAACTGCTGTTTGAGAACCTCGACATACACTACAGTTCACTCGTCGGTGTGTGTCTCGGAGCGCTAGAGCTGCTAGGTTATGAGCCCAAAGCTCAACACGGCAGAAGATAAGAAAACAACTACGGCAAAGAACAAGACTGAAGAGAGAGTGACGGAAGAGAGAGGATGGCGAACAACGGTGGCAACAACGTCCAAAACGTGCCGGCACCGGCACCGGCCCTAGCGGTCGCCAATCCAGTTCGTGGGAGCGGTAAACCCCCGCGTTTTGAAGGCACGTTTGAGCTTTTTCGTGCCGAATTGGAGCTTTACCTGGGTGACCGCGAAGCCTGGGATGTGGTTACCGGAGCAGAGCAACGCCATGCTACCGACGCTGATTTGCAACGCCAGTTTGACCAACGGGACCGCGTGGCTCGTGCTACGATTCTTCGCGGCCTTCGCGGCACCCACAACGACGATGCAGCTAAGATTTCTGGGATGGCTACGGCTCACGATATGTGGGATTCGCTGGTAGCGGATAAAACGCAGCGTGATTTTTCGTATGCTGTCTTACTTCGACGGCAACTGTACCAGAACACGCACACGGAAGGGCAGTCTATGGCTGACTATCTTTTTGGCATGACTCGCTTGCGTCAACAACTCCAGAGCATGGGCCCTGAGCACGCTATATCGGATGAAGAAATGGCTCGCTTGTTGCTCATGGGGGTTTCGTTGACTCATCGAGCACTTGTTGAACAATTTGATTTGCCTACCCGCCAAGGTAACCCCCCCCACGCTGACTCAAGTGACCAACGCGCTGCGCTCACGAGATGAACGCGACCGGATGGCGCAACAAGTCGCGGCACGGCACAATGGAGGCGCTGTCATGAATATGATGGGGCAGGCACGACCGCAGCAGGCTCAATTCAACGGCGGGCGCACCAGCACGAAGAAGCGGAAGTGTTTCCACTGCGGGAAGCCTGGCCATTTCAAGCGAGATTGCTGGCATCGCAAGACATCGTCGAAGAAGGTTCAACCAGGCCTGAAGGGAAACAAAGGAGGCGCCACTAAGGCGAAGCTAGTGATCAAGAAGGAGACTACCGGGAACGAGAAGTCGGGCGCGATTCAACACATGATGTGGCTAAACAGTGGCTTGTCGGACGCAACCACTCCAGGGCGCAATGACAGTAGCAGTGAGAGCAGCGACGATGATGGAAACATGTCGGTTCTCGGCATGGTGGCAAAGCAGAAACATTCGATCGATTCCAGCAAGTGGATGCTGGATTGTGGGAGCACGACCCACGTTTGTATCAATCGCGACCTGTTTTCCAGCAATAAGAAGTCCAAGGCTGTCTTCAAAGTTTGGACGGGGGCTGTTACTAAAGGCGTGATGAGCGGTGCGGTTGCGGTCTTAACAGCTAACTCGCCCATCCGTGGGGAGAGCATACGACTGCAGCTGGAAGATGTCGAATATTCGCCTGGTGGGTCTGTGAACCTTTTAAGTTTAGGACGAATGGAGAAATTAGGCTGGGTGCCTTCCTTCTCGAACCCAGGGGTGACTCCGCGCACATTTTGGCTAACTCGCGGGCAAGAACGACTGGAATTCGTCAAAGAGGGTGATCATTATTGGCTGTACACTGTGGACCCTCCTGTCGTTGGCGAAGCGGCGGTAATGGCGGCGATCGACGCAGATGCCAGCCCTCTGATGCGATGGCATGAGCGTCTGGGGCATCTCAATGTATCCGCTATCAAGCGCATGATGGACAAGGGCGTGGTCTCCGGCATGGACATTCCTGCACACTGGTTTAAGAAGAAGTTTGTGTGTCTGAGTTGTCTGTCTGCAAAGAAGAAGAGGATGTCATACAAGTCCAGCGCTAGACACAAGCGGACCACGGTGAATTATGAAAGGCTCATGTCGGATATTTGCGATATGGGCAAGTATTTGCCCGGTCTGACCGGCAACCGCTACTTCCAGTTGATTCAGGACGAAGGCTCTCGCTACAAATGGTGTTTTCCCCTCAAGTCCAAAGACGATGCCAACGGAAACACACTTCGTCTGATGTCTGAACTAATCGCGCAAGGCCATCGCATTAAAACGTTTTCCAGCGACCGCGGCGGTGAGTCCTGAACACGGAGTTGAAGACCTTCCTTGCTCTCCATGGCATTCGACTCGTGCCTACCCATCCCTACACGCCTGAGGAAAACGCTTTGGTCGAAAAGCTCAACGGAGTACTCGTAAACAAGATGCGGGCGGCGATGCACGCGGCAAATCTACCTGACCAGCTATGGCCGGAGGTCCTGAAGTACATCGTGGACATTGACAACATGAGTGCCACCCGCGCTTTGAATGGCAGAACGCCATCGGAAAAGCTGCTGGGACAGAAACCTGATCTTCACAGGATTCGTGTCTGTGGATCTGTTGGTTTCATTCATGTGCCGAAGGAGAAGCGACGTACCAAGCTTAGCCCTAAGTCGGAGCCCGGACTGCTACTCGGATTCGCACACCTGTCTCCTGGATACAGGTTCCTGCACTTACGAACAGGAGCAATCGTTGAGGCACGTGACGTTATTTTTCGGGAGAATATCACAGTGAGCAAGAAGTATCTGAACGCGCTTCTGCATGGCCAGCACAGCCAGTACGAGCAGATTCCGTTCGTGCCACTACCAGTTGAATATGTTGCCGAAGATGCTGTTCGTGAAGGTGCCCAACGCGAGATTGCGCGCAACCTTCCGAGTTCAGTGACTACAAGTCATGAAGGATTGGCAGCCGGTGAAGGCATGCCAGGTTCCGGGGGAGCGGCATCGTCCAGCAGTGACGAGTCGGATGTGGAGGTGACCCACACTAACCGAGCGACTGGACATGGTGCGGTACCAGCACATGGGTCAGCTCGATCTCCCTCGTCAGGACGACGGACACGTCGTCCACGTCGCGGTTATGCGACTCCACCAGCGCCAACAAGGGCCCCTTCAACCCGGATTCGACGCCCAAATGTGAGGCTGAGTGACTATCAGCTCATGGTGGGGGCGGAACCTGTCGTTGAGCCAACCACGGTAGAAGAAGCGCTGAGATCCTCTCAAAGAGCGCAGTGGTTGCAGGCTCTCAACGCAGAATTTGATGCTTTGATTCGGAACCAGACTTGGAAATTGGTGGAGAGACCGTCGTCGACACCAGGCAAGCTGGTCAAAGTGCTTACCTCGCGATGGGTGGTCTCTCTGAAGCGAGATGAACACGGGAATATCATCCGATATAAAGCCCGGTTGGTGATCCACGGTTTTAAGCAGCGCTATGGATTGGAGTATTGGGACACGTACTCACCGGTTGTCTGGTTGATCACCATACTGTTGTTGCTGGTGATCGCGCTGATTCTACTGCTAGAGACTCGTCATGTTGATTTTGACACGGCTTTCTTGAATAGCTGGATGCGCGGTGTTGTCATCTACATGGAACAGCCTGCCTATTTTGACGACGACACGGGCCGTGTGTGCTTATTGCAGAAAGGTCTTTACGGCCTCAAGCAAGCTGCGCGTCTCTGGTATCAAACCCTGTATGCGTTCCTCCTGAAACTCGGATTCAAACGCAGCACGTTCGATGTTGGACTTTACTACAAGCAGGTCAACGGACGGATTCTCCTGGTTGCAGTTTACGTTGACGATATGCTGATCATCGGACAAACGAGCGACATCGACAAGCTGATTGCTGATCTCCAGGCGGAATTCTCTATTAAGGACCTGGGCCGTGTTCACCACTTCTTGGGCATGGAAGTTCAATATCACCCTGGCGTCGTGCTGTGCCTTTCGCAAACGGCATATATTGACAAGTTGCTGAGGCGTTTTCAGATGACAGAGGCCCGAACAGTTCGCTCGCCGCAGATCATGAACGAGAAAGTATTGCCAATTGAAAAGGACCCGGCCAAGGTGAATGACCCCTCGATCCCTTATCAAGAGTTGGTCGGTGCACTGCAGTATTTGGTGACGTGTACACGGCTGGATTTGGCAAATGCAGTCCGTAGCCTCAGCAGATACTCCAGTAGCTACACGAAAGAGAACTATGCAGCGGCGAAACGCGTTCTGCAGTATCTGAAAGCCACACGAACATTTGGAGTGGTTTATCGCCTCCGTGATGCTGCACCACGCAGAGGATTGCAGCTGCAGGCATTCAGCGATGCTGATCACGCTAACTGCCCAGAAACTTCAAGGTCGGTGACTGGGTATATCCTTCAGCTCAACGGATTCAGTGTTGGATTCCGCAGCAAGATGCAGAGAAGGGTTACTGATGACACATGCAAATCCGAGCTCGTTGCTGCCAGTATGTGTGTCGAAGATTTGCTATGGGCGCGAAAACTGCTGAAAGAACTCATGTTCGACCTCGACATTACGAGACTCCTAATGTATAACCAGAGCACTATCAAGGTGTGTTCGGACGCTGGCAATTTTGACGGCGTGAAACGCTACGCGAAAAAGAGCAGAAAGCTGGCGGAGCTCGTTGAAATGAAGAAGTTGGTGATTGACTACACTTCAACATCCGACAACATAGCAGACATGTTTACCAAGGCGCTGGGTCCGCAACAATTTGAGAAACTACGCGGGCTACTTGGTGTTGAAGACGTCGTCACAGCAGTCGCCGATAACCTTGCGGGCGGCGACGATGACATGAAGCCTGACACGGAAACGTGAGTTCCGGGGGAGTATGAGCCGAAGGCTCTGAACTCACGTTCCTGTCAGGTTGCAAGTTTGGACAAGGAAACGAGAGTTACGGGGGAGTATGAGGTTTCGACTTGCGCTCTCACAAACTGTCGTTCTTGTCAAGACCAGTCATACCGACTGGGATCGACGTACCACCCGTCAGGATGCAGAGACTGATGGGTTCGGTACGTCAAAGGGGGTATTTGTGCCTGGGGCTTTCCTCCTCGTACCCACGAAGGTGCGTGATGTAAGTTGAGTGCAGGATTGGCTAAGAAACAATTAATCACTTCGGAATTTGCCTCACTCAACACACGTGTCTTCCTGTCTCCTCTCCTGCTCTTCACTACCTACAAGACTCTATTAACTTACAACTGCTGTTTGAGAACCTCGACATACACTACAGTTCACTCGTCGGTGTGTGTCTCGGAGCGCTAGAGCTGCTAGGCCCTCTACTGTTCATGGAATTCTGATGCTTATCGTCTACCACTTTCAATGGCTGTACCTGCCATTTTTCGCTAGTTACTATCCGACTGGCTCGCAAGGCACTGCAACAATTGTGGTGATACTGGAAACATGTTTTCTGATTAACCTGCTGCTCAATTTCAACACTGCTTACATCGATCAAGGCAACCTTATCACGTCACGACGCCAAATTGCACTTAGGTATATTCGATCATGGTTTGCGCTTGACTTGGTGCTTGCTTTGCCGATTCAAATCTGTTTCTACATTGTCACTGGACATTTCACGCACGACGCAGTCCGCGGAGTCCAAATTGCACTCATGGTACTGCGACTATTTCGAATGACTATCGAGAGGGGAGTTTTGCTGAATCGCGTCACGAGAGTCGCCAACCATTTCACTGAGTGGCTGCGGTACTCACGCTACTCGCATCTACTTGGTATCGCGAAGCTCACGTGGGTTGTGTTGCTTATCGCACACTATATGGCATGCTTCTGGCATGTTGTTTCAAGCATTGAAGGCATTCAGACTCGAAGCGTGGGCGAGAAGTACGCTGCGGATTACTACTACGCTGTAAGTCTCATCCAGGGCCAAGGCAACGCCGGTGGCACGTATGAAGAGAAATTATTCTCAAGCGTGGCCATCATTGTAGGCTCCGTCATCCTCGCGATTGTGTTCGGCAACGTCGCAATGCTCGTGTCGAACTTCAACGCCAACGAAACCAATTATCACCGCAAGATGGAAGCCGTGTACGAGACGATAGAGAAGATGGATCTCCCTCTCAGGCTCCGTGAACGCGTGAATGAATACTACAAGCACGCGTGGGTGGAATACGAGGCGCTGGACGGTAACATCAACAAGTTTCAGCAGGAATTGACGCATACGCTTGGCATCGAAATTGGGCTCTACAAGCACATGAATCTTGTGGTGATGGTTCCGTTCTGGAAGGACTGTACGCCCGATTTCCTCACGCATATTGTTCTCAACCTCGACGTTCGGGTGTACATGCCAGATGACTATGTGGTTCGTCGACGCGAGACCAGCAGCGAGATGATGATGATCAATCGCGGCTATTGCAAGCTAACCAAGCCCTGCAGATGCCTATGAAGAAGACGCAAACGCCGATGATCAAGCGGGTTGGCAGGAAATATATGACCTCAGCGAGGATGACGACGATAACAGCGATGAGATCAACTCGGACGACGATGGTCTCGAGATATTCGGAGGCGGGATGTTTGGTGCCTCGATAGGTCGGTTCACGGGGGACACAAACGGCCAAGCCAGTGATTTCACTGATGTTCGACGCTTTAGGACTGCACATGGGCGACGGCCCAGTTATCCGGAGGGCACTGAGGCACGGAAATCGAGGAAATATCGGCAGTATTTGCACCCCGGCCAAGCATTTGGTGAGATGAGTTTGCTGATGAACTACAAGCGAACTGCCAACATTCGAGCCGTAACTTTTGTCGAGATGTGCGTCTTGAGTCGCCAGGATTTCCAGAATATCATTTCGCGATACCCTGAAGATCGCCGTCGTGTTCTCACTGCGATGTTGGAGAGTTGCATCGAGAAGAACGTGATCCCGCTCCCGTGGGAAAGTATTTTACAGGTCGTGTCGGAAAAACGCCGCCAAAGTGGCAAGAAAAATAGTTTTCGCGCCAGTGCAATTGCAACTATGCCTGCAGCAGACGTCGCCCGCATATTGGTGGACGCTATCGACATCAACGTTCCGGATGAGTCCATCAAGTACGGCTTCCAGAACTTCGACCAAGTGTTTGTTGAAGATTCATCTTTAGGCTACGCCGACTCGATGGACGGCGAGGCTACCGATAGCGGCACCCATTTACGCCAAGGTAGCCTTCAGTCTGGAGGAGGGTACTCTAGTCACACGTCAAGGACTGAAAGCACCGACGATGCAGCTTCAACGAGTGACTTGGGGTCCGAACCGTTGTCGAGCGCACCGAACGACGGCCAGTCGAGTCACTCCGTCCTGCTGCTTTTGCAAAGTATGGCGAAGAATATCGAGAAGCTCCAGCACGACGTAGAAGTTTTGAGGGAGCGCGACTGCGGCCGATGCTCCAATTGTGGCAGCGGACGTCCAAAGGTTCGCACTATTCAACGCGTAGCACCGGCATCGATGCTCGACCAGCGACACCTTAATGTGTCCGCAAACTCCCGAGTTGCATCAATGCACGCTCCTATTACGAAAAAAGATCATCAAGCCCAGGCACCTCGGAAACCCTCGTTCGTTGCTCACCGTCGGGGATCAATTGCACTGGCATCCTCACAAACTAGAAGCACCCGTGACAATAAAGCTCCGATCACAATTCTGCGCCGAAATTGCAGCAATACTCAAGACCAGGACGGAATGAACCATTCGACTCATTCAAGGCGCGAGAAAGCGTCCGTCAGGTCTGTCAAGTCCCCACGGACGGAGGTGGTTCCAATGTCGACGACAGCTGATACTAGACCACAAATCGAGATCGACCGTTACCCTGTGAATCTTTCCAGTCGCTCCAGAGCTGCACAGCACCAAACTCTGGCAGATTTGTTATGGAAAATAAGCAACACAAGCGGCGACATGCTCAAACACACGGAAGTGGAGCGAAACGCCGCCAGATTGAGACGACAGATGCGATCGCGTCGCAGTTTGCCCTCTGAAGTGTCTCCAAAGCACGAAGACCAGGGTCCAGACCCTAGTGCGGCCTGGATACAAACCCCAGTCATAAGTTGAAGTTGACAACAACTTGTAGCATAACGACCACCGAAATGGCTGCATTTGCGACTCTCGGCTTTTTAGCCAATCCGATCGTGAGTCGAGCATCATCAGTTTGATGACGCTTTTGTGCTTCAGTACATGCACTTCGTATGACAGGCCCTTGGTAGCTGACCAGTGCACTACAGTAGCCAACCTTCGACAACTGCACCATTCCAACACTTTCTCGCTGTCCCGGAAGTCCATTAGCTCCACACACCCGCCGGCATTACATGTATCTAGCTCAAAAACTCAAATCTACGGGAACCGGCAGCAAAGGTAGGCGACGGCAGCATAGGCAAGCACCATACAAAATCGCCATATTCCCGTGCCACGAGAGACACGCAGTGCATTAAGCTCGCACCACCACAGAGTCTCTCTTAACCATTTGGGAATTAGACCACCACAACACACCACAACACACTTCAACCATGTCGACGGCTGCGTACTCGAAGCGGTTCATCGGTGCGGCCTCACTGCTGCTCTACGGATACGCGGCGTACCCCATCGCAGAGCCCACCAGCACGCACTCGTTGCGCTTGGCTCACGGTCTGGACGCCCACGAACTCGAACGCAAAGATCCGTTCGCAGTCAACGTGCGGAGAATCGCAGCCCGCGTGGGCGTCAAGAACCCCGAGCGGATCTCCATCCGCGTGGGGGAGGAGTCCACTGGAGGTTCTATGGGTACCAACCTCACTGTCGGTCGCCGAGGAGCGTGCATCGTTCTACCCATGGAGCTCTACGACGCGTTCTACGCTCCGTCGCACGTGCAGGACAAGTACGACCTCCCCAAGCGAGACGAGATCGACTTTGTGCTGGCCCACGAGAGCGCGCACATTGCCAAGAACCACTCGGTGTACACGGGGGCCTTCCTACCAGCGTCGGTGGTTGGGAGCTGCTTCGCTATCCACAAGATCCCGAACAAATTAGTCGCCGCCGGTGTCGGCGTGCTCGGTGTCGTCGGTGGGAACTTGTATCTGTCCTGGACCTTGGAGCACGAAGCCGACCAAGTGGCTGCCAGAAGTGGCTTTGCTCGAGGAGGAATCCACTGCTTCCAGCGGAAATTGTCGCGCAATTGAACCAGTTGGCGGTGGCCCGGGCTGCCATGATAGCCCGGGTCTCAAAACTCCTGAGATAACGCATATGCAAAACATGAGGTGGTATATTCAGTTACTCAAGAGTCGCAGTTGGAGCGCACACCTCGAAGCTGTTTTCACTGGGAAAAAGAAGGTGACTATCGACGAGCTCTTGGTGATGTAGCGTGGCAGCTTGGGTGGACCTCCAACTCATTTTTATGCTTTGAGGAGGGACGCCAACCGCTACTTTTCTTTTCCTGCCAGGTGTCTCGACGCTAGAATTGGTCTGCTCTGATCCGCAAGTGGTTCCATTCGGCCCGCTGGATCCACCAGATAATATGCAAGTTTTTTTGTGGTAGGATCAAGAATTATTTTAACGAAAGCGACTTGACTTTCTTCATGGTGAGCGAGAGAGGTGCCTCATCAATCCTAGCTCACGCCCGCTCTACATGTAGTACCGTGGGGCTCTCTCGCGGGACTCTGCTTCACCTGGGCTTTGTCTGCGCGGAGTCTCCGCTAGAACTTGCAGGGGCATCGAGCATGGCAGCACGCTCGTCGCCTGTCCGATCTTTCAATGCGACCTCGGCGACCTCCAAAAAAAATAATTAAGTCAAAGATCGGGGTTCTTTTTTTTGCGGTGGCCCGGGCCACCGCCAAATGGTTCAATTGTCAAATGCGCTCGGCACTCAACACGTGGATGATCGACGAGCGGGGCAATTATCTGGGCGACACGACCCACCCGCTCTTGACGTCGCGTGTCGAGCGGCTGAAATTGTTGACCACTGCAGAGCCTATTGAACTTTTGGTCAACGCGGAGATTGACGACAGTGAAACGTACTGAGTTCAAGTGGAGAAGAATTGTAACTTATGATAACATAGTTCCTTGATTATTACTATACCCCCAGTATCCCACACGGAAAATCGATCGTGTATCGGGATTTCGGGTCGACCGTGTACTTCCGCACATTCTTGTGCATCTCGTCGCGGTGGTGGCCCGAGAGGCGCTGCATGATCCGGTAGGTGAATTCGCGATCAGCCAGAAGCTGCACATCTGCCATTTTGCCTATTTGTGCCACCATCCACACGGCGTCCAACGCACTGAGGAATCCCCGACAGGTGCCCACTCCCTCATGCCACACGGGCTCGAGCAGAGAATCGCCAATAAATCCGACGTAAAGCTTCTTCCCATGTGACGTGAGAATACTCGCAGCCTTGTCAGCACGGGCGAGCGAGCTGAAGTCGAAAATACTGAGGCGTGCGAAGTCCGTCTTCCTGGGGATCCCCACGAAATTCACGATCTCGTTCACAAACAAGTGGAAGGCGTCCTGGTTGATGTTATCCGCTTGGACCAAATCCGCCGGGTTCGGGTGATTCTTCTTCACCACTCTGCGGACCACCAAGTTGCTTCGGAGTCATCACAAGGTAGTGCATCTCCCCGCGGAAGTAGACGATGTTCTCCAGGTCGAGGCCGACTTGGCGCATCTTGTTGAGCATCTTGTGTTTGAGTTGAGTTGTCCACGAGAATACCTTCACCTTGGTCTCCTCTGACGTCTCTAGATTGGGAAAGTAGCACACAATCCCCAGCGACTCCTTTTGGCAGAAGACGAAGCGCTCGATCCCCGCAGGCTCGGCCAACGCGTTGTTGGTACCTGACGCCCCCAAAACAGCAGTAAATTCCGTTTCGGAGATTTGAGGCTTTGTTTTGATCGTGTAAGGCGAGATGCCGCCGACTAGGCTCAATTGAGGGGGGCGATTGCCTTGAAGTCCGTAGCTGTGTGCACCTCCACACCAACCAGAAGCGCCACTTTGAGCAGGACAAACTGCAACTGCCGTGTACTCACGTGGAAGTACGTCCTTGACTTGCAGAACTTTGGGAACAATATCTTCGCGCCTAGTGACGCCATATCTTTATAACGTGTCTGGGGTCCCCCGGGGTTTGGTCGCCAGTGCTGAAGGCCCAAGGTCCGAATGGCCGTCGGCGGCAACTGATGCCTACCGCGCCGGTGCGTGCCTTTTAGACAACGCCACCTATTTTATTTACCGTTCGTCCGTCCAAATGCCCTACGAAGCTGCCGGCTACTGTCGTCTCTCACGTCCTAACGCTGCTCTCCCGCACAGATGAGTGCTGCCGCCGTCGCCAACCTAGCCACTTGGATCCACGCCTCGGGCGCCTGTCCTCGTGCAGCCTGCAGTCGACTCGAACCGCCATTGCCGTCCTGTGCCGCCCACTCCTAGTACCCGTCAGCTCCACGCTCGGCTCGCTCGTCACGCCAGTCGCCTCTCTCCAGCCTCGTCGGGGATCCGTCCAACAGCGCTCTCCAGCGCTGCCTGCGAGGGTCTGCTGCTCGTCGCTCGTTCGTCTTCCGCATTTCGTGGCAGAATCCAGAGTGAGGCTCCGCACCGCTCGCCGGCCTCGGATCCTCGCCCACCGTCCGTCTCGCAGCCGCCCACCGTCCATCAACAGTCGCCCACCGTCAGGGATCCTCAAAATACAATACAATCGAACTGGCCATTGTGTCTTCGAATAAATATTTGATCAGGGCGTTCGTGATATGCAAATAAATAACTGAAAGCGCAAGCGAACGAACAGTAAAATACTGCAATCGTGTTTACCTAGAGACATGCATCTACCGTGGCAACGTTCCAAAAGCCCCCATTAACCTTTAGAAATAGGATCATTTCCAGCGTCATCGGAGACAGTCGGTGGCGTTCGTGGCGCAGCACTGCGCGCGCGACGCTGAACAGCCTCTCGACCGTATTCGATGTTGGGGGGATGGCCGACAGGAGCTTGTACGTGGTCGGCTCAGTCGCAGTCTTGCGGCGCTTGAGAATCCGGTCCGCAAAGCCTTCCTTGGCAGCGGCCGTCACCTCGGCGGAGCTACCTGGAGCCTCGTTCTCCACTCGGAATGGCTTTAGCTCCTCAGCCTCCTCCGCCGTTAAGGAAGCGGCCTTCCCGGCCAACACCTTGATCACGGCTGCTTCAAAGAGTGGTGAGTGCATAATGGCAGCTCGAGGAGCTATGGTAGTACACAAAAAGAAAAATAATAGTTAGCTTAAGTGATTCAAGCTTATATACACCCAAGCATGCACGTACCCAAATACTTGCCCATGGAAGGCCTTATCTCCAACAGGCCGTCGAACAAGTCGCGGGCGTCCAGAAGCGTAAGTCCATCAGCTTGCAATTTTTTGGAGATTGAATCGATGCACCCCAACTTGGACAGCAGATCTTCAAGTTTGCGGTGCGTTGACCTTGAAGGCAACAAGTCTGCCACGTCATCATCGTCAGCCGAGAGAAACTCTCTCAGACGGAAGTAACGCTCCAGCATCGTGTACGTTGAGTACCAGCGCGTATCCTGGCGGAGAACTGGCAGGAGAGAAGTCTTCATACTAGTACAAATAGAGTATCACATAATTTAGTCCGATACAAATATCAAGTTAAATTAGTGACACCCAAAATAAATAGTACCAACCTCAACTTTGAAGCTTGATTCAGAGTGCGCAGCTTGCGCATCAGCTGCTGGACTTCTTCAAGGGCGGTCTCGTAGGGGGCAAGGAAATCACGTACCGCAAGGTTCAGTCGGTTACTTCCGCAGCCAACCAGCGGCACCTTCATCAAGTTTGCGAGCCGCTTGTTGACTGCGCAGTTGTCGCCGACTAGGAACTTGCACTGGTCGATGGTCTTGCCAAAAAATGGCAGGAAACGCATGATCGCCCGCATGTGGCCGTCAGCATTCATTTTGTAGTCGGGCTCCTGCATCACTGGAGCCATGGACAACAGGGGGTACCGAGGTCCGCTCGGAGTGTTGTAGCATCCATAGACGGCCAGGTAGTGTTCCGTGCCATGGCTCCAGCCGTCGAGCATGATGCCGAAGTCTTCGGGCATCTCTTCGCCGATGGATTTCTCCACTGCTTTCGTCACACCTTCCATATTGGAGACCAGTGTATTAACACTTACAGTCGCCAACTTCGAGTATCTAGCATATAACAGTACACATGGTTAGATTATAATTTGAAAAGCATGAAGTGGCAATACGAAAAATGAAATGGGTACTTACTGACGCGTCTCCGTTGATTCGCAAAACGAGAGGGGCAAATTGCCCATGACGACCCATTTCATCCACGAGTAGCGGTTGGATGCCTTTTGGCTGACCCACGGCACAAGCGTGCCGGTCGCCGCCGCAGATGCATCTCGCATCTCGCTCTCAAAACTTGGGTGCGCCGAGCGAACGTGCGACACCAAGTTGGTGTAGCCGCTCCTGGGCTGGTGCTTGCGGCGCTTCCCACATGCCTTGCAAGCATGGTACCCCGTCAGCTCGCCTTCTTCATCAAGCCAAGGCTTGAAGAAGAACTCAGCGATCTGCCTTGGCGAGAAGGGCTGACGGGGCGGGGTTGCGGCGACGAGGTTGGCGGACATGGCGTGGGCTTGGTGCGTGGGGGCTTCAGTGAAAGTTTGGAAGTGAGCATCAAGGCATGCAGGACCTCGAGGGTGTGATAAGCTTCGAGAGCTCACAGCGATCCCTTTGGTTGGTCGTGGTTACTTCAAAAATTAAGTATCATATTTTCAAAGTAGGTAACATAAATTATGTAAGCAGACCAAAATGGTCACAAAATAAATAATTGTTCTGGACAATAAAAATATACTGTTTCCGGTATTTATTTTTGAGGATCCCTGCCCACCGTCCTTCAAGCTGCCGGCCACTGCCAGCCGATGCCGGCGATCTTTCCACTTCTGGCCGCAGCCAGATTCCCAAGCGCATCCACCGCCTAATTCGCCCACCTGCCTCCCGTCCGTTTTCGTCGTGCGCGTCGGTCCACTGCCGGCTGGCGTGCCTACCCGCGGTCCCCATGTATTACATCTTGAACGACCCACGGCCACAAGTGCAGCATGTTCTCCCGATTGAACTTGGTTCGCTTCTCCAGCACCGACACGTGACTGCCAAGTAAGGCCAACTCCACCGCCGCACGCAAACCCACTGGGCCAGCGCCTACGATGCAAACGCGCTTCTTGGCAGCGGGTTTCTGCTTGTACACGTCCACGTTGAATCGCGCATCCAACAACCTGAAGAGCTGTTTCTTGCGGAAGCCCAATTTGCTGTACACGGCCGCCTTGATGTGGTAGTACAGGTGCCAGGGTTCCTCCGTCTTGACGTCATTGAGTCTGCAATCTCTCAACAAATTCCCCGCGAGGAACGCGCAGCTGCGGCAACTCACGAAGGGAAATGTAACCAATGATGTGGTTTTGAATAATTGCAGCATTTGCGGCACTGAATAATTGCAACATTTGTGGCACTGAATTATTGCAGCATTTTGCGGCAATTTATTATTTTGGCACGGTAGGTGAAGGGGTTTGACCCAGTGTCGGACACTAAACACAGGGAACTTCCTTACGTGATAGATCAACGATCGCTGCAATGCAAGAAAACGAACAGCGGTCCTTGGTATTCCCACAACACTATTGTAATGGGGACCGGGCCGGAGGGCAGTTCACGAGCTCGGGCGAGCGGGTGGCTGCGGTGGCGCGCAGATCAGCGCACTGCCAGCCAGTCGCTTGAGCGGGACCTAGGCCGCCCTTGCTGGGGCTACCTCATTCTCCAACTCGCAGCAGCGAGCACAAGTGGCAACCCGGAATGCTCGTCAGCGCTGAGGACGACTCCCGCCAAAATACATTTGCAGGCTGCCTGGTAGCCAAACGGGTAGGCAACCAAGGCATACACATGCCGGCTGATGTACCCGCTTTAGAGACGGGCCATGTCCATCACCGATCAATTGGCGCGCCTAGGTACGTTTTGCAAATAAGTTCGCACATGTTGAAGTCAACTGAACTCACGTTCTTGTTCCAGACCCCACCCGCCCAAGATTGGAGACATTCAACGGAACACCTCAGTTGGCCACGCTGCAAACAACTACTTTCTCGACAACACTAGTCGGACTACAAGTCGCCGCTCCGGCGCACCGACGCCGCCACCTACCAAGTCGCGCAAGTAGCTGGACTACTGAAGCATCATGCCTGGCTGGCTGACTGGTGGCGATCGAGGACAAGATGTCGTACGCTGTCCGCCCCCGACCTCGAGAGCAGCCACTGCAACTCCTGGTTGTCCACCAGCAGTGACGACGACCTGTCCGAGTACTTCTCGACGTTCATGCACCCTGTCTTCTACGTGTCCGAGCGGGTGATCCTCGGCATGCACAAGATGGGCCCGATCGCAACCGAGGACATGGAGACCGACGACAAGATGTCGTACCTGCGGTCGTCCACGCCCGCACTGTCCGCCCTCGACCTCGAGAGCAGCCACGGCCACGCCCACTTGTCCACCTGCAGCAGCGACGACGACCGGCGCCAACGTGCTCCGCTACATCGGCCTGCGCATCTGCATGATCGTCGTGCTCGTGGTGCTGTCCATCCTGCTGCGCGACCACTTCCTGGACCTCGTCGACTTCACGGGAGCCACGGCCATCACCATGTCCAGCATCATCCTGCCGCTGGTCTGCTACGTCAAGGTCTTCTGGACCAAGCTGCCGGCCTGGGAGAAGCTGCTCTGCATGCCATTGCGGACATTTGCACCATCGCCGGCTTCTATGGCATGACCTACGCCGGCAATAACATCGCTACATGGGGACAGTGTTAGTCTCCGAGGCCCTGCGCTGGGCCACCGTCATGTTCAGCTTGAACGGGTTGCCAATGGCACCAGAGGCTTCAGGCAGTGGCAAGTGCGCTAGTGAGAGAGGTTGTACATGCAGTTTCCATGGCTGCACGAGTAATTCTTTCACCAGACTCAAGATAGGCTCTGTGGTCACGGCTCGATCTGCGAGTCGATCGACAAGGTGACGTGCCCGGTGTTGAAGATCGGAGGCTGGAACGACAGATACTTCGACGGTGAGGAGAGGATGGTCAAGGATATGAAGAACTCCACCAGCAAAGGCGTCATCAGGGCATGGCCACCATGGTCGAACCTGGTTGCCGGTCTATCGCCGATCTACATGGCAGTCAACGCCGACTTCATGCCCGCCGGATCTCTTTGCGGCGGCATTATCACTGTCGCCCGTGCTCACGTCGGACTCCGCCTCGACGCGCACATTTGCCGTTTTCACGTACGTGAGACGTACCAACAGCGCAAGTTTTGGTGGCAATCGTCGCGCATGTCCGTTCGGTATTGAATATAAGAGGTCGTGGTCGCAAAACTGAGCCCTCGAAATGGGCTCTGTCGTGGCAAAAAGCGTCCGAAAAAATGGGCTCCTCCGAGTGTAATTTGCATGTCTCAGTTGCCAATCATTTCCCGGCTCTCTGAGGAATACTACTGGTACACCGCGGAATCGACGATGGGCGTGCGTGTGCGGAGAGGACCACTACGCTGTTCAGGAGAAGACCAAGTCCTGCCGACCGCTGCCCGCATCTAGGCAAGACGCCCCGGACGCTATTCGTACAAGCCACGCAGCTGGAGCCGCGCTGTGAAGGGCGTTCTGATTGCTACAAGTGACGGTCATGCTGTTCGCCTTCGCGAGGACCGTTTCGCCACCTCCCGCTGCCCAGAGCGCTCCCCTGGTGTCACCCGCTTGGTGGTACATGGGTACACTCTGCGGGCTGATTCCGAGCCAGGGGAAGCTTCTCCGGAGGGCTACAAGTCGAGATCCAGCCGTTCGTGGAGTCGGCTGGAAGTCAAGCTTCCGCTACGTGGACCAGCTGCATCGGCTTCCTCTGTATGTCCACGACTTGGAGAGAGCAGGCGCAACCAAGTTCATGATGGGGTCCTGCGACAACAATAGGCCAAGCCAGCAGTTCGAGGTGCTCTCTTGTGCAGTGATGCTGGAGGAGAAGAAGAAGACTGGACCCACCCCGTACGATATGCTGACGATCGGAGATCGCCGATCTACTGACCCAGCCTGGGTCACCCAGGTCCAGCAAGCGTACTTAAGTCGTTAGTGTTTTTGCATTAATTCAATAGAGTTTGAGCTCTGCTAGATTTGATTTGCCTTTTGTATAGTATACACCTTCAAGACTTTAATCGTTGAACCCTTTCTTATTGCCGCTACCCCCTGTAGAGAACCTAGATGTTTTAGCCCCCCCCTATGTCATCGTTGAGTTTGATGTGGAAACCAGAAATTGAGACAATGTCATCTTCAATAGCAAGTTCCTCGTCCCGACTAACCGTTGAGTCTTCGCCATCACACGTCCCAGTACCTAGGCTCCGTTTGTTGTCGTCACAGTTCATTGTTCGAAGTCTCGGCGACCAAGCAAGCTGCAACGAGTCGACGCAATGGTGACAGGAAGCGTGAAAATATACGTGGTGTGCACGTCGGTGCTGTACCTCAAGTTCCTGACCGCTACGATGATCCAAGGCTCCAAGAAGTTCGCCACTGGTGGACGCCCGCCGGAGGATACGAAGCTCACCGCAGCCAAGCGCAAACAGACATTTGGCGAACATTCGCAGGATGTTCGGGTTTCCGGATAGGATTGAGTAGTTTCAAAACCACTCGTATTCTTTGACAAGAGCTCGAGGACGTGCCCCTCGAGCGACCCCTCGAGCGACAAGCTCTCTAGACCGACAGATAGCTCACTCGCAAGTTTTCCTTGTGCCGCTAACCCGCCTCACCACGCCCTCAAACGAGGCCTGGCTGGTGATCAATGCAAACTTTTTGCCCCCAACGACGAAGAGTATCCTTGGAAACGGCATGGACAAGACCAGCGACACTGAAACGCTAGGTGCTGCTCAACGCTGGGGGAACATCGTAATGAACGACCTGGAGTCCATTCCATTCGCGCTCCTCATCTTCGGTGCCGGCATCATGGCCGGAGCTGACCCCAACGTGCACTACCGAGCGATGATCGCGTTCACGGCGGCGCGCTGCTTGCACACGTACGCGTACGCGACTGGCATGCAGCCGATGCGCTCGTTGTGTCACGGCGTTGGTGTGGTGTCAACGCTGGTTGGCTTGGGCAATGCCGTGAGCGCCATCCTGTGAGTTTCATGATGGTAGGTGTCAAAGGGAGAGTAAGGTAGCGGCCATGGGAGATCGATGACAAATGATAACAATGTTGAGCACCCTCAGTTGAACTCCATGAGGAAGCAGTTGGCGGGACCCCGGGGTCCCCCATCAAAAATGATCGGTATCGGGAATTATTTATACCGGGAGGGCTACGTAGTAGCCTGTAGGGCATCACCAGCTTTATACTGGGAATACCGAAGAATGAGGGATGGACAGCCCTCAAGGGATTAATTCCACGGTACTGCGTGCGCGTAAGCGTAACCTCAGTCAACTTTCAAGCAACTTTCATTAACATTCGTGCAACCTGGTAATCGGCAGTAGCACGGTAGCAGAGCAACATGATACAGTAGCAATGGACGCCATCGGTGCAGTAGCACTGCTACTATCAGCGCAGCATGAAAGAAATGGACGGTGTCGGTGCAGTAGCACTGCTACTAGCAGCGCAGCATGAAAGAAATGGACGGTATCGATGCAGTAGCACTGCTACTACCGGAGCAGAATAGCATGATAGCAGTGGACGCACCGGTACAGTAGCACTGCTACTAGCAGCGCAGCATGAAAGAAATGGACGGTATCGGTGCAGTAGCACTGCTACTACCGGTAGCAGAGTAGCATGATAGCAATGGACGTATCGGTACAGTAGCACTGCTACTAGCAGAGCAGCATGATAGCAATTGACGCCATCGGTACAGTGATACTGCTACTAGCATAGCAGCATGATAGCAATGTATGCCATCGGTGCAGTAGGACTGCTACTAGCAGAGCAGCATGATACACTAGAAATGGACACAGTAGCACTGCTATTACATGTAGCAGAGCAGCATGATAGCAATTGACGCCATCGGTACAGTACCACTGCTACTAGCAGAGCAGCATGATAGCAATGTACGCCATTGGTGCAGTAGCACTGCTACTAGCAGAGCAGCATCAATGCATTGGACGCATCGCTGCAGTAACACTGCTACTGGCATGTAGCAGAGCAGCATGATAGAAATGAACACATCGGTGCAGACTAGCAGAGCCCGACACCATAACGCAGGTCGCATGCAAATGCGCTGCTTATACTAGGCAAATTGGTATTCCCAGTCTAAGTCGCAGACGCCCTACCGTATTCGTCGAAGAGCTGGCCCCCTGTGGTACTTTCCAAAGGGGGGACAGCTCATCAATGAACGCTCAAACAACGCATTTGGTTGCCATTGGATAAAATATTATGGACCTTTGCAGCCGCACAATTCCCTCACTGCACGAGATTCCAGAAGATCGCCATGCGGGACACGAGGCTGACCGTGCGAGATAAGCTGGACATCGTCATGGAGGCAACGAGATCCCCATTGAAGGCCGTCGCTCGCCGCCATGGTGTTGATCCTGCACAATTATGGCGCTGGAGAGTGAAGCGGACGGAGCTGGAGACTGCTGTTAGGACGAATCCGCGCGCACGTTCGTTGAATCGTGGCCGCGCTCGTGACGCACCCCAGCTAGAGGATGAATTGGCTGCGTGGATCATTGAGAGACGAGCGCAGGAGATAGCAGTGACGACCAATCAAGTCATTGCCAAAGCTGTCTCCCTTGACCCCAACTTTCGTCGCGGCAATCGCAAGGCAATGTGGAGCTGGGTGTACCCATTCCTAAAACGCCACCGCCTAAGTATCCGCCGTAGGACTCGAGTGGGACAAAAGTTAAGCGGCCACCTTGAAAGCGTCCGTCAGGAGTTCGTTGAGGCTGTAAACGAGCGCTTTGCTGCCGGTGGCACGCTTGAGAACACGCCGCCAGCTCTACGAGTAAATATGGATGAGACAGCAGTGTTTTTTGAAATGACGGCAAACACAACCATCAATTCGAAGAACGCTCGCACTGTCTCGATCCGATCGACTGGCTCAAACGCAAGGCGGCTCACGGCATGTGTGGCGTGTGCAGAGGACGGAACCAAGCTTCCTTTGTTTGCCGTTTTCAAGACGAAGGCTGGCGCCACAATTGAGAAGAAGCTCGACCAGATATTGCCGCCGAATGTGTACGGGTGCTGCCAAGAGAACGGCTGGATGGACGAGCGGGGCTGTCGAATTTGGGTGGAGAAAGTGTGGAAGGCCTACGTGACCGACCACCCGTCCTCGCTGCTCATGCTTGATGAGTTCAAGTGTCACATGCAGACGTCATTCGTGCGAGGCCTAAACGACCTTGGCACGGAGGTAGAAATCATTCCAGGTGGGTATACATGCGTGCTTCAACACTGTGACGTCGGGATAAACAAACATCTGAAGGACGGAATACGAACGCAGTACAACGCGTGGTCAATTACCATAATGGATGGCCTAAAAGGTGACGCCAAGGTTCCAGCCCCCGAGCGCGAGGACATAGTAGCGTGGCTGCTCCACGCCTGGGAATCGGTGTCTGAGGATTCAGTCAAAAACACATTTTCCTACATTGGCTATGGCGTAAAAGAACCCATCCGAAAGGCGCACCGTAGTGCTCCGCACGTGGCAACCACCTCAACAGAGGATACCGAAGAACCTGCGGACGAAGAGATCGAGTTGCATGATGAATTTTTAGACTCTGAAATGCTCCTCAATCTCAGATAGCATTAAGCATCTAACGGTGCCTTGGTTGCGTTCCGAACGTCGCCGCTTTTGGCTGTTATCAGACTTCCGTAGATCCTCAACCACGATGGCCATTCTGTTAGCATAGGCGTCTTTCATTCGCAGCAGGCGACGAGGAAGGAATCCAACATGGCACAATTGAGCACCTAAGCGGACCACGTGCGCCTTGACGACGTGCTCTAGGCCCTCACCTTCCACGACCACCACCTCAGCTCGAAATACAATCACATCGTCGACTTTTAGCTCTGTGCCGCAGATTTCGTGAGTTGTGCAGCTGCGGCCGCCGTCGCCTACGTCGCACCCGACTATATCCACCCCCGATATGAGGGGGAAATGGTGCTGCTCCTAAAGTACACGCCATTACAGTTAGAAGTTAGTTATAGGAGCTGCAAATGCGTTCATGGTGCGTGCTCACCATGGCTTGTGTGAAAATTGTCTTGTGGTGCTCTGCTGTGGTCTTCTGACCTCCCCCGATCGCGATTGGCTAAAATATAATGGGGGGACAGCTCAGTGATGAAGTCGGCTAAAATGTTGCCCATCACTTTATATAGGAAAGTCGAGTGGGGGGGACAGCTTATCAACGAAAAATGAGGGGGCCAGCTCTTCGGCGAATACGGTAGTTTCGTTCAAAAAATGTCGACTGAGTTACAGGTAACATTCATTGTACCTTCCCATGTCACTCTTTGTAACCTTCGGTCAACTGTGAGCTCACACGTCACATATTACATTGTGGCGCCTTGTTTCTGGGAAGCGGTGTAAAATGTAAGCAGAAATGTAAATATCTGGACTATCACTCCGTTTGGCTTCGTTCTCACATAGACGCACACACAGAGCAAATTCATGGGCCACCGTGAATTGGTGTGAAAGAGGAAGACATCGGACGTGGTCACGTCCGAGCGCAGCTACACAATTTACGGCCAAGTATATTTAGATCAAGTGGATCATGGACATTCGAGAAGACGTCTATTGGCACCACCATTAAATCTACCATAAACCTAAAAAATATTACATCTATCCACTTCAGTTTTCACTTGAGAACCACCCTCCCGGTTTAAGCGTCAGCGATCTAGTTTTATTTGAGGAGGGAGATATGCCTATCGATACCTACCATTTTCAACTCAGCCACCAGCAGCAAATGATAAGAGTACAAGGTTGTGAACTAGAAGCAGAAATATGGAAACAGTAGTATCCTAGGATAGTAGTAATAGCGGGTAATTGCGGTCGTATATGATGGCAGACCGACGACTCGGCAATGCGCAACCAAATGAGATGACTGGGCTAAAATCGAGTCAACGAACCTTAGAGCAGTTATGGAGCCCGCGAACGTGTAGGCAATAGGACGCTGCAACCAGCCCATATATATTTTCAGTGCATTCGGTGATCGGTTACCGGTATGTGATGAGAGCACCGGGGTCCAGGTGGGACCCCGGGGTCCCGCCAACTGCTTCAGGTGTTGTTTGATGTAAGCTCAAAAACAGTATACAGACAACGACGGATTGATACGGCACTACTGAATGCCATCCCCATAGTAAAATTACAAGAAAGCTCCGTCCGTCACCACGGGAGACTGTAGAAAAACACCTCAAAATGGCATAAAACACACAAAGGTGTTCATAAATTACACGTAAATTCATATAAAGTACTGAAACGCATATGCTTTGCAAAACGAAGTGTCTGCACGACTTTGTCTGCCGAGTTTTGCGTTGCCGTATCAATCCGTCGTTGTCTGTACATGTACAAGTGTATCTGCCTGTGCATGCTCTTGGAGCAGGACCCTCTCTGCCCGTTGGAGGGCGTGGAGACGCGCCTCGTGGTGGCAAGTCAGGCTCCATTGCCTGAAACGCTGCCAAGAGCTCAAAGCAGAACCGAACACAACACGAGCATGACTGCGTTGGTGGCGCTGAATGCGGCGGTCAAGACGTACTCTACATGCTCGCTGATCTTGTTCATCAAGTTCTTCATCACGGTGTCGATACAGGGCGGCAAGTCCTTCGCTGCTGGTGCGCGTCCGCCTGAAGACAACGGTCTCCTGGGCCAGGACGGGCTTCCGGCTCAAACCTACGGGCTGCTTGAGGACGACAAGCCGATCTCGGAGCAGCTACGCGCGGCTCGTGTCGAGGACTTCCGCTGGAAGCGGGTGGTGCAGAACGACCTGGAGACCATTCCGCTGGGTCTGCTAGTGTTCATCGGCTCGGTGATCGTCGGAGGACAAGAGGAGACCAACTGCGTGCTTATGGGCGTCTTCACGGCCGCTCGTATCGCGCACACCTTTGCGTACGTGAGCCAGAAACAACCACACCGTGCGCTGCTCTGGACACTTGGTCAGCTCTGCGTGCTCGCCAGTGGCCTCAACGGCTTCATCTCGTTCCTCATCTAGTAGCTACTGCACGCAGATGCACCGTCAAAATGTACTTGAAATTACACGTTCACTTCGTACTTGATTGAGTCTTGCGCCTTAGAGCACCGTATTCTCGAGCTGGTTCATGTCCTCCTCGATCCGATTGTCCACTTTGAGGTGGCCGTGCTTGGTCATGAGCGACGCCTCCAGCAGCTTCATGGCTACGAACGGGTTCTGCGCCATCTGAAGCATGCTGTTGCAGAAATCCACCTGCGACTCGTGCTGGAACACGCGGCCGTGCTTGAAGTGGAAGACCTTGTCGTACTGGATCGCGTACTCCTTCCCGATGAGCTGCTGCGCCAGCTCCTCGTCGTCGATGATGCGCGGGAAGAACTTCTCGAGCGTCGCGCGGCTCACGCGGAAGCGCGCGGTGGCCTTGGCCAGCACTTGGATGGCTCCATCCCTCGACAAGTTCTCGTTGATGACGACTACGTCGTGGACGAACACGCGCATGGACGCGTGACCCTCGGTGCACACCTTGTACTGGCTCAGGAACAGGTCGACGCCCTGGAACTCCGAGCACACGACGTCCCTCAGCATGATACCTCGAAGGAAGGTCTCAGCTTCGGGGTGCACCAGCGGGTCGAAGCCGTTGGAGAAGTGCACGTAGAAGCCCTTGGTGAGGTCGATGGCGTTGTGACGGTCGGTAAACATTTACCACCTGTATCCTGGCAAAGCTTAACTAGGCGCCACTACTGGATTCTGTAGGGTCGGGTTTGGGATTGGCTGCACGGCTTTCCTGGATTGTCAGCAATGGCAGGTGAGGGCGGGTAGTAGGATTTAGTTTGCAATTAGCATCCCAACGAACAACCAATATACGTTGTTGTTGGTGGGAGTTCCAGCTCCCAATCTGCCGTGTTCGTGTCTTCAAGCTACAACACGTCACAGGCGTGCGCCACCGCGTTGGTGCGCGCGCTGACCACGGCCGAGTCCAGCAGCAGTCGGCGCTGCTGCAGCGTCTCGATCTCCATCTGCATGGCGTGCACTTCACCGCACAGTGCGTCTCTGACCTCCTCCTCTTGATTATCCTCTCCGTCGTCTTCGAGCGCGAGCGCCGGCTCGTTGTCCGCGTGTTGCTGCGTCCGGCGCTTGGCCTCTCGCCTGAAGGTTCTGCAGCTCCGCGACTTGCCGCGGTCGCGCGGGCGGCGCGGGCCGATCAACTTCGGCGGCGCATTTGAAGCACTGGCGTCGTCCCCGTCGCGTGGCATCCAGGAGCGACGCCGACGGTAAGCCGCCTCGCTCTGGAACAGCATGTGCATCTCGCTGGGTGGGACGTTGACGGCTAAACTGAAAATGGCGTTTGCGTGCGGCGTGCGTGCGGGCGGTTATCGGTGGATGAATTGTCGACAGTTGTCAGCAGTCTTCCGACGTCAAAAGCGGCTTCCAGAAGGCTGCGCAACACTGCCACTCAGTGACTCACTCCGATAGTGAATCGGATCTTCTAGAGCCGCGCATATCCGCGATACATGGACATGGGAGTCCCATTGGGACATCCTGAGGATTTGAGGAGGTAGGAAGTCTCTGCAATCAATCACTCCCTTAGGTTGCGTCCGAGTCGCTACGGGCGCCGCTACGCTAGACGCGAGAAACGGGGTTGCTAATGTTGTTTACAGCAACACAGGACGACGCACAATTCTGTTTCGAGCTGAACGTCGAACGCAAAAGCCCAATTCGGGCCGATGCACTTGCATGGGGCTAGCTCCGTTGATTAAACTAACGGCCTTGGGTGGGGCTAATTTCCAGCAGCACTCACCACCAAGCCTCGGACGAGCTCAGGGTAGGGGAACTCGGTTTTGGGTGAAATCGTGCTCTTCGAAAAACCGCGAGCACGAAACTGCCACTTTTCGGGCTCGTTCCGCTTAAGTACGCGAGCAACGAGCTCGCTGCGAACAAGATCGCTTCGTGCTCGTTCTTGTAGCCATCTTCCAGCAGAGAGCTCGTTGTCACGCGCATTTGATTGGTAGAAATTTGCGGAATATATTCTGCGATCTTCGAAAGTCATTGAAATATATCCGAGCCGCGCCGACGCCGAACTACGAGCCAGATTCTGCTCTTCTTCTCGGCTTCCTTCGATATGCAAGTCCAGCAGGCCGCACTCAACCCCCCCCTTGCTGTAAGGCAGACCATCGCGAACTTCCAATCTGCAGGGCCGTTCAAGGTGATCCCCCCACCGAATCCGAGAAGTCATACATCTTTAAGTGGGGAGTTCGCGTTGAATTTCGGGACGACAACGGACAGCTTACAACCAGATGGGCTTGCCTCGCGGATGAGTCCTGCAGAACCTCCGGCACCAACCTATTCACGATGTCTACAGGAAAGACCTCTCGGGCTGCAAGACACCTGAGGCTGGTTCATCATCTTCACTCGCCTATAACCGACGTGGAGGTAGCGGGAAAACGAATGCGTGACGCTGAAGTGGAAATGTTACGCGCGTCGCCTCTATATGCAAAGAATCCTGCTCGGCTCAATTTGCTGTTGGAAACCCTTCGGATCATAAACCACAACCTACCTTTGAGGACGGGCGAGTACAATGAGTCTAAACTTATTGAAGCACTGGTGGTGAAGCAAGAGATGCAGACTGTCGTCAATGCTAAGCGCGTCAAGGACGCTATCGTCGAGTTATATCGATCGACTAAAGCTGAGATGTTGGAGTACCTTGCGGATAATCGTGAACATTACCCCATTTTCACGCTGGTCACTGACTTCTGGACATGTAAAACGACTGGCGACAAGTTTTTAGGATTGCGTGTGTAGCTCATCGACAAGGATTGGCGCTTCAACTCCGTCCTCCTCGGGACAAAAAAGTTCAATCCCTCCTACAGTGATCGCGACGGTGGGATTCGCAAGCCATTTAGGACATGGCTGACCAAAATGTTGGAGGACTTTGGATTGAAGACAGGCGATTTTTACGGATCTGCCAGCGACTCTGGAGGTGATGTGAAGTACATGCTTTCTTCAGCATTAAATTTGAAGTGGGAGTGGTGTTTTGCGCACATGGCACACGCTGCAACCAAGATGTCTTGTGGAGTAAACGGAAAGAAGAGCCGAGAAGCCATCCCTGACATGGCCGAACTGATCACAAAAATGACGCGGGTCATAACTCAAGTCAAGCTAGTATCTACAGCAGGCGACCTATTTTCCGAATTGTGCAAGTCAAAGACAAAAGGTGCGTCCACTCGGCTTCAGGGGTACTCAACTTCTCGGTTTCTGAGCATGACCAACGCAATGAAAAGAGTTCTAGTGAAGTGGCCTGCTATCGTTGCCTGGTATGAAGAGCGAGGACGTCAAGCTGTTCGCGATCGCGAACCGCCACCTGATTTCCCTTTTGAGAGTCACCACACCGATTTGGTCCATGTGTTGTCGATCCTCACGCCGATAGCTGATATTAAATTTAAGTGTCAAGCGGAGCGTGCGGAGCAAGTGGAAGTGCTGATGTCTTTATATATGAGTCGGATTGATGAACTGGGACACGATCAGCCTGTTCCTCACTATCTGTCGACGGAAAAGAATCCGGAATGGATATCGGCAAGCTCACTAACCCCCTTAGCGTCAAAAACCCGGGATTTGTTACGCGATTCCCTGGATGAGCGGTTCTTCTCTCGGTACTACACCGACTCCAAGTTTGATACTTGTGATTTTGCGCTGGAGATGATGTTGAAGCTCCATCCAATTTACAAAGACACACATGAGTCTCTTCACCGTGCTGTCGTTATGTGTTGTCGGCAGCATGGCAAAACTGGACGGGATGCCGTGGAGAGGCTGAGGGAAGTGAACGCCAAGATTCGCTCGAATCTATTATCCCTACTGAAGTCCGTTGCAGACCCGCTAGAAGCTGCTGAGGAGCAATCTGACTCATCTGTCGCACGCTTGAGCCGACTTGAAGCGCGTTTCGCTACACGAGCTGTCAGACCAACAACTACCAGCCGAGTTGATAGACGTGCAGAAGATGAACTGGATAGGTGGTTGGAGGACCCAATTGGGGTCCAACGCAATGCAGACATGACGCCGAAAGAGTCCGTGCTTCAGTTTTGGAAGAGACTCGAAGAGTCAGGCGAATACCGGCTTATCCCTAAAGCGGTCAGGATTTTATTCGCTATACCATCTTCTCCTTGTCAGATTGAACGCGATTTCAGTGTCAGCGGAGAAATGGTATCGCCCCAGCGTACCAGCTTAGCTGGAGATAGCATTGATATGTGCATCTTTTTGAACCGGAACCCCGAGTTTGTGAACTTGCTTCAGTGCGAAGAAATACCAAGGGGTCAGCACAAGTTGTACGCGCGCCCAAGTCTCGAATTTGACATTGATCTCGACAGCTATCTGAACGATTTGGACTCTGATATTCTTGCTGAATTTGTGTCAAGTACTACCTTGTCCAGCGAATTGCTTGACGATGAGGAAGAGAAATTGTCGCTGTAATTTCCGCATCGGCGGAGGTGCAGTTGGCGGTGGTGGTTTTAGAGCAATAGTCACATGACGCTTGGCTCGTTCGCTGCGGGTACTAGGGGCATTAGCAGTTTGTTTCCGGTGCTTCGGCCATGGTGCGGCGAGGCTGGGCAGCGAATCAGGACCGGTGGGGGTGGTCAACGGGTCATTTACCGCTCTCAGCGGCAGTATTGTGTCTGTACCCGGAGGCAACAGTGCGGCGCGTCTGTGTATTGTTCGGTGTCGTTGCCGATCAGCTGTGTTGACGCGAGTGCTCCCAGCCGCGGCAAGCGCCGACATGACGGGCTAGGTAGCGAGCGGTGCTGTGGGTGTTTGCACGGCCAGCACAGGTTCCAGTGCTTCGGGTTCTCTGTCGTTAGCGTGTGGTGACGGTCTCGGTTGGCGTTGATGTGTTCTTGGTGAGCAGCAGTTCGACCTCATCGGATTGGATTTTCATGGCGGCTTGACGAGCAGCGCCAGCGCACGCGGAGGTTCTTGTTTGTGCTATTCGGTCCGGAAGCCATGGTGGCCTTGGCGAGCAATGAACGCCGCACTGCTCCTAGCGGGCTTTGTAGTCATCGTAGCAGACGACAGCGCTTGTGAAGATGCGGGCAGCTGAGTGTGCGCGGTTGATCTCTTAATATGTCACCGGCTGTGTTGCTGTATCGGACCGTCCGATGCGACGACCGGAAGAGGGTGTGTCGGGGCGGCGGCGCAAGCGAAACTAACCTCGGTGTATGTGCAAGTATCTCGTCTGGTACATTCTGCAGCGATCTACACCGTGCGTGTTGAGACCGGTGCGAGTGTCGTCGATGCTGGTTCCAGCGGGTGCGACTTCGGGCGGCGTGATTGTGTCGTCAGGCGCCTCGACCGCGAGCAGCAGAGGTGGCATGTCATTGGCTAATGGGGACCAATACCAGAGCCGGCAGCGTGTTGGTTTTGGGTGGCTTGAGCAGTACCTTGAGTGGCGCTGGCAATGAATGTATCGAGTGGCATTATGTCCGTGGAGATTGCTGTGTCTGGTGCGGTGTCGCTGAGCTCTGGGGTCGCGCATTAGACACTGTTGGTGTGTATTGTGTCAAGCGCCAGTGCATCTTCAGTGTGGTTGGCGGTTCTGGTGGTGGCGCTCACGCTGGTGTGTATAGCGGGGGTGGTCGTCCGACGCGGCTCGGGTGGTGACTGGAGTGTCACGCAAGGCAACAGTACTGACGAGGCCAGCGATGGGAAGCTGTTTATTGGCGTGTGGCTATCGTGTCACAGCAGGTGAAGGTCGTCGGGTCTGTGAGCTCTCTGGGGCGACGGCGGGAACGTCTCGATTGACGGCTGTTTGTCGGAGGTGGCTGCAGGCGGTCGGCAATACTAACGAGTGGCAGCAGAGCTGCGCGCATAATAGCGGCGACGTGCTCGTGTCGACATGCGCAGGATCGGGTGGATCGAGTGGCGAGACCATTGTTTAAGAAGAAGTCGGTTACGACACGCTGCTGGTCGTGAGCGGCACGCCATTCCTCCCCCTCATTGACTTCGAGTCAACGACGTCCGCAGGTGGCATCGTGGGGCCGTGTTTGGTATACAACACGAAAAAAACGACGATAGCTCGCGTCCTACTGGCGCTCCAGCGTCTCTCGCGTCACGAAATCCCGATCGTCGATAATGAAGCGACTATGGACGTCGTCAGTGGCTCGCAGTTGCGCGTGTTTGTGAGGAAGCACTACAAGTCCAACAGCCTCGGAGGCGTCGACGAAGACCTCGACGAAAAGCCTCAGAACAATCCGCCGCTGATGTCGTGGGCCACACTGAAGGACAAACTCACGTTCAGGACGCGGACCGACAACATTGGGGGCTTCACCGACATGTGCTCTATCGACGTGAGAGCGGCGCTGGCAGAGCCCCGAGCTGCATCGTGTCTGGGTGCAGCGCAAATTTGAGTGGTGCGGACTCACTTGCGTCTGCCTCAGGCGCGGTGTCGTTGTTATAGAAGCATTCGGAGCTGGTGGCGGACGTCACCAACTTGTTCATGGCTTATGATACCGTTCATGTGAATTGCTTATGCCTCGCTACAAATTCACAGCCATTGGCACTCAACGTGAAATATGAGAATCATTTTTGTATTGATGCAATCCTCATTTCTATTGCCAATTCCGACAACCTTTCTCTTCGACAAATGCCGTCGTGCGGCTACTTCCGCTCTCTGAGCAACTTGTTGTTGCAGACTTACCACAAGATCACGAAGATCCTGGCTTCGCGTCGGTGGCCGGTAGCCAAGCCGACGCTGTTCCTGAGGTTGGATTCGTGAGAGAGGTAGGGGAGGCAAGTTCGCTAGATCATTCAAGTGCCAGCTCTGCTCTTGGTGTACATGTGGTGGTCGCTCCATATTCGGGGGTTGAAGCACTAAGACCACGTTTGCTGGGCTCGTAACCCTGTCGACAGCCAAATCGAAAGTTTGACTGTGACGGTAAGTAGCAGGTAGCTCCACTGGCAATTGCGTCCGTTGAAGGGCAATAGCCCTCTCCTCGTGACCACAAGGTCGCATGCGCGAGACGGCTTTTTCATTCGAGTCTTCATCGTGTGCATCTTCACCCAATAAAACATTCCCAGCACCAGTAAGAACCGTCGACCCACGTCTGACGTCAAGATATGTTCTTCTCCATGCATCTTGAATACGCTGCTGCAACCGAAGCTCCTCTGTGCTCATTTTTTCTTCGTCCTCGTCATCTTCGTCCTCAGCATCATAACATGGTTGCTGCCGCTCACGATAGCTATCTGTTTTTGGATTGAGATCGCAGATGCCGATTTTAATGGCATTACCAATTGTATTTGCAGCTGCTTGAATGCTTTGCTCAATTGTGGCGTTAATTTGAGCGGCGAAATCAACGCGATCTGGTCCTGACTTATTGGGATTCTTCGGGCTCTGGGTTTCCTGCTCAAGTTTAGACCTCTTGTCCGCATCACTGCGCAAGACGTCTGGTATCAAAGCTTTAATTGCTGCTTCGTCAACAGGTAGTGTTTCGCTTCTAGTTTGCGATATGTGTCTCTGGAGCTTTTCTTGCAAAATTGAAGTCGCATCGGCCTGACGCTGGCATTGGAAATTGACGTCCGCCTGGGTGTTAATGAGGGCGCGTTGTACTCGGGTTTCTCGTTGACTCCCACTCTGCGCCGTCAATTCCAAGACGAGTTGCCGAGCATATTCACGCATTGGTCCTTCGACATCACTGACAATTCCACGCTGCATTTCATCCGGTGCATCACGCAGCTCAGCTTCCAGGGCCCTTTTAATACTTTCAGCAGCACCTGTGGACGACACTTCAACCATCCGTCGCACGAGGTGATTAATATCCTCACCAGGCCGCATTTCACCACGTAAATCTGCAAGCTTGTCGTCTACCACCTGGTCAATACGTGCTGGAATTTTTTTAAGGTCACTGCAAACCTTGGCTTCAATTGAAGTCACGTCGGCCTGGCGCTGGTTTTGGGAATTGACGTCTGCCTGGGCGTTAACGAGTGCGCACTGTATGCGGGCTTCTAGTTGACTTTGGCTCTGCGCCGTCAATTCCAAGACGAGTTGCCGAGCATATTCACGCATTGGCCCTTCAACACCACTGACAATTCCACGCTGCATTTCATCCGGTGCATCACGCAGCTCAGCTTCCAGGGCCCTTTTAATACTTTCAGCAGCACCTGTGGACGACACTTCAACCATCCGTCGCACGAGGTGATTAATATCCTCACCAGGCCGCATTTCACCACGTAAATCTGCAAGCTTGTCGTCTACCACCTGGTCAATACGTGCTGGAATTTTTTTAAGGTCACTGCAAACCTTGGCTTCAATTGAAGTCACGTCGGCCTGGCGCTGGTTTTGGGAATTGACGTCTGCCTGGGCGTTAACGAGTGCGCACTGTATGCGGGCTTCTAGTTGACTTTGGCTCTGCGCCGTCAATTCCAAGACGAGTTGCCGAGCATATTCACGCATTGGCCCTTCAACACCACTGACAATTCCACGCTGCATTTCATCCGGTGCATCACGCAGCTCAGCTTCCAGGGCCCTTTTAATACTTTCAGCAGCACCTGTGGACGACACTTCAACCATCCGTCGCACGAGGTGATTAATATCCTCACCAGGCCGCATTTCACCACGTAAATCTGCAAGCTTGTCGTCTACCACCTGGTCAATACGTGCTGGAATTTTTTTAAGGTCACTGCAAACCTTGGCTTCAATTGAAGTCACGTCGGCTTGGCGCTGGTTTTGGGAATTGACGTCTGCCTGGGCGTTAACGAGTGCGCACTGTATGCGGGCTTCTAGTTGACTTTGGCTCTGCGCCGTCAATTCCAAGACGAGTTGCCGAGCATATTCACGCATTGGCCCTTCAACACCACTGACAATTTCACGCTGCATTTCATCCCGTGCATCACGCAGCTCAGCTTCCAGGGCCCTTTTAATACTTTCAGCAGCACCTGTAGACGACACTTCAACCATCCGTTGCACGAGGTGATTAATATCCTCACCAGGCCGCATTTCACCACGTAAAACCGCAAGCTGGTCCTCTACAACCTGGTTAATGCGTGCTGGAATTGCTTCAAGGTTATTAGCAATATTGGCTTCGACATCTTCAAAGCGGGTACGGGATCCGCCATTCTGGGATGCAAGCGCCAACTGCGTCTCGTGGGACGCTCTCTGCACTTCTTGCAAGGCCTGATCGAGCTTCTCATTCACGAAGTGCTCTATCTCGTCTTTCTTCTTGTTTTCATAGACTTCTAGGCACTGAAATTTCTCCTGAATCTCTATGTGAGTCGCTGTCAGCGCCTCTCCTAGCTGCTGCGCGATGACGCGTTGTTGTTCCGTAAGGTGTAGCACATTCGCCTCTGCTGATGCTTGTACAGCCATCAGGGCAGCGTTTTGAGCGTCACATTGGCCTTGTTGCTGGCTGTAGAGCATCGCCTGCTCTGCAGCCAAAGCCTGGGTCTGGGCGATGAAGTGCTGCGCGAGGTTTGCTATGAGCTCGTCAGCACATGGGGCGAACTGCGCCACAGATACCTGCCGCGTACTTGAATACTCGACAAGCGCGGTTGCTTCCTCAGGGTCGAGCTCTTGGATACCGCCTTGAGTAGCGGCTTGAGCAGCAGCTTGAGCAGCAGCTTGAGTACGGGTCAACACCATCGAATTGCTGGGAGCGGAGGGGGGGGGGCGAATTTATTCTGTGGCGTCTCAAGATTGAGATATATTTCACCTGATATTGGCCAATAAGCGAAATAGTGTTTTTGGTCAAATCAAATCCGCAGATGAACGAGCTTGCCTGTCGAGGAGTTCTCCATTTCTCGAGTGAGCTCGTAGGGTTTTTCGAGGAGCTCCAAAACCTCACGAGCACGACTCTTTAGGTTTTTGAACTCCTCATAAAACCTCACGAGCTGAGCTCATCACGAGCTCGTCCGAGGCTTGCTCACCACGCTGACCAGACACACAAGACACACGCTCTACAAGACTCTTTCTCTATATTCTCGCAGCTGCACGCAAGCTCAGCACGCGCGGGACTCAACTGTTGACATCATGTGCGTGCTGACAGATGCACTCACTCACTCACTGATCACTCGACATCGTCCTCAACGTGGGGACGCCGTTTTTACGAGCGCGAGCTCGATCCGGACTTCCGGCTGCTCTTCTTTGCCTTGGGGCCGTCCTCGCCCTCCCGCTTCTTGTGTTTGTGCTCCTTCTTGTGTTTGTGCTTGTGTCGCTTCTTGGATGAACTGGAGTCGGCGTCGTCGTCCGCTGTTGGGAGCATGCGCATCGCCTCTTCTTGCGCCTTTCGAATGGCCTCCATCACGTCCAAGGAAGTCCCGAGGGCTGCTACGCCAGTCGCCGACGGAGTGAAAGGCTCGTTTTTCACTCCATCCCGACCCGATGAATTGTCCAGCGCGGCATTCAGCTGGCGAAGGTCTTCCTTTTGCTGGCGTCTACGTTCAGATCTGCTTTTCTTGCTGATACTGTAGCTGGCAAACCGATCCTGGTCGTCTTCTTCGTCTTCGTCGTCGTCGCTCGACTCCACTACCGCTCTTCGGGCGCTTTTGGTTCGCTTTGACGACCGCTCGACATAACTTGGCGGTGCTGCGTCCTCGGAATCGCTGCCACTTTCGTTCAAAAATGCTTCCAGGTCGTCCCTGGGCACGACAGTTGAGAAGTCAGGCATCGGTGTTGTAGAGGGAGCCGCCTGGAGATCCGATACATGCAGAGCCGCCACGTTGCCTTCGTTGCGAGCAACGCCTGCGCTCTCATGCGAGGTGGGCGACAGGAGTGCTGCACTCTGTCCAGGAATCGGCAGAGATGCCTGAAGGGCAGACAACGAGAGGAGGTCATCAGCTCCCTCCAGGTTTCTCTTGTGGAAATTCCCTATGCTTTGATCTTGGTGCGGGATTCCCTGGTTGAGTGCATCCATTGGTAGCGGCAGAACCGAAGCAGACGACGATGATGGTTCAGACGACAGCAATAAAGATGACGAACCAGCCCTATTACCGTCGTTGCTTTCACTCTCCTCGTCGCTCATGAGTACATCGGGGCGTCGAGCTTCGGAGCTGGCAACCAGTGGTACCGGGCCGTCCGCTACGGTTCTCTCCGCTTGGAGGGCTTCAGGCGTGCCATCTTCTTCATCACTGTCGTTTTCATCCGCGAGGAACGAGCTTAACTCGTTAGAATTACCATCCATGACCACTTCTTGCTCCTCCTCGTCACCAGCCACTGAGCTTCTGTCAACCTCCTTGATAGAAGTATCTTCCTCATCGTATGTGGAACCTTGCGGAACATCCTTCGGCTCACGCTTGACATCATCTTCTGTGCTAGTTGCTGTCGGAGTGGTTACGTCAAGCGAGCCAGACAATTCGCTCTCCTCCGTCTCGTTCGGTGCACCATTGCTAGCTTCCTCGGCGTCGCCCACCACTGCTGCTACATGTTTATCATCCACTTGCTTACAGGAGGCAAGCGTGTTATCGTCGAAGTGCTTCGGACTCTGTTGTGTGGAAATTTCATCTGTGAGCTCTTGTTCGTCCTGCTCGACTGGTACTGCAGCATCTTCTGTGCCCGTCAATTCAGGTTCCTCATCCGTGGACGCATCACGCTTCACTTCATTTTCATCTCCCTGAGTAGGCGACACATATTGACGCGTTTCCGACTGCGGGGTTGTCGTGGTGCTCTCACTTTTGTTTCGTGGGCTCGAATGTCGAATCGAAGAAGTCGAAGGAGAAGTAGGCGGCGACGCAGGAGGTGTCGGTGTAACAGAAGCCGCGGTACCACTTATTGGGCTAGATGTCTGCTGCTGCGATGGCACGTCTTGACACTCCTTCGTTGAACTGCTCGGCTGGACTCGCGCTGGGGACCCTGGCCTGCCTCTCTGGGTCGGTCGAGATAGTGTCTTTGGAGGGTGGGGGGATGGTGGAGACGGTGACGACGACGCAGGCGGCCTTGGCATCTGTTGACCAGTGGTGCTGGACTGTTTAACGGCTGCATTGCGAGGAGATCTTCTGTGTGGCGCGCTCGTCTTTCGTCGGCTCTGAGTTCTGGCTGTTTCGCTCTCATCCGAATCCGACGAATCGGAGTCGAGAAAGCGCTGCTTGTGGTAAACGCCAGCGATACTTGTTTTCTTGGCTCCATCCACCGGAGCCACCACTACATCCTCGTCATAGTCTCCAGTCTCTTCATCACTTTCATCCTCGGAATAAAAGTGATCCAAGTCACTCATACGCGCCTTTGGTACTTGAAAATCTTCAAGGTGTATCACTTCCTCAATCGATGCTTTCTGATGACGGCTTGGGGTACTCTTTGCAGCTGTAGGGGTATCACCACTTCGTCCTACAGGCGACACTGGCTTCTCTTCGATACTCACAGAAGCTGCTTCCACTGCATTGTCTGGGATAGCTGTCACGCTTTCCCTGTGCTCGAACTTCAGCGGTGGGGCTGCCTGAATAACAGCACTACTGTTTCTTGCAGGCAGATCCTCCGTGTCGACAACCTGTGGTGATTCCTGCACTTGTTGAGCCGCTGTAGTCGCTGCGGTGTCCGCAGTGACTTCTGACGCAGCTTTCGGAGGCGTCCCGGCGGCATCCCTCTTACTAACGACGCTGACATCGTCATCCCCGCCTTCTTGCTGCGACGTGGGGGTCGTTTGGCTGCTTGATCTGGGAGATATCCTAACCGAGTCAGTCCGTGATACCGCGGGAGGTGTGTTCCCGTTACCAGAGCCCCGCCTTCCAGTGCGTATATCTGAGCCCGTAGCCTTGATATGCTCGACATACTCCGCGTAGCGCTGCTCGCTGATGGTGGCTTGCACGTCGTGCTTGAGGTGCGCGAACTCGCCCTCCACGATGCGCATCTGCTGCCTGATCGTCGCGAGCTTGAGCTGCAAGAACGGGATGCCGAAGTACTGGTGCAGCGACTTGAGTCCGTAGCAGTCCAGCAGCGAGCACTCGAAGTACAGCAATTCAGTGGGTCGTCTCCACTGCTGCTGCGGCCTGTCACTCGACCCATAGAGCAGTTCCTCCACGTCCTCCTTGAAGATCTTCCTCTGCGCGCCGAGATCCCGGAAGTTGCCCAGCACCAGCGTCGGAATGTGCACGGGGACGCTGTCCAGCTGCTGCTTGACGTACTCCAGCGTGTCCCACTTGGTCACGTCCAGCAGGAAGATCACGCCGTGCGCCTCCTGATACACGTCCACCGTCGACGCGTCCACGACGGCCACCGCGTGCGTCCCGTTCTGCACTGCAGCGGCAGCGGCAACCACAGCTTCAACTGCTTGAGCCGATAGGCCGTCAGCGCCTTCTGCGGCGTCCGCGGGCACGAAGCCGCGGTCCACGACGTCCCAGACCTCGCACTTGACGTTCTCCTCCAGGTGCTGGCGGAAGCTCCAGCTGATGGTGGCCGCCTGCAGCTGCGGCGTGGGCTGGTGCGTGTCCGGGATGGGCTGTCCCTGCAGCCGCTGGAAGAGCGACGTCTTGCCCGTGCCCCTGGCGCCGCGGATCAGCAGCTTCATGTTGTACGTGATGCCGCCGCGCACGCGCCGCCTGATGGCCTTGTCCATGCGCTGGATCGTGCGCTCCTTGCGGGGGGTTGAGAGGCTGAGACTCGCGCTGCCGCTGCTGACGCGCCGCGGCGCGGGCTGCGACGCGCCTGGAGACGGAGAGTTGAAGCTCTGCGCGCGACGAGAGGCGCCCCCCGTGGGCGTGTACGGCGAGCGCGGCGGCACGACGCCCGAGCTCTGCGGACTCAGGTCCTGAGCGGGGCGGCTCACCTCGTTGCCCATGACGTCGGTCAATGCAAAGTACACCGTTCACCCTTATTAGTCGTGCCACTTTATTAGTCGTGCATTGGCACTTTAGTGACGTCACAAAACTGGGCGTTTCTACAAAATCCATTTTTCGCAGAAATAAGACCGGATTTGAAGAGATCTCGTCGCCCTGGTGAGGAATATCAACATATCATTGGATAAAAATAGAAACTGCCAACGCTATGGCCAATCAAAAATCGAAAAATTCGAGCCAAAATCCTTACACCAGAATTAGTCAGGGTCCGACTAATAAGGGTGGTCGGTGTAACGTTAGAATGATGCGGTGGGGTGAAAGTGTACCGTATATATGGTACATGGATTGATATGTACTGTACAATATGAATATACTTAATCCTTACCTCAGTTTAGCTCCTGTTCGCTCATGTCTCGATTAGCGGCTCAAGCAGCAGACCCGCGAAGTGCGCTAAGATTGACTATCATTGAGGGGGGGGGGACACAGCGGAGACGTCTCCTTGCTGCGTGTGCGGCTGTCGGGTACATCAGTTATGCAGTAACGAGCTTTACACAAAGCCAGACGTTGACTTCTTAAAAAGTTAACACTACCGTTGTTGGTATTTATTTATTCGTCTTCTTCTAGTGCTAACACCGGCTTCTGTATGTCAACAGGTTCTTCAACACTGACATCGATTCCCAGGAGCTCAACACATCTGGAATCTCGTGCTCGAGCGACCCTACTCTGGTTGATCTCGCACAAGCTGAAGGTGAGGAAGAACAAAGTCGCGCTTTGCACGATGAAGCTCTGAAATTTAGAAAGTTGCTAGAATCTGTATTGTTTGTTGTCCATGATGCTATATTTTTCTCTACCATCGCCAGTGGCTTTACATTTCTTCGTGTTCACAAACCATTGACCAAGAGGACCATCTGCATCGTGCCAGCCTATGTGTTTCAAATGCAAGTATAGACCCAAACCAGTTCTAAATGCACTTTGGTGGATGAAGCGGTGGAGGAAAATCTTTACTTACGTTATTCGCTAACTATAAAGGCCTGTACATGTATTCTTTTGGCACTGCCTACTCGATGTTGCCACAGTGGGCGTAGTTCTTGGTGGCTTGATGCCTATCTTCTGGGGAGCTTGGAGCTCAAATACTTGGAGGTGTTTGACATGTTTCCTTCCTCGTACTCCTCTTGTCAACTGCACTTCGCAGTCGACACGCCGCAACGAAGCTGCCTAAACTGGTTGGGGCACTTGGGAGCACCACGTGAACGAAGTAGCAGCAAACCATATCAGTACTTGCTATCTTAAAATAAAGCTAACCAAAATATAAATTAGCCTATGCGGTTGATTGGCTACACGTGCAGGTAACTCTTACGTATTTAAAAGGGTTAAGAAGTGCTCCAGAACAGATGATCCCTTCGCGCAACCTCCAAATCTCGTACCTAGACGAGGTGGACGTTACAAGCATCATCCCAGTAAAGTATCATATTCAGAGGGTATTATGATTCATGAAAGTAACTGTAGAGTACTTACAAAGTTTTTCCACGAGACCTCTATGAACTAATATCACCTATCACCCATAAATTACCAGGTCATAGTGTTTTCGAGGAATAGGATGTCCACTCGGATCCCTCCTTAGCTCTGAAACTAGAGAATTGGGCTGGTAGTGCGTGGCCGAGTTGAAAGTATTTGCGGTGGTGTGGATGGAAAATTATGGTTGTTGAAGTTAGAATCGGATATTGTTGGGAATAGTCGAGTTGGAGTCCGGGATTGGACATATAATAAAGATTTTACAAGGCCGTGCAGTTGCCCGGAACAGCTCTGGATTTTCAAATTGTTTTGCGTCTTAGTTCTTCGTGAGGACGATAAAGGCAATAAAAAACTGTTCATCAGCCGCTCGTTCCGTATATTTATAACCCCTCTTTTTACTATATGTCCACGGAACGCTTGCACCTCGTTGATGGGGCTGCTGTACAGCTCAATGCCACGGTGACGTGTGCTGTCCAGAGATCAATTATTCCCCCCTCGTTTTCGATACGCACAAATTTCCTATCGTATTCAAATTGAAGGATAAACTTTTATGGAAAACTTGAATTAATCAGCATCCGCAACATATCAACTAGGGATACGCGTAGGCTGGGATAGCGGAGACACGTAAAATATATCGATCGAAACGAGTAAGGCCACGAAAAAGAAGATTGCTCACTATTTCAGGGCCAAAGGCGAAAAAGAGTGGGTGGGCGCCAAGCTGCCGGATATTGGCGCGAGCAAGGGCGGGTTCGTACAGGAGTGTAGATCCGACACCGATGAGGCCGACCGGAGGTTTCTAGCATTTCATGTGAGAAAACAACAGCATTGCGATGTTTTTATTTTTTGCTTACCATTATGATTCGCTGTGACCGGGCTCGCCGTAGCGGGCGGGCTGTTAGCGGCACGGCCCAGGAAGATGAACTGGACATGCGGCAAGACCAAGGCGTGGGGCGGGCTCCTGATCAAGACTTTGTACTCAATATGACGGTGGACGAGGGACCCGGCTTGAGAGAAGTGCAAGGAACATGAACAGATACTATAGATCAAGGCACGAGGGGCAAGCCGATCCTGCTGCCGGTGGATGAGAGTCGACGTGCAAAAAGAAGAACAGATACTACAGATCAAGGGACGGTGCAGGAGAACCATCCGCCAGCGGCAGGACCCAAGGCCGCCCGATGTTGACGAAGAGACCTGGCCAGGAGAGCGACACAGCGAGTGCCATTATCGCCGAGGATGAGGAGGAGGAGAGGGGGGGGTGGAGAGCCAGCAGTTCCGACGCATGCGAAAGGAGCACCGGTACACCGTACTTCGGTACAGTACCGGTGAACCGTAACCTGAGTTACAATAGGCTTTGTACCCTGGCGGAACGTAGGTAACCGCGAAAGCGTAATACATACATATTATGATTCGTAGCAAAAGTAGGAAAAGGTATTAACAACGTCATGTTTTTATATACGAGTCTGAAGCACCTTCGGTCAAACCTGGAATGGGCTTTTTGCAGTTTATTAGACGGCTGTCGACTTGGCAAAGGACTTAGTCCGTAGTGGAATCATTCAGATTGTTGTCAAGGTCACCGTCAAGGTCGCCCTATTCAACGTATCCAAGTTGGGGCGGCCGTAATCTGAGCCACCTTGCGCGCCGGGAGCTTTGATGCATCGCAGGCAATGGTGCCCGTAGTACCGTGCATTTTGACCGCATTGGGCATGGAGATCTTGTTCTTTCCCTGGATGTCACGCCATGTCACCTTCACTTCTTGCCCGTCCATGCAAATTTTGCACGGGGCATCCAGCTCAAGCTGACTGGTCTTCACAATTGAGGACGGGACTGGAATGGTCGAAGAGCCTTGCGCGTCCATCTGCAATTCAGAGCGAGCGTGGATGCTCTCAACACTGTATTCAATTTTAGCGGCCCCAAGCTCAGCCGCCACACGCTCAGAGCGGGGTCAGGGGCTGAGACGTTAACCCACTCGCAGCAATATGCAGATCCGCCCTCTTACCTTCTGTTACCAGCACACCATCCTCAATAACAACGTAAGATGATCGCTTGCAGTTCACGTCCGTCACAGCATAGGTAGCCGCTTGTCGCCTTGCACCAAGTCAAACATTGAGCTCTCCACAGCACCAAACCGCTGATGCAAACAGATGCAAATATACCCTTTTGAGTCGGTCGCCGTCAACGGGTCAGTTGCCGCTCTCGGTTACCGGCTTCAGTTACTGGCGCGAATTAACCCGATTTGGGCTGTCCCAGCAACACCATAAATGGTTACTGCTATCCCAGTAATATTATCTTACCTTGACGAGAAATCTATTCTGAACAAGGTTGTAGGCTTTAACTTCCCTCGCAATGCTTCAATGCGGCATGTGACCTGGACTTGGGCACCTTTACATTTGCCAAAAGGGGTTGGGAGACAAACGAAAACTTTAAGCTGTAGATCAGAGCTCGAAAAAACTATTTACTGAACTTTACCAGTGGAAAAGCGTTGCGACTCAAGCGATGAAGCGCCACGCAGCAAAAATCTAGTAATGCCTGAGCTATTCTAATCGGCATTAAAGAAAATCTGATGCATGTTGCTCCAACGCTATAAACACATAATATGTCACAGGTATTATAGCCAAATGCAAGCTACTAAATACAACAGGTATTTTATCTTAATCTCAACTGGATGGGTCAACATACCAGCATAATGTGGATATCAAACAGGTTATCCAAAGATACAGATATTTGCGGCTACGAGTATTAATATTGACATATCGTAAAATACAGGTATTAAATCAGAGAAGAATCGTACCTCAGTGCGATCCCGCCTAGGACTCTGGATAAATCCAGAGAATTTGGAGCGAAACAATAAAAAATAATAAATATTGCCGCAATGTCTATTGTATTGGTACCGCCGACCTATAGAAACTCCAAGCGACCCGCACATTGCGTCTGCTCTGTTGAGGGCTTGCGCAGTGAGACTGGTCACTGCGCAAGCGCAGGCACCATATTGCGTGTAGCGTCAAAAAGGCCAGACACTAGAACGCTTGATCACGAGCTTGTTGTCCAGGAGAAAACTCACTAGGTGACAACCCCCCCTTCTTGTAAGTGCAGACGTCGCCTGGGAGTCGATGAGGGGTAGAAAGGAAATCCGAAAGTGAATTCATTTGAGTTAGATGTCCTTGTCCTGCTAGCGTCTTCCTACTCATGCAGTCTCTCTACTATCTCCCTCGTTTGTCTTCAGTTAACTATTGCAACGGACACGCTTTATTGCAACGGACACACTTGATTGGGACGGCACGAGCCATCAGCCAATCACAGTGCACTGCAACGGACACACTTGATTGGGACGGCACGAGCCATCAGCCAATCACAGTGCACTGCAACGGACACGCTCCAATGCAACGGACACACTTGGATAGGCGGGCACACCCAACCCAGCCAATCAGATTGCACCATTCGTCTCACTTCAACTGCAGACCCTAGAGGCACGCGCCAGCCACGCGCAGGCCGTGTGCCTTGAGGTCGGGCCCAGTCTTGTAGACAGCGAAGTGCAACCGCAACACCCCCACTCAATTCGATGTCTCGAGCTTGGGGCCAACGTTGCTCCGCATCATCAAGTAGCGCAACGTCTTCGACGATAGACCCTTGGTCATGAAGTCAGCGAGCTGGTTCTTGGTGTCCACATATTCCAGCTCCACTTCGTTGCTCACCACCTTCTCTCGAATGAAGTGGTAGCGAATGTCGATGTGCTTGGTGCGAGCTTGGTAACCGACGTTCTTCGCCAAAGCCATCGCTCCTTGGTTGTCCTCGTAGATCACCGTAGCCCCCACTTGCTCAGCACCAATGTCCTTAAGTAGGCGTCGCATCCAGACGCACTCCTTGACACAGTCATTCAGCGCCATGTATTCGGCTTCGGTCGAGCTCAGAGCGACAGTCTTCTGGAACGTCGAGCGCCACATCACAGGAGCACCACAATGCCCAGTCAAAATCTGGAGCAGCATGTAGACGACGTCGTCCTCGCCTTGAGCTTCGGCCAATTCCAGGAGCTCCCTGAGTCCTTCCGGTAACTCCATGTAGATCTCTTCTTCCAGCTTCCCGTACAGGAACGCTGTGTCGACGTCGCCCTGCTCAATCTCCATTCCTTCCGCGCCGCATCTCGCCGGCATGGCGCGAACTGAGTTCAGGTAAGCAACCGGCGAATACGTTTCTTCGTAGTCGATGCCGTGACGCTGCGAGTACCCCTTAGCCACCAGACGAGCCTTGTACCGAACGACTTGTCCCTTTTCATCACGCTTCAATGCGAATACCCAGCGGCAACCGATCGGGCGCTGGTGTGCTGGCTTGGGTACCAGCTTCCAGGTCTTGTTGACAATGAGTGACTTCAGTTCACTTGCAATTGCCTTCTTCCATTCACCTTGGTCTTGACGTGTCGTTGCCTCAGCATACGTCTTCGGGACCTCCTCCGTAGCAGCCATCAGTTGGCCTCCTTCAATAGCGAGCAGCTCGTCACTTGGTTTGACGCGAGCCTGGCTCACCTTCTGGCGCTTGGTTCCAATAGCGGATGGAGCGACAATCTGCTTCTTGCGTCCTTCCGCTTCCTCAGGATCCGTGGTCTCCTCAATGTACCGAGTACGCGAGCGAGTAATCATGGAGTGAGAAGGTGCAGGGACGATTGCAGTCTCTGTGGTCACCTCATGTTGAAGTGGCACCACCTCATCATTGAAGATCGTGAGCGTCTGCGTCTGTCCATGACTCGGTGCAGTAGCGTGAGGCGCGGCAACGTCTTCATCTTCATCTTTGTCGTCACGTTCGACCTCAGTCATGAAGTCGCCCGTGCTAGTGGTTTCCATAAACTTCACCGTGCGGACAATCTTCACTTGGCCAGTTGCCACATTGAGGACGCGGTATCCCTTGACACCATCCTCGTAGCCCAAGAAGCGGCACTTGAACGCCTTGGCGTCGAGCTTGCGGTGCTTCTCGTCCGGGATGTGTCCATAGCCGTGTGCACCGAACACCTTCAGGTTCTTGAGCTGAGGTTTCTTCTGGTACACGATCTCGTAGGGCGTCTTCACAGTCACGGTGTTGGGAATCCTGTTGATGATCCACGCCGACGTGTTGACTGCTTCAGCCCACCACTTCTTGTCGATGCCCTCGTGGTAGAGCATGCAACGAGCCATCTCCACGAGGCTCCGGTTCATGCGCTCAGCAAGTCCATTCTGCTGAGGCGTGTACGGCACTGTCTTCTCATGACGAATGCCTTGCTTGGACAGGTACTCTTTGAAGAGTCGACCCGTGTATTCCCCGCCGTTGTCCGAGCGGATGCGCTTGATCTTGCGCCTTGTAGCGTTTTCCATATCGGCCTTGAACATATTGAACTTCTCCAAGACTTCCGCTTTCTTCTTCATAAAGTACACCGTGACGTGACGTGAGAAATTGTCGATGAACGTGACAGCGTACGTACAGCCACCTGGTGTCTTCGTCTGCATTGGGCCCATGACGTCTGAGTGGATGAGGTCGAGGACTCCAGCACTCTTGACGGTTTTTTCGGGGCTGCGAGAGAAGTTGTCTTCTCGCATCTTGCCCATGCAGCAGCCAGCACACACGTGGTCACTTGGCTCATCTGCGATGCGAGGAACTCCATCGGCCATGGTCAGTAGCTGTTCGTAGCGCTTGAACGGGATGTGGCCGAGACGGGCGTGTACAACTGCCCATGGCTCCTTACGAGATGTCGTCGCCGCATGACACACCTCGTCCCCCACTGTCTTCAACTTGTAGACGTTTCCACAGCGCTTGGCCTCCATGACGGTAGCATCGCCATAGCGAAAGACACACTTGTCCTTGCTGAACTGCGCGACGACGTTCTTCTCGGCCAGCTTCGCCACCGAGATGAGGCTTCCTTCAACTTCAGGGATGTACAGAACATCCGACAGCGTGACAGACGTCCCGTCCATCAGCTTCAATCCGACGGTGCCAATTGCAACTGCGTCGATCTTCTTGCCATCCGCGATCGTGATGCGGACTGGCCTCTTCAGCTCCTTCATGGACACGAACTTGTCCCGGACGCTGGTCATGTGCGAGCTTGCTCCGGAGTCGACGAGCCATTCAGACTTGCCCATCGCACTCGTAGCCGTGAACGCGTAGTCGGATGTCTCCCTCGCGACTTGTCCGCGTTCCTCGTCGGCCTTCTTCTTGCGGCACTCCGTTGCCTTGTGCCCAGTCTTCTTGCAGTAGAAGCACGTGCCGTTGAACCCACGCTTGTCGTAGCTCTTCTTCGCCACGAAAGCCTTCTGTTGAGCCGATGACGATTCATCCGAGGCATCAACACCGGAGAGAGCTTGGATCACATACGCCAACGTCATGTTCGGCGTGTTCTCGAGTACGGTACTGATCATCCGGTACTCATCCGTCAGACTACCGAGCAGCAACACGAGCTGTCGGGTCTCATCCAGAGGCTCACCAATCGTCTCCATCTGGAGGACGATCTCTTTGAACTGGGCCACATGCACCGCGAACCGCGTACCGGACTCCATCTTGAAGTTGTGCAACTTCTTGGTGACGATGAGTCGGTTCTTGAGCGTGTTCCGGTTGAACTGCTCCTCGAGCATGCGCCACGAGTCAGCAGCAGTTGTCGCTCCACGAATGTAGACTTGGTATGTGAGACTTACGTCTCCTGCGATCACACCAAGGGCCTTCAGATCGTCGGTCTTCCACTGAACCGTGGAGCGGTCACTCAGCGCGTCGAACTCTGGCTTGATGATGTGGGCCAGCAGTCCCTTGCGCGAGAGCTTCATCCTCATGTTGAACTCCCAGTGGAAGTAGTTGTCTTCCACGAGCTTGACGGTGTCAGCGTAGTTTGGGCTCATAACCTCTTGTAAGTGCAGACGTCGCCTGGGAGTCGATGAGGGGTAGAAAGGAAATCCGAAAGTGAATTCATTTGAGTTAGATGTCCTTGTCCTGCTAGCGTCTTCCTACTCATGCAGTCTCTCTACTATCTCCCTCGTTTGTCTTCAGTTAACTATTGCAACGGACACGCTTTATTGCAACGGACACACTTGATTGGGACGGCACGAGCTATCAGCCAATCACAGTGCACTGCAACGGACACGCTCCAATGCAACGGACACACTTGGATAGGCGGGCACACCCAACCCAGCCAATCAGATTGCACCATTCGTCTCACTTCAACTGCAGACCCTAGAGGCACGCGCCAGCCACGCGCAGGCCGTGTGCCTTGAGGTCGGGCCCAGTCTTGTAGACAGCGAAGTGCAACCGCAACACCCCTATGGTTAGACAATACTATATTAGTTTCAGTATGATCGAGATTCAATTGTCCCAAGGATAGCACCTTGTGGTAGATCAGCCGCAGGCTGCCAAGTTGGACGAGGACATCCAACCTAGCCAGCAAAATGCTGCATAGTAGTCGCTGTCTTTGCATACCGGTATAATATAATATAATATAATATACGATCCCGATCTCTAATTATTGCTAATAATTGGGTCAATAATATATGGTACCGGTATTGGTATCGGTACTTCTCAATAATAAATATTTATATTGGAAACCCCAATATTTTTGTTTTGAGTTGCAATATTTTATTCTGGCCTCTTTGTGCTGAGGGGTTTTGACCACGTGCTTTCGTGGAATTTTCGTTCTCGAATGCTCAGTCAGAGATTTTCTTCGCCGCGCACACTACGCGAGCTGTGGCGATGCAGCAGCCTCCACCCTCTTCGAACGCGCTACGCATCTACTCATCTACAGTTCCAAGCCATCTACCCTTCTAATAATCAGGTGCGCGAGCTTTGGCGCTGCAGCTGCCCTTACCCTTCGTGGGCTATACCTCGCTGCTGCGGTGCCAAAGCAAGCAGCTAATCCACAAGAACGCTGCGAATCTACTCATCTACTCATCTACGAATCAATATCTTCTACCCTTTTACTAATCAAGCGCGAGCTTTGGCGCTGCAGCTGCCCTTACCCTTCGTGGGCTATACCTCGCTGCTGCGGTGCCAAAGCAAGCAGCTAATCCACAAGAACGCTGCGAATCTACTCATCTACTCATCTACGAATCAATATCTTCTACCCTTTTACTAATCAAGCGCGAGCTTTGGCGCTGCAGCAGCCCTCACCCTTCGTGGGCTATACATCGCTGCTGCGGCGTCAAAGCAAGCTGCTAATCCACAAGATCGCTGCGAATCTACTCATCTACTCATCTACGCTGCAATATCATCTACCCTTCTACTAATCAAGCGCGCGAGCTTTGGCGTTGCAGCAGCCCTCACCCTTCGTGGGCTATACTTCGCTGCTGCGGCGTCAAAGCAAGTTGCTTAACCACAAGATTGCTGCGAATCTACTCATCCACGCTGTAATATCAACTACCCTTCTACTAATTAAGCGCGCGAGCTTTGGCGTTGCAGCAGCCATCACGCTTTGTGGACTATATTATCTCGCTGCTATGACGTCAGAGCAAGCTGCTGAACTACATGAGCCACGCATCTACTAACGCATGTGCTATGAGATCTACACGGAGGGCGACAAGCCGGCTACGGACCCTGAGGATGCCTCCTCACTGTGGGTCGGCGCTGACTGCCGCGAATGCTCTCAGTCAATTTCGCGGCAGTCAGCGCCGGCGCTAACAAGGCCGATGCAGTTGCGTGCCCATGTGTGGATGTAGCATTATTTGAAGTAATGCTGGAAACAGATTCGCATTTACTTGCAATCTGCAGGCTGCAAATATAACGATGCAGCAAAGTGCTGCAATCTAGCTGATGGCTCAACGATACATGTATCATCTTTCGATCTCGCTTTTCCCCGTGTAATTTTATATGATTATGTACAAAGCCGCTAGATGCCTGCAATAATAGTAAAATCTGCGATGTCTATGCGAAAAAAAAGTTTTATAAGGGCGTTGTACTTGATATTTGTATTGAAGCGATACCTACTTTTTCTGTGGACCACATTTCATCATCCCTCGAATTAATCCCTGTTGGGCGGTCCGTTCACAACGTACCGTTGTTGCACTACCAGGATAAATTTCAGAGAATAAAGGACCCCAAGCGGTATTCCGTCCATAGTCACGAAACGTGCACGCGTCTGGCTAGGCTGGTCCTGTGGGGCTGTTCGACTGCGTTCCAAGAACGCGCGTTCTCGATAGAATCCTTCGTGTTGAGTCAGGCCCAGACAATGACAAGGACCGAGCTCATGCTGCGCCATAACCGCCAGTAACTAAGACGCATGGATGAAACAAGCGGATGTTATCTTAGACACCGACATGGGTACATTAGTAGTACTCGTAGTAATAATATTAGTGACAATACTACTATCACCAAAGCCGAACTACTACAGTAGTATTGATATTGGCTAATAATCCAATAGTAGTAGTAGGTAGTATCACTACTAAGCCAAACCCTTGAAAGACCTCGTGCCGCACGAGTGCGCGCTACTGTTTGTTTTGTAAATCCAGAGCTGTTCCGTGCGAATTCGCGGCTTTGTCGATGATATAATGCACTTTGTCGACAAGCTTATAACTCCTCGTGGATGGTACAGTATAGTTACGTCGATGTAGTTGCTTCTGAGGTTGTGCAAGGTGATACCGTCCAATAAGACGAACCATCCACAGTGCGTATACGCCAGTGACCGTTGGAATAATAGTACCATTTCTCAGCAATTATTGCACAGTTTGCTTCACTTCTTCCAACATCGTGCCAAGAGATTCGTTTCCATTTGGATCGTTACTGTGCTCAGCTCTATTTGGCTCCGCAAACTAGGCGGTGATGTTTGCGGCAATGCCAATGGTACCATGCGGGACAGCGGGAGCACATAATTGCTCGTTATATCCTGGATTTGAACGTCGTGAGCGGAAAGTCTTCCCAATTAATAGACCCGAAAAATATTTAGTGGTGACAGATTTTGTCCAGTGGGCATTTTAGTGAAACTTGCTGAGCAGCATCCAGAAGAGTAGGGTGGACAAGGATTTTATATCCTTTCAATTGAGAATAGCGTAAAAAACTGCTCATATGGAGCAAGTCACTATAGCCATTGTGCCGGTAATTTATTTTAAAGCCATCACGACGTAAAAAACGATAAAACTCTCGACACATAAACATAGGATAAGCTAGAATATTTTCCATGACAAGCTTGATCAGCGGCAGCGCGAACGAATGGGTAGGTGTGAGCAGCTGCTCATAACGCGGCGGTGTAGATTGTTGTGATTGCACTTCGCTGTCTACTAGGCTGGGTCCCGACCGCAAGGCACACGGCTTGCGCGTGCCGGCGCGTGCCACGGGAGATTGCAGTTGAAGTGGAGCAAATGGTGCAATGTGATTGGCTGATCAGTGATGATTGGCATGGTTAATGCAGGGACGGTGTGCGCTCATTGGACGAGAACCGTGATTATGACTGTAACGTAAACGGAGTTGATGCACATCATCCGTTTCCGTTACAAGATTTGTTTCCGTTACATGTGGTGTTCACCGAGGCTACAGAGGAGGTAGGAGAGAGCTAGTAGAGCAAGACAGAAACTACTAACTAAATCAAACTCACTTTCGGATCTACTTCCTACCCCTCACATCGACTTCCCAAGACGCCGTCTGCACTCACAAGAGGTTATGAGCCCAAGCTACGCTGACACTGTCAAGCTCGTGGAAGACAACTACTTCCACTGGGAGTTCAACATGAGGATGAAGCTCTCGCGCAAGGGACTGCTGGCCCACATCATCAAGCCAGAGTTCGACGCGCTGAGTGACCGCTCCACGGTTCAGTGGAAGACCGACGATCTGAAGGCCCTTGGTGTGATCGCAGGAGACGTAAGTCTCACATACCAAGTCTACATTCGTGGAGCGACAACTGCTGCTGACTCGTGGCGCATGCTCGAGGAGCAGTTCAACCGGAACACGCTCAAGAACCGACTCATCGTCACCAAGAAGTTGCACAACTTCAAGATGGAGTCCGGTACGCGGTTCGCGGTGCATGTGGCCCAGTTCAAAGAGATCGTCCTCCAGATGGAGACGATTGGTGAGCCTCTGGATGAGACCCGACAGCTCGTGTTGCTGCTCGGTAGTCTGACGGATGAGTACCGGATGATCAGTACCGTACTCGAGAACACGCCGAACATGACGTTGGCGTATGTGATCCAAGCTCTCTCCGGTGTTGATGCCTCGGATGAATCGTCATCGGCTCAACAGAAGGCTTTCGTGGCGAAGAAGAGCTACGACAAGCGTGGGTTCAACGGCACGTGCTTCTACTGCAAGAAGACTGGGCACAAGGCAACGGAGTGCCGCAAGAAGAAGGCCGACGAGGAACGCGGACAAGTCGCGAGGGAGACATCCGACTACGCGTTCACGGCTACGAGTGCGATGGGCAAGTCTGAATGGCTCGTCGACTCCGGAGCAAGCTCGCACATGACCAGCGTCCGGGACAAGTTCGTGTCCATGAAGGAGCTGAAGAGGCCAGTCCGCATCACGATCGCGGATGGCAAGAAGATCGACGCAGTTGCAATTGGCACCGTCGGATTGAAGCTGATGGACGGGACGTCTGTCACGCTGTCGGATGTTCTGTACATCCCTGAAGTTGAAGGAAGCCTCATCTCGGTGGCGAAGCTGGCCGAGAAGAACGTCGTCGCGCAGTTCAGCAAGGACAAGTGTGTCTTTCGCTATGGCGATGCTACCGTCATGGAGGCCAAGCGCTGTGGAAACGTCTACAAGTTGAAGACAGTGGGGGACGAGGTGTGTCATGCGGCGACGACATCTCGTAAGGAGCCATGGGCAGTTGTACACGCCCGTCTCGGCCACATCCCGTTCAAGCGCTACGAACAGCTACTGACCATGGCCGATGGAGTTCCTCGCATCGCAGATGAGCCAAGTGACCACGTGTGTGCTGGCTGCTGCATGGGCAAGATGCGAGAAGACAACTTCTCTCGCAGCCCCGAAAAAACCGTCAAGAGTGCTGGAGTCCTCGACCTCATCCACTCAGACGTCATGGGCCCAATGCAGACGAAGACACCAGGTGGCTGTACGTACGCTGTCACGTTCATCGACAATTTCTCACGTCACGTCACGGTGTACTTTATGAAGAAGAAAGCGGAAGTCTTGGAGAAGTTCAATATGTTCAAGGCCGATATGGAAAACGCTACAAGGCGCAAGATCAAGCGCATCCGCTCGGACAACGGCGGGGAATACACGGGTCGACTCTTCAAAGAGTACCTGTCCAAGCAAGGCATTCGTCATGAGAAGACAGTGCCGTACACGCCTCCGCAAATGGACTTGCTGAGCGCATGAACCGGAGCCTCGTGGAGATGGCTCGTTGCATGCTCTACCACGAGGGCATCGACAAGAAGTGGTGGGCTGAAGCAGTCAACACGTCGGCGTGGATCATCAACAGGATTCCCAACACCGTGACTGTGAAGACGCCCTACGAGATCGTGTACCAGAAGAAACCTCAGCTCAAGAACCTGAAGGTGTTCGGTGCACACGGCTATGGACACATCCCGGACGAGAAGCACCGCAAGCTCGACGCCAAGGCGTTCAAGTGCCGCTTCTTGGGCTACGAGGATGGTGTCAAGGGATACCGCGTCCTCAATGTGGCAACTGGCCAAGTGAAGATTGTCCGCACGGTGAAGTTTATGGAAACCACTAGCACGGGCGACTTCATGACTGAGGTCGAACGTGACGACAAAGATGAAGATGAAGACGTTGCCGCGCCTCACGCTACTGCACCGAGTCATGGACAGACGCAGACGCTCACGATCTTCAATGATGAGGTGGTGCCACTTCAACATGAGGTGACCACAGAGACTGCAATCGTCCCTGCACCTTCTCACTCCATGATTACTCGCTCGCGTACTCGGTACATTGAGGAGACCACGGATCCTGAGGAAGCGGAAGGACGCAAGAAACAGATTGTCGCTCCATCCGCTATTGGAACCAAGCGCCAGAAGGTGAGCCAGGCTCGCGTCAAACCAAGTGACGAGCTGCTCGCTATTGAAGGAGGCCAACTGATGGCTGCTACGGAGGAGGTCCCGAAGACGTATGCTGAGGCAACGACACGTCAAGACCAAGATGAATGGAAGAAGGCAATTGCAAGTGAACTGAAGTCACTCATTGTCAACAAGACCTGGAAGCTGGTACCCAAGCCAGCACACCAGCGCCCGATCGGTTGCCGCTGGGTATTCGCATTGAAGCGTGATGAAAAGGGACAAGTCGTTCGGTACAAGGCTCGTCTGGTGGCTAAGGGGTACTCGCAGCGCCACGGCATCGACTATGAAGAAACGTATTCGCCGGTGGCTTACCCCAACTCGATTCGTGCCATGCTGGCGAAATGCAGCGCGGAAGGAATGGAGATTGAGCAGGGCGACGTCGACACAGCGTTCCTGTATGGGAAGCTGGAAGAAGAGATCTACATGGAGTTACCGGAAGGACTCAGGGAGCTCCTGGAATTGGCCGAAGCTCAAGGCGAGGACGACGTCGTCTACATGCTGCTCCAGATTTTGACTGGAGATTGTGGTGCTCCTGTGATGTGGCGCTCGACGTTCCAGAAGACTGTCGCTCTGAGCTCGACCGAAGCCGAATACATGGCGCTGAATGACTGTGTCAAGGAGTGCGTCTGGATGCGACGCCTACTTAAGGACATTGGTGCTGAGCAAGTGGGGGCTACGGTGATCTACGAGGACAACCAAGGTGCGATGGCGCTGGCGAAGAACGTCGGTTACCAAGCTCGCACCAAGCACATCGACAATCGCTACCACTTCATTCGAGAGAAGGTGGTGAGCAACGAAGTGGAGCTGGAGTACGTGGATACCAAGAACCAGCTCGCCGACTTCATGACCAAGGGTCTATCGTCGAAGACGCTACGCTACTTGATGATGCGGAGCAACGTTGGCCCCATGCTCGAGACATCGAATTGAGTGGGGGTGTAGATTGTTGTGATTGCACTTCGCTGTCTACTAGGCTGGGTCCCGACCGCAAGGCACACGGCTTGCGCGTGCCGGCGCGTGCCACGGGAGATTGCAGTTGAAGTGGAGCAAATGGTGCAATGTGATTGGCTGATCAGTGGTGATTGGCATGGTTAATGCAGGGACGGTGTGCGCTCATTGGACGAGAACCGTGATTATGACTGTAACGTAAACGGAGTTGATGCACATCATCCGTTTCCGTTACAAGATTTGTTTCCGTTACATGTGGTGTTCACCGAGGCTACAGAGGAGGTAGGAGAGAGCTAGTAGAGCAAGACAGAAACTACTAACTAAATCAAACTCACTTTCGGATCTACTTCCTACCCCTCACATCGACTTCCCAAGACGCCGTCTGCACTCACAAGATAGATTAGATAGGTACTTGCTGTCATAACCGCTGCAAACAGCAAAAGAAATACTCAACTCGCGTTAAACCCAGTCAGTTATCCCTATTCTTTGTTTCTGTTAGAAGATGAAAAAGATAAACTACAATTAGTCGCCAGAACTCTTAGCAAGTCGGTCCCAGCAGAATCTTATGAAAGGGAGGAGCTCGAAATCTCCATAAGGCCACGATCCACATAACGAGCTATGATTGAATATTACCTGCGTTAGTTGCAAGCATGAATGCAAGGTGGTGCACTGTACTATAAGACGACATTTACGCTGCAAAACCATCACCAACAGCGCCAGCGTCATCACGTCAAGAAACGAATACGAAAACACCATTTGCTTGTTAGGTTGTGCAAGGCGTCCTGTAAGGTCTCGATATGACTGTAAGAAAGAAAAAAACTATCTGGACTTTGACACTGACCTCATCCTGAAGAATGACCTCGAAAACATATTCTCGAAATATTTGTTTTTTCTCTCCAATAGCTGTATGCATGTAGTGTTACAGCAACTTGTTGTACAGGATGCTCGACATTTTTGTTTGTGCTCGTACCGACATGTTGTATCACTTTATTCTATCAATACTAACTACACAAATCCCAGAAAAATATTGGCACAGTATGATACACATAAAAACTTGTTATTGACATTCAACAAATACACACTTGGACTCGACGTTTTCAGAGATAATACAGCGATGGGGGCGCAGTCAAATCATGTTCGGATACGTGTTAGCTAGTCGAGCTCCGTGCTGGAGCTGGACGAAGCCCCAGGGAGTGGTGGGCTGGGTTGTCTGCTTCTGGCGCGTTGAAAGTTTGGAAATGACTGCATCTACACTACGCCGACGTGCCGGCCTTGGTCGTGGAGGCTGAGATGGTCTATACCGCCCGTACTCGCCTTCTTATCTCTGAAAAATCGCCTTCCCTCGAATTAACTCAGGAAAACATCCATTTCAGAGATAATACAGCGATGGGGGCGCAGTCAAATCATGTTCGGATACGTGTTAGCTAGTCGAGCTCCGTGTTGGAGCTGGACGAAGCCCCAACCAGTGTAACTGGGCTGACACGTGACCGGGCCCCTCTTTCCATCTGTTCCGCCAGTGATCTTGTTGTTGTCTCGTTCATTCTGGTGTATCGCTCGAATGCGTCGGAGGACCATCTTCCAAATAATTTGATTGTGAGCCTGTCGACCCCAGCCGCGAAGAGTGCTGTCGCCCCCCCCGCTCCTCATGGAGTGAGTTCCGAATGTTGAAGGGTCTGCCCCCGCAGCGGCAGCGGCACACTTGATTGCTTCAGCCAGGCGATTTGCGGCGAGGACCTTGCCAGTGCAGGTTGCACAGAGAGCTTCATTGCTGCCGAACAAGCGAGCACTCTGTGTTAGCTCCCATGTTGCTAGCACTGGGCACAGCCATGCAGAGCCCGATCTGTGTAGCGTTCTCGTATCACCAGCTCCGACCTGGTCCGTCTTGCTGCCGCGGAACTTGATCGAGACTGCGGCCACCTTGTCGATTGAGCGAGCTGGAGCCCCTTGCGTGGAGATAAATTGCACGTCATTGACTCGAATAATGTATGGCTTCACCTTTGTACCATCCGCGAGGTACTCCGACCGCCTCAGAAGAAAGAAGAAGCCCACGACCGCAGCCCCCCCCCAGAGCACGCGGTCGTGGGCTGACTGGAAGTTGCATCTTCGCCGGATTTCGCGTAGGATAGCCATTGTGACTGGATGCTTTTGTCGTGGAGGTGGTGACAACCGCTGCATCCCACGCACGGCCATGCTGTGTCCTGCGTGCAGCCCGACAGAGTATCCGAGGTTTGGATATGATACCAAGACACATGGCTAATCGCGGACAACACTGTGTTCGCTGAGAGGGTTTTTCCTGATGTTGGCACTGAATTCGACCAGTAGTGGACGGCGAACAGCGCAAGCTGGTAGGAGTGTTGCTGCACGTCGGCGGGAAGCCACTTGCTGTATCCGTTTGTTGAGCACCACACTGTCCATCTTCTCCACGTGGCGGTGTACTTTTGTCGGGACTGCGCGGCCAATGAGTAGGATTGTAATTGAGCGAGAAGTCCGTGTAGATCTTGCGTAGGGCCAGTGGTACTGGTACCTGAGACCACGCAGACGATAGGTTAGACCAGGTTTCGCTAAATGGTGGTGTCCACGCTCGAGATCCGGCATCCGCCATAGTGTTTATCGCCCCAGGAAGATGCTTGCACGAAATACGAAAGCCAAATATCGCCTCTGCCAGTCCGATCGCTCGATTAATCTCTTGTGCCAGTGGATTCGGGCTCGATAGTCGGTTTGCCCATGCCACAGCCGAAGTGTGTGTTATCGGACCATGCTCTGACAAAGATCATGGGTTTAGCTGGGGTTGACGCCCACTCTGGTCTGAATACCCACGCCGCTAAAGCCACACATAGCTGCTCGCGGACATTGATGTTAAATCCATCTGAGCCGGTTGCTGCGTGAATGCGTGCTTGTTCTTCTTCATCAAATCGAACTTGGATATACTGCTGCGTGGAAGGATTAAGGACGACCAGTCCACTGTTGCTGGCGTCCATATAAAGATGGACGTCGATGGGTTGCTGATCCGCAAACATTGCTAGGGGTAGCTGTTGAAGCCGACCATGAGTGAGAATCATGGTAAACCATTGCAGATCATAGATCATCGAGTCCTCGACTGCTATCCTGCCATAGCGTGGCGCTCGAATACTCGCGGTATGTAGTCGTTGGTAGAAGCGTTTTGCGGCTCGGAGACACGAGCAAACATGGCGTAGACTTCCTAGGAGCTGCTGCAGCTGGGTTCGAGTGGCGTGCTGCTGAGTTGCCAATGCTTGAACGCGAGCAAGGGCTTTAGCGATTTTCTCGGGAGGCATTGACACTGTCCGTGCATCGGTGTCGAACTCCAAACCCAACACTTGAAGGCTTGATTTCCACGAGCTAAATTTTTCTTCGTTGATTGCACCAGGACCGAGAATCGCTAGCATCGCCAGCCGTAACGTTTCATTTGCGAGAAATAGCCGGTTGTCGGTATCAGGTTCGACTAGGACATGATCATCGACCCATTCGTAGGCAAAAAATGGGTCGTGGTCGGGGGAGGTTTTATCCATGGCGGCGGGGCTCTCGCGACGGACTAACCACGAGATAGCTCCACCAAATGCACCATAGAAAGCGGGCGAACTTGTCCATCCGAATGGAGCGGACATATCCACGATCAGTACACCACGATCAGAGATTGTGGCCGCCATCCAGCGAACATGGCCACTGGCCAGCATTAGGTGACGGAACGCTCCTTTCACGTCACCCTTCATGATTTTTATGGCGGCTCCCTTGTATCGAGCGTGGCATGCTTCAATTCGTCTCGCGATCGCAGCCACGTGTTTGTACTCGACCTCAGGACAGTCTTCTGTTCCTGACGCATCGTTTGTCGAGTAACCGCGGGGGAATGAGAGGTCATGGATTAGCCTTACTTCGTCTTCAGGGGCACAATCTTTTTTCGGGACTGCGCCGAGGGGGCTGATCTGAATATATTCCCAGTGCTGAAGCACTTTAACATCGAGAACGAGGTACTGCCCGGCTTCTTGGCTCTTGCGAACGGCCCTGATAACAGCGTTGAGGTATCGAGATGCCGATCGGTGGTTTTTAATCGGCTTTGTTCGCGAGGGGTCGGGCTGCTTCCAGGTTGGTTGAATACCAGTGCGGGCTATCTGCACCAACAGGTCTTTGTGTCGGTAGCCATCGAGCAGTCACGTGAACCGAGCTGGATACATTGTCTTGTTCGGGCGAAAGTCGCCTCGCTCCTGGCCTCGTACCAGTTCAACAATGTCTTGGAGGCACATCTTGTGTTCACATGCCATCGCCGTAGTAACACGCTGCAGTTCCGTGTTAAGTTGCCAGTGACCGTTGCTCTGACAGAGAGGGACGTCTCGTGGGGGAGCTACGCCGAGCCGCGTGCAGAATGAGCTGAACGCGTGTACTTGACTAGCTGCGCGTGCTGTCGCACGCTCACTCAATTTCCGTTGGACAAGACTTGCCATCGACTTCGGCTCTTGTAGAGGGACCGTGAGGGGGTTCAACGTAGCGGTGGGGCCAGCATGCACGCGAGCTGCTTGTACCTGACTCTTCGTTTCGACCCGTGGCTGAGCCGATTGGTTGCTGAATGTGCTAAGTATGGGCAACTCCGTACCGCCAGGCTGGTAACGACCATTTATTCGAGGATCTTTGCCAGTGCCACTGGTGCAAACAGGAAGCCGGGTTGATGACTCGAGCTGAGCCGTAGTAGCTAAACCGGGCAGTGTTACCTGAGGAGAGCAGTAGAATTGGGGCTTCAGTGGCTCGATCGGAGCCATGCCGAGCGATCTGCTTCGACCTGAAGCACGAGACCGGTGTTGTCGGGTGCACAGAGACTCGAACTGAGTCATGCCACGCGAGCTGCGTGGATTACATTCCTGAGACCGGGGGAGTACGCGCTGCTGTGACTCGATCTGGGTTATCCGGGCCAGCGTGGCGTTGTAGCCGGATCGTGAGCTGGTGTGAGCTAGTTTTGCGCCTTTTTCGCAGGTCTTGGCGGGGACAGCGGAATGCTCTGCTCCCGACAACGTAACTTGAGGTACGTACTGAGAAGCCAAGTCTATTGAGGCATCTAACACGTGATGGTCCCCACTACTCTGTCCAAGGTCGCAGGGACCATCGCTTCCTGGACGTCTTCATGTGGAGGTATACTTGCTATTGATGCCGCCGAATCTGTTGCGAATGTACCCTTTGAGCTTCTCCGACAGCGCAGCCGGGAAGAAGTGCACTCTGCTGGCGTAGTCGATCACGTTCGGGTCGCTTGAAGGGCAGCCGCGCTTCGACAGGAACTTCAAACAGACTTCCTTTCCATCCTGTCGTGGGATTCGGATGGCCTCAGGTACTTTCCTCATTTTGTTGTTACCGTGGCGCTGTGGACGTGGTGGCCGTGGTTGCTCATCTGAACGTGTGGTGTTGCAGGGAGTTGGCAGCGTCATTGCCTCCATATTTTCTCGCTGGGCAGTTAGCAACAGCCCGTGTTGCTCGAGGTTATCTGGGGTAAATCGTGATGAAATCAGACTTCTTGTTGCTGTCCCAGTTACGCCGTCGGCCGCCACCGCGTTCCTATACTGCTCGAGTTGAGAGTCGATCCACAGTACTAGCGTGAGAAGCATGTCCTGGGGCCATAGTTTTCGACTCTTGAGGGCACCGATGAAGTTGTAGAGGGTCGTGGCGAGTTGCTGGGTCACCCTGTCACACATAACTGCACAGTATTGCTGAAAACCGATAGCACCTGCCAGGATGTCGTCCCATGACGAGGGGTCCGCAGCTGGTAGAAACTTGGCTGAGATGGAGAAATCACTCATGTTTACGAAGTTTTCCCGCTGGCGCTTGAGCCGAACCAAATGATCCACAGGAGTAAAGTGAAGAAACGAGAGCCCACGACTACCGAACTGGAGGTCGTACGCGCGCATGGCGACACCGGGGTAGGCCCAGATCAGGAGCTCGGCGTTGGCCACTATTGAATCCATACAACAGGCGGGAGACTTACCTTTGTAAGCATCCGAGGTGATGATGTCATGAACTTGGCGTTGCTCGGGCGTCGGTGCAAAGCTGAATTTACTCCGTTTGTCTGTCACTCTGTCTTCTACTTCTTCCGCTGGGCGTCTTACTCCGGTGGCAGGCATTCGGCGAGATTCCATGAGATGGGGAGGAGGTGCGGTTTGTGCATCCGTACTAGATCCAGAATTTCAACGTCGACTGAAGTTTCGGCGTTCATTTGCGCTGCTACGACCGGTGTAGCTAGGCTCGGTACGTGCCCGTTTTGCCCCTGTTGTTCTGGGGCAAATCGCACGGGCCTTGGCTGAGCGTGTTGCGTGCGGTTCATATGCACCAGGCGCCCTTCATTTACAGGACGGTTGGTGCTGTTTGACAGTATAGCTTGCGCGATCACGGCTTCGTCTGCCGCGGTTTCTGCATCGTCGCCCACGGCAGTCATGTCGAAGAATGAGGTGGTATCGGGGGCTGCAGGGGTCGTTCCTTCATCGCTGCGACTTTGGGTAGACGATCTCACGCTTGTTGCAACGGGTTGGGTTGGGTTCAGATCGCAGAAAGATGAACCAAAGGAGGATTCCATCTCCGCCGGACCACTCTTCCCGCCGTCGATGTAATAGACGTAGTTGATTACATGCTGAAGCGAGACTCGGGCGCTTTCCTGTGCAGGGGTCGATCCAGGTGTACATTCGGTCGTATGCGGGTGACACTTCGGGTAGAAGTCCATGCATTAGTTGGGCTACTGAGATTGTTGCCGTCGTTGAAGCTGGATTTAGCAGGCGATCCACGATGGTATCATGAATTTCGTCTAGTTGATCATAGCTCCAGCTGTCAAGCGGGAACTCGTGACACCCCATGACCATCGCTACCACGGGATACACCGAGTCGCAGATATCGGCCTTGCTGGTCTCGACCGGACCTGACTTCGTGCTGATGATGAGGTTTGACTCGGAGTATCCTGTGACTTGACCATAGCGGAAGTGGCCGTCGGTCTTGGCACACACGGCTTGTCGAACCCAGGTACCCAGTTTCTCGCCTTCAGCATCCGTGCTGTCTACTTTTCTTCCTAGAGCGGTCGTTCTCGGTAGCCTCACCGTAGGTCCCCACTCGTCACCATCCGCGTCGAGCAGGCCGTCACCGACGTGCCTCTGGCGTTGGATATCTTCGCGTAGACCGGGGAGGTGATGGAGCCGTTCAGGTCTTCCGGGAAGACGAGGAGGTAGGAGCCGCGAGAGAGGGAGGATGCAGCCATTTTCGACGTAGAATATCTGCGGTCGGTTTGTGCGCTGCGAAGGCGCGTTAGCGGTTGATTGTTTGCTTGTCTGCTTCTGGCGCGTTGAAAGTTTGGAAATGACTGTATCTACACTACGCCGACGTGCCGGCCTTGGTCGTGGAGGCTGAGATGGTCTATACCGCCCGTACTCGCCTTCTTATCTCTGAAAAATCGCATTCCCTCGAATTAACTCAGGAAACCATCCAATCCAATAGAACCCAATGACTACGCGACTACAGTTATTGCTGAGGGAGGAGGCAAAGAAGGTCGTCACATACCCGAGGCTACGTCTTGAGCCACATTGCCAGACGTTTATCCACGGAACGACTTCGAGCGACTTTTCACCAACGCGGCCGCTTGTTGAGCCGCTTTGGTCACGCTGCCGTCCATCGGGTACACCATGTGGGCCATGGTGTTAAACCCGTTCGCACACACTGGGTCACCGAGGTTGCAGAACTCGATCGCCTTGGATCCGTACAGTTGGCTCGAGCGCTCGATGGTCTGTCCCATGAGTTTCAGGGGGTTGCCGAAAGTCACGATGGCCTTGATACGCGGCGCCAAATCCTCCGGAATGATTTGGCCCATACCGAGCATCGTCTTGATGCCGATCGAGATGTCGGTGACGCTGGCGCCCTGAGAGTAGCCACCAATAACGAAGACTGTTTTGGGGCACTGCTGCGCCACCGCCACGACGTGCTTGGTCATATCAGTCGCACCCGGGCCGGCACTTGTTTGCGTCACGGAGGCGAGGTAGTTGACGGCGTACGATGATACACTCATGCCGTCAAGGTTCGAGGTAATACTGCTCACAAGCGGCCCACCGCAGATCCCCAGGCCCGGCATTTCTCCGCTGCCACGGGCAAAGACGATGTGGACATCGGAGCACTCGGCGTTGACGCGGTTTGCGCTGAAAAGCAACACGAATGCACTCACGAGTGTCGTGCAGGATAGAGAAAACTTCATCGTAGCGTTGGACTGCGGTGCTTTGCGGTGGTTGGGACTCGCTCAAGACGAGGGCAAATGTCGAATGACAGAGTATCCGATAGCCCGGCGGGTACGACAAGACCTCGTGGGGGAAATGGTTTGCCACCCCTTGAAGACAGCGTCGACAAAGTCGAATTTGTATCATATCACCAGATGTTGGCTCACAGAGTCATGCTTGTTGTTGTACTGTCATGGACGCCAGAATGTTTGGCCGCAATCCCCGAATTGGATTCCTATTGTTGCTCTTGAATTCTGCAATACCGTCGATAACTATTGTACATGATCCTATCCAGCTGGTGTATGTTCAAACATCCTACCTGTAGCATGGCTGAAGCGAACCAAGATGGCCACCTCAGAAGAAGCTGTTGCCCGACAGCGTGACAGCTCGTGTCAGCTATTACCTTACAGCTGGAAAATCTACTGAGGGGGATCGCTCCTAAATCGACGATACACGTGTAATGTACCTTGTCCATATCAAGCTCCTCGTGAATAGTTACTTCGAAGTAGTTCTGAAGTTGTGCAAGATAATTTCGTCCAGTTAGATGAGCCACCCACGGTGCGTATATGCGGCATAGACCGTAGGAATAATAGTTCACAAATACTAAGCAAATATTGCACGATGTGCTTCGCTTCTTCCAACATCGTGCCAAGAGATTCGTTTTCAATTGAATCGTTACCTTGCTCAGCTCTGTTTGGCTCCGCAATCTGGGCGCCAATGGTACCATGCGGGACGGCGGGAGAACATAGTTGCTCGTTATATCCTGGATATGAACGTCGTGAGCAGAAAGTCTTTCGAAGGAAATATTTAGCCGTGACAGGTTTTGCCTAGTGGACATTTTCGTGAGTCTTGCTACCTAGTCATCAAACTGGTATCCAAAAGGGTAGGGTGAACAAGGATTTTCAATTGAGCATAGCGTAAAATCTGAGAATCTCAGTTTTTCAGTCTGAGATGTGTATATGGAGCAACTCAATCGAGAGCACTGTAGCCAATATGCGGTAATTTATTTGTATGCCCCATCGCGACGGAAGAGCGTCAAAACTCTAGACACTAAATATAGGATAGCTAGAATATTTTTCATGACAAGCTTGATCACCGGCAACGCGAACAGAATGGGTAGCTCAAACATGGTGTGAGCAGCTGCTCTGAACACGGCGGTGACGATTAAGTAGATGACACTTGCTATCGTAACCTCTGCAAACAGAAGAAATACTCATGCAACGATTTTTTTTTCTTTCTTACTATCATATCGAGACTTAGGAATGGATGGTACCGTGATTTCGAAGAACAATTGCTACCAATACTGGTGATCTTACTAAATGTATGGTTCGATGCTGGAATTTTCCCTAAGACCTTCTTACAGGCAGACATCTTCTGCTTGAAAAAGGGCGGCATCTCCAGCAATGCCCTGAACTTCAGACCCCTGGCTCTGTTAAATACTGATTACAAAATATTCACTCGAATATTGGCAAGCAGAGTCGGACTCACGTTACCAGACAACATCCATCCAAACCAAAATGGGTTCGTGCATGGCCGCACAATACACGAAACAATCGACTTGTACGATGCGGCACAGAGTATGGTGATCGAAGATCCGGATCAACAGGAAGCCACAGCTATGCTTTTGGATTTCAAAAAAGCATATGACTCACTAGACCGGCAATACATGATTGAAACGCTGAAGAAAAAAGGATACCCGCCCAAATTTGTTAAAGCGGTATCTGCAACGCAAACAGGGACAACGGTTCGTTTCCTGGCTAATGGCACGAAGTCGCGGAAAATACAAGTCACCAGCGGCATCAGGCAGGGCTGTCCTTTAGCCCCAATGCTTTTCATATTAGCCCTCGATCCCCTATATCGTCGCCTTGACGGATTCATGGGCATCAGGGGTGTGATCATTCAATCTGCAGCGGGGAATTTCGAATTACGAGTATCTGGCTATGCTGATGACACGGCAGCATTCATTCGTCACCCAGAGGACATTCCACAGCTGATGAGCATACTAGGAATGTTTGGCAGAGCTTCGGGGCTACCAATCAACAGTGGGAAAACGATTGTGATTGCATTGCACCCCAAAGGTGCCCAGCCTCACATGATATTACCAGAGCCACTACACTACCAGGACCCACAAGAACCAAGCAGATATCTAGGTATTTACGTGGGCAGCAGTGTCGAGGCATCCACAACGTGGAAGGCGGCCAGGGAAAAATTGGACGTCCGGTTGAAAATCGCGTCTCAAAAAACGCTGACGGTCGATCAACGCAGTCTCATTGCGGCTGCAATAATTATCCCCAACTTATTATTTGTGGCGAGACACAGATGGCCCAGTTCCGCGGATGTCCAAGACATGGATACACGAATTAGAAATTATATATGGCACGGGCAGTTCACTGCAGAATTACCGAACGTAAAAGCGTGGCTGGACTCAGACTTAGCAGCAATGCAGCGCACAAATGGCGGGATTGCAATCCCTGACTTGCGCGCTGAGTTATACGCCATGGCAGCGGTTACAGTCAGCAACTGGGCAGAAGCAGGGACAAGCAATGAACATATAGTGGGAGACGTTTGTTTTCACGGGGGGAAACCTGGCATCGCTCCAGTAGTGTTCATCACGCCAGAGTACGCGGAACCATCACCAGGGGGGTTTCATCGCAGAGATTCAATGTGGAAAACAGGCAGAAGGCTGCTTGCTGAAGCGGGAGCCACGCAAGGCGTAGACCCAGAAGCTGTACGAATTTCCCAACGAATAGGAATGCAGGAATTACGATGGGATGGAGAGCAATTGCACATGGACTGCTCACCATTGCTAGAAGCTCTCAAAAACTACAAATACAGTCAAGATCCGACAACTCTAGGGGTTCTCCGACTAGAATGGCTCCCATATGCTGCGATGAATACTCTGACGGTATACACGAAAGAGGAATACCGCACGACACTAGCAGCTATACTTGGGTTGAACATGCCCGAAGAAAAGCAGATCCGACACAAAGTGCACTGGAATCGCAATGGCAAGGGATACTGGAATCGCAATGGCAAGGGATACCTGAATTCCACGTTCTCATTTCAACTAGCGACGACAGAGCTACGAGATAAGGCGGAACTACTTGCAACCACATTAGTATACAATTTCCCAGAAATTGCTGCTCGGGATGAGTATGCACACGAGGTGCGCTTCACAGCGACACCGACAACGCACCCCGTCATAGTGGATATAACACGGAGCGACACAGTAACTGCGCAGATACACACTACCATAGCAGGGCCTCCTCTCACACGCACAGTGAGGAATCAAAGAACACTCGGAACATGGTTAACGAGAGTATTGGTGCCTGAGCTGGAGATACATGAAGTGCACCCGCATCCTGCGCTAAGTAGACTTGTCTGTCTCTGGGCAGGTCGACGTAGGTGGAAACAGCCACGGAGGGTATACAAAGACCGAGTGCAGAATGCAGTTCACCGCAGAGGAAAAAGCAAGCAGAGCCAGAATATGGAAGACTGGGCAAAGCTCAGCGCAGAAGCTGCAGCCGGGCTCAACCAATTGGAGTGGAAACGAATTCGCAGAATAGCAGGGGTTGGACCTTGGGGGGAGCAGACCTACCTGAGATTGAAGCTACATGCCTACTCACTATACGACGTACGAAACAATAAGATGGGGTGTCCACACGAGCAATGCCTGCACATACCTTCCATCACGATACATCACATTTTCTGGACTTGTCCGGCAGCGGTCAAATTACGCAAGAAGCTGATGAAGCCTTGGAGCGCGTTGGGCTTACGGGAGGACGGACTTGAATTTGCCATGTTTAGTCTTACACTACCACATATACCAGACGGAATATGGGAGATCACCGATAAGGTGTGGGTGGCCTCGACGGATCCACAACACCAACTAGCATTGGCGGTGACCTCCCTCACGGAGGGATGTTGGAGAGTAGCTACAGCTTTATATTTCCATTCGGTATGGCGTTGGAGGGTGAACTTCTTCGATGACCTTAATGATGTGACGGATCACCACCATCTGTGGATATTGGAACGAAACCTACGCCAAGCTTACAGGACCATGCACCTTCACATGAACCTGGCCGGCGACAGGACATGTAGAGAGGCAGCGAAGAAAATTATGCGGAGGGCTTTCACCAGTCGGGACAGCCCGACCTTGTGCGTTATCACTACGGACACATCTATGTATCTGCTTTTCAGCGGGGGTAGAACACAAGGAAAGACGGGAGCAGCGGGAACGGGGGCGATCGTGATCAGGAAAGACCCTGGCAGCAGCACATATATTGTGATCTGGGGCAGCTACATGTCATACGCAGATACGAAATTGACGTATGCTACGGCAGCTCACATGGCGTTACTAACCGGGCTGACGGAATGTGCGTCCAAAAGATATCGACCTCTTCACGTCATAGGCGACTATGACCAGCTCATCAGACAGCATACTAGACGAAAGCCTCCACAAGTAGCGCACCTCAAGGCGCTATACTGGCGGTGCAGGCGACTCGCCGATACAGTGAATGTCATTAAGTGGCACCATCACCCTCGCGAAAACAACAAAATGGTAACAGAGTTGGCCGGAACGGCCATTTCAACTAGCTCCAGTAGACAAGCGACGATATTCGGGACAGAAGACATGAAGCGCCAATGGACCTCAGTGACCAGGCACCTGGACACAGACCTGACAATATGGACTGAAGCAATGGCAACAGCAGAGGAGAACGCAGCACAAGAGGTGTGTGCAGCCGCCTGCCCAAGGGCGACCGGCAAGAAGCGGAGTAGCGCAAGCTAGGACCGGGCAAATAAAAAGCTAGGAGTCGGCATAGGGACGAAGCCTGGAACGGACATAGGAAGTCGTTAGAGCATCTAAGTGACATCAATGTACCTCACTGAAAAACAAGAAGCAGTCACCTTTGCTGGTGGAGAGTGAGCCAAAAACACAGGAAACGTTTGCCTTGCGGTTGGACGGCACAAGTGTCATCAGGTCTCTGTCTTTCGTGACGTCGAGCTCTCGAAAGTCAAGAGTGTAGTATGATGCCGGCTTATCGGATACCCACATTGGGTAACCCAGCAACGTCGTGATCTCACAATCAGTGTGAAGGACTCGAACTGCTTCGCCGTGTACAGTACTCTGCAAGGCTGTATCGAGGTCTTGTTGAGTCCCGCAAGGGTGATGTTTACTTTCGAAAATCTCCTCCGTTTCTCGGCCTGGACGTTGCCGACGATTTTTTCCCCAATAAGCGCTCAATCTGCTAATGTTAAAATTAAAGCCTTCGATTGCCTTGAGTGGAATATCAATGCTCGCACTGTCATAAATTGCGAGACACATCAACGCCGAAGACACGGCAACAACTTGAAAGAACGAGTCATTGTAGACAGCCCAGCCATGAGTTCCATTGACGGTGCCAGAATTCTTGTCTTGAAGAGACTGCCGCCACGTAGCATTCCTGGAGCTTGTAAGCGACTTCTTCTCCAACTTCGAATTTGTAGTAAATCAGCAAGTTAGGTGGAAGAGATCAGTAACAATGAAAGTGGAAACAGAGTTGACGTTGGACAAAACCTACATGGCCAGGAAGACCTGGAGCCCGGGGATCTCCTCCGAGCTTGGAAGAAATCGAAAAAGACGAATCACAAGCTCGTGCTGACAAAGTACTCGGCTGCAGAGTTGACGATGCGCGTGACTTCGTCGACGTGAGCCTGAATCGTGGCCGAGTCGTCGTAGAAGGCGAGGCAGTCCGTGATGCCGGGGAATGCTGCGCCGGCGTAGCCCTCGTAGAACCCTGGTCCGAAGATCACGTGCTTGTACCACGGACGGTGGGGCAGCCCGTCGCTCGACAGCAATTGTCGCTCGAGCTGGATGGCCTTGTCGTTCCATGAGCTCAGCACCGACGGATCTGTGGCGGTTTGCAGCTCGAGCGCCGCGGCTTGGAACGCGTCCGCGTTGACGCCGAACTTATCGATAGCAGCGTACAGTTGCGCCAGCTCCACGCTCCTGTCGGCGTCCGCCAGCCGCTGCTGGAGCTGCTGCAGTCCGTCGTGCATGACGAGCGCGTACGAGGAGAAGTCGAAGGGGATGACGGCGTCGTTGGCGAGACGCATGGCCAGCAGGCACCACCACTTGGCCATGCTGGCGTGCGACGCGTAGTGCGGGTCGCCCTGCGTCTCCATGTAGTGCAGGCTGTCCATGGTGCTGTGGTAGGTCCCGTAGGACGCGTACGTGAGGCCGAACGCCAGGTTGACGGAGACGACGCCGAGGTGCTGGTAGAACGGCGTGAAGTCGGAGCCCGAGCCCATGAAGTTGATGAGGTGCTCGGGCGCGAGCGTTCGGTCGGCCGCGTCACCGGAAGCGGGTAATCCCCCCCCGAGCAGCACGCGCCTCCGTCATCTGCGTCGCCCACTGGTCCAGCAGACTGGAGGCGATGTCGCTGCTGCCGTTGCCGTGGAACGGGTTGGCCGGCAGCAGACTGGCCGAGTCCTGCACGAACTTGGCGATGGATGGAGCTGCGCTTGCGCTCACCAGAGGACCGACCAGCAGGTCGACGTTGAGGTAGGCCACCGCCTCCTCCGTCAGCAACTTGGCGTTGTCCTCGACCCACTCGGTGCTTCCGAGCAGCGCGTACTCCTCGCCGTCCCACGAGCCCAGCACAATGGAGCGGCGCGGCTTCCAGCCAGTCTGCAGCAGCTCACCCAGGCCTCGAGCGATCTCCATGAGCGTCGCCGAGCCGCTGCTCGGGTCCACAGCGCCACACACCCACGCGTCGCGGTGGTTGCCCAGCACCACGCGCTTGTCCGGCTGCTCCGAGCCCTCGATCGTCCCGATGACGTCCCAGATCGCGCCCACGTGGTTGTCCATGACCACGTCCAGGTTGAGCACCAGCGACGCGTCGTCTCCGAGCTTGTACTCGAGTGGGAGCCCTCCTTGCCACGCGTCCGGAGCCTTCTGTCCTCCCAACGCCGCTAGAATGCGCCGGGCCTGGCCGTACGAAAGCGGAAGCACCGGCACGCGAGGGACGTTCGTCACCTCCTCGTACGTGAGACGCGCAGCCCCTTCCACCGACGCCCAGCCGGGCGTCATGGGGTCTCCAGAGTAGAGGGGGATGTAGTTGACGGAGCCGCGCTGGAACGAGTCCTCGGGGCGGTAGAACCCCTCCGGGTAGACGGGGCCGCGCGTGAAGCCGTCCTCGTTCGGGTCCGAGTAGATGAGCACCCCAGCCATGCCGTTTTTCTCGGCTGCCATGACCTTCAGGCCGCGCATGTTGGCGCCGTAGCGCACCAGCGCGATCTTCCCCCCTAGACTGACGTTGCTGCTCGCGAGCCACTCGAAGTCCTGCTGCGTGCCGAAGTTGGCGTACACGACCGATGCCGTCACGTTGCCCGTCGCCGAGTACGCGAGGAACGGCGGCAACGCCGTCGGGTCCGTCGTGCACGAGTCATCGGCAACGGATCCCTCCGTCAGGTTGAGCTCCTGCGCGCTCTGCTCGGGCGACACGATCGCTAGGCGGCGGTGCACGGGGTAACTCAGCAGCGTGTAGTACTCGACCACCTCCGCTTTGATGCCGTAGGATTCCCACTGATGTGCAGTGTACAGCGCCGTCTCATAGTCCTGCTTCGTGCCACAAGTGTGCGGAACGCTGGCGTACGCGTGTAGGAACTCGCGGAGCTTTTGAGGCTGCACACCGTCCACGAACGCTTGCTCGGCGCTGCTCAACGGCTGCACCTCCGTCTTCGACAGCGTTGTGGTGGTGGTGGTGGTCACGCTTTCAGTCGCAGAGGGGGGACCCCACGTCTGTAGGGTGAAGAGGTAGCTGCCGAGGAAGACGAGCGTGCCAACGAGTCCAGCGACACGCACAGCATCACCGAATCGTCTTTGAGGGGCGTCGGCGACTATGACAACGGGGTTCGGAGCTTGACCATCAGGTGAAGTGCCGTACGACTTCAAGGGGGCGAACGGCATTGCACGACTCTGGAGATACGAGGCGTGTCGTCGATGGAGAATACCTCTCTCCTGTCGAGCAGATTGAAGAGTGAGCGCCACGAGCGAAGATGTTGATTGGCAAGCGGTCTACGCATTCGTACACACATCACACAACTTGAGCGGGGTCTGGTTCAGGGAATGCAGAGGCAGGGCTTTATTCCTGATCATGACTCATGATCAGGGATAAATTGAATCATGTCATGATTCATGAGATGAGTGTTGTTTGCAAGCACGTTGAAGGGAAGCATGCACTCTTCAATTTAAACATCTACTTATCGATGTACACTGTTACCGAAGTTTACTTGGAGTCAATAGTACGTGCCATTGCCTTAATAGCCGCGCAGTTTGATTGAACCTCCTCTCACCAAAGCTGCTGCTTGCTGAGCGGCTTTCGTGACGCTGCCGTCCGTCGGGTACGTGATATGTGCGAGCGCGTTGATCCCATTAGCATAGACCGGGTCGCCCAAGTTGCAGAATTCCACCGCTTTTGATCCGTAGGTAGCACTGGAGCTCGAGATCGTCTGACCGAAGAGCATCAGAGGGTTGCCGAATGTCACGATGGCCTTGATTCGCGGCGACAAGTATTCCGGGATCGTTTCACCGATGCCGAGGACTGTCCGGATGCCAATGGAGATGTCGGTAACGGTGGCGCCCTGGGAGTATCAGCCTAGCACGAACACCGTGTTGGGGCACTGCTGCGCAACAGCCACCACGTGTCGGGTCATGTCCGTTGCACCAGGGCCTGCGCTCAGTTGAGTCGCGTCCGCAAAGTAGTTGACAGCGTACGAGGACACGCTCAAGCCGGCGAGGTTGGCGGTGATACTCCTCACCAAGGGCCCGCCGCACATTCCGAGACCCGGCATCTCGGTACTGCCGCGGGCGAAGACGACGTGGACGTCGGGACAATTGGCACGCACTCGGGTGGGGGTAGCGAGCAGCAGCAGAAGTAACCCGAAGATAATTGAGCGGAACGCGGGTGCCGTCATCGCTGTGTTGGACTTTTAAAAAGTGGTGGGCGGGGAAATTCGGAATGAGGGAGCTGACTTGGCAGAATTAAGTCTGTATAATATAACGTCCACAGGCTTTGGCAGAGCATTGACACAGGTGCCTACATGTCAACTGGTAGAGGTGACCGCTGCCATAACTGTGTCGTCTCTCCATACCGACGTATGCCTCGGCCGCGCCTTGGTGTTATCTGCCGCGGCCTAGGTGCCGACGACGACAATGTGTCATTGACAACTGTACTAAATGATAAAGTGACCTCGTTGTTGTTTCATGCTAAGTATGATCTTATCGAGCTGCGGGTGGACAAAACTTGAAGTCCTCGTGATCTGGTGAGTCGAGATTACCGTTCACCCCATGGGCGTGATGGTCTGACCTTTCAAATGCGCCTATGAATTGTGCTTCTGGTGGTCGGACAATAAAATATGATATTGTGTTGCAGATTTCAGTCTCCCGGAATAATAATTGCAATATGAGAGACTCCAATAATCAATAATTGTAGGGGAATCACGCCATAATAATTGTACTGATCACCTCTTTAACTTGATATTTGTATGCTCAAACTATCCGCGAAATTGAAGCCCAATAATAAAAAGTATTATAATTGTAGTGGACCGAATCCCGTGGTCTATTTTCGTACATATTTTGAGTCTAAAAAATTGTGTACAGATCACGTACCCACTTGCTGTCTAGATGTCTAGATCCGGTACAGATCCGAATAGCCACTTTGAAGTCGAAGTGACCTCAAGAGCTTGGAGACGGCAGCGATCACTTTCGTGTGGGCGTTCTACATCGCCTACAACATGTCGCTCTTCGCCTTCAAAGGGTTCCAGCCTGCGGTGCTGAACTACGTGCAGGCTATCTGTTAGCGCCTGCGTACTGGCCATCGTCGCGCTGACGTTCCTGATCTACGGTCTGCGCGTTCTATCGCGCTTGCGCGCCTATGAGCAGGAGATGAAGCTGAGGATGTCGGCCATGGTTGTCGAGCGAATGGCGACGAATCAGTCGTTCAGCTTGATGCTGAGCGACGAAGAATAGAGGGTGCATGTGCTTACAGAGCCCCGCTACGCAATACGCCGGCCGGACGCCGGGCACTCGGATAAGATCAAAAGGATCCTTCTGGTGGCGGGGGCTATCTCGGCTATCGTGCTCGCTGGGCAGCTGTATATGGCTGTCACCAGCGTGTCGAACTCGCCGGTGGAGCTTTCTTGCGCCAACGGGGCGTTGTGCAGCTCAATTACGGCCAAGTGGAGCTTGCTGCACACCCTACAGGTAATATGCGTGTGGATCATCTTATGGGTCTTCCGCGGCGTGCAGAAGAAGAGTGTGATGCCGCGACCTCGAGGGTCCGTCGTAGTGTAGGCCGGTGGCAGCTCTGTGAAAGACATCTGAATTCAGTGATCCCGTACGTCTACAAACAAGTTGCTCTGTGTGCTGCTGTGAAGGGCTGAATGAAAGCCTCTGCATGATTCCTGCAGTGACTCCCCGATCGCAGGAGTCCATCTGGTGATTACCAGACCACAGTGCGCCTATGGGGCGGACCCGTCCCTACTGGTCCGGTCTCCGCTGTGCGGATGACAATCATCCGCCACAGACTGAAGTTCGAGTTCAGCGTCGTGGCGAGCATGAAGCTCAACGTGAGCGACACAACGTGCTGGTTCGGCCTCTCGCGGACGGAGAGGGGTTGCGTGCGGACGCTGGCCTCGTACGACGGTATTTTTTTTAAACAACCTACTTTTAAAACGACGCGGCACTTTCTGAGCCTCCACTGGTGATTGCGGGCAAAACCGACTGACAGTTTGGTGTCGTCCGCAGCCAAGTGGGTCGCAGTTTTGTGTCGTCTACGGCCAAGTGGGTCGCAGTTTGGTGTCGTCTACGGGACCCGTCCGTTGGTCGATGCTTCTGGAATCTCGGTGACCAAATGCTCTGAGTTGACGCAAGGTGCCCCGCCAGATTTCAGTTGTTCCTTGTTGCACCGGGATCTGCTTTTGCCGATGAACTATTCGGTTGGTATCAGCCAGATTGAAGCGGTTGCATACTACAGAAAGCCCAGCAGATGAAGCGCGCCGCTTCGGTATGTTTCCATAAATCCATGGTTTTTCCTGGTTTTTCATAAAGCCAGTTACGCCATAAACCAAACACCACCCAACACTGGTGCATGCCGCGCTGCAGCAATGCGAAGAGTGCTATTAATACTGGAGCACCTCTTCCACGCGGTGGCAATATGGGTCCTTCTAACCGAACATTGGACAGGAGCAAAAGTAGCAAGAATGAAGCTGCTGAAGTACAAGTATTTTGTGGCTTCGCGATCACCACCAGCCCTAACATGGTGATTCAAACAACTGATCATCAGCCAGTACGGAGAGTTGACGACAAGCGGAAACACCAGTTAAAACCAAACATACTGGGGGTTGATGGCGATTCACTGGACAGCATCGCTTCACCAAAAGCTGGCCGCACTCCAACAGCGGCACACTGACAAAACCAGTAGTTGCAGTGATCTCAAGCACCATGGGACACCCGTCCTGCATTGAGCGGGGCGAGTTTATCGATCTGAAGTTGGATGCTGGCAACAATCGAACGTACCATATTTGCAAGCACTGCAACGCTGCGTACCGAGCATCTCGAACGACAGCTGAAGATGTTCATCGTGCGATACCTCTCCATCCTCCGTCGTCTGAGCCCGTGAGAATCGTTGGAAGGCCCGAGAACTACAGAAGTCATCTGAAGAGCTGTGGACACTACATCGCATACGTTGTGTCACGCAGAGCCGCTGATGCGGCTGCTCGACCGTCCAGTCCCGCCCGATCTCAAGCATCAGGTTTGGCTTCAGGTTCAATGCGTCCACGCGACGATGATGCGTCGTCTACTCACAGTGCAAAACGCCAAAAGCGCATTGACCAGTTCTTCTCGGGAGCTTCGTCTGATGCAGAGGGAGAGATCTTCATGCGGCTACTTGTGGAGTTTCAGGCCGACAATCGTCTACCTGACAGCTTTATCGAGAGACTGTCGACTGCTCGTCTGCTCCGTCATGTACATAAGATGATTACAGACTTATTGTGCCTTTCACCGATTTTGGCGGGTGGACTGTTAATTCATGCGGAATTAGATCCATAAAAGGGCGACCTACCCTTATTTAATGCTAATTCTGCCTATGATTGGGAGCACTTCCCCTAACACCCGCGATCGGCTTTTGCAAGCTAATCGATGGAGATACGGCGGGATAAATACAGAATGGCGGGCAGCAAACCGCCAATCGCCCTGTTTCCCTCTAACTCGGGCTGGATTAGCTTATTCCGCCTCAATTCATGTTCACCATCGCCACCTTAATTCGACCACGATCATATAACCTTGAATTAACGATGGAATTAGCTAACACAAGGTATAATTAAGATCGAGATGGGATTAGAATTATGCCAAAATTATCACGGCAGAATTGGTGAAAGGCACAATACACTCTCAACAATGAAGACACAGTAATGTTGCACCGTGCAACATTACTGTGTCTTCATTGTTGAGAGTTTATCTGCAACTTGCACCACGAAACTTTTCATATATTGTCATTTACCGTATGCATTATCGTGTCGACTACGTAAACAAATTGCCAAAATAAGGACACATTGAAAACTTTGCACGTCAACCATTTTCTTGGCCTTGAAGCACGTCATTCGGCTACTGAGCTCCTCGCACCCCCAGCGTATCAACCACCGCAACTGAAGTCATGTCTGTGCGCGACGAGCTGGTGCAGCAGGGCGTGCGCTTCCTGCAGCACTCGAAGGTGCAGGACACGCCGCTGTCGGAGCGTCTGCTGTTCCTGGAGAAGAAGGGGCTGACGCCCAAGGAGATCGCGGCGGCGCTCAAGCTCAACGACGAGAAGAACGCGGCGAGGGCGGCACAGGCCGTCGCCTCCGTGGTGCGTTAGTCAGCTAACTATCCCTCTTCTCCTGCGTTTTACGTGCTAATTCCGTTGTTTTATGTTCTTGCAGACTAGCGGCAAGAGCGGCGAGCGACTGCAGGGCCGCGTGGGCGTCGTGGTGGGCGGCAACGTGGGGCTGGGACAGCTCATCGCCGTCAAGTTGGCCAAAGAGGGCGCCAAGCTCGCCATTGTTGGAGCCAAGGGCGCTGACGCGTTGAACTCGGCCCAGACGAAGAACGTGGAGGCTCAGATTCGGGCTCTGGAGGGCGCGACGCTCGTCAAGGTGTTCGAGGGTGAGCTGCAGAGCTGGAGCTTCGTGGACAAGACGTACTCTGCCATTGCGAAGGAGCTCGGACGCATCGACTTTGTCGTGAATTGCGTCCCGGCCCCCAAGGAAAGCGGCGTGAAGCCTACCGCTCTGGTGGATGTGGACGCTGCTGCGTGGGACGAAGCTATGGGCGTCTCGGCCAAGGCGGTGTTCCTCAGCTGCAAGCGAGCGGTTCAGCAGATGCTTACCCAGGACAACGGAGCTGTGCGAGGTCGGATTGTAAACATCTCGTCGCTGTATGGCATGGTGGCACGGAAGGGCCACTTCACGTTCGGTGTGGGCAAGGCTGCGGTCGTGCAGCTCACTCGTCAGATTGCTGCTGAGTACGCGGCTAGCGGTATCGTCTGCAATGCGGTCGCTCCTGGCTTCATCGATGACTCCATCAGTCGTGACGACTGCCTCGCGCCGGCATCGAACAACCGGATTCCGGCTGAAGAGCCTGGTAAAGCGATGGACGTGGCCAATGCAGTCACGTTCCTCGTGTCGGACGATGCCCGCTATGTGCACGGAATTAACCTGCTTGTCGACGGCGGCTACATGGCTTCGTAAGGCCCGTATAAACTCGCAGCTAGCGTGTTAAAAAGCTGCAAAATAACCGATACTCGTTCGCTTCCTGTTTGTCGCTGTCTGTATTATAAGTGTGCACGATTGAACAGTGTCTATCAACATGGAAGCTGCTCCAGTTAGAACTTGCCACCCGTAAAAACGTTGATCGCGTATGAGAACGCAGCGAAACCCGCGCAACCGAGACATTGCGCCTGGAAGCCCTGCCCTGCTGCCAGCGCCGCACCCGTCGCGCAACCCGCCACCAGCTCGTTGCCCACGTCGTGACGCCCGCGGATCTTCTCCGACGCACACTCGAGACCCGAAAACATGGCTGCACCGCGACAAAACAACCACCACGTTAGCAAAACAATCTACATACTATACCTTCTAGACTTGCAGCAGCTCACCGGAAATGACGAGGAAGTTGTTGCCCCAGTAGCGACACTTGCCGGCCGTGACTCGCCAAGAACCCGCCATCTGCAGCAGCAAAAGGCAATAAATGAGCCCCACAATCCAATCGACATCACCACAAATGCATTGCAGTCACGCACCGACTCGCGCCACGGCACTTTGGGCAGCTCTCGCTGTCCGGGGAGCGGCACGGGCGGCGTGATGCCTTCGTAGCTGCCCAGCACGAGTCCGAACACGTTGCCCATGACGTAGCCTGCATCCCAAACGCAATAGTCAGCGATATTTTATGCCAATGGATGTATTCATTGTTGCAGGCGCGTGTATTACCCATGGCGGCCGAGAGGAAGAACTTGCCGGCGCACGACTCGGTGATGGGGTTGGGCTGCTGCCACTGCAGGATCTGCGGCGGGTACGCGGGCAGGAACGGGTGGAGGCCCACCTTGTCGTGCAGCAGGTGCGAGTTCAGGAAGCTGCGCGGGAACAGGAACGGGTTGGGCGGCGTCTCGCGGCTCAGGTCCTCCACGTGCACGCCCAGCCGCGCGTTCGTCGCATCCTCCGCTCCATTGACACCAGCCATCGCAGCAACAGTCAGAAGCGACACGCAAGTCGTACATCAAATAGAGCAAGTACAGTGATTGCAATATCAGTCGTTACAACTGTAGTAACCTATAATGTGTTTAGATGAATAGAAATAGGCAGTCTTGACTGTCAACACTACCTTTATAAATTAATGTGTTGGCCATATCCAATCTTTCATTCGTTGTCGCATATACTACAACATCTGTACATATGCGCGGTGATCTGTATGTGGAGCACATGAACCAATCAGAGCTCGATGTGAACTGATTCTAGTATGTGTGTACCTGATTCCTAGATGTGTGTACCAACCGGTACACTTCGTTGAAGCTCTCACTCATTCCGCAAAAGGCCGCAAAGGACGCACATCAGATGATGCCGCTATCGACGCCGCTGGCAAGTGCCGCCGCCGGTCGCGAGGACCACGAGACGCCTACGGCACATTCCACGGCCGCGCGTGTCCGCGAAGCTCTGGCGCTCGGTAGGCGTGGCGGCGGTTCTGCTGCTTCTAGCGAGCTACATGCTGCTGCAGGGCCACAACAAGCCAGTCACCAGCCAAGTAGAACGCGTAGGAGAGGATGAGAACCCAGTGGAGCCGGTAGAGCGCGTGAAGGAGAGCAGCACCACGCTCAGTCACAAGAAGAAGCAGAAGAGCGATGGACTCTCGAAACTCGAGAGCAAGTTCCTCGAGCGCGTGGACACTACGGAGATCCGCAAGTACCACGGAGCGTACGCCAGTGTCCCCCACCCGGCGGGCAGCCAGCAGGACTACAAGACGGCGCTGTTCACGGCCGAGCAGTTGGAATCCTTCGGCATCAAGGCCGAGATCCTCGAGTACTACCCGCTGCTGTCGCTGCCGATCCATCGCCACTTGAGCATCCTGTCGCCGCTCGAAGCGGCCCGTGAGCTGAACCTGACGGAGGACTCGGTGCCTGGGGACTCGTGCACCAGCGATGAAGATGCTCTGCCCCCGTTCCTGGGGTACTCGGACTCCGGCAACGTCACGGCCTCGGTCGTGTACGTCAACTACGCCCGGCCCGTGGACTTCCAGTGGATCAAGGATAACAACGTCACGTTGGAGGGCAAGATCGCGCTCGTGCGATACGGTGGCAACTTTCGCGGACTGAAGGTGATGCTAGCCGAGCAGCACGGCATGGCGGGCGTGCTCATCTACTCAGACCCGCTGGATGATGGCTACGCACAAGGTCCGGTGTACCCGGAGGGCCCGTGGCGCCCGGAAGGCTCGTTCCAGCGCGGATCGGTGCAGTACAACTCGATCTCGGGCGGTGATCCGCTCACGCCCGGCTTCCCATCACTGCCAGGCGAGCCGTACCTGAGCAAGGAAGAGTGCAAGACCATCCCGCATATCCCAACGCTGCCGCTTTCATACGGCCAGGCTCGCTACATTCTCGAGGCACTGGGTGGCAAGCAGGCCCCAGAGTCGTGGCAGGGTGCGCTCGACCTTGATAACGGCGCCTACTTTGTAGGTGACGACGAGGCCACGGTGTTGAATCTGGATGTTGCCATGGACAACAGCTTCGGACCATTTGGGACGTGATCGGTACCATTGAAGGCACCGAAGAACCTGAACAGATGGTGCTGATCGGCAACCACCGCGATGCTTGGGTGTGCGGTGCCGTCGACCCTTCAAGTGGCTCTGCAGTTATGCTGGAGATTGCTCGCAGACTGGGTGACTTGCTCAAGGATGGCTGGAAGCCTCGCCGTACGCTCGTCATTGCCTCGTGGGATGGCGAAGAGCTGGGCTTGCTGGGTAGCACGGAGTTTGCGGAGGACCACGCTAAGTTGCTCAAGAAGCAGGCGGTGGCATACATCAACGTGGACAACGTCGTTGGGCCCTTCGTGAATACTGGCGGCACACCGTCCATCGCAAAGTTCCTGCAAGAAACTGCCCAGCTCATCCCAGGCAACCCGTTCCACGGTGTGGATGTTTCGGAAAGTCTGTACGAGCAGTGGGTGAGTCAGACCGCTATCCGGCGATCAAGCTTAGCGGTTGGTGCTGACGATGGTACTCTGGCTCCGGACCACCTGATCCAGTTTTTGGGCTCTGGCACTGACTTCACGGCATTCTACCAGCACTTGGGCATCATCTCAGCTAGCCTCGGCTACACCGTTGGCAGTGCAATGTACGGCACATATCACAGCACCATGGACAGCATCCCATACGTGGAAACCGTAGGCGACCCGCACTACTCTACGCACACCACAATGGCGAAGTGGTGGGGCCTGATCACTCTGCGTTTGGTGGACAATGCAATTGTGCCTTTCGACTTCTCTACGTATGGTCTGGTGATGAAGGAAGACTTGGCAGGTTACGAAAAGATCACGGTGGAAATGGGGCGCAACGTCGACTACTCTGCTCTCCACGAATCAATTGAAACGTTCACGACCAATGCTGAGGTTTTCCAGGCTCAAGTTGCTGAGTTTTCTGAGAAGGCTGCCCAAAAGAAAGAGACCCACAAGAGCGAGGCGGAGCGTCATTTCTGGAACGAGAAGCTCGTGAGTCTCGAGAGGTACCTGATCTCGGATGCGGGACTGCCTCACCGGCCGTGGTTTAGGCATATGATCTTCGGACCAGGATTCTATGAGGGATACAAGGGAGCTGCTTTCCCGGGTATTTCGGACTGCATCGTCTTCGAGGATGACGCTGCTACAATTCAAGCGCACGTAAACGATGTCGCTGCTGTCATCAACACTGCAGCAGCGTATCTAGCGTCCGCTTGATTAAGGGAACAGGAGTGGGGATAAGGGTGCACCAATATAGCTGCATGTTTGTCTAATGAGCGGGAGAAAAAATAATTGAAGCAAACAGTTTCTTCTTTTTATAGTGAGCAAGTTTAGAATTATGCAAGCAACTTACTACCAATTGTATGTATTCATAGTACTTCCGATGACAACCCTGACTGAAAACGTCTTGCGGCTACCATATTTGAAGTGGTGAGGTTTTGTCGTAGTAGATCAAGTTCAAAGGAGCTGAGTACAGCGATAATGTGGACGTCAGTCACGCAGGAACAGATCGACCGATTAGACCTCGAAGCCTTCTTGCCGGTGGTGCTGCTGCTGAACTACTCGCTTCTGATGTACCTAGCAGCTTTCTACTGGACGCGGCGGCGAGAGCGGAGAGTTGCGTTGCTGCTGCTTGTCGGGACTCTTGGTACCGTCGTACTTATCCCTTTCGCACGGCCGGATGGAGGCTTCGTACAGAATGTCAACGACGTCTCCGAGGCGTGCTCCGTGTTGACGTTCTTGCTGCAGATCACCATCCTCGGCTACGACCTCAACAAAAAGTTTAAGATGCGCTCTGTCATGTTTCTCACATATGCGGCGGAAGTGCTGATTCTGGCCGACCTTGCGTCAATCCTGCTCTCGTTCGTATCGCTGTTCAGCCCTGGTGTCGTGTCCGACACCAAAGGACAACTAATCTCCAATATCGCCGAAAATGCGAACCTGGCTTTCATCATCGTTTTCCGCTTCTACTACATCGGGATTTCGCGCGGATGGCGGAGCATTGTGAAGACGCGGAAATTCGAGGTTGGCTGCTACCTGCTGTTCGCTACGCACGAAATTCCTTTCGATGTGATATCAGGTGCTAGTGGGCTCAACTGGGAGTTCGCGCAGGCAATTTGGCATCGCACTACCCTCACTGCCTGCTTACTTATCACGGCTCGAACTAAGATCAAACAGTTCTCAGTGGCAGCGACTACTTACCACACCAACGCCAGCTCCACCAACAGTGTCAGGGAGAAATGGAAAACGAGGAGCGCAAGCGGACGATTTCTTGATCAGAAGGTCTCGAGTTTGGTTCGGAAATCGGGCGGACGATCAGGACGATCGTGTGGTCGACGCAGTTCGGGGCCTCAAATACATGCATCTGTGGCCGTCGCTAAGCAACTTGGTATATCATAGCGAATCTGTTCTAACAGTCTAACAATGAGCCTTGCCAAACTAAATTCAGTCTTTCTTGATTGGAAAACCAGGATGCCTATCCAGATCTTGTCTGTGTTCTTCGAGGGATTAACGATCTACTTAGCATCACAAGCCATAGGTTACCATAAGTTGTTTGTAGGGCGAACGAGAGAGGACGATGGATATTCCGTACCTCGATGCATAATGTGGTCTCTCTGTCTTGAAGCCAAGCTTTCACTGTCACATGACAAAGTCTCGACTGACTCCCCACCCATGAAGTTCGTTCAGGTCCTCGTGCTCGCTGGCACCATGAGTGTTGTGGCGGCGACCGTCATGACTGTGGGTGCGGACAAAGAGGAAAATTCTATTCAGGAAGTACAGGAAGTGTGACGATCAAGTGTTCGAGTGGTTGTTTGTTCAGATGAAACTTTGTGAAGTAAGCTTAAGCCTTACATGTAGCGGTGCGTTTAATGTAGGTTTTCCATTCCGAACCTTGTACATGTGTCGATACCTGACTGAAGTCGTGTGTGCAAACGCATTCGTCTATCGATGTTATTCGGACAACATTAGGCGTAGCCAATATGAGATTGTTTTTCGGGTTTTCTGCGACCCTTGCTTTAGTGGGTTGTGCACTTTTAGTGCCGTTAATCTGGGATAGGAAGTACAATAATGGTTCGTGTACAATACAGACTTTTCATTGGCCCAGACGTTTACTCCTTCCCTTTTATGCATGTTTATTCCTGGGTCTGGGTTTTATTCTGGCTTAGACTGCTGCGATGAGCCGGATCTGGTACTGTACATGATGTTCCTCCAGCATGCGGATTGTGCGACCTCAGCTTGCACCGCCACACGAAGTGTCTCCGCCAGGATTCGAAACCTGTTGAGGTGATGCAGTCACCGCAACAGGTCTCGACAGTGGAGACCGCAGTGGCCAACGTCCACGACCCGTCTGTAGGAGGACACATCATGTGGGCACCGTTCCAGCTGGCACCCTCGCAAAGTGCGTGGGGGAGTTGAGTCCTCGGCCCCTCCTTCCTTGCTTGGCTGTGGCGGAGTCGGCATCTGCTGCTTCACTTCGCATTTCGCCGTGACCAACCAGCAGCATGTCTGACGCCTACGGCACATTTGGGGTGTCGGCTCCGGCGCCGCAGCAGCGTCAACCCCGCTGGAAGAAGGCCCTGTCATCCACCAGCGTCCGCATCGGTGGTGCTGTGGCTCTGCTGCTTGTGGTTGTGGGCGGCTTCCTGCTGTTCCAGAGTCCGTCGACTCCGACGGCCAAGAAGGTCTCCGTTGAGCGTGATGCTGCTGTGTTGACCCCTTCGGAACGCACCTTTGTGGACGGCGTCCAGCCGGAGAAGCTGCGCGAGTTCCTGCACTCGTACGCCAGCGTCCCGCACGTGTGCGGCACCGAGCCAGACTACAAGACCGCGCTGTACACGGCCGAGCAGTTCGCCTCGTTCGGACTGCAGGCCGAGATCAAGGAGTACTACACGCTGTTGTCGTACCCGATCCACCGTCGTCTGGCCATCGTGTCGCCCGAGCAGAGCGTGCACGAACTCAACCTGACCGAGGCGTCGGTGCCCGGTGACGCCTGCACCAACAACTCGGACGCGCTGCCTCCGTTCCTGGCGTACTCGGACTCTGGCAACGTCACGGCCTCGGTCGTGTACGTCAACTACGGCACCCAGGCAGACTTCGACTGGCTGGTGAGCAACAACGTGACTCTGGAGGGAAAAATCGCTCTGGTGCGCTACGGCCGCAACTTCCGCGGACTCAAGGTCGCGCTCGCTGAGCAGCACGGCATGGCTGCGGTCATCATCTACTCGGACCCGAAGGAGGACGGATTCGTGCAGGGACTGGTGTACCCCGAGGGGATCTATCGCCCCAAGGGCTCCTTCCAGCGTGGCTCGCTGCAGTACCTGTCCTTGGCGTCGGGTGATCCACTGACGCCTGGTTGGGCATCGGTGCTTGGAGCTCCGCAGCTCAAGTACGAGGACGTCGACAGCATTCCCCACATTCCAGCACTCCCGCTGTCGTACGAGCAGGCGGACATTATCCTTCGCTCCATCGGCGGACGCAAGGCGCCTGAGGCGTGGCAGGGTGGACTCACCTACCCGGAGGGCTACCGTCTCGGTGACGACGAATCGCTCGTGCTCAACCTGGACGTGCTCATGGACAACAAGGTTGGTCCGATCTGGGATGTCATCGGTACGATCCAGGGCTCGGTTGAGCCTGACCAGCAGGTTCTGATCGGCAACCACCGCGATGCGTGGGTGTGCGGCGCTGTGGACCCGAGCAGCGGCTCTGCTGTCATGATGGAGATTGCGCGCGGTCTGGGTGAGCTGCTGAAGCAGGGCTGGAAGCCGCGCCGTACCATTGTGTTGGGCTCTTGGGATGGCGAGGAGTTCGGTCTGCTGGGCAGCACGGAGTTCGCTGAAGAGCGCGCCGAGGAGTTGAAGCAGAAGGCGGTCGCGTACATTAACGTCGACAACGTCGTGGGGCCGCTGGCACTGGCCATGGGCACTCCGTCGATTGCCAAGTTCATTGAGGACACTGCCAAGGCCGTGCCTCCTAACGAGTTCTTCGGCAAGGGTGACAAGCGCAACGAGCCTGGCGACAGCCTGTACGCGCAGTGGGTTGCTCAGACTGCGCGCCACCGCTCGCAGATCTACGGCGTGTACGACGGCACGCTGGCACCGGACCACTTGATCCAGTTCATGGGCTCTGGCTCGGACTTCACCCCCTTCTACCAGCACCTCGGCGTGATCTCGGCTAACCTGGGCTTCACCCTCAACGGCGCGGTCTACGGCACCTACCACAGCAACATGGACAGCCTCATGTACATGGAGACGCTGGGCGACCCGCACTACGCGACGCACGCCAACATGGCGCAGTGGTGGGGGCTCATGACCATGCGTCTAGCCACCGACGTGGTGGTGCCGTTCGACTTCACTACGTACGGCCTCGTGATGAAGGAGGACCTGGCTGGCTTGGAGGACAAGATCGCGGCGATGAACCGCAGCGTCGACTTCACGGAGCTGCACGCGGCCATTGCGAGCTTGACGGAGAACGCGAACACATTCCACGCGCACATCCAGCCGTTCGTCGCTGAGAGCAACAGCAGCGACGACGAGTTGCTGCGTGGCTGGAACCAGAAGCTGGTGCTGCTGGAGCGCCACCTCATTGATGAGACCGGCCTGCCCCACCGTCCCTGGTACAATCACGTCATCTTCGGACCGGGGTTCTACGAAGGCTACCTCGGCACTGCCTTCCCAGGAATCTCGGACAGCGTTGCTTTCAATGACAACAGCACCACGATGCAGGCGCATGTGAATGACGTTGCACGCATCGTCAAGGATGCGGCCAACTTCCTCGTCATTGCCTAGTTAGACACAAACAGCAATAATTGAAGTGCATATTCCTCAATTCAGCTTGAAGTTGGAAATTTACCACCAAGTTATCTTACGGAAAGTAAAATTCCCGGTGGTAATAGTGAGACTTTCGAGGTTAACCTTATTCCTTGCCGTCGGCATTAAACTTTACGCGTCCGTATCCTTGAGCTCCATCTAAGCTGAGACTACGCCTTATCGTCGTCTTCATTGACGTCCTTCTCCTGAATGCGCTTCAGCCTCTTGACGAAGTACGCGAGCTCACAGGTGAGCGTCCGCTTCAGCCCCGGCACGTGCTCCTTCTTGGTCTCGGCGTTGGTCAACGCGTCGTCCACGATGTTGATGCACTGGACGAGGTATGCCCGCTCCGCGTCCTGGCTCGACATGGGTGTGCCGGCCACGAGGAAGCCGCCCACGCGGTCCACCGCACTGCGCTTAGGCGGCATCTGCTGCGGTGGCGGCACCTGCAGTTGCTGTTGCGGCGGCGGCGGCTGCTCCTCGCTGGGTTCAAGGCCGTCGTCGTCGTCGTCGATGTTTCTCTTGACTGGGGTCACTTCAACTGGGACAGCCGGCGCGTCCACGCCCGCCGCCTTCCGCTGCAGCACCTCCGCCAGCAGCTGCACGTGGTCGTCCTTGCTGCGGTAGGCCGCGTACTCCTTGGTGCGCACCTTGACGCCCAGCGCGCCCAGCAACGCGCGCAGGTCCTCGAAGCGGCTCTGCTTCAGGGCGAGCAGCAGCTCGTCGTCCCTCCCTTCGGCGCACAGTCGCTCCAGCTGCTGCAGCGTCACCTTCTTCGCCATCTTCTATCGGATACGCGTCACTTGTGCCCTCCGAGGTTAATTGCACTCTGGTAGCCTGAAGAAAAAAAAGTTGCCGATCAACGAGCCGACGATGACCCCAGATCGAAGGGCAAGTTGAAGTGCAGGTTGTGTGCGCCACACTACATACTATTTGGAAATCTATCGGCCAGAGAACCACCGATTTTGAAAATATGACGTGGGTTGAAGATTGGCAACCTAATAGCACTACTATCGCTACTTGTCTCGCTACTATTCAAGTACTTAAGTAACACTACTATTCGGCTCAAGCACTAGTGCTACAGCATAGCACTACTGTTATTCGTAATATTATCACTACCATCGCTACTATTTTGGAGTCAATTACCAATCCCTGGCTCGGGCAAGTCCCCATACGAGCGCGAGGCATACTGAAGGCAAGAGCGCGCGGTTTAAAGCCACTGCAAAAGTGTGAAAGCGCTTAAAGAATCTCAATAAATCAAAACGTGTCGATTTAGAAATGCCCCCGGACCCGTGCGCTTTCAGCTGAAATAATACTATTATAATAGGTGATCCGGAGCGGTGCTTTAGGAGAGTCCACAGAAAGCGATAAAACCTAGTTGGTTGAAGTGCAATGAAAAGTATACGTGCACAGATAAAATCCGGGGTATATGATAATGATCAAAGATCGATAGTAGTTCGCATTTTGCCTGCCGAAGTAATGAACGAAGTGGAGTTCTTCCCTGAGCGTGACGAATAAGGTCGTGATGACTTAGACTAATATATATTACTAATGTTTAAGTATTAGCTCAGATTTGAATGGATATGGTCAGGGTTCGATAGTAGACTATCAGGATATCACTGGTATCAGTGATAATATCACTGATACTAATACTGATATTAATATATCACCCACGATGAGCCAGTATCAGTGATAGAATATATATTCGCGAAAATACTGCGGGTAGTAGTGATAATATCACTGATATTCCCAGAAGTTCAACGTGGGCGAGATCTTCAAAGGGTTCACAAACAAGTGGTTCTCCGCCCCCGCCCTTTAGTCGGCTTCGCACATTCTCGGTTTGAAGCGCTCCAATGAAGTGTGCGAAGATCGACTGCCACTGGGGGAACTCGCGAAAACGGCTCCATGCAGTGTGTGCAGCCGCCAGGTACATCACCTGTGCAGCAATGAGCTCTGTACCAAGCCTGACGTCGACCTCTCTAAAAGGTACCAGTGGCACGAACTCGTCTCATTTCTCTGAGTACTAATTCTTGACTAACAACCAATCTTGTAGGTTCTGCAGCCTCGCGTGTGTCCGCAAGTTCTTCAATGAAGACAGTGAACCTCAAGAGCTCACTCCGAGCAGCACATTTGGCATCTCATGCGCGAGCGATGCCACGGTTATTGACCTCGCACAGACCGAGGTCGAGCGCGAGCCAGAACCCACCCACGCTGTTCCGAACCACATCAAGGACCTTTATGCCGACGACAAGCACGAAAATAATGCAGCAGCATTCACTTCCACTTTGGCGCAATCTGATGGCAACAGCAGCTCTGAGAATGAGTCGGATTTAATTTTTGGGGATGAAGTTTCGCAACCAGCCACAGAGACCACTGCTGAAGCAACACTGAACGCAAAGGCTGACGCACTCTGGGATGAGTGGATGGACTTTAGAGTTGACTGGGTAGAAGTGGCGAAGCTTTCAACCGGCTCCTTTGTGATGAGTCAACTACGAACGAGAACCGATAACGAGCGCGCCCAACGTCAACTGCTTCTACACCACAACCGTAATGAGCTTAGGCGCAGCGTTGCGCCAATTTACATTGAAAAATTGATTGGGATCTGCTGTCGCGCCATAATACTAATTGTTCAATGCTGACATTTAATTGTAAATAGTATATATCATATAATTTGTATAGAGACTAGTGCGGCGATTTGATTGGCTACTACAGATAGGTTTTGGTATACATTTGACAAGTCGTTGTCGTATTCAATACAATAATATAGTTGATGACAATTTTTAAATTGTAATTGTTCCTACCAATTTTCTCAATGATTTTATTGCAATTAAAATTGACACACAACGCTGCTTAGGCGCATGGAGGAGGGCAAGCGGCAGCGGAGGTGAGTATCAGTGATAGTATCAGTGATATATCACTGATATTATCATCGCCTGTTGGTCGAGTAGTAGTATCAGTATCAGTGATAGTGGTTCAGTGTTGCATATTAGTATCAGTATCACTGATAGTCCAAAATTCCCACTACTATCGAGCCCTGGATATGGCTCGCCAGTGGAACACTTTTACTATTCATTCCTCCCGCGTCGGTAGAAAGTCGCACAAGCAGCTTTGACGATCAAAGAAACTACAGTAACGACGAGGGTGAGGTGCGCCACAGCTATATGAGGACGATTTTTTCAAAAGTATCATTAAGGTTTTTTTAGGTTTTTTGCTAGAGGGGTTTGAAGTCGGACCATCCGTTTGGTGGCCGATTTGACGAAGCCGAGAAAAAGCCAAAAGAAAAAGTTCCCCCGCCGGAGCAGCGGTGAGCAAGTCAAACGACTTCGCCAGAATACTTGCCCCGGACGGCGCGTGAAAACACGCAGCACAGCAAGGGAAAGCTGCTGGCGGAGCCGCTGTGGTTCCGACGTCGTGCCCGAGTGACGGGAATGACTTGGTCGCGCCAGCTATCGAGAGGCCCCAGGTCGATTTTGAGGTTGCGGGCCTAAATCTGCTGCATAAAGGTATGCTTCTGTGGCGAGAGGAACTTAATAGGGCATTTCCTAAACTACAGGGCGCTCACGAGCAACGTGGAGGCAAATGCGTTGCTGTTTACTACGCTGCAGTGTTCAGAATACTTAATGATACTTTTGACTAAAAAAGTGTTGGCAGATTATGGATGTGTCGTAGAAATCTTCATATTTAATTAAGTTCTCGGCGTCCCCTGAAGCTCTCGATAGGCGCAATAGAAAGATCAGCGTTTTTAGACCCCAGAACACTAAGAAAAAAAATCTGGAAAAAAAATATTTTTTCCGAGGCATCTCACGCCGATGGCCACAACTTTTCTCCAACTTCACTTTCTGGGGACCTGAAAGCGTCAACATGTAGCTAAAAGACCTCTCTATAACGTAGTATAGCTCACTTGGTTTTGAGGTTAAATACTTAATGATACCTTTGAATAAATCGTCCTCATATAGTGTTTGATACCGATCTCATGGTCGATAGTATCTGCTAATTACTCACTAATATAGTAATACTGCTCTACTGTTTCCACTACTTGTTTACCTGTCGGTGCACCAGCACCCACGCGCTAAAACGTCCTGCAAAGGCAGTGCTTTCGTCTCCCAGAACGACTGGGTGATTTGTTCTGACGCAGTGAGCGACTGCTCGGTATTATAGCATCCATCGCATTTGGTCCATTGAGCGCATCGCAGTGATTTGTTCTGACGCAGTGAGCGACTGCTCGGTAGCATCCATCGTATTTGGTCCATTAAGCGCATCGCAATTCGCGATCACGTCCTCGAACAAGAGGCTGCAGGAGAAAGCAACACTCGGGCGTTAGTCCCAGCGCACCAGCTAGATGAGAGCAGCAACGCGAAGCCATGCAAGGTCGGTCGAGCTGGGTTCGCCATGGTTCGTGCTCCTGATATTGCGGAATAATCCGTGAGTGCAATGTTGCCCGAGTGGAGTCCAGATCAATCATTTATCACGGTGATGCTAGTTTCACAGTTAGATAATATTGAATGCGACAGTGATTATTTCTTTTTACCAAATACTATTTATCATGGGTAATTTGTCCTAATGTTCAGCGGATGGGTCAACATACAATCATAATATTTTCACGATACAGGTTATACAATAACGAAGGTAAAAATGATTATATTTCACGTTAAACTATTATCGGATTACGGATGGTATGTATTATGCCAGGATTAGGACCTCATTCGCTTCCTCGGATGGACTCTGGATATAAAATCCTGAGAATTCATGGAGCCCCCCCCAGCAGATTTTCCAGCTGTAAGGTACTTGAAGTAATAGCTGACACGAGCTGTCACGCTGTCGGGCAACAGCTTCTTCTGAGGTGGCCATCTTGATTCGCTTCAGCCATACTACAGGTAGGATGTTTGAACATGCACCAGCTGGATAGGATCGTATACAATGGTTATCGAAGCTATTGAGGAATTATTGAGGAATTCAAGATCAACAATAGGAATCCCAATCCGGGGATTGCGGCCAAACACCCTGGCGTTCACGACAGCACAAACAAGAAGCATGACTATGTGTACCGACAAATGGTGATACCGATTCGACTTTAACGACGCTGTCTTCAAGGGGTGGCAAACCATTTTCCTCCACGGCGTCCTCTGCAGGGCGTCTTGTTAGTGCAGACGGCGTCTTGGGAAGTCGGTGTGAGGGGTAGGAAGTAGATCCGAAAGTGAGTTTGATTTAGTTAGTAGTTTCTGTCTTGCTCTACTAGCTCTCTCCTACCTCTGCTGTAGCCTCGGTGAACACCACATGTAACGGAAACAAATCTTGTAACGGAAACGGATGATGTGCATCAACTCCGTTTACGTTACAGTCATAATCACGGTTCTCGTCCAATCAGCGCACACCGTCCCTGCATTAACCATGCCAATCATCACTGATCAGCCAATCACATTGCACCATTGGCTCCACTTCAACTGCAATATCCCGTGGCACGCGCCGGCACGCGCAAGCCGTGTGCCTTGCGGTCGGGACCCAGCCTAGTAGACAGCGAAGTGCAATCACAACAGGGCGATCGGTCACTCTGTCATTCGACATTTCCTCTCGTCTTGAGCAAGTCCCAACCACCGCAAAGCACCGCTTTCCAAAGCTTCAATGAAGTTTTTTCTTTCCTGCACGACACTCGTAAGTGCATTCATGCTGCTCTTCAGCACAACCCACGTCAACGCCGAGTGCTGCGATGTCCACATCGTCTTCGCCCGTGGCAGCGGAGAACTACCGGGCCTGGGGATCTGCGGCGGACCGCTTGTGAAAGGTATCACCTCGAACCTTGAAGGCATGAGCGTATCATCGTACACTGTCAACTACCTCGCCTCCGTGGCGCAAACAAGTGCCGGTCCGGGTGCGACTGATATGACCAAGCACGTCGTGGCGGTGGCGCAGCAGTGCCCCAAAACAGTCTTCGTTCTTGGTGGCTACTCTCAGGGCGCCAGCGTCACCGACATCTCGATCAGCATCAAAACGATGCTCGGTATGGGCTAAAGCATTCCGGAGGATTTGGCGCCGCGTATCAAGGCCATCGTGACTTTCGGCAACCCCCTGACACTCATGGGGCAGACCATCGAGCGCTCGAGCCAACTGTACGGATCCAAGGCGATTCAGTTCTGCAACTTTGGCGACCCAGTGTGTGCGAACGGGTTTAACGCCATGGCCCACATGATGTACCCGATGGACGGCAGCGTGACCAAAGCGGCTCAGCAAGCGGCCGCGTTGGTGAAAAGTGGCATGAATTCGTTCCGTGGATAAACGCATGGCAAGGTGGCTCAAAGACGTAGCCTCGGGTATGTGACGATCGTCTTTGTCTCCACCCTTAGCAATTACTGTAGTCGCGTAGTCATCGGGTTCTACGTCGAGTCCAAGTGTGTATTTGTTGGATGTCCAAATAACAAGTTCTTATAATAAATATTATTTACCTTCTATTGTAACCTGTTCAATATATTTTTGTGAGTTGTAATCAAGGGGTTAATACTGGCAGTGACTTCGGTTACGAGTGTACGTACAGCCCACACAGGATTAATTCGAGGCACGCCATATGTGGCACACACGAAACAAAAGTATACAAACTTCAAGTTAAATAGTTTAATAATCTCAAAAACCGAATGCTTTCTCAAAATCTACGGAAGAATAAAGGCTTTCGTGTTAAACAACCAACTATTTGAGTAGGATATTCGATTCCAGAGATAATGGGAAAACGTTAAGTACGATGACGCCGGGCCTGGATTTGAAGTTCAAACTTTGAACCTCTGTTTTGCGTGTGGTTTTCGTGGTTCAATGCAATATATATGTAGACTCAAGCGAAATTTCTAATGTGTTGTATGCTAGTAGCACTGCTAAAGATAAGATTGATAATGCCTCTAGTAAAAATAAATACGTTCATTGCCTACGATAGCACCAGACGATAGCACCAGGTTGACGTAGCTTGAGGTTGACAACTAGTAGTGAGCGGCGAGTAGCTGTGTGTATCCTTTTCCGTACCGTGTTGAGTCTTGCTTCTTCGGCACCACAGCAGCGGAGATTTTGCCGTGAGAACGGAGGGGGGGGGCTGCTGCGGCGACCGACAAAGCAAGACTGAGGGTGGTGGTGGCGGCCTAAGCTAGATTGACTGAATAAAATTGACCTTCTGGCTCAGAATTCCGGGAACCCTCCTCTACGGAGAGTTCCTTAGAAATCCGTCGGTGGTTCCAGCAAGGATGTCGCGCAGATACTGCGGCTGCGAAGCAGGCGCAGGAGATGCGCAATACTTCAGAGATAGTATTTTGCAGTTATTAAAACGTAGTAGTACACGAGCACTATAATATAATATTTTGTAATGTGATGTACTATAAACGTAGCCTTCTTTAAACCTAGCAATGCACGAGCCCTATAATATAATATCCCTGCTTCGCAACCGCAGGAGATGCGCAATACCTTAGAGATAGCATTTTGCAGTTATTAAAACGTAGTAGTACACGAGCACTATAATATAATATTTTGTCATGTCATTTATTATAAACGTAGCCTTCTTTAAACGTAGCAATACACGAGCCCTATAATATAATATCATATATTTATACTATAATATCATATACTAGCATTTGTTTTAAACGTAGCAATACACGAGCACTATCATATATAATATAATGTAGTATAATATATAATATATTACTTATGTTATAATACGACCAGCGCTACCAGCCCAACCCTCTAGTTACGTTAGATAAAAGTCATACTTCAAAGTACTACATATTAGTACGAGCACAAACAAAAATGCGGGCATCCTGTACAACAAATTGCTGTAACTCAACTGTACATGCATACAGGTATTGGAGAAAACAAATATTTCGAGAATATGCCTTCGAGGTCATTCTTCAGGATGAGGTCGGGTCAAAGTCCAGATACTCACGTTAAAACCAGTCAGTTCCAGCGTGTTGTGTTGCCCCACACGCTTGGGGTTTGGTCGTGACTGTGCTGATGCAGTCCAAAGTCCGTCTGGCCGTCAGCACCCAAGCGAAAGGTACTGCGCCGGTGCGTGTCCGACTGGCAGCACACCTACTTTATTTAGATGAACTAGTACGATGTCAGCCACCGACTAACTACAATGCACGCCCTACTTCCCGTGTACAACTCGAGTTCCGTTCGTACGCCTACTCTAGCCACTCGGGTGTACGCCCACACGCGCCTACCCTGCTCGTCGCAGCCGTCGAGGGACTTGGAAGCCACGTGCCTCCTTGTTCGTCACTCCGTTGCCGTACACGCCGTTGCAGTCGTCCACAGCGGTCGTCGTCGTTGTCCACCGACGTTCGTTCACCTTCCGTCCGTTTATCGCTTGTGGTGCTTGCTGCCAAGCACGTGTTCGTCCGGCCTGTTCGCTGGCCGTCCAAATTCAAAGTGAGCTCCGTCGTGGGGCTCGCAGAGTCCAGAGGTCTCGGGATCCTCCAAGATCCCGTGCAGCAGATCCTGTCGACCACACGGCCGACTGGATTCACATCCCACGCCGCTGCTAGCTTCAACGCTGTCAGCTGCCAGCGTCACGTCTGCTGTCGCGTGCTTCGCCGGGACGCCTGCCTCCTTACACGTCTTCCTCATACCCAGGGTCTTCCTCGACCCGGTCGTCCATGTAGAGTAGTTCGTATTCGGCCACGGACGCCCACCGTGCTCGTGCACGTCCATGGTCGAGCCATAGCTTACCATCGCCTGTCGTCCATCGTCCGGGATCGCTGTAGGGGTACAACTCGTACTCCAGCACGTACTGTCCGGTACGGTTGCGTCGACGTCGCCGTCGTCGCTCCACCACGAGGCCACGCGAAGCTCCGCGCTCCGCAGAGTCTCCCATTGTCGTTCGCGACGGTTTCGCACTTCCATCTCTCGTCGTTCGACTAGTGGTTGCCGCCGCTGTTCGTACAGCCGCTACTGGCGTCTGCTTATGCCGCGTCGGCCGTTGGTCTTCATCGGATAGCTGTTCGTCGATGTCACGCGCCACTTGCGTGAGTAGGGCCTCCGGGTAGTGGTAACTGATCAAGAAGGAGACGTGAGCGATGAGCGTCTCCGTCTTGCCGTTCTTATCCTCCCTCGTTAGCACGAAGTTATCATAGCCAGCCGGTTCCAAAATACGCAAAGGGCCCATCCATTGGTGGACAAACTTAGTGGCGTTCTTGCCGCGTGGCGGTTTGTACATCCAAACCTCGTCGCCAGCCTGAAACTGCCGCTTGCTCCTCGTTCTGCGGTTGTAATACCGCGCTTGCCGCTCCTGTTCACGTTGTTGAGCACGCTCGGCGCACTCATGACTTCGTTCCATCGCACGCAGCAGGTTGGCATGGTAGACTGGCAGTTCGCCCGCCTCTGTCACTTCCGTCCGTCGTAGTAACTCGTTGGGCGCCCGTAGTCGTCTGCCCATCATGAGTTCATTGGGACTCAACGCCACCGTAGAATGTCTAGCCGAGTTGTAGGAATAGACAGCAAACTTGACCCACAGATTCCAATCTGTCTGCTTTTCGTCCTGCATGAATGTCGCCACGCAATCTTTCCAAGAGCGGTGAAAACGCTCAACTAGTCCGACCATCTGGGGCCGATAGGGCACCGGGTTGATTTGCTTTGCCTGGAGCAGCCGTACAAGATCCTCAATCACCTTGCCTGCCAATTCCGGAGCTCCATCCGTTAATAGCTCGCGGGACACACCGAAACGTAACACAACCTCCTGCATCAGGAACGTGGCCACCGTCTTAGCCGTATGCTCCTTCACGCAGCTCGCCACTGCATATCGTGTCACGTACTCGACGGCGGCGATGACATACCGGTCACCACCGTCTGCCACGGGGAACGTGCCGGCAATGTCAAGCGCCCACCGATCCCCGACTGCACCTCCACGTAAGCTTCGTAGTGGCGGTATTACTTCCCGTGGTTTCGCTTTCCTTGATCCGCACTCGGGGCATCCTCGCACCCATCGCCGCACTTCTCGATACAATCCAGGCCACCAATACAATCGTGCCAATCGTTCATAGGTATGAGGACCGCGTAGATGTCCGCTCCAGACGCTGCCATGCATCTCTTTGAAGACAACCGCCCATACTGTCGGCGGAAGCACGACCCTCCGTCCATTTGGCGTGTCGACCGTCACCAGGCCGAACTTGTTCGCCACCACCATACTGCCGTACTTGCCGTCCGCTGACAGCTGTTTCACGAACTTGCTTCGTTGCTGCGCTATCACTAGCTCATCATCGGTCAGCTGGAGCGTGTAGTCGTCCACAGAGGCGCCCTGCTGCTCGTCGTCCAGGTTGTCCGTACCGCCCGTCGCCATCACCGCGCCGTTCGTCATGCTCTTGGTCGCTGGGGCATGCGCCTTCTTCACCGTCGTCTCGCCCGTCGCTTTCGCGTTGGTGGAGCCCTTGGCCGTGGGCTTCGCCTTCCCAGTGGTCTCCGTGATTGCAGTTTGTCCAGCACGCGGTGCTACGCTGGTCGCACCGCCTTCGCCCGGCACCGTCGTGGCCCAATGTACCTGCCGTCGTTCGCGTTCTCGCAGACGCTCACTGCGTCTTGTTGCAGTAGTCGCCGTTTGCTTCGTGCGTCTTCGGCTGGTCGTCACTCCGGAACCGGTCGCCATGGTCGTAGCCACTCCACTGTTCTCGTCGTGCGTCGCCGCACTGGCAGGGTTGCTCGCTGTCACCATCTCAGCCGTCGTCCCCATCGTGTCATTAGCCGTACTCGGCATTACCAGGGACTCCCTCCGAGCCGTCGTTGGTGTCGCCGCCGTGCCTCTCGGCGGCACCGCAGTCCCCATCAGCACTGCTTCGTTCGTCGACAGCCGCACTAACGTCGCTGCCGTGGTCGTCGGCGCCCTCGCACCTGGTGCGCGTGTAGTGACATCACGTGCCGAGCCGCCAGTCGTCGTTTCCTCGTCCGCCAGCTGGTTCGTCGTCTTGTCCGTCGTCTATCCGTCGTCTTGCCCGTCGTCTTGCCCGTCGTCTGGTCCGCAGCTGGGGCACTGGTAGTCAAGGCGGCCGCCGTTGCTTCGCCCGTAGTCGTTGTGCCGCTCACATCTACCGATCCAGGCGTCGTCTGGTGCCCTCGCTGCCGTCCTACCGCCGCTCTGACTTTAGCGGGTGCCCGTGACAAGGCATCTGCTACCACGTTCGTCGATCCAGGCCGGTATTCGACCTGAAACTCATATTCTTGTAGCACTAGGCCGTGTCATGAGCCATTTTAGCGCAGCGTGGTCCGTGATGATCGTGAAGGCTCTGCCGTACAAATAGGGTCGAAACATCTTCACGGACCAGACCATAGCGAGACACTCGAGCTCAGTGATCGAGTAGTTCGACTCCGCCTTATTGTTCACCTTACTACCGTATGCGATCGGCTGCCAGCCGCGTCCGTGGTCCTGCATGAGGCAGGCTCCTAAGCCAACCTTACTAGCGTCCGTCACCAGGCGGAATGGTAGTTCAAAATTAGGATAGAGCAGCAAAGGTCGCGTGGTGAGCAACATCTTCACGCGTTCGAACGCGAACTCCTGCGCCTCACTCCATTCCCACTGCACGTCCTTCTTTAACAAGCGCGTCAGTGGCTCCACGATCGAGCCGAAGGCCGCAATAAACTTGCGATAATAGCCGGCGAGGTGGACAAACCTCTTGACCTCCGTCGCGTCTACAGGTCGCGGGAACTCGCGTACCGACCGCACCAGTCGCTCTACGGGCTGCACGCCCTTGTCGCTCAGATGGTGGCCAAGATACTCCATTGAAGTAGTAGCGAAGGTACACTTTTTCAGCTTGAGACTTAGGCCAGCCGACCGTAATCTCTCCAAGACACCAGCCAATTCAACCACATGCCGTTCAATGCCGCCCTCCGTGAAAATAATAATGTCGTCGAGGTATCCGAGGCACGTCATCCACGTCAGTCCACGGAGTACTCCATTCATGAGCCGCTGAAAGGTAGCCGGAGCATTAGTCAAGCCAAAGGGCATCCTTTTGAAGCGGTAGAGACCCCTTTTCGTCATGAAGACCGTCTTGTCACGATCCTCCTCTGCTACTCGGATCTGCCAATACCCCGATCTCAGGTCTAGTGTAGTAAACAGCCGTGCGCCGCCAAAGACTCTAGCGTCTCGTCGATCCGTGGTAGGGGATAGACGTCCTTGCGCGTGACGCTGTTCAGGGCTCGGTAGTCCACGCAAAACCGCACGGAGCCATCCTTCTTCCGTTCCAGTACTACAGGGAAACCCCAGGCTCCTTCGCCATGTTCAATTAATCCTGCCGACAGCATAGAGTCGACATTACCGTCTACAATAGCGTCCTCCGTCTGTGCTTGGCGTCGTCGGCGCATCATGATGGGAGCGGCGTCCCCTGTATCAAAATGGTGCTCTATGTTGAGTGTCGTCGCTGGTGGACACTCGTCTTGCGCGTTCGCCAGGTCTCGGTAGGCGCGCAATAGTTTTAGGATGAGCATACGCGTACTCGGCTCCTCCGTACCGATGTTCACATCATGTTCGTCATCTAAGGGCGTGTTGGCATCGGCCAGCTCGTCCAACCACGTGTTCACACGCTCAGGGTCCAGCTCTCCATGCATCGTCAAGAGCTCCATGTCTTGAGTAATGGGTATCCATACGCCAAGCTCCTTCCTGCTGGGCAACTTGATACGCCCACCGTACGTATTGATTGCAGGCACCATTGCTTTTCCGTTCGTCACCTTGGTCACTGCTGACGCGAGCAGCACTGCTCCGTGGTTCACTGTCGGCAGGAATACTCCTTTCTCTCCATCGGGTGCAGCAATCGCCACCTCCACCGTCTGTACCGCCCGCCGATGCAAGTTCGTAGCACTGGCTAGCCTCACAGCTGCCACGGCCGAATCGGTCGTCTCCTTGGTTGTCCTAAACGGGATGATCACCTCGTGGTTACGCTCAGGATAGCGTACCTCGCCACGGTCGAAGTCCACTGTCGCTCGGTGCCTTTCGAGGAAGTCAACGCCAACGAGAAACTCGCCGGTGCACCCTTCGACGATGCACGCGTCGATGGTCACCGTCTGACCGTACACGTTCGTCATGCTGAACGTCCACACGCCCAACACGTCCAGCAGGAAGCCGCCTATACCCTCCACATACATTACAGGGGCGTCCACATGATGCTTCTCACCGCGTGTCATCCAATCCGTGCCCGGCACTGAGTAGCGCGCTCCGCTGTCGGTCTTGACGTACTGCTGTACGCCGTCTACCATCATGGCAGCTGTCGGCAGTCCGTCACTGGCCGCCACGCTCATGCCGCCATCGCCTTCGTCATTCCCAACTACCTTGGCGTCTTCGTGTTGCACCAAGTTCACGCGGGCTCGCTCGCCCACTTCGTCACCACCGTCGACAACGCGTCGCTGTCGTCGTACTTCCAACGCGCTGCGTGCTTCGTTGGCATGCCGCTGTCGCCGCCTTTCGCACTCAGCATCGAGCTCAGCGACCACACGCGCGACTTCGTCATCATTGCACGTGTTCTTGGCTGCCCTCTCACGTGTACGCTGCGCACGCTGCTGCTTTGCCTCACGCTTTGACCGCTTGACGGCCATGCGCACCTTCGCCATGCTGCCGAGCTTCGTCACCGTCGTGTCCGTGAACTCCGTTCCGAGCTCCGGGTACACCAACTGATCCTCGGCCTCCGTCACCGTACGTGCTGTGGCGCCTTCCTTAGGCACCACCCCGTCGTCCACCACATTGTCGTCCATCATCATCGGCGTGTTCGTCGGGGCGTCGCCTTCCGCACACATCACCGCCTTCCTCAGAGGCCGCCACCTCCTCGGAGTGAGCAAGAGCGTCCGTCGTCATCGCCTTCTCACTGACCCCACCACCTGGGCCGCGTTTCGCGCTTTCATCCGCCGAGTGCACGTACCGCAGTGCCGCCATCGCCGGCCGCACCGTGCATACATACCGCTCCGCTCGTCCTTCGTCACGAGCCGCCAGCTTTTCGTCCAATTGAGCCGTGACAGCTCGTCTCACCACCGCCACGCTCCCGTCGTTCATCATCTTGCCCTCGCCGTCGACCACCGTCGTCGCTGGCCGCTGGGGAGTTCGTTGCATTACCGGGCGCCGAAATCCCCCTACGTCGTCCGATTCTCGTTTTCCTGCAGCTTCTTCTCCTGCTCGCGTCGAGCGAGATACTCGTCGTTACGGGCGCGAGCTTCGGCATCTGGGCACTCGCGGGCGAAGTGCCCCAGCTGATTGCAGGCGTAGCACTTGGATTCACCGAACCGTCCTGGGGCGGGGCCGCCACCGTTGACTTTCCTGACGCCTCCATCGCTGTGACTTGCCGCGTCGCAGCCTTCGACCGCCTGGCCGCGAACTTTGCCTTCTTAGGGGCGGCGGCACATGGGGAGCATCTGCTTCCTCACCGTCGTTGCTCTCGTCGTCGTAGTCGTTACCAGCTGCCACCGCCATATTCACCTTCGCCGTGTGAACGACCTTGGACGTCGCCATACGCTTTGTCGCCGTCGGGGCAGCTGCTGGTGCGGTACGCTTCCGTGGTACGGGTGCCCACATATGCCCGTTCCAGACGCGTCCTTTTGGCGGCTCCCACAAACCGAGATACTTGTTGTACACACCGCGCGAGTTCGTGAAGTACGCCAACTTCTCCCCCTCGGCCACATCCGTGCTGCCCACGCCCGGAATCAGCGCCATGTGCCCGGTCGTTCCGTTCGCTGGCACAACATACGTCTCTGGTGCGGTGACGAATGCCTGGCGGATGTTTTCCATGCCCTGCGCCACGTTGTCAATTGGATCATTGATTTCCGTAGCTTTGTCTACTGCTTCTTCCAATGTCTCGGGCTTCGGTCGTTGCTTCACGAGGAGTCGCGTCGTCCGATCCAGACTGCGGTAGAACTGTGCAAGCAGCACACGTTCTCGGACGCGGTTGTTACCACACAGGTCACGGAGAGCGGCAGCGAAGTCTGCGTACGTCTCGCCGGGCATCATTCGTCGCTGTCCGACACGCCACTCGGCCATTGCTTTGGCTGGGCGCTCACCGTAACGCCGAAGCAGCGAAGCCTTCAACTTGGTCCACGTTCGTTCGCGATCGCGTAGCTTACGATCCAGCTGGACCCACCAACGGGCAGCACTGTCCTGTAGCTTGATGCCTAAGATGTAATAAAGTTCTTGACTCGTCCATTTACCGCGCCCTGACAGCCGTGCGCCTTCAAGTGCCAGGTCCACGCGCGCGATCCAGGTCGTGACAGATGTCTGCGGCGTCGGCAGGAACGTCGGCAGGTCCAAGTCGCGAATAGCCCGCCGCCTGTTGCGGTGGAAGCCTCGATCACCTGGCCTTGTGAGGGGTTGGAGCCGTACTCGGCGTCCTTCACCGTCGTGGCTGCCGTCAGATTCGTCGTCGTCGTCGGAGCTGTCCGAGGACCCGTCGTCGTTGTCATCACTGCCGTGTCCGTCGTCATCATCGTCGCGTGGCTGGTACACCACCTGCCGGGCCGTAGCTGCAAGCGGGGGTTCCGTGGTGCACCTGGTGGCGCCTGCTGCGCGACCGACTGAGTTGGCGGGTTCGTCGTGTCCGCCGGCCACTATGACGATTCCACCGTCACCGTCTGCGTGCCGGTGTCTCCAGGTGTCGGAGTCGGCGCGGGACTGACCGCCGTCGCGCTCAGCTGGTTGAGCCTCGCATCGATTCTCGCCATCGCCGTTGCCATCTGCTGTAGTGCAGCGGTCAGTGCGGCGACAGGAGCCATTGCCGCGCCGTCTTCGTTGCCGCTGGTTGCCGAATCGGCGGGTGGCGCGTCCTGGGTGGCGTCGGCACCGTGGTCGCGGCGTTCGTCGCTTGAGTTGTCTGCGTCGACCGACTCGTTCTCCTTCGTTTCCTCGTCTGGATCTTCTTATCGCCTCGGAGTCGACCCTCCGGCAGGTGCGAGAACAGACGTCTGAGTCTGATCCTCCAGCTGTTTCTTCGCCGTGCGGGTCGAGGGTTGCATAACTACCTTCGTGCGGGCCATCGGCGCGTCTTCAGGTTTCTCTGTGAGCCGAGGGCTGCGTCGAATACGTACAACAGGCCCCTGTATGACCACCATGCAGCGTGTTGTGTTGCCCCACACGCTTGGGGTTTGGTCGTGACTGTGCTGATGCAGTCAAAGTCCGTCTGGCCGTCAGCACCCAAGCGAAAGGTACTGCGCCGGTGCGTGTCCGACTGGCAGCACACCTACTTTATTTAGATGAACTAGTACGATGTCAGCCACCGCTAACTACAATGCACGCCCCTACTTCCCGTGTACAACTCGAGTTCCGTTCGTACGCCTACTCTAGCCACTCGGGTGTACGCCCACACGCGCCTACCCTGCTCGTCGCAGCCGTCGAGGGACTTGGAAGCCACGTGCCTCCTTGTTCGTCACTCCGTTGCCGTACACGCCGTTGCAGTCGTCCACAGCGGTCGTCGTCGTTGTCCACCGACGTTCGTTCACCTTCCGTCCGTTTATCGCTTGTGGTGCTTGCTGCCAAGCACGTGTTCGTCCGGCCTGTTCGCTGGCCGTCCAAGTCAAAGTGAGCTCCGTCGTGGGGCTCGCAGAGTCCAGAGGTCTCGGGATCCTCCAAGATCTCGTGCAGCAGATCCTGTCGACCACACGGCCGACTGGATTCACATCCCACGCCGCTGCTAGCTTCAACGCTGTCAGCTGCCAGCGTCACGTCTGCTGTCGCGTGCTTCGCCGGGACGCCTGCCTCCTTACACAGTTATCCCTATGCTCCTGGAATTTAGGCAAAATACACTACAATTAGATAAGCAAGTCGATTCCAGCTGAGTCTTATCAAAGTGAGGAGCTAGAAGTCTTCAAAGGCCACCATCCACACAACGAGCTGCGATTGAATCACAGCTGCGTGCGTTTCAAGCACAAACGCAAGGTGATGAACGGTACGGTATGTCGACATTTACGCTTCACCACCTTCACCAACAACACCAGCGACATCATTTCCGCAAAGAAACAAATACGAAAAACAGCATTTGCTTCTGAGGTGCCGTCCTGCAGGGTTTCGACATGATCGTAAAAAGAAAAAGCACTCGTCGCATGAGTATTTCTTCTGCTGTTTGCAGAGGTTTGACAGCAAATATCGGTCTAATCTACACCGCCGTGTTCCGAGCAGCTGCTCACTGAGCTTACCCATTCTGTTTGCGCGGCCAGTGATCAAGCTTGTCATGAAAAATATTCTAGCTTATCCTATGTTTTGTGTCGTGATAGTTAACGCTTTTACGCCGCGATGTCCTACAAATAAATAACCGCATATCCTGGCACAATGGCTATCATCTCACTTTTTTTACGCTATGATCAATTGAATGGATGCAAAAAGCATTGTTCACCCCACTCTTTTGGATGCTGCTCGTGCAGCGTGCAATAGCAAGTCTCACGAAAATGTCCACCAGACAAAACCTGTCATCACTCAATATTTTTCGCGTCTACCAATTGGAAAGACTTTCCGCTCACGGCGTTCAAATCCAGGATATAACGGCCAATTCCTTGCTCCCACCGTCCCGCATGGTACGGTTGGCAATACCCCAAACATCACCGCCTAGTTTGCGGGGCCAAACAGAACAAGGTAAGAATTCAAATGGAAACGTATCTCCTGTCGCGATGTTGGAAGGAGTGAAGTACATCGTGCAATATTGGCTGAGTATTCCTACGGTCCATGGCATGTACATGCATACGCACCATGGGTGTTTCACCTTACTGGACGGAATCACCTTGCACGACCTCCGAGCAACTACTTCGAAGTAACTGTAACACGAGGAGTTCTTAGCTTATCGTCGATAAGTTATCGACAAAGTGCATTATATCATCGATTCAAGGAGCCACCCCCTCAGCAGATTTTCCAGCTGTAAGGTAATAGATGACGCGAGTTGTCACGCTGTCGGGCAACAGCTTCTTCTGAGGTGGCCATCTTGGTTCGCTTCAGCCATGCTACAGGTAGGATACTTGAACATGCACCAGCTGGATAGGATCGTACACAATGGTTATCGACACTATTGAGGAATTATTCAAGAATTCAAGATCAACAATAGGAATCCCAATCCGGGGATTGCGGCCAAACACCCTGGCGTTCATGACAGCACAAACAAAAGCATGACTATGTGTACCGACAAATGGTGATACCGATTCGACTTTAACGACGCTGTCTTCAAGGGGTGGCAAACCATTTCCCCACGACGTCCTTGAAGGCGATCGGTCACTCTGTCATTCGACATTTCCTCTCGTCTTGAGCAAGTCCCAGCAACCGCAAAGGCACCGCTGTCTACAGCTACGATGAAGTTTTCTCTTTCCTGCACGACACTCGTGAGTGCATTCGTGCTACTTTTCAGCACAACCCGCGTCAACGCCGAGTGCTCCGATGTCCACATCGTCTTCGCTCGTGGCAGCGGAGAAATGCCAGGCCTGGGGATCTGCGGTGGACCGCTCGTGAGAGGGATTACCTCGAACCTGGCCGGCATGAGCGTATCCTCGTACGCTGTCAACTACCTCGCCTCCGTGACGCAAACAAGTGCCGGTCCGGGTGCGACTGATATGACCAAGCACGTCGTGGCGGTGGCGCAGCAGTGCCCAAAACAGTCTTCGTTCTTGGTGGCTACTCCCCAGGGCGCCAGCGTCACCGACATCTCGATCGGCATCAAAACGATGCTCGGTATGGGCCAAAGCATTCCCGAGGATTTGGCACCGCGTATCAAGGCTATCGTGACTTTCGGCAACCCCTGAAACTCATGGGGCAGACCATCGAGCGCTCGAGCCAACTGTACGGGTCCAAGGCGATTGAGTTCTGCAACTTTGGCGACCCAGTGTGTGCGAACGGGTTTAACACCATGGCTCACATGATGTACCCGATGGACGGCAGCGTGACGAAAGCGGCTCAACAAGCGGCCGCGTTGGTGAAGAAGCAGCTCGAAGTCGTTCCGTGGATAAACGTATGGCAATGTGGCTCAGAGACGTAGCCTCGGGCAGAGGGACCTTCTTTGCCTCCACCCTCAGCAATAACTGTAGTCGCGTAGTCAAGCGGTTCTATTGGATACGTCGAGTCCAAAGTGTGTATTTGTTGAATGTCAATAACAAGTTTTTATGTGTGTCTTCGACTGTATAATGTGCTTTCAATCCAACATACAGTCGTGGGGGTTAATATGCGGTTCATTTGGTTAAGGGCCAACGGCAGGAAGGTACCTTGCTTAGGAGCAAGGTGCCGAATGGCGCAACCCACAAAGGGATGGTGGGAGGTAAACTCTACACGGCGACACTTCGCATCTTGACCTTGATGCTTGTGCCGGCGTTCGCTCTTGAGGTGTGAGCGACGAAATCCAAATGAACCGGGCCGCGCGGCGAGCTTGTGGCTGGGCGCAGCCGCGGTGTCCTTTTTCTACTGCTTCAGCAGCTTGCACTACATGTACATGTATACTGTAGTACTGTAGCAACCTGAGTCCTTGACGCCTTCCTTTTGCTTGAAAACACACTTTCCTCTGCTCCGTCCGTTCCACTTTTCTGCTTCGCCCACCAGCTTCACTACCTACGCAGGAAATAAACCTTTCAATCAACATACAGTCGTGGGGGTTAATGTGCGGTTCATTTGGTTAAGAGCCAACGGCAGGAAGGTACCTTGCGAGGAGCAAGGTGCCGAATAACAACCCCCTATAGGCCCGTAGCCGTAATGTACCGCACACCCCACGTACTGAGTTTGACGAGTGTATGATCGTGGTGCCACGAATTGCTAGAACTCGCAGCACATGCCAACATTGGTGGCATCTGAGGGGAACCGAGCATGGCTGTAAGACCAATGCAGTGCTGCAGCTGTATGGCTGAGCGGGCTGTATGGCCAAAATGCTGCACCTGTATGGCTGAGCGGGCTGTTTGGCCAAAATGCTGCAGCTGTATGGCTGAGCGGGCTGTATGGCCGATGAGGAGCTCGATGGAAACGCAGCATCAAAAGTCAGCCGATAGGAGGTCCCTCCTCCTTCTGCGCCGAACTCTTGCAGTTTGGAGAGTTGTGGGCTGCCCTCGACGGTGTACGAATACCCCCCAAAGAATTGAGTTTCCGGGAGGGGGCAGACTGCTGTGCCGGAGCCCGACTATGATGCAGCTCTTCGTCCCACACGGACATGTCGCTCCGCACGCGCACGGGCTGCATGTGGTACGAGTCCTCCTTGACGCCGAAGCTCGTGCCCGTGGACAGCGACGACGTTATGCATGAGGGGGCCGCGCCAGTCACGATGCCGTTGCTCTCCGAGTACTGGCACACCGAGACCGACGGATCCCAGCGGGTTGCCACCCTACAAATGCTGACACAACATCACCAAGATGCGGCCGTCCGAGGTCTGGACGATGATGTTCTTCAGTATAGCCTGGTCGTCGTAGGTCATGGTGAGCTCCAAGTCACTCACCACCGAGGTCGCCGATAAAACAATCCCCGCTGTCACGATGCGAGGGATGTCGCCGCCCGAGCGGACCGACTCGTCGAACTCCTCCACGCAGAGGCCGTTGGTCTTGACGGCACTGTTGCCGTTGCGCGGCACTACCTTGTCCGAGGCGTCGCGCGCACCACAATTGATCACGCCGGACCTGGAGCCACCGTACGGCGCCTCGCACATGTCGTGCCCTCACATGTTCTTAATGGTGCGGTCGTGGTAGTCGCAGGGCACGACCTTCTTTCAATCCTTGCTTGTCGACATGGCACGTGGTGCCGTCGATGGCGACATCCAGGCGGGCCGAGAACAGGTGCAGGTGGCACGGCGCACCGAGACGCGCATCCATCTCCGCCGCGTACTCGTAAGGCCCTCCGGTCGCCACGAGGTGGACGCGATGCCCGTGGCCTTGCACTCCAGCTCGATCTGCCGTCCAGGTAGAAGTACCAGTAGAAACCGTAGTCGTAGTAGTCGATCGTCACGAAGAACGAGACCACGAAGCGGCGCTGCCGACGCACGGTGCCTATGGGCGGCGACGCCAGCACGTCCGTGCGTTTCAGGGGCGTGCCGAAGTCCTCCTCGTGCATGGAGATGACGTCCTACGGCACGCTGAAGTCGGGCACGACCGTCGTGCCCAGGTACGGGATCTTGCCAAGGAAGCCTTGCCGATGAATGTGTGCTGGGGAATGCCGCCAGCCGACCCTCGCTCTCCGTGCACGTGATGCAAGTGAGTATCTGCATCAGTCCTTTCCGGCCTTGATCATGCGCGCCTCGGAGTACTGAATGGTGCGCGAGCTGGCACCAACGAGCCGACTGGGAGGGGGACAGCTGAAGAAGCGGCAGCAGCGACGGCACGGGCAAAACTCTACACGCCGACACTTCGCATCTTGACCTTGATGCTTGTGCCGGCGTTCGCTCTTGAGGCGTGAGCGACGAAATCCAAATGAACCGGGCCGCCGCGTGGCGAGTTGTGGCTGGGCGCAGCCGCAGTGTCCTTTTTCTACTGCTTCTGCAGCTTGCACTACATGTAGATGTATACTGTAGTACTGTAGCAACCTGAGACCTTGACGCCTTCCTTTTGTTTGAAAACACACTTTCCTCTGCTCCGTCCGTTCCACTTCTCTGCTTCGCCCACCAGCTTCACTACCTACACAGGAAATAAACCGTGTTGATTTAATGACTTCCGTCTGCCGCTGAAATAAGTCGACGCTGATTGGGAGAGTTTTTTTGTGTCTCACTAGTGTGGCTCTATGGGAGCTTTCCGGAATGGTGTCCGGAATCTGCCAATTACTGTAATAATTCGTTGTTGGATCTGCTATAACACCTGATATAGAAACATTTCTAGGATTTAGAAACGAATACCATATAATTTAATGTACCATATATTACATTATGGTGGCGTTAAGGGAAATCGCGGTGGGATTAACGGTTCCCACTTGGTCAAGTCCTATCAGGATACCGGTAGATGAAATCTGGATCCTGACTAATTGGGCGACCCCCCTATAATCATGAGTCTCCGATTTATGTGTTTGTGTGTAGTACATCACTCTGTCCTGGTAGTGCAACAGTGAACGGACAGCCCAACAGGGATTACAGATTTCGCCCTCACTTCTGACCTAGGTACCACTGTCATGACTTCCAAGGGATATGTATTATGCAAGGTTTCCATATTTCTAGCTTGAGACGCATGCACAATGATCTCCGTCATGCTCTCGTTCCCGTAGGTTCTCGTTGATGCCATTTGAAAGACAACCCCAGTGTGGGGGAAGCAGCTGCATATCGTGCGTGTCTTCTGCATGTCTTGCCAGATCTGGTCGCTCCCCTTCATAGCACACCGCTGATCGACTGCGCATGCTTTCTTGTCGATAGGTTCATGACGCTTCATCATATACCCACTCTAGCTGCTTCCGTCGATAGCACTGCTTACAGGCTGCGATGATGCCTGCCGATGGATGCGGGCATACATCGGTTGCAGGTAGGCCGTAGTGTCTTGTGGTCTTGCATCGGTGAACACGAGGGCTTACTACCTTCAATAGTTAATAATATAAGTGAGTTACAAGTTATGGGTTAAACACGGTGTCAGAAGTGAGGGCGAAATCTGTAATTCGAGGGATGACGAAATGTGGTTCACAGAAAAAGTAGGTATCGCTTCAATACAAATATCAAGTACAAAGCCCTTATAAAACACTATTATTGCAGGCATCTAGCGGCTTTGTACATAATCATATAAAATTACACGGGGAAAAGAGAGATCGAAAGATGATATCCATAATCGGTTTAGACAGGTTGAGCCATCAGCTAGATAATAGCGGGGTTTAACCCTTAACACCCCATCTCTGACTCAATCGGAACGAAAAGCGACATCCAGTGGGGTATTTTGATAAAACGAAAACCGCAACAACGCAAAGAAAGCAAAGTAAATGCGCTTGTGGTAGCTTATACTTTTCTGCGTTGTTTAAGCCTCGGTTCGGGTCACCACGTACTTGTTGAGGAATCGCATCGCGAAGATCGATTCCGATGAGGTGGGGCCATTGCACCTTGTCTGCCAATTTCAAGCATAATGCTACACACACCTGTATAGTACCACTGTTATCTAAATTACGTGGATCACTTAGGAAACAACTAGTGTCGAAGGAACTGAAAGCGGCTCGGTCACGGAGCTGTGCCAGACCCACTCAACTCAACTGTCGAGGGGAAGCAAGTGAACCAGGTGCAACCGACCCAGGTGAGTACGAGATCAAGGCCAGCAAGTCGACCGTACATGCCGGCAGGCACTAGGAAGCACGGAGGTACCGCATTCCCTATGTCATCGCATACAGGACCTATTTAGCCAATCGGATGCCGTTGTTCATCAAACGGGAAGCCTCCGTGTGCAACCTATGTCGTCGCATACAGGCCTGTTTCCCCCGCTCTGACCAGCCATTCATTCCTCCATTTTATGGCTCCTAAACAGAAGAAGCGCCCGAAAGGGAGGCCACGCCTCCCAGGTGGCCAAGGTCGAGCGCCTAAAAAAATAAGGCTGACTCCTTTACTGCTGACGAGAAGCTGAAGGTCCTACAGCACTTGCATGTGTTTAAGGACATCAAAGCGACCATCGAGTTGTTCTATCCGCGTCTACCAGAATACAAGTACAACAGCCGAAGGACACTGATTCTGTCGTGGAGGCGTTAGCAGGCTCAGATCGAGGCGCTCAACAGTCAAGTCAACGGGGCAAGCAAACGGCAGTCCCGGCCACAAGGCATGGGCACTATTCTACCTCTAGAGGTCGAGTATGAGCTCGTACGATGGGTCAATGAGCTTAGAGACGAATAGGTCCCCGTAACCACAACCATGCTGAAAATCCAGGCCCTTGAAGTCGCAAAAGTAGCCAAGATTTCCGACTTCTCAGCATCTTGGTGCTGGCAATGCAGTTCTCGACACACGCGAAGTAGACACAGAACTGGGTGTCTTTAGTTTAGATGACGATTTTGATGACATTCTTCGCAATGTTGCTTCACAAAGCTAATACATATCTTAGATATGTATTTGTATTATATATGATATCTACATGCTGTTCTTCTAAGGTACATGGTACCGGTATGTTTCCTCCCTACAACTCCATTTAGCCGGGTCATGTCCAATCCTGTCTATAACATGGAATCAGCCTGTATGCGATTACATAGGGAATGCGGTACCACTTAGGTCTAGGTTAATAATGGCATTAGGTGAGCAATGACCTTTGCTCATGAATTCAATGCGTTTGGCCGGAGATATTTTTTTCAAGACGCTGGTTCATGAACTTACTCTGATCGACACCTTCTGAAGTGCACATACCGGCTTAAGAACATAGCGAAGTGTCTTATAAAATAAACTTTACAGCTAAACCTGACGTTGCGGCTTTCGTTGTTTCGAACTCCCCACACTATCTGTTCCGACTGAGCCTGACATACCGTGTTAATAGGGAATTGCAGCACTTTGGTTATATTTGCAGCCTGCAGATTGCAAGTATGCTCATATTGAAAGCACGCATGCGAATCTGTTTCCAGCATTACTTCAAATGCTGGTACATCCACACATGAGCACGCCACTGCATCGGCCTTGTTAGCGCCGGCGCTGACTGCCGCGAAATTGACTGAGAGCATTCGCGGCAGTCAGCGCCGACCCACAGTGAGGAGGCATCCTCAGGGTCCGTAACCGGCTTGTCGCCCTCCGTGTAGATCTCATAGCACATGCGTTAGTAGATGCGTGGCTCTTGTAGTTCAGCAGCTTGCTCTGACGCCACAGCAGCGAGGTAGTATAGTCCACAAAGGGTGAGAGCTGCTGCAGCGCCAAAGCTCGCGCGCTTGATTAGTAGAAGGGTAGATCATATTGCAGCGTCGATGAGTAGATGAGTAGATTCGCTCTTGTGGTTTAGCAGCTTGCTTTGACGCCGCAGCAGCGAAGTATAGCCCACGATGGGTGAGGACTGCTGCAGCGTCAAAGCTCGCGCGCTTGATTAGTAGAAGGGTAGATCATATTGCAGCGTCGATGAGTAGATGAGTAGATTCGCTCTTGTGGTTTAGCAGCTTGCTTTGACGCCGCAGCAGCGAAGTATAGCCCACGAAGGGTGAGGGCTGCTGCAGCGTCAAAGCTCGCGCGCTTGATTAGTAGAAGGGTAGATCATATTGCAGCGTAGATGAGTAGATGGGTAGATCGCTCTTGTGGTTTAGCAGCTTGCTTTGACGCCGCAGCAGCGATGTATAGCCCACGATGGGTGAGGGCTGCTGCAGTGCCAAAGCTCGCGCGCTTGATTAGTAGAAGGGTAGATGATATTGCAGCGTCGATGAGTAGATGAGTAGATTCGCTCTTGTGGTTTAGCAGCTTGCTTTGACGCCGCAGCAGCGAAGTATAGCCCACGAAGGGTGAGGGCTGCTGCAGCGTCAAAGCTCGCGCGCTTGATTAGTAGAAGGGTAGATCATATTGCAGCGTAGATGAGTAGATGGGTAGATCGCTCTTGTGGTTTAGCAGCTTGCTTTGACGCCGCAGCAGCGATGTATAGCCCACGATGGGTGAGGGCTGCTGCAGTGCCAAAGCTCGCGCGCTTGATTAGTAGAAGGGTAGATGATATTGCAGCGTCGATGAGTAGATGAGTAGATTCGCTCTTGTGGTTTAGCAGCTTGCTTTGACGCCGCAGCAGCGATGTATAGCCCACGATGGGTGAGGGCTGCTGCAGCGTCAAAGCTCGCGCGCTTGATTAGTAGAAGGGTAGATCATATTGCAGCGTAGATGAGTAGATGAGTAGATTCTCTCTTGTGGTTTAGCAGCTTGCTTTGACGCCGCAGCAGCGAAGTATAGCCCACGAAGGGTGAGGGCTGCTGCAGCGTCAAAGCTCGCGCGCTTGATTAGTAGAAGGGTAGATGATATTGCAGCGTAGATGAGTAGATGGGTAGATCGCTCTTGTGGTTTAGCAGCTTGCTTTGACGCCGCAGCTGCGATGTATAGCCCACGATGGGTGAGGGCTGCTGCAGTGCCAAAGCTCGCGCGCTTGATTAGTAGAAGGGTAGATGATATTGCAGCGTCGATGAGTAGATGAGTAGATTCGCTCTTGTGGTTTAGCAGCTTGCTTTGACGCCGCAGCAGCGAAGTATAGCCCACGAAGGGTGAGGGCTGCTGCAGCGTCAAAGCTCGCGCGCTTGATTAGTAGAAGGGTAGATGATATTGCAGCGTAGATGAGTAGATGGGTAGATCGCTCTTGTGGTTTAGCAGCTTGCTTTGACGCCGCAGCAGCGATGTATAGCCCACGATGGGTGAGGGCTGCTGCAGTGCCAAAGCTCGCGCGCTTGATTAGTAGAAGGGTAGATGATATTGCAGCGTCGATGAGTAGATGAGTAGATTCGCTCTTGTGGTTTAGCAGCTTGCTTTGACGCCGCAGCAGCGATGTATAGCCCACGATGGGTGAGGGCTGCTGCAGTGCCAAAGCTCGCGCGCTTGATTAGTAGAAGGGTAGATGATATTGCAGCGTAGATGAGTAGATGAGTAGATTCGCTCTTGTGGTTTAGCAGCTTGCTTTGACGCCGCAGCAGCGAAGTATAGCCCACGAAGGGTGAGGACTGCTGCAGCGCCAAAGCTCGCGCGCTTGATTAGTAGAAGGGTAGATGATATTGCAGCGTAGATGAGTAGATGAGTAGATTCGCTCTTGTGGTTTAGCAGCTTGCTTTGACGCCGCAGCAGCGAAGTATAGCCCACGAAGGGTGAGGGCTGCTGCAGCGTCAAAGCTCGCGCGCTTGATTAGTAGAAGGGTAGATGATATTGCAGCGTCGATGAGTAGATGAGTAGATTCGCTCTTGTGGTTTAGCAGCTTGCTTTGACGCCGCAGCAGCGATGTATAGCCCACGATGGGTGAGGGCTGCTGCAGTGCCAAAGCTCGCGCGCTTGATTAGTAGAAGGGTAGATGATATTGCAGCGTAGATGAGTAGATGAGTAGATTCGCTCTTGTGGTTTAGCAGCTTGCTTTGACGCCGCAGCAGCGAAGTATAGCCCACGAAGGGTGAGGACTGCTGCAGCGCCAAAGCTCGCGCGCTTGATTAGTAGAAGGGTAGATGATATTGCAGCGTAGATGAGTAGATGAGTAGATTCGCTCTTGTGGTTTAGCAGCTTGCTTTGACGCCGCAGCAGCGAAGTATAGCCCACGAAGGGTGAGGGCTGCTGCAGCGTCAAAGCTCGCGCGCTTGATTAGTAGAAGGGTAGATCATATTGCAGCGTAGATGAGTAGATGGGTAGATCGCTCTTGTGGTTTAGCAGCTTGCTTTGACGCCGCAGCAGCGATGTATAGCCCACGATGGGTGAGGGCTGCTGCAGTGCCAAAGCTCGCGCGCTTGATTAGTAGAAGGGTAGATGATATTGCAGCGTAGATGAGTAGATGGGTAGATCGCTCTTGTGGTTTAGCAGCTTGCTTTGACGCCGCAGCAGCGATGTATAGCCCACGATGGGTGAGGGCTGCTGCAGCGTCAAAGCTCGCGCGCTTGATTAGTAGAAGGGTAGATCATATTGCAGCGTAGATGAGTAGATGAGTAGATTCGCAGCGATCTTGTAGATTAGCAGCTTGCTTTGACGCCGCAGCAGCGAGGTATAGCCCACGAAGGGTGAGGGCTGCTGCAGCGTCAAAGCTCGCGCGCTTGATTAGTAGAAGGGTAGATCATATTGCAGCGTAGATGAGTAGATGAGTAGATTCTCTCTTGTGGTTTAGCAGCTTGCTTTGACGCCGCAGCAGCGAAGTATAGCCCACGAAGGGTGAGGGCTGCTGCAGCGTCAAAGCTCGCGCGCTTGATTAGTAGAAGGGTAGATCATATTGCAGCGTAGATGAGTAGATGAGTAGATTCGCAGCGATCTTGTAGATTAGCAGCTTGCTTTGACGCCGCAGCAGCGAAGTATAGCCCACGAAGGGTGAGGGCTGCTGCAGCGTCAAAGCTCGCGCGCTTGATTAGTAGAAGGGTAGATCATATTGCAGCGTAGATGAGTAGATGGGTAGATCGCTCTTGTGGTTTAGCAGCTTGCTTTGACGCCGCAGCAGCGAAGTATAGCCCACGAAGGGTGAGGACTGCTGCAGCGCCAAAGCTCGCGCGCTTGATTAGTAGAAGGGTAGATCATATTGCAGCGTAGATGAGTAGATGGGTAGATCGCTCTTGTGGTTTAGCAGCTTGCTTTGACGCCGCAGCAGCGATGTATAGCCCACGATGGGTGAGGGCTGCTGCAGCGTCAAAGCTCGCGCGCTTGATTAGTAGAAGGGTAGATCATATTGCAGCGTAGATGAGTAGATGAGTAGATTCGCAGCGATCTTGTAGATTAGCAGCTTGCTTTGACGCCGCAGCAGCGATGTATAGCCCACGATGGGTGAGGGCTGCTGCAGTGCCAAAGCTCGCGCGCTTGATTAGTAGAAGGGTAGATGATATTGCAGCGTAGATGAGTAGATGGGTAGATCGCTCTTGTGGTTTAGCAGCTTGCTTTGACGCCGCAGCAGCGATGTATAGCCCACGATGGGTGAGGGCTGCTGCAGCGTCAAAGCTCGCGCGCTTGATTAGTAGAAGGGTAGATCATATTGCAGCGTAGATGAGTAGATGGGTAGATCGCTCTTGTGGTTTAGCAGCTTGCTTTGACGCCGCAGCTGCGATGTATAGCCCACGATGGGTGAGGGCTGCTGCAGTGCCAAAGCTCGCGCGCTTGATTAGTAGAAGGGTAGATGATATTGCAGCGTCGATGAGTAGATGAGTAGATTCGCTCTTGTGGTTTAGCAGCTTGCTTTGACGCCGCAGCAGCGAAGTATAGCCCACGAAGGGTGAGGGCTGCTGCAGCGTCAAAGCTCGCGCGCTTGATTAGTAGAAGGGTAGATCATATTGCAGCGTAGATGAGTAGATGGGTAGATCGCTCTTGTGGTTTAGCAGCTTGCTTTGACGCCGCAGCAGCGATGTATAGCCCACGATGGGTGAGGGCTGCTGCAGTGCCAAAGCTCGCGCGCTTGATTAGTAGAAGGGTAGATCATATTGCAGCGTCGATGAGTAGATGAGTAGATTCGCAGCGATCTTGTAGATTAGCAGCTTGCTTAGTAGAAGGGTAGATCATATTGCAGCGTAGATGAGTAGATGGGTAGATCGCTCTTGTGGTTTAGCAGCTTGCTTTGACGCCGCAGCAGCGATGTATAGCCCACGATGGGTGAGGGCTGCTGCAGTGCCAAAGCTCGCGCGCTTGATTAGTAGAAGGGTAGATCATATTGCAGCGTCGATGAGTAGATGAGTAGATTCGCAGCGATCTTGTAGATTAGCAGCTTGCTTTGACGCCGCAGCAGCGAGGTATAGCCCACGAAGGGTGAGGGCTGCTGCAGCGTCAAAGCTCGCGCGCTTGATTAGTAGAAGGGTAGATCATATTGCAGCGTAGATGAGTAGATGGGTAGATCGCTCTTGTGGTTTAGCAGCTTGCTTTGACGCCGCAGCAGCGATGTATAGCCCACGATGGGTGAGGGCTGCTGCAGTGCCAAAGCTCGCGCGCTTGATTAGTAGAAGGGTAGATCATATTGCAGCGTCGATGAGTAGATGAGTAGATTCGCAGCGATCTTGTAGATTAGCAGCTTGCTTTGACGCCGCAGCAGCGAGGTATAGCCCACGAAGGGTGAGGGCTGCTGCAGCGTCAAAGCTCGCGCGCTTGATTAGTAGAAGGGTAGATCATATTGCAGCGTAGATGAGTAGATGGGTAGATCGCTCTTGTGGTTTAGCAGCTTGCTTTGACGCCGCAGCAGCGAAGTATAGCCCACGAAGGGTGAGGGCTGCTGCAGCGTCAAAGCTCGCGTGCTTGATTAGTAGAAGGGTAGATCATATTGCAGCGTAGATGAGTAGATGGGTAGATCGCTCTTGTGGTTTAGCAGCTTGCTTTGACGCCGCAGCAGCGATGTATAGCCCACGATGGGTGAGGGCTGCTGCAGTGCCAAAGCTCGCGCGCTTGATTAGTAGAAGGGTAGATGATATTGCAGCGTCGATGAGTAGATGAGTAGATTCGCTCTTGTGGTTTAGCAGCTTGCTTTGACGCCGCAGCAGCGAAGTATAGCCCACGAAGGGTGAGGGCTGCTGCAGCGTCAAAGCTCGCGCGCTTGATTAGTAGAAGGGTAGATCATATTGCAGCGTAGATGAGTAGATGGGTAGATCGCTCTTGTGGTTTAGCAGCTTGCTTTGACGCCGCAGCAGCGATGTATAGCCCACGATGGGTGAGGGCTGCTGCAGTGCCAAAGCTCGCGCGCTTGATTAGTAGAAGGGTAGATGATATTGCAGCGTCGATGAGTAGATGAGTAGATTCGCTCTTGTGGTTTAGCAGCTTGCTTTGACGCCGCAGCAGCGATGTATAGCCCACGATGGGTGAGGGCTGCTGCAGCGTCAAAGCTCGCGCGCTTGATTAGTAGAAGGGTAGATCATATTGCAGCGTAGATGAGTAGATGAGTAGATTCGCTCTTGTGGTTTAGCAGCTTGCTTTGACGCCGCAGCAGCGAAGTATAGCCCACGAAGGGTGAGGGCTGCTGCAGCGTCAAAGCTCGCGCGCTTGATTAGTAGAAGGGTAGATGATATTGCAGCGTAGATGAGTAGATGGGTAGATCGCTCTTGTGGTTTAGCAGCTTGCTTTGACGCCGCAGCTGCGATGTATAGCCCACGATGGGTGAGGGCTGCTGCAGTGCCAAAGCTCGCGCGCTTGATTAGTAGAAGGGTAGATGATATTGCAGCGTCGATGAGTAGATGAGTAGATTCGCTCTTGTGGTTTAGCAGCTTGCTTTGACGCCGCAGCAGCGAAGTATAGCCCACGAAGGGTGAGGGCTGCTGCAGCGTCAAAGCTCGCGCGCTTGATTAGTAGAAGGGTAGATCATATTGCAGCGTAGATGAGTAGATGGGTAGATCGCTCTTGTGGTTTAGCAGCTTGCTTTGACGCCGCAGCAGCGATGTATAGCCCACGATGGGTGAGGGCTGCTGCAGTGCCAAAGCTCGCGCGCTTGATTAGTAGAAGGGTAGATGATATTGCAGCGTCGATGAGTAGATGAGTAGATTCGCTCTTGTGGTTTAGCAGCTTGCTTTGACGCCGCAGCAGCGATGTATAGCCCACGATGGGTGAGGGCTGCTGCAGCGTCAAAGCTCGCGCGCTTGATTAGTAGAAGGGTAGATCATATTGCAGCGTAGATGAGTAGATGAGTAGATTCGCTCTTGTGGTTTAGCAGCTTGCTTTGACGCCGCAGCAGCGAAGTATAGCCCACGAAGGGTGAGGGCTGCTGCAGCGTCAAAGCTCGCGCGCTTGATTAGTAGAAGGGTAGATGATATTGCAGCGTAGATGAGTAGATGGGTAGATCGCTCTTGTGGTTTAGCAGCTTGCTTTGACGCCGCAGCTGCGATGTATAGCCCACGATGGGTGAGGGCTGCTGCAGTGCCAAAGCTCGCGCGCTTGATTAGTAGAAGGGTAGATGATATTGCAGCGTCGATGAGTAGATGAGTAGATTCGCTCTTGTGGTTTAGCAGCTTGCTTTGACGCCGCAGCAGCGAAGTATAGCCCACGAAGGGTGAGGGCTGCTGCAGCGTCAAAGCTCGCGCGCTTGATTAGTAGAAGGGTAGATCATATTGCAGCGTAGATGAGTAGATGGGTAGATCGCTCTTGTGGTTTAGCAGCTTGCTTTGACGCCGCAGCAGCGATGTATAGCCCACGATGGGTGAGGGCTGCTGCAGTGCCAAAGCTCGCGCGCTTGATTAGTAGAAGGGTAGATGATATTGCAGCGTAGATGAGTAGATGAGTAGATTCGCTCTTGTGGTTTAGCAGCTTGCTTTGACGCCGCAGCAGCGAAGTATAGCCCACGAAGGGTGAGGGCTGCTGCAGCGTCAAAGCTCGCGCGCTTGATTAGTAGAAGGGTAGATGATATTGCAGCGTAGATGAGTAGATGGGTAGATCGCTCTTGTGGTTTAGCAGCTTGCTTTGACGCCGCAGCTGCGATGTATAGCCCACGATGGGTGAGGGCTGCTGCAGTGCCAAAGCTCGCGCGCTTGATTAGTAGAAGGGTAGATCATATTGCAGCGTAGATGAGTAGATGAGTAGATTCGCTCTTGTAGATTAGCAGCTTGCTTTGACGCCGCAGCAGCGATGTATAGCCCACGATGGGTGAGGGCTGCTGCAGCGTCAAAGCTCGCGCGCTTGATTAGTAGAAGGGTAGATCATATTGCAGCGTAGATGAGTAGATGAGTAGATTCGCTCTTGTGGTTTAGCAGCTTGCTTTGACGCCGCAGCAGCGAAGTATAGCCCACGAAGGGTGAGGGCTGCTGCAGCGTCAAAGCTCGCGCGCTTGAGTAGTAGAAGGGTAGATCATATTGCAGCGTAGATGAGTAGATGGGTAGATCGCTCTTGTGGTTTAGCAGCTTGCTTTGACGCCGCAGCAGCGATGTATAGCCCACGATGGGTGAGGGCTGCTGCAGTGCCAAAGCTCGCGCGCTTGATTAGTAGAAGGGTAGATCATATTGCAGCGTAGATGAGTAGATGGGTAGATCGCTCTTGTGGTTTAGCAGCTTGCTTTGACGCCGCAGCAGCGATGTATAGCCCACGATGGGTGAGGGCTGCTGCAGCGTCAAAGCTCGCGCGCTTGATTAGTAGAAGGGTAGATCATATTGCAGCGTAGATGAGTAGATGGGTAGATCGCTCTTGTGGTTTAGCAGCTTGCTTTGACGCCGCAGCTGCGATGTATAGCCCACGATGGGTGAGGGCTGCTGCAGTGCCAAAGCTCGCGCGCTTGATTAGTAGAAGGGTAGATGATATTGCAGCGTAGATGAGTAGATGAGTAGATTCGCAGCGATCTTGTAGATTAGCAGCTTGCTTTGACGCCGCAGCAGCGAGGTATAGCCCACGAAGGGTGAGGGCTGCTGCAGCGTCAAAGCTCGTGCGCCTGATTATTAGAAGGCTAAATGGCTTGGAATTGTAGATGAGTAGATGCGTAGCGCGATGGGGGGGCACTCGCGAGCGACGAGCAGGCGCTGTACCTGGGGGCGACGGAGCTGGTTCGAAGAGGGTGGAGGCTGCTGCAGCGCCACAGCTCGCGTAGTCACTACTTTCTTCGCCGCGCACACTACGCCGTGGTGTGCGCGGCGAAGAAAGTCTCTGACTGAGCATTCGAGAACGAAAATTCCACGAAAACACGTGGTCGAAACCCCTCAGCACAAAGAGGCCAGAATAAAATATTGCAACTCAAAACAATATTGGGGTTTCCAATATAAATATTTACTAGTATGGCAGCAAGCTGCCGAGCATCCGCACAGCGATAAATCGCCACGGTTGCTGAGGGGGGGCAATGCTGAATACTATTCAATATTGTAGGTTTTCAGCACCGCCCCCAGCCCCAAATGCTGCGCATTCAAATCGCAATCGCTTTAAAAAAAAAGAGAGAAACGTCTCGCAGACTAAGGCTCTATCTGCTGTCTTTCGGCTGTGTTCCTACCCCCTCACCGCGCTCACCATGGTTACCTGTACTGTAGTAAAGGTCAGTCTACGACGGGAAATATGCGGAAGGAGACCCTATCAACGCTAAAAACAGCTATCATTTTATCGCAATCCTTTCTCTTAGCAAAACTTAACAACAAAGCGAGCACTATCTGATACTGTAACCTAGTTCAGAGTCCTGGCACCCGATTGGTAATACTAATATGGCACGAAAGTTCTAGCACCGTCCCCAATAACAAACAACAAACGGCCAACGATCACTTCTCATCAATCAGCTAACCACGAAATGGGCCCAACGGGTTGAGCACATTTCTCGTGGTTAGCTGATTGATGGAAATCAAATCAAACGGTTTGCTGGCTAAAAAGCTTCAGCCAAAGTCCTCACTTTGCCACAAACCATGCAGACAGAGGAAGATACCTGGCGGCAGGCGATCCAGGACGAAGAAGACGCCTCTGCAGCGGTTGTTGAGGCCGAGAAGGCCCTTCACCGACAACTGCAGCATCACCGGGCCGGCAGCCCAACGGTAGACGATGCGGTGTCGGAGCTGGACCTGCGACGCACCGAATATGCAGTTGCGATGCGTGCAACCGACCAAGCCGCCACCGTGTACCAACGCGCGCAGGGGGAGATCATCGCCGCAGAGCGCGATCGCCGTAGGGCAGACCATCAAGAGCGCGTTCAAGCTGTGTTGCAGCAGGCGCGTGTTGGGTAGGTGCACGCCTCGACCTCCAGACCAACGGTGGCCACGCGTACGCACTCAAGCTCGAGCGAAAATGGCTCGTCGCCCAGGCCGACCAAGCGCCTGAATCTTGGACCACCGTCGAGTGGTCCAGCTATCCAGACTACCGGAAGCGAAGAGGTCCCGGGCCGCAGCGGTGACTCTGAAGGCTCGAGTAGTGGCAATGCTAGCGAACGTGCTGACACGGGCCGCAGCGGTGGCTCTGAAGGCTCTAGCAGTGGCAATGCTAGCGAACGCGCTGACATGGGTCGCAGCGGTGACTCTGAAGGCTCGAGCGGTGACTCTGAAGGCTCAAGCAGTGGCAATGCTAGCGAACCCCCGCCACTTCCGCTCAACAGGCTCATGCCTATGGCCCTACTTTCTCCCCAAGTGTCTGGTGTTCCGCCGAGCATGCCGGCTCCAACTCCAGCTGAAGCTCAAACGCCTGACGATCTGGTTGATTCTGAATCCGAGTCAAAGAGTCAACCTGCGGAGAGCGACGGGAACGATGAAAATGCAGAGAGCGACAGCAAGGATGAGAATGCGGAGAGTGACGGCAACGATGCGAGTGCGGAGAGCGACAGGAACGATGAAAATGCAGAGAGCGACAGCAAGGATGAGAATGCGGAGAGTGACGGCAACGATGCGAGTGCGGAGAGCGACAGGAACGATGAGATCGCGGAGAGCGACGGGAACGATGAGAATGCGGAGAGCGTTGAGTCTTCGGAGTTTGTCCCCAGCAGTGAAGCTGAGGATTCTGAAACTGAAAGCTGAGATCGCGGATAACGATACCTCGTAGCAGAAGAGTTGGAGATTTGGTAGGGGTAAATCCAGAACTTGCAATACAATGTGATCCTCTAGTATGCCTTCTTCTCGTTGCTTTATGTACTTTGCTACAACTATTCTTGCTGCGATGGCTTTCTGGGTTGCCCGATGCATAAACTATTCTATATCGTAAGTTTTCAAGACCACCCTCTTAAAGCATACCGGGAGACCTTTCGAAAGATCAGGTCCCCATTCAATTCTCCACCCGCATTTTGAGTGCCAAGACTGGTAGACGAAGCGCGGCGAGTCTGCATAGAGGAGGGATGGATAAGGGTACGTAGATCTACAACCTCTTGTAGGGTGCTAGGTCGTTGTGTTTTGCTCACACATGAGTATTGACTAAGCGTCTGAATTGGTGTATGGCGTGTATGCGCTCATTGATGCTTGTGTAATACAGAAGCTTCCGCCCAGTCTCACCGAGAATTGCTGGTCTCGCCGGCCTCTGCTGGGACCTCAATATCTGATAATGCCAACACGGTACGTTTATACAATGGGGGGGTGGGCATCTTGGATAAACTAAGTATGTAGATGCAGGACACTTGGCAATGCCACTACGTTGGAGGCTGCACTCTGGAGAGATCTTTCAAACGTGGTGGTGAGCGACATTCGCTTTGCGATATGCATCGTAAGCGCCAGAATACCCTGGCGCGTGGGCGCTATCAGAGAATTGTTGCAGAGAAGAAGGCGAAGCAAGATGTACGTGCCTTGCAGGACGAAAGTGCTGCACCGGAGCGCGTGCATGCCAGCAGAGAGCAAGCGTCGTGCAAGTCATCGAAGGGCAAAAGAAAACCGGAGATGCGAGAGAAGGCTACGCCGAAGAGGAAAGGAAAACCAAGAGATCGGGACGAAGCTAGCTTGACGTCAGAAAAACGCCCTCGACCGTTTCAGCGGGACGGACCACACCAGGCACCTCGCAGACCCAAGACACCAACGTCGGGGGATCGTCCGTCAAAGACAGCTACACTCGAGCAGCTTTCACCTGTGCGCTAGAAAAGCAGAGACCGACATGGAGCGGAAGCATTGCCGGGGTTCGAGAAAGTGAACGCGTGCGGTACGTCTCGCTCACGAGCTGGCATGAACGTGAGCTGTGATACGAATGCACCGGTGCAAGACCAACGCTCTATTCACGAGGTGGCGCTGCTAGACAGGTATCCTCAAACATACTACATGTATGTACCAGTTACGCTTCGCCAATCGTTCCCGCTGAACGCGATTTCTCCTATGGACGCTGCGTTAGTCGCCGTCCCGATGATGCCAACCCCAACAGTGCAGAGTGACCAAGCACGAACCCTCCGGGCCAGCGATTCTTCACAAAACCTCGGTGCTGTTGCAATGGCGCCACGCAAAGCTGCACCTGGAATAGCTTCTCCATCTATTCTGTCTACAGCGATGAGTGAAGAGAGGGCAGTCGAAAAGTCCAGTGGTGACCAAAGACTTCCTGAATTTCAAGGCCAAATCACTGACGCAGAGCGCTACATTATTCTTCAGCGGATTTTGAAAGACGACTGCTTCATGAGGATGTGCGTTGCAATGTGGAGGGATCAATTTTGCGAGATCTAGTTGGGGGAATTTGTGTGTTAGTTTTCTCTATTGTGCTTATTAGGTTGGGACTCATTCGTAAAAAAATATATGTCTGCAATTGATGCCAAAGTTATAACTGTTTGACGGGCGCTTAATACCGCAAATCTTTAAATTACCAAAACTTAAAAACAAAGCGAGCACTGTCTAATAATCTAACCTAGTTCAGTGTCCTGCAAGTCTTCAACCCGTTTGGTATATTTCTCCAACATCTCGAACCTATCCGGTTGGACCGCCCGAACGGATATTTTGCAGCAGTAAACTTTCATTTTGTTAATACTTCCGATTAAATATATTTTGCTTCCTACTGTTACCTTTGCTTCTTGTTTAGGTTGTCCTTTTCGGAGTACGATAACCCACGAGAAGCGAATATCCGAATTATGTGGATGACGGGAGCCCTACCACCTTGAGCGATACCTTGCGGAGATTTACTAGTCTCAAATCTCTGCTGAGTCGTCGCTTAGCGCGGCCCCTTCGTGCGCGCGCTTCTTCAACTTCCCGAGCTGCGCCACCTGCAGCAGCTTGAGGTCCGACTGCGACTGCTCGTCGCCTGGGGAATGTAGCCCGTGTACTCCTCGAGACCCAACTCCGTCTGCATGCTTCCTGATAAAAACCAGCAAATTTGTTAACGAAATGTGATGCACGCACCTACTTACCGCGTTATAGTGGAGACGGGAGTCATCGCACCACAAATATTGGGGTAGTCGACATGAACTCTACAACCAAGGCTTAATGGTGACAACATCATGAGCCCAGCAAGAGGTGACCGTACTTGGCCCTGGGTTTGACGTCGCGTGCTGCGGACACGGATCTTGAACTGTTTAAAAACTCTCACGAACACTTCCTCGATTGAAAGAAAACTGTATTCAGTTACCCCTCCTCTCCTGTGAATACAAACTACTCTGCTACTGCCTAATGGCTCAACACCAATGCAATGCACCTTGCCTTCGCGCTCTCAGTCGTCGTCATTGCGTGCGTATGTACAAGCTCTTCGGCGCCCACCTCTGCGAGTCTTAAACCACCAGGGGGTTGTTGCTGCGGGTCCTCGCAGCCACCACCGCTTCCTCCATCTTGGTCTCCGAGTCCATGCTCACGTCATCGTCACCGCCGTCGGCACCGTCGTCCTCAGGCTCGTCGTCCTCAGGCTCATCGTCCGGCTCCGTGTCCTGGCCGGAAGTTGGTTCTTTCGCCTTGGCCTTGCCCTTGGCCTTGGCGTTCTTCTTGAAAGACCCATGAGCCGCCTTGCGCTTGTTCGACGGCGGCAAAAGCTCCACAATCTTGACATTGTCGGCCTCAAATTGCACCCGTCCAATCGGGGTATCGGCGTAAAAGCCGACGCCGTCAATCTGGCGGAACTCGTACAGCGCCCCAGGATGAAATACCAAGTTAGGCCTGTTCGCGACACCTTTCTTAAGCTTCGAATCCCAGTGATTTGGGCAATATACGTCTTATGCTTGCCGGCAGTGAGATCATGCAGCGCCTCCTGCGTCGAATCAAACACACCGTGTTGAGACGCGTCGATGACAGTCACGCGGGTGCCGTTGTTTGCTCTCAGACGTTCGGAAGAGAGGCAACACATCTTGACAGTCACACTGACATCAGCGGCTGGGCTCGTCGCGATGATGAACTGTCGGAAGTCGTACACCTTAGAGAAGAAGTTGACGGCCTCCTCATGTTTTTGCTTGAGCACGTCCTGGCGAATGGCGTCGAGTAGGTCCATTTTGGTTGGACAGCGCTCCGAAGTTTGTGACAGCCGACAGTGAGTTCTTGGGGGGGAGGGAGCGTAGTGTGCTCAGCGGAGCGAAATGCTAAGTGACACGATAAAAATGCGAGGTCCCATGAGCGCCGAATGCCGTCGACAGCGAGCCTTTCACTGCAACGAACTATATACTATCAAAGCCAATTCGCTTAATACATTACACTTAACGCGTCGTTTTAAAGTGCCCATAAACCAAAGCTAAGTCACGCTAATGTCTTGCTTCACCTCGTAGCCAACAATTTAGACATCCGTTTAGGCATCTTTGCCTCAGACATGGCAGCTTTCGCGGTGCTTGGACATTCACTTACAGCGTCAGCGAATCGAATCAAACGCCGAGTTCTGGACTTAACCGACCCACTTTGCAGAAACCACGAGCAGCAATGTCACGAGCTGCCCCCACTGTCACAAGCTGGCACCCACAGCGCATACAATTGAACTATATTTTGCACCACAACATTTTAAAACGCTCAAACACTAATCGCTAGCTTAAATTACTAGTGTCCAGACTTCAATCTTCGTTGAAACGAAAAGGATCTCTGTGAATCGAGACACTACGTGAATGTGTAGGATACCAAGCGCCTGTCCGTCGAATACTCCAGCTTCTATCGAACCTACTGTGGTATAAGCCCAACAAACCCATCGTAGATCTCTTTTAGTGTGTACTTGCTGCTGTGACTACGGATGCACAAGCTGTGGCTGATTTGGGGGCGCTTCGGCCGCACATACCGCTCTATCTAGCGAATAGATTCATCTAAGGCGTAGAAAGTATCGTAGCACCAAAACCTCACAGCATGTAATGTCAAAAGCTATCGCCACGTATGCTTCAGCACTCATAGCTACCCTTGCATAGAATTTTTTCCTCACACGGTGTTCTCAGTCGATTCGTACGTGTCAAATTTCTTCTGCCAAGCACTCATCCCTAACCTACCAGTGTCCAGAGTTCCATCTTCGTTGCAACGAAGTGGATCTCTGTGATTCGAGCCACTACATGCATGTGTGCGATACCAAGCACCTGTTCGTGGAATGCTCGAGCTTCTATCGAACCTACTGTAGCCCGCATCCGGGTTGAAGGCGCAACAGACTCATCATAGATCTCTCTACAGTGCGTGCTTGTGGATGGGGCTACCGACATGAGCTGTGCCGGAAATGGGCTATCTAAAACGACATGCAGCATGCGCTTTGACCGCAAATGCTGCTCCACCCAGAGTACAGAAGCTACCAAGGCGTAGAAGAGCAGCATAGCTCTGCATACATCATCGTACAATGTTACAAACTGCAGCCACGCATGCTTTAAATTCTACCATCGACCAGAAAGTTTGCCTCACAACGCGTCCTCAGTCCTTTCGACTTTGTCCTTTCGACTGTGTCAAATTTCTTCTTCAAGCTCTCATCCCTACACTGCCATTATTCAGAGTTCCATCTTCGTTGCGACGAAGTGGATCTCTGGGAATCGAGCCACTACACGCATGTGTGCGATACCAAGCACCTGTTCGTGGAATGCTCGAGCTTCTATCGAACCTACTGTAGAGTGCATCCGGCTTCAAGGCCCATCACAGATCTATCTACAGTACGTGCTTGCGGGTGGGGCTACCGCCACGAGCTGTGGCGGAAATTCGTTATCTAAAACGACATGCAGCATGCGCTTCGACCGCAAATGCTGCTCCGCCCAGAGTACACAAGCTACCTAGGCGTACAAGAGTAGCGTAACTCTAAGTATATTATCATACAGTGTCACAAACTGTAGGGTTAACATCGACTCCATACTCAAGTTGTCCTTCACCGTGGCCTGCTTCACATTGTCGGCACGTCGGCCGGTGTCGCGTATGCGCCTTCATCCTCGACTTCACTAAGCCCTTCTCCTCAACCGTCGCGTTCAGCAAGTCCTCTTCCTTCGTCGATTGCTTCATCACGTCCTGCTCACAGGTCTCTCCTTCACCGCGTCCTCCTGTTTAACATCTCGCATTAGCACCATCAATGTTCCATCTAAAGCAAGCATAGCTTCCACGCACTTACCGTCCTCCAAGCCCACGCCCTACTGCTTCTCGGGCTCGCCCGACGTCCTGCTCACGGGTCCCTCCTTCACCGCATCGGCGGACGTCAGCAGCCCCGCTTGTCGCGGCGACGAATTCCCGGAAGTCGTACACCTTTGAGAAGACGTCCTGACGAATGGCATCACGGACGTCCAGTTTAGTAGGGCGGTGTGCGGTGAGGTGGGTGCAACGTCGGCGGAGAAAATTGCTCAATGACTTGATAGAAGTGCGAGGGCGTGCCTCCTTATGCATAAATGACATATATCAACTTGACAGTCAGTACACTTTCCGTACTTACTCGCAGACTTCTTACGAGCAGCGCGACCTCTCACACATTATTTACGAATGCCCTCGGCGCTGATTTAACCCCCATCCTGTGACTAATCAGAGTAAGCCGAACGCTTACAAAGGGATGGATCGGTCAGAGCACATAAAACATCCATCCCAGAGCGTCACAAATCGTCGAGTAAAAAGTGGCACTTTACGTAATCAGTCGGATTCTGATACAAACGCGACTGTTCAAGGTTCTATTAAAAGTTTACCTCAGTTTAGTGGCTGTTAGAACCTTCGCGTTAGGTACGTTTCGTGACTTTTTGTTTGAGAGCTTTAACAGACGCGATTGAACGTACTTATTAGGGGGTAAATTTCGATCGAAATCGCCCCCGGGAACGCTATGATAACTCATCGACCCTAACCCGTTCTGAAAACTTATACAAGAGTTCTGTAAAAAGGGGTAAAAAGTAGTGGTAAAAAGGGTAGTGGCATTTGATTATAGGGGGGGGGGCTTTGCCCCCAATTATTGAGAAGTACCGATACCAATACCGGTACAATATATTATTGACCCAATTATTGGCAATATATTATTGACCCAATTATTGGCAATAATTAGAGATCGGGATGGTATATTATATTATATGCAAAGACAGCGACTACTATGCAGCATTTTGTTGGCTAGGTTGGATGTCCTCGTCCAACTTGGCAGCCTGCGGCTGATCTACCACAAGGTGCTATCCTTGGGAGGATTGGATCTCGATCATACTGAAACTAATATAGTATTGTCTAACCATAGGGGTTGTCACCTACAGTGGTCACCGTAATTAATATCATTGAAATTATTTTGTGTGAGGTGCTTTTTGAGAAGCTCACGTTAATCCTGGGATATGAGCGAAGTGTATAGCCCAGCCCAACAAGGATTCATTCCATGGGACGTAACTGATATACCGGTGCGCTACCGGTGGCTAAGGGGGTCCCCAAAAGGATTAATTGCGTGGGCAGTTTGGTACCGATATACCGGTATACTACCGGAGGCTAAGGGGGGTCCCCAAAAAGATTAATTGCGTGGGCAGTTTGGTACCGATATACCGGTGGCTAACCGGTACCCCCAAAGCTACCAACGGGGGAGGACATGAGCGACCATGTGTCCAGCCTTTCTCACTCCATGTATTAGGTTCATTCCCGGGCAGATGCTGCGGCTGCGAAGCAGGCGCAGGAGATGCCCGTGGTCATCGCTAAAAACAAAAGAACTTCGTACGGGAGAAAGTGTGTGTGTGTGCGTGTTGTGCCAACGAAAGCAAGTTTCTGAGCGCCAGGATACGAAGGTTCTTGCATCCAGAGAAAAATGTGTGATGAAATATTTGAGTTGACTGAAAGAAGTTTTAAAGCTAGATGAAGACACTTGACTAAGCCAGCTTCGGCAGTCGTGAAGAAAGCTCAGTCTACAATTTACCAACGACTCGAGAGGTAGAGCATGCGCGAGCCTGACTGTGTTGTTGTTTGTATCTAGCTTTGTGCTCCGATAGATTACTATATAATTCCTACATGTAGTCTATCTAACGTCGTAAGTCAAAAATCCTATCCCAGCCTTCGCGATGCCCTAGTTAATCTGAGTGAGATTAATTACGGATTGAGACTAATTAGGGTGTAAAAAATAGTCTCACTAAAGCTAGAGGCCCCGAGTAAAGGACACCGTCAGAAAAAGTCTGGATAGTTAGGCTGGTATTTGAGCCGCCAGTGCGGTCGTTAGCGCTATCGTCGCCATGTGCGGCACCTTTGTTAAAGTGCCCAGGGTACTTGCAGATGATTTCTTGCAAGTGGGGAAATAGCTGGCTCGCTCTCCACGATCGGTCAATACCTAAAGACAGTCAGTCACACACACCACATACCTACTCTACCCGATCTACAGTACTTCCCACCGCGGGACTCGAACCCTGGCGTATTGTACATCGCTGTGGTGATTATAAGGGCCGTAATCTAACCACTGCACCAATGTCAAGCTCAGTTTCAACTGAGATTAATGTTGAACTTCGCGGTGTGAGATTAATTTTGAATACCGGTATCCAAAATTCTTGCTCACGGTAATTAGTCTCATCAAAATGGAGTGAGATTATTTTGGGTATGAGATTATTTTGTAACTGAGACTAATTACGGTGACCACTGTAGTGAGTTTTTCTTCTGGACAACAAGCTCGTGGTCAAGCGCTCTAGTGTCTGGCCTTTTTGACGCTACACGCAATGTGGTGCATGCTCTATTGAGGGCTTTGCGCAGTGACCAGTCTAACTGCGCAAGCCCTCAACACTGTAGGCACCAAATTGCGTGTGCATATAAAGCCCAGATGCAATGTGCGGGTCGCTTGGAGTTTGTACAGGTCGGAGGTACCAATTCAATAGAAATTGCGGCAATATCCTTATTATATGTTCAATCCCGGACTCCTTGGACTATTCGACTATTCCCAACAATATCCGATTCTAACTTCAACAACCATAATTTTTCCATCCACACCACCGCAAATACTTTCAACTCGGCCACGCTACCAGCCCAATTCTCTAGTTTTACTCTTTGATTTAGTTTTTACGAAGGGATATTATTCATTTTGGAAATGGGTTAGGTGTACTATTTAGAATGACGTCTACTAGAGCTCGTTTTTTCGAAAAAAACCTGGGTTGAGTGACTTTTTCTGATTTGGGCTTCGATTTGGATTCTATGGAAGGATACGTCAGTTTCACTGGCGTTAGGCGACCAAGGGTCGCTAGCTCAAGGCTCGAAGTTATTAAACAGGGAAATCCGCCTTTATCGTCGTGAGCTCCGAAATAGACTAATTAGCTATATTTTGACTAAATTGAGGGCCCTTAGGGCCCTTATATAAGCCCGGATTTAGCAAAAAAAACTGTCATCGTCACTATTTTTCGTAAAAAGTCCGTCGTAAAATCTCGGCCGTTAACAATGCTGGCACCTTCAAATTTCAATAGGGCCGATCCGGTGGCGAGCACAACGCAACGGTACGGACGGCACGGCGAGTGCAATACGGCGCAGGCGCCAAGATCGGCGCGATCAGGACGGAGAAGGCGTCGGCCTTGCTCGCGAACTTCGGCGCCGAGTGCAAGACGGCGCAGGCGCAATATCAGCGCGATTAGGACGGAGGAGGCGTCGGCCTCAGTCGCACGCTTCGGCGCCGAGTGCAAGACGGCGCAGGCGCAATATCGGCGCGATCAGGACGGAGGAGGCGTCGGCCTCAGTCGCGCGCTTCGGCGCCGAGTGCAATACGACGCAGGCGCCAAGATCGGCGCGATCAGGACGGAGAAGGCGTCGGCCTCAGTCGCGCGCTTCGGCGCCGAGGGTAAGCCGGCGCAGGCGCCTAGATCGGCGCGATCAGGACGGAGAAGGCGTCGGCCTCGCTCGCGCGCTTCGGCGCCGAGGGTAAGTCGGCGCAGGCGCCTAGATCGGCGCGATCAGGACGGAGAAGGCGTCGGCCTCGCTCGCGAACTTCGGCGCCGAGTGCAAGACGGCGCAGGCGCCAAGATCGGCGCGATCAGGACGGAGAAGGCGTCGGCCTCGCTCGCGAACTTCGGCGCCGAGTGCAAGACGGCGCAGGCGCCAAGATCGGCGCGATCAGGACGGAGAAGGCGTCGGCCTCGCTCGCGAACTTCGGCGCCGAGTGCAAGACGGCGCAGGCGCAAGATCGGCGCGATCAGGACGGAGGAGGCGTCGGCCTCAGTCGCACGCTTCGGCGCCGAGTGCAAGACGGCGCAGGCGCAATATCGGCGCGATCAGGACGGAGGAGGCGTCGGCCTCAGTCGCGCGCTTCGGCGCCGAGTGCAATACGACGCAGGCGCCAAGATCGGCGCGATCAGGACGGAGAAGGCGACGGCCTCGCTCGCGCGCTTCGGCGCCGAGGGTAAGCCGGCGCAGGCGCCTAGATCGGCGCGATCAGGACGGAGAAGGCGTCGGCCTCGCTCGCGCGCTTCGGCGCCGAGGGTAAGTCGGCGCAGGCGCCTAGATCGGCGCGATCAGGACGGAGAAGGCGTCGGCCTCGCTCGCGAACTTCGGCGCCGAGTGCAAGACGGCGCAGGCGCCAAGATCGGCGCGATCAGGACGGAGAAGGCGTCGGCCTCGCTCGCGCGCTTCGGCGCCGAGGGTAAGCCGGCGCAGGCGCCTAGATCGGCGCGATCAGGACGGAGAAGGCGTCGGCCTCGCTCGCGCGCTTCGGCGCCGAGGGTAAGTCGGCGCAGGCGCCTAGATCGGCGCGATCAGGACGGAGAAGGCGTCGGCCTCGCTCGCGAACTTCGGCGCCGAGGGTAAGTCGGCGCAGGCGCCTAGATCGGCGCGATCAGGACGGAGAAGGCGTCGGCCTCGCTCGCGAACTTCGGCGCCGAGTGCAAGACGGCGCAGGCGCCAAGATCGGCGCGATCAGGACGGAGGAGGCGTCGGCCTCAGTCGCGCGCTTCGGCGCCGAGTGCAATACGACGCAGGCGCCAAGATCGGCGCGATCAGGACGGAGAAGGCGTCGGCCTCGGTCGCGCACTTCGGCGCCGAGTGCAAGATGGCGCAGGCGCCATGATCGGCGCGATTAGACCTTCCGGGGACTGCGCTTTACGTTGGAGGTGGAGGATTCGACCACGGTTTCAACTATGGCACGTGTTGTATTTGATGATTTACTTTGCAATAAAGTTGGTTTGGCTATTAGCTGGATTGTTAGGCATGTCATAGTGCGGCGCGTGAGGGATGAATCTAAACGAGACAGGTGTGCTAAAAGCTCGCATGATGGCGGTGCGTTACATATCGGCTGGGTAAGAAAACTTTAGAAAGAGTCCGTGACTATTCAAAGCATCACCAAGATACTTGGTGCTTTCGGTTAGGGAAGATGAGGCGGCTGCCGAAGGCTTTCCCGGTCGCAACGACGGCTTGATTTCCCGGCAAAGGACTTACGGCTGTACTGTGAAATGCTAGTTGAAGTTGTAGAATGGTAAATTTTATTATGGATCGATGCGGTGACAGAGACTCACTGTTTTTTTGTCAGTCTTCAATTGGACTTGCAGGACAAAGAGCTACCTGCAACGATGAGAGCGGGAATCGATGACGCTGAGACCGCTGCTGCTGAGCTTCTGCCCGAAGCCGATGCTGAGCTAAACGATCAAGCGACCGTGGAGGCCACCAACTTTTTCGTCTCGGTGAAGGAGGTGCGAGAGTTTGTCAAGGGAGAAGTTCCCGCGGCTGCGGTGTTCATCTCGGTGATCATGTGCGTTCTGACGGTTGAACGTCTAGTGAACAACCGTGGCACACGGGTGACGCTCGTTGACGGGTTCGTGCAACCGCATTTCAAGGCGTACTGCCGTCGGCTGGAGAAGATGGACCCGTTTCGCCGCGATGCACGCGTGCTTCAAGTCACTGTTTGGGACCCCAAAATTCGTTCGCATGGGAGGCCTCGCTTTCAAACCGGTGTCGTCTACGAGCTGAAGAAGATACATATCATGAAGTTCTATCATGATATGGTCCAGGGGAGCATGCAATCGTTGGGTACTGCTAACCCTGGGGTGATCCAAGAGTTTGCCGACTTCGAAATGGCTAAACGTGCCAGACTCGATTCGCCCGCACCGCTGTTCAACAACCAAGCGAGGAACCCCGCTGATGAAGATGAAAAGGAGGAGATGATGTAGTTCGGCTCGTATTGAAAGGCAGCTGGTTCCCTCTGTAGGTTTGTTTTCTTTTAGTTTTCATTAGCTCTTCGTTAGGCCAAGCTACCAGTGTAAACAAAAATGTAATGGTTCATCAGATTCAATTGATGTCAGTGTTTTATTGCTAATGTATACTGAGTAAGGAAGGATAGGGTGTGTATTGCTAGCTCTTTTACGGACAAATCGGGCCTTCACACATCAACTTCGCTGGGGTCGCATTTTCCAAGTTCCAGGGAGCAACGCAGATCGAAAATTCTCCCAGGATTGATGTCCAAAAAGAGATCATTTCAAAGCTCAATCGATCGGTTCTTTCTTGGCGATGGACAGGATCGGTATAAGAAGGCGCGATTCACAGATAGTCTGGTGAGCAAGTTACGGATGAGAATGACTGTATATCACATTTTGATTTGTACTTTGATGTGTGTTGGCAGCTATCTGACTCAAGAACCGTGATTCAGGCGTATGGAGAGTACGAGTCTATTCGCAGTGATGTCTACGTGAGTCGTTGTCGTAGAGAGCTTGCTGAGGTGCGTTATCGGGGATTATACATCGAGCGTCGACCGACGTCTGACACCCAGTGATAGGACGACATTCCTCTTTGCTCGTGCTTGCAGAATATGTACGGCGTTGCATGTGTTGCTCAATGCGAAAACCGGGAGGTAGGGCGACTAATGTTTGTACGAACGTTTCAATACTTCAGTCACAGATTTTTTACGCATTGTGTTTGAGAGCAGATGCAAATCGTGGCCGCTGCTCTACTGGGATGCTGTGTGGCAATCAGCGATTTCAGTTGGGGCAGTCGGTGGCGCTTTCTCTGGAGAAATCAAGTGAAAAAGGCATTATGCTGATAGCAGACGACTTCATCTCCGAGGGCGACTTCGTTGTCCAGTACACAGGTGAGGTACTTACCGTAGCTGAATACGTCCAACGTCGTAAGGTAAGGTTGATCAAACGTGTTTTGCGAGTATATTTCGTTGGCTAACAAAACTATAATTTACTCGCTAGGATCGGAGTGGAACCAGACATTATTATGGAATCCGCCTCAGTCAGAGCCATGTTGTCGACGCAGCATGTAAAGGGTCCATGGCTCGGTTTGCAAACCACAGCTGTGCCCCCAATTGCACGATGGAGAAGTGGGAGGTGGGTGGCGAAACTTGCTTGGGATTATTTGCGAGGTCTCCAATTGCACGCGGTGAAGAAATTACGTTCAACTATGCTTCTCACAACGCGGAAACTTCGGTAAGAGGCTACCTACTGGAGTCTGTTTTCACCTTCTTACTACTCTCTTATTTTAATTTACAGACTAGGAAATGCGTATGTGGAGCTAGAAACTGCAAGGGAGTCATTCCGTCTTAATCGTGGGGTTGGCATTCCAAAACACTGTATTCATCAACGTGTAGGAGGCAAAATGTAGGATATCGTCCTAATTGCATGTAGTGTTTACGATTTGAACTTTGAAATGCGCACTTTGCAGTATAAGTTGGCAAAGAATATGATATTTCTACTGGTTTTGGCTAGTAGCTGTATGCTGCACAATCAGGTGAGTGAAATATTGTTGCGGAAATATGACATTGCTGTAGGCTTTATCCAGCGGTTGGGCGAGTTCCTTCTTGGGTCGATGGAATGGTGACGCTTGCCAGGGCTAGCGAGTGAGCTGATGCTGGTGGTCATGTCATGTACGTCTTTTTCGTGTAGGACTTGCAGGTGGATACATGGAAGGGTAGCTACAGTGATGGGGTTGGGAGGCGAATCTGAGCGAGATGCGCTCCCTAGAATATTTTTGTCATGACAGGCGTGACCCATTCCGTGATTATAGGGCGCGAGGATAGAGCGGATTAGCGCTAGAAGATTGCAACTGGGAGAAAATCAATAGGAGGAGTATGATTGTCTCTGTATGATGTAAGTACATGTTGACAAATAGATGCTATTCTATTGTTATGTAGTGTTTGGCTGACATACCAGGTACTGACGAAGTGGTCCGCGTTTGATAGAGGGGTGCGGGTATAATTTAATCGACCCAGGAGGGTGAAAGGATGCATTATGACGGTGTGTTACGGGTTCATGAGGAATGGAAACTTTACAACAAGCCCGTGACTACCGGAAGCATCACCAAGATACCCAGCGTTTTCTGGTTGATACTGCAAGATGTTGAGCGAAGGCTTTCCTGTGCGCACGATACCTTGCCGATCTCTAATACGGCTAGTTGATGAGGTAGCGTGCCGTTTCTGGCGATGTCGGATATGTTATTTTCTTTTTGTAGCGCGGACAAGGAAAATTCAGTCTTTGGCAGACGATGGACGGTGATGGGGTTGGAAGGAGGGCAATGTGCGCCCAGCACATTGCTGTGAGGGCGTGGATGCCGGGCGTGGGAAATATAGTTGCTTTGCACTAGAAAATCACTACTGAGAGAAAATGAACTGGGAGGCTCTGATAGACTTTGAATGATGTAAATACATGCTTGCAAATAGTTGCTATTCGCTTGTTAGCAAGTGTTTGGCGAGCTTACAACGCACTAGCCGAGTAAGCTTGGGGGTTGGTAGAGGGTGCATCATGGCGTAATTTAAACGAGACAGGTGGGGTGGAAGGATGCATTTTAATGGTGCGTTACAGGTTCGTGAGGTATAGAAACTTTAGAACGAGCTGGGGACTACTGGAAGCATCACCAGGATACTCAGTGCTTTCGGGTAGGCTCTGCAAGATGTAGAGCGAAGGCTTTCCTGTGCGCTCGATGACTTGCCGATCGCTAGTACGGCTAGTTGATGAGGTAGCGAGGCCGTTTCTGGCGACGTCGGATACGTTCTTTGCATTTAGCGTCTTGGACGCGGAACATCTAGCCTTTGGCAGACGATGGACGGTGATGGGGTTGGTAGGAGGGCAATGCGCGCCCATCACGTTGATGTGAAGAGCGTGGAAGCGTGCGTGGAAAGTATAGTGAATGTACACTAGATGCCTAGAGGATTACTACTTACAGAAAACAATAGTACGAATCTGATAATTTCTATCCGAATTGCTAGACATTAACAGAGTAAGTTTTAAATCTGGTAGGGAGGCGTGAATCTGCGAAGCAAATGATGGTGTTGTTGGATGACGTGTTAGATGCGCTTTAAATAAACCCCGCGTGGGAACTAAATGAGCAGAATTGTGAAAGCTTGGCGAGGGGCTTAAATCACGGAGCATTTCTGTTTGGCGACACCAGGAGTGCATAGAGCAAGGTATTGGATATTAGAAGAATTTCTAAGATATTAAGTGTTTTTTTGTCCGTGAAAGCAAGGATTTTGCTGAAAGTTTTTAGTAGATCTATCGAAGACTTGACGATGATTTGTGCGGCTAGTCGGTGGCCAAGTACGTGCGTGATGTTGAAGTTGACGTGTCTACTGTGATGTCCGGGGCCCGCGTACCTGTTTGAGCGATAATATCGTGAAAAGAGATAATATGACAGGTACTGTAATTAATAAATAGCGCGAGGCGTGGTTCATCATAATCCAATCTCTTGTGAAGCGAGTATGGCAAAAGGACCTCGTACACGATCCGGAAAAGCTGCTCTGCACACTATCCGGAAGCTAGCGACACCTGGTTGCGGAGACAAACCTGCAAAACGGCGACGACTTGAGCGAACTACGTCATCGCAGGAGGATATTGAAGCCTCTGAAGCGCGAGCACGGATCAGTCGTTTTGAAGAGACTCAAGCAAGAAACACCGTCGGGCAGAATGTTCCTCGCTCTCGGAAGCGGAGCTTGAGAGGTCATGTACCCGAATCGGATTTGCTGGCGCAAGAATCCGATAAGTCCTGTAAGTATACATTGTCATTTACTCAAAGGGGTTCGTCCTCATACTAACGTTTTGTTTCCAACTATGCGTTCGAAGCTTTCTTTGAAACGATCGATGAACTCTTTCTCCGCGTTTGTGGGAGTTGCGGCGAATTAACTAAATCAGCTCGAGCAATTCGGAAGTGCTATGATCTAACTCAGAAATACTAAGCCACGCTCAAAAACCGATCTGTTGTGTGCGAGATCATCGATGAGGCCATTACGCGACCTGATACTAACGACATCAATTTGTATGGTTCTGCAGCCGTTGCAATGCTTCTCTTTTAAAACAACAAGCCCCAAAGTTTAGCCAATCCAGCGGGTTTCGTATAGGACACATACCTCCTGAATTAGCCATTTTAAAACGAATGGAGTCAAGATTAATTGATCTTCGGATTTCCTTTACAACGTGTATAAATTTGTATCGCGACCAACAAGAGTTTACTAGAGGAAACGGAATTAACTATTGGAACGAAATAAACGAAATGGCAATGTCCCTGCCGAGACCTCTTTCAAAGTCTGGTGTTGTTCTACTTAAGACGAAGTTTAGCAATGAGGATTCTTACGTCAGAGGTCGACCAGAATTGATTCGACGAGCACTGCAGTGGTTAATTAAGTATAACCCCCTCTACAAACGTGTAATAATATCAGAAGAAAATCTTGCAGAATTGGCAAATATCGATGCTAGCACCTCAATACCAACGATTCCACTGACTAGTGAAAAGGGTAATCAGCTTTGAACGACGAGTGGTCAAAATGCGGAGCTTGCTGGGCCAAAAGAGCTCCATGCTGAGGAAGAGCATGCTATTATGGATAATTGTAGCGAGGATGACGATGTGTTCGATATAACTGAGTCGTTTGAATTAGAAAACGATGGAGTAGATAATCAAACGGAGACAGAGAAACTCAAGGAGGCAGTGAATACTGTGGTTGGCAAAGCATTGTATCCGACAGGTGAAGTATCATACCAGAAAAATCCCATCAACGAGTATACAACCAACATGCTTATGCAAAATTGTTTTCCTGTCTTGTTTCCTAATGGCGAGGGTGGACTTCACCCTGTGTCGAATGTAGAGGATCGAATGCATGACTATACATTAGCGGAGTATTGTGCTCATCTCATGAAGTGGCATGATCGCCGGTTTGTCATACACGGCAACTTCAAATGTTTTTGTTTGAATTTGATTCAGTGACGTCAAATTGATGGTCTGGTTCAGCGAGTTAGCATCCCACAGAAAGATGATTGTTCATCGACGCAAAATGAATTTTATGGGAGTTCCATCAGCAGTAAGCCGGAAACAAATAAAGCGATGGAGTTGCTGGAATGTCTTAAATCATATTTTCGTGGTGTTCGATGTAGTGGGCTTTACTGGGCTAACGTGAAAGATGACCTGATGTCTATGATTGGAAATCGAGTTTTACCATCTAGGTGGCCTACATTTTTTCTTGCTCTTAGTGCAGCCGACTCAATTTGGCCTGACTTTTTCCGAGCCTGCAATCCGGCTTTGTCAATTGAAAAGGCCCGAGCGTTATCTGCCCAAGAAAGGCGAAGGTATTTAAGCAAGAACCCAGATATTGCTGCGCGTCATTTTGATCGAAGGTTTAAGGCTTTTTTTATACTGTTTTGTGTGGTGAGGCAAAACCACTCGGGCAAACAGTAGACTACTTTTGGAGAGTGGAGTTCCAACACCGAGGTTCGCCGCATATTCATGCATTGCTTTGGGTGGAAGATGCACCTGATGTGCTTAAACTGTCTGAAAGTGAGCTAGGGCGTCATGAATTAGCGTGCAATGTTAATAAAATCATTTCTGTAATGGCAAAAACTGCAGGACAGCTTGAAAAATGCACATACACTACATGTAGTATCGAAAACAAGAGTGAGCTTGACATCTTAGGCGCACGACCTCCTGGTTGCGGGACAGACGAATGGAATTGTGATTTAGCACGTGTAATTTACAGAGTTCAGCGGCATTCGTGTTGCCCAGGATCATCATGCGGAAAGAAAGGTGATATATGTAGATTTGGCTATCCGAAGGAGTTGAGACAACGGACTGAGGTGGAATTAGATAATGAGGTTGACGGCATTGCGTCTGTGCAAATACATTTAAAGCGAGAAGACCCGTCGATAAATAATTATAGTCCTGCATTGCTCTCGCTGTGGCGTGCAAATATGGACATCCAACTCGTTGGAAATGCACATGGCGCGGCAGAATATACAGCTGCTTACGTATGCAAAAGGCAGAACCGGACACAGTTCGCTTTAGAAACGTGATTTCCGCAGCGGTAAAGAGGTGCGACCCAAATCTGCCTCAACATGCTACTTTAAAACGGGTTGCCAATGCTACTTTGTCGATTCGGGAGGTTAGCGCACAGGAGGCATATTATATTTTGTTAAGAGAACTGGCGATGCACGGAAAGTCTAGACAAATAACTAGAGTAAAATGTATGCGGCACCACATGCGATATTATCGAATTGAACATGACGAACTACTTTCACCAGGCATCAGTGATGCTATTCGTATCGAATCAATTGAGACTGCATATATGGCACGCCCTATTGAACCGCCCTTCGATAGTTTGTCGCTACCTTCTTTTGTCGAAAAGTATGAGCTTGTCGACAGTATTCCAGATACAGGTGTTTGCGATGCGTATTGGAAACGGACTGATTCCGGTGGATTTATCAAACTCCGCAAGAAAGCCCACGTTGTTCGTGGTACGCCTTGGATAGCTCCTGATTCATAAAACCCTGACTACTGTTTCGCTGAAATATTTCTTCATAAGCCATGGAGAGATACTGCTGAGTTACCGCAGACGGATGAGGATTGTATTGAGCGTTTTAAGGTAGAGCAAGAGCGTGCACTTACAACTGAACTTGTGGAAGAGTCTAGCCTAGCAATATCTCGGCACCAAAATATAGATCTCTTACGAAAATCAGGATCACATGAAGTAGTCACTGCTAAGCCGGAGTCAGAGTACGTATTTGTTGAGCAGAGGGATGTAATAGAAAATGAAAATGCTAGTAATAGTATGCAGAACGCAGCAACTACGGCGGTTGTTTGGACGTCAAAGCATCCTTATACTGCTGAAGACATTGATAAGGCTCGTGTATTCATTAAGGACTACGTTAAACCTTGGATCAAAATGCAGCGTGATACAAACAGGAGTGGTAGTGGTTCTGGAGGTCAGTATCGACCAATTGAAAGTTCTTACATTTATCCCGTTAGCGGTTAAAATGCTACAATGGATTCTTACCAATGGATGCCTTTTGCGTTAGCAATGAGTCAAGCTCGTAAGCGTTTTTGTGCAGCTTGTGAAAATAGATTTTGTGAGCCAATGCAAATGATCATTTAGGGAGAAGGAGGCTCGGGAAAAAGCTGGTTAATAAAACATATAGTAAAAGATGTACATAACGTGTTTTGTGAGCATGCCGCTTCCAGACGAACTTCAAAACGCGTTTTGCTTTTGGCTCATCAAGGAACAGCTGCCTTTAACATTAAAGGGCAAACTATTTGATCGGCTTTTGAGCTAGGAGCATTCTCACGAGGTGCTTACTCCATCCCATATACGTCACTGACAACCCAAAAAGGGGTACTACTAAATTGAAGAGAATGCAGGAACGATTTGTAGATGTGCATTTAGTTATCATAGACGAGTTCAGCGTGATTTCATGTGGTATGCTGTACTGGATAGATCAGAGAATGCGTGAGATCTGGCCTAAGTGCAAACATCTCGCCTTCGGCGGGCGAGATGTGATTTTCACAGGGGATCCTGCTCGATTAGATCCTATGGTCCCTTACGCACTTTCGACACCACTACTGTCAATTCAAAACTCAATTCAGCAACTCGGTCGGGAGCTTTGGATGAACATTCCATATGTGTGTTAATTAGCAGGGCAAAATAGAGGAAAACTAGATCCTGAGTGGTTTTTTGCGTTACGTCGGCTACGTTGTGGTTGTCCTACTGATGAAGATGTTACATTATTCAATAGTAGATACTGCGTGCGGTCGCAGATGCCGAATTGGGCTCCGACAGCTAAACCCATTGCCTATCGCAACGTAGATGTTGCCGAAGCGAATAATGACAGTTTAGAGGCTAGTTCCTTACCCGTTGTTACCATTCGGTCAAAGCACTCGGTTCAGCTAAAACGACTACAAAGAACAGGGCCGTGTCTGCAGCAGCAGTAGATGCATTGCAGCGCGAAGCCGAACTTGCGGATTCTAACAGAGACAGAGTAGTAGCAACGTTTTTAAAGCTATCGATTGGGGCCCCAGTGACTCTAATTTTCAATGTGGAGCAAGGGGCAGGCCTCTGTAATGGCACAAATGACATTGTCTATGATTTGATGTATAATGAGAGCACGAAGGTGCCCATTGTTCTCGTCCAGATCACTGACTTGTATGTTGGGCCATCGTTTTTAGCTGGAATAACTAATATTGTACCAATTGTTCCTAAGAAGATAAGTTGGACAAAGAAAACAAGTGATTTAAGTGTCTATCGTGAAGGTATTCCTCTACGCCTAGCATTTGCTATCACAGTTCATAAAGTACAGGCGCTAACTTGCAGTAAGGTAGTTTTTCACTCTACAGCTATATCTAGCGGGTCGTTCGCGTATGTTGCGCTTTCGCGAGTAAGAACTCGAGAAGATATTGTCATTACTGCACCTTTAACATTAGCTCAACTCACACCTTCAAAGGATAAACATACTATTTGGGAACGGGAAGAGCAACGCATACAAACAGCAGTGAGGCGGACTGAAACCAATACACAAGAAACCATTGTAGCGATGCAGCAAATAGCTTCACTTCACAATCAGTCGCTGCGGCCCCGGTGATTGCCTATTCTGGATTTTAAATACCTCTGTTAGCTTATTGCTATTTAGCATGATTTTGTTTCGAATATACGCAGATGATCCGAAACTACTGCATGTTGCCCTCCACAGGCTTGCTACTTGATTCACATTTCATTTTGCCTTCAAACGAAAACCTATGAGCGGCGAACACCCCCCTGTCGACTCTTGCAGTCTGCGTGCTCAAGGCTTTGGGTCGCCTAAGCCAACACGGCAACCACGTCACCCCAAAGCAAGTCCAGTCACCTCGGGCTCCAAGACCCAAGCGCTCAAGCGAAGTCAAGTGGAAGAACCAACAATTGAGTCCAAGCAAGCAAAGAAGAAGTTGCGGACACCGGGTGACTCCGTCTCGGCGAGACTACGCGGCGAGTGCAAGCTAAGCGCCATTTCCGGCTGGAGCAAAGCGGATATTCGCGCAAAGCTCCAACGCGCGAAATCCCAGCGCCGAGAGAGGGCGCGTCGAATGCTTGCAGCTCTTGAAGCTGAAAAGAAGCGCGCGCGAGAGTATCATGAGGTGCCCGGGCGGTTCGAAATCGAAAAGCTCGTTCAGATTCGCAGAGATGTCAGCTTAACCATGATGCGCGAGCAACTGGAAGAACAAGGTAGAGCAGCAGGTAGGAATTCACGGCAGCCAAACTAAATACAGTCGATTAAAACTATAGGCTACCCGGAGCGGCCGCCCCGGAAGAGTACGCACGTCGATAACAAAGAAAGGGTAAGTCGCGAGTTGTACATGTAGATGGTTTGTAGGCATCCCAGACTGGTGAAAGAATGAAACGGTGGATGAAAGTAAGATGAGCTCAGCAGTGAAATGACGCCGTTATTCCTTAGATTAATACTTGCCGCTGGAGATGCTCGTAGCCTTGGATTAAGACTTGCCGCTGAAGATGCTCTTAGGAGACCAAGTCGGCAACACGAGTGGAGAACTGGACGCTTGTCCCTTGATACAGCTGAAGGCCAGTGATAAGTAGTCTACGTCGGAATTTAGCACAATAATTGATAGATATAGAGAGCCGTCGTATTTCGTTGCGACTCAATAATTGTTTGTTAAGTCTTAGAGAAAATAGCACTACTAATAGCTGTGATATGTAGAAGTTTTGGTGTTTGGACCGAGTAGTAGTGCTTAACTTGAATAGTAGCGAGAAACTCATGGGGTGGGGTGGTAGCACCAGGCGCTACAAGTAAGCCCGAGTGAGCCAGGATAAGTGGTATGTGTAGTGCTATTAGCAGTGCTAATTTAGCACTATAGTAGTACTGTATGAGTGGGGTAAGTAATGTTTGTGGTGCTATAGTAGTGGTAATATGACTACTAATGATAATTTCAACGCAGTGAAAGGTGCACTACTCCGGCTCATCTTTTGCCATGATCCGCTTCAACTCAAACGAGAGCATCACTGACCATGCCCCAGAACTATCCATACTGGACGACCGTCAAGTCCATGATCCTGTCCAGGGGTGTAAGGTTCATTTCTCTTAATGCGAGCGCTGGATATTAAAACGGGTTAGTACCATTCTTTCCTGAAATAATATGCAGAATGGCTTCAAGTGGAGAGTTTTTCGAGATGGAGTAGTCCACGTTTAATTTAGCAAAGTTGCCGACATGGGTAAATTAGTAGTGATACTACTACTACCAGTACCTACCTACTACAGTAAGCTTAGTAGTGCTACTGATTCACAGTGGGAAAGTAGTAGTATCCTTACTACTAAGCCAGAAATCTCACTACTACCAAATCTGGATGCAGTGCTGGTAGGACAGACCTTGTACTGATAGATACCGGCCGAGCACACCAAAAGTAGAGAAGCTATTGTGCATCAATACAAACTATAACTACGAGCAGAATAACGACAAAAAGTGGATAAACCCTCGATTATAGTTGTTTACACCAAAGAAAATAAAACTATTGAAAACAATCCTTACTGAAGTACTGGTGACGTTGCTAGCAAGTTTCCTAATTATTATAACAAAGTTTGCAGTAAGGGGTTACAGGCTGTGTCAATTAGCATATTAGCACACGATGGCTGCTCTTTTTGACCAACACATTGCTCGCCCGCGACTCGTAGCGCAACAAGCGCTGGCGAGGAAGTCGATGCAAGTGGGCTTACTTAGTCATAGTTATGGTCTTGTAGAGGGATGTTTCTCCTCAAATGAAGTTCCCACCTAGAGGGAGGTCTTGTAGCCGGGGGTCTCTCTTCAAGGGATAAAAGTTTAGTGCCCGCTTCGAGATAGGTCTTGTAGAGAGAGGTCTCTCTTTAACCCACCGGCGACCGTTATTCAGATTTTGCCGGGATAAGCAAAACCTCGGGGGAAAGTGCCGGTTCAAGCCATACAGCTGGTTAGGGTAACTGCGACTCTTCAAGGTCCCGCCGAGATCGTTTTGACCAATGCGATCTGTTTGCGGATTTCTCACCTTGAATGGTAGATGGGCATGGGTGCCGGGCTTCCGCGCCACCATTGGCCACCGCACATGCATTTACACCCGCAGATTGTCAGGTGCCCGCGAAGGATTAGCGCTTCTCCGCTATGGTAAAATTCTGAGTTGATAGGATGCACCGTTCACTAATGTTAACTTTCTTTTCCCTTGTATCATTGCCTTCTATAGATGCCTTCACACGCGCGAGGTACGCTGGTCGAGGAGCTACGAGTACGGCTCTGCCGGTGCCACTGCGAAGACCGAGTTGTTTTGATCGAGACCTGGTCCTGTTCGTGGAGGAGCCCGACCGCTACTTCGGCAATGTACGTGAGGCGTCAGAGCTACTGGGGCTTTAGCAGAAGGGAGGCTGACGCTGAGAGATGTTGTGGACTCGGTAGGTGTGCGAGCTGGACACCATCTTCAACCCCCACAAGGTAAAGCGGCGTCTTGGCAGCTTTGGCGTTCATGTCTAGGGGCTCATGCTGGTGGTGTTTTTGTCGACAGGCGTATTACATTCAGAACGAGCTGTTCACCGGCTACTCCCGGCAGGAGTTGAGCAAGGAGGTGATCTTGCGCATCTGCGCCCACCTAAGCTACATGCCCCCACCGCTGAAACCGTGCGGGTGCTGACACTTCACCCTAACGCGAGTCGACTCCACAGTGAATGTCCGAGCGCGATGCCGAAGGCACGACGGTGGAAACAAGCGGCAGGGAGGACGCCAAGAGCACGACAGGGACAGCGGGGTGTGGCAAGACTCCAAGAACGACAGATACAACGGCGGCTTGAAGCATGGAGACTTCATGGTCAGCTGGGGTCTGGTTACGGAGCCCACGATGCCGTACGTCGACTCGAGTAAGCTCGACCGCTACGAACACTTCATCTTGTATTGGATACTTTAGACCTCGTATGACAGCTCATGGGTGACAGCGGCTTCATTACGCTGTCAAACTCAACTGCAGGTCGAAGTTGATTAGAGTTGTGATTGATTTTCATGCCATTAATACATAGTTGTTGGTTTGACCCTCGGCGGCAATGTTAGAGTAGTGATCGTAGTTACTGCATCGACCATCTTGGTTCAGCTGCGTACAGGTGTAAATCCCGAAGGGGGCTGCTGTAAGTCATCGGAACCTGAATTGTTTTCAGTAACTTCCACCGCTTGCAAAACGAATTTCGGCACGTATTACGATGCCGCGGACACACTCGTGTTGCCAGCGCCACCAGACGTAGATGAGGTAGCTTCATGCACAAAGCACGCATTGCCAAAACCACATCTTCTTCGAACACAGTGTCGTGGCAAAATAAAAGGGTGGCGGAGCTGATAAAGGGGCTGGGTTTAGCCAACTTCGAGTCTGGATCAACACTGATAACAGTATCGCTGCTTTCAGCAATATTGCGGATGTCTGTGGCGACGACGCTGATATTGAGCAAGTGTGGAAAGCGCGATGCCCTAGACGCAATCAGCTCCATACCTCTAGCGGCCAGGTCACGTTGGATCTCAATACCAACCACACGAAATGCTTGCGTTTGCAGAGCGATTTGAGCGAGAACATTTCCCACGCCGGATCCAGCATCCAGAAACACCTCACTCAGTTGAATATTCGCTTCTTCGATCAGCATAGACACCCCAGTCATTGTAATCTCCCCGGTATTTAGCTGACGTTCACTCGCGCGCACATCACGCCTGGTGAGTAGGCAGAATAGTCCTTCAGTGGCGTTGTAGGTTTCTTGCGGTGATAGGATCGAAATGGTATGTGGTGAAGGCGAAAACCGTAGAGTAGACGCGGCTTTGGCTTCCAAATGCAGTCCTGCTCGGTGTGGAGGCGGGCGGAAATAGCGTGGGGGAAAACTCAGCACGTTATTGCCATATCGTCTCTCGATTGTCTTGATTCGCTGTTGCAGTTTGGTTGCGCTCCATGTTGACGGCCTCATGTCTTTCTCCACTGACACCCAGTCGATTCGTCTTCCCGCTTGCTCGTACACCGCCGCGAGCTGAACGAGTTGGCGATCCTCTTCATCTGAAAAGTCGGCCATTTTTCGCTTCGGATACTGTCTATACAAACTCAAGTAAAACGACCCTTTGGGTGTTCATACTGAAACCGAGTTTATTTTTTTGGATTTGTAAGTCAACGTTGGGTCGCTGTCGACCGAGTCAATGTAGACTCGTTCAGAGTCGACGTTGACTTCACTATTACTGAAACTAGTACGTTTGAGTCAATGTCGACATGGTTTAAGTCCATGTTGACTTCGCGATCAATAAAACAAGCGTATTCGAGTCAAAGTTGACTCGCTCTAAGTCATCGGTGACTTGGAAATGTGTATTCATTCATCGTTACGCAGCAGTACACACAACTACAGCAGGTTGGCACTCTCATACGCAGCCAATGCTTCCATAATCTTCGCGCATACACACACGTATCTGCCGTGGTCCATCGAGTGAATGACGGTACCTGTCTTGTCGTGGACCAACTCATTTCTTTTCTCCCAGAACTCGACCGCAAGCGCCTTGAACTCTTCAGCGTCCGCCGTGTTCGATCCAAACGCCTCCTTCATTTTGTCCAGAATGAAGTCGCGCTTCTTCTGCATTGTGCTCATGTTACCTACATTTTTTCAGTTCAGAGACAATGGAAGTCAATACAATGTCAAACCATACTGAAGCAGAAACTCAAGCGGCTTACCATCTCGGATGACGGCGTTCCATTCCGTGAACTCTTCGATAGCTTTCTCGGTCACCGCGCTATGCTTGAACATACTCAAGTACAGCTCTAGCCTCGCGATGGTGTCTTGCAATCCGTTGTTCTCCGTTTTCACCGCCTCTAGCGCAGCCTTCATCGATTCCAACTGCGTTCTCACTCCATCCCGTTCTGCTTGCATCGCCGCCCTCTCTTCCTCGATCCGGTTGCGGTTGGCTTCGAGCTCTTTAAACGCAGCTGGGCACCCGTTGTTCTTGAACTGCTCTTCCAGGAGCGGGGTCTGGCGCTTCGTTTCATTCAAAATCTCCGCCTGCCTCAGCGATATTCGGCCTCCTTGTTGCTTCTCTCGACTCGGCTTCTCTCGTTTCTTTTTATCCGCGTCCAACTGCTCCCGCTCCCGTTGCAGGCGATGCGTTACGTTCTGGAGACGCCGGCCCTCCTCTTTGAGCTTGGCCTCATGAGATTGCAGCTCCTCGGCTTTGACTTGTAGTTCTTCCTCCTTGTTCTCCATATTCTTCTCTCGCGTAGCCACCTCGTTCTCCCGGTCCTCCAGTTTTTTCTTGCGCTCGTCCACCTCTCTCGTGAGGTTGTTCATGTCTTTGTGCACATCCTGGAGTTTCTCAGCATGGCTAGCCTGCGCCTTAAGTAGATTGTCTGCGTGTGTGGTGACGGATTCCTTCGACAAATTCAACTCAGTTTCCACATGGGCAAGTTTGTTGCGCAAGCCACTTGAAATCGCCTTCTCCTCGGCTAGTTTTGCAGCCGTCTTCTTCCACTCATGCGCTATCACGGTACATCTGTCGTCACCAATGCCATCACCACTGCCATCATTCCTGAGTTCGGCCAGCTCCTTCGCAGCGGCTGTTAACTGCTCCTCTAATTTCCTTGAGCGTGCTTGTTCCTCCTCCAGCTGTCGAGCCCCTTTCTGCTTCTCTTCATCCAGCTTCTCTCGGAACTGCTGCAGTGCTTGCGCAATGGTATTTTCAAGATGCGCATACTCCCCTCCCAAAGGGTGGGTTTGCAGGCTCCGAGCTGGGGCACCTTCCTCCTGCACGGCCACGGGTGTCTGCGAGATTGGAGTCCCTGGAGCTTGGTCTGACGCTAGCGATGCTAGGTTTCTGGCTGCGGTAAGCTGCTGAGCCGCGTGGATGTCGCATTGTTCGATCGCCAGGTGCTCGGCTCCGCCACGTTGCGATAGCTTCGGCGAACCCGATCCAGCGGTCTGCGCGTGTGCGTCTGCTTTCAGGGCTTGGTCCGCTAAGTAAACCTCGTAGAACTCTTTCAGCAGCGCAGGCTCGTGACGCTGCAGCTCTTCTGGGTTGTTTTTGAACGCCTTGAATTGTTTCAACTTGCTCATAGCCTCGTAGTCCAAGTCGTTGCCGCTGTTCCTATCAGCTGTGTATTTCTCCGCCCACACACGCTTCTGGTAGTCTGTCATCTTGTAGAAATCACCTGCCTTGCGCCGTGGGCCTTGCCTGTGCTCGCCCTTTTCGTCTGCGATCTTCTTTTGTAGAGCCAAGCACGTGGACCAGAGCGCGTGCTTGGGTACCAGGGGAGTCGTCTCTTCATCGCGAGTCGTCGCCTCGTCCTCCGATGCACTCGCGGCGCCCAACTCGCGCGTCGTCCTGTTGGATCCATCGCCAGTCTTCTTGGCAGTCTTCCTCACCTTACGGGGGCTTGGCGAAGTGTCTCGCCCCTCCCCCTTCTTTCGCTTCTGCTTGGCATTGCCGGTGGCAGGCGTGGTCTTGGCAGCGTTTGCTGACTTGTCAGTGGGCGCGCTCGTCCGCTTTGTCGCTGGCTTGTCCGTCGCCTTTGCAGCTTTCTTGCTCCTCGTCATGGGCCCCTGGCGAGAAGCACCGCCAGCAGTTCCCTCGCTCTCTGCAGCCTGAGACCGCTTCGCCATCAGCACTTTGCTGCAGTCAAGGTTCTTTGAGAAAGTGATCCTACAGTTGAAATAAATTGATGTGGACCAATTCGATTTAGAATCAAGAGGACTCTAAGTCAACGTTGACTTGGTATAAGTCGTTGTTGAGATGGCTTCAGTAACAAGTGTCTAAGCCAGCGTAGACACGTTCCAAGTCGTAGTCGACTTGGTGACTCAATGAGAGATGTACGAGTAGATGCACATGGTTGTCTTTACAAAAATATGCAGAGGTGGCGAGATAAGCGCCAACACAAGAGTGGATACGTCAAATTAGAGATTTACTGAAGCTACCAGTCACCTCTTCGGCATTGCCGGAGCACGTTAGCGATCACGCATAAACTCTTCCAGCATGATGATGTAGGCGCGCGGCATATTGACGGTGGTCAGCTCGTTATCGATGTGCAGCTCATCGACGGTGTCCACCTCGTTGTCGGGGCGCGGCTCCTCCGGTGCGTTGTGTCTCCATATGTTGAAGTACTCCACGAAAGTGCAACCAGGGATAGCGTGGCCAACACGATTAGCTCGTTCCAAGAGCTGTGTTGCTTCCGCTATGTCAGGGGGGTATTCGAACGCAGCAACCGCAAGCTTGTCCGAGGGAATGTGCACATCCTGATAGCGCTCAAAATCATCCAACCGAAGGTTGCAGTTGTCGACGATAACGATATCCACGCCACGGTCGGGGCTGCGACACAGGAGTTCTCTGCATTGTTCGTAGCAGCTTCGATGCGCCTCCCAAATCCGACTTGCGTCGAACACATAGGATCCTCCGCGCTGGAAGAAGAGGTCAGCTGAGCAAATCGATGCGCGGAAATCAACCGTTGCTGCATAACGAGCGACCTCTTGAGCAAACGTTGTCTTGCCACTGCCCGGGAGGCCTCTCATGATCACGAAGAGCCGAGGCGGTTACTGCATATACGCGCGGCGGTCCTCCCAATACGCCCGGTAGTTGTCAACGATTTGTCGGGCTTTGAACTCCATTTCTCACACGTCGGATGTCGCCGAACCTCCAAGATTCCGCTGCTTCTGATGTTGACCACACCATATCACCGACCATGTATAACATAAGTCAACATTGACCTGGGATAGTCAACATCGACATCTTGGCCGGACCAGTTCCGCTCCTGGACGATCTCAGCGGCGTGGGCGACCGTCGGCAAGCATTTCGACGAGCCCGGCCACAGCTTTACGGCGAGCGTAGCGGTAGCGGGGACAGTGAGAGCAGCATGACGAGCATGGCGGCGGCCGGCACAGCGAGCGCAGCACGGCGGGCATTGCAGCGGCCGGCACTGCGACAGCAGCATGGCGAGATGGTGAGCATGACGGCGGCATGGGCGACCGTCGGGCAGCATTCCGGTGAGCCCGGCCACAGCGTCACGGCGAGAGTAGCGGTAGCGGGGGCAGCGAGAGCAGCATGGCGAGCATGTCGGCAGCCGGCACAGCGAGAGCAGCACGACGAGCATGGCGGCGGCCGGCATGGGCGACAACAGCACGGCGAGCATAGCGGCGGCCAGAGTAAGGATCAGCAGCTTGGTGGCGGCCTTGGCGGCGACGGTCGATGCGAGCCGGGCGACGGCATAGTTGGGGAAGCGCGCTGGAGCAGTAGCTGGCGATTTCGGAAATGAGGTTTTGGGATTGAGCGCGCGGAAACGACCTTCTGGCACGGATCGCAGCGCGAGCGGGATTGGCCGCGAAATGGCTGGCCAATTACACGTCGTAAATTCAAACGATGGGGCGCTGATTGGCGTAGATACCGGAGCGAACCCACGGGCAAAAATCTGCGTATTGCGCGAACTCAAAGCGCAAGTTGGAAAAGCGCGCGAAAAGCTGTGCGTTGCGCGAAGCTTGATGGCTGAAGCCAGGCTGATATATGGATACCACTTCGTGTGACCTTTGGATTGAGCCAATGCTGATTGGCTTATTAGCTTCAACTTCAACCCTCGATAAGCACTCCGAATTATAGTAGTTCTTGATTTAGTGACTACCTAGTACGAGGGCATTTCTTTTGCAGTTCTATAGTAACTTACTTTTGCAAGTTCTTCTGCAACAGAAATGATGGTAAACAGTGCCTGAACGTCGCTCGCCTCGCTACCTAGGCCAGTGTGGTGTCCTCACAAAACGCGGTACCCGTAGATATGAAATACCAACCAATGCGTGCACACGGTTTCTATACGTGAGCGCTAGCACCATTGATCTTGTCCGTCGAAAAAGCTCTGCTTCTGGGTGGTCAAAAGCTCACGAGACAGCACACTAATTCCCCCCTGTTCCTCGACAACACTGATACGAATAGACGCCAGTGACTTCAGCGAGGAATACGCCGGGCTAGCTGAGGTTGATGACCCCCCCCTCCTTTATTTTACTGCAATTTACTACATATAGGAGCCCACACACCGCTTGACCTCCCGTGCCGCGCCACCGCGGCTCGCCGCCTCGCCCAGTGAGGTGCGTTCTGCGGTCCGAATCGGTGGTATGGCGATAGTCGAGGGTAATTCGCATCCGTTGGCAAATGGTGCTCCTGGGAGCTTTGGGAGCTGCATGGAGGTGTCAGTGGTGACTTGGCCGGCCGAACCGCTAGTGCCACGCCACCACGGCTCGCCGCCTCGCCCGGTGAGGTACGTTCTGCGGTCCGAGGGTGGCTGGTATCGGTGGTATGGCGAAAGTCGCGGGTAATTCACGCCCGTTGGCAATGGCGCTCCAGTTAGCTTTGGGGGCTGCATGGAGGTGTCAGTGGTGACTTGGCCGGCCGAACCGCTAGTACCGCTCCACCGCGGGTCGCTGCCTCCCAGCCGGGAGCCGCGGTGGCACGGGAGGTCAAGCGGTGTGTGGGCTCCTATATGTAGTAAATTGCAGTAAAATAAAGGAGGGGGGGGGGTCATCAACCTTAGCTAGCCCGGCGTATTCCTCGCTGAAGTCACTGGCGTCTATTCGTATCAGTGTTGTCGAGGAACAGGAGGGAATTAGTGTGCTGTCTCGTGAGCTTTTGACCACCCAGAAGCAGAGCTTTTTCGACGGACAAGATCAATGGTGCTAGCGCTCACGTATAGAAACCGTGTGCACGCATTGGTTGGTATTTCATATCTACGGGTACCGCGTTTTGTGAGGACACCACACTGGCCTAGGTAGCGAGGCGAGCGACGTTCAGGCACTGTTTACCATCATTTCTGTTGCAGAAGAACTTGCAAAAGTAAGTTACTATAGAACTGCAAAAGAAATGCCCTCGTACTAGGTAGTCACTAAATCAAGAACTACTATAATTCGGAGTGCTTATCGAGGGTTGAAGTTGAAGCTAATAAGCCAATCTGCATTGGCTCAATCCAAAGGTCACACGAAGTGGTATCCATATATCAGCCTGGCTTCAGCCATCAAGCTTCGCGCAACGCACAGCTTTTCGCGCGCTTTTCCAACTTGCGCTTTGAGTTCGCGCAATACGCAGATTTTTGCCCGTGGGTTCGCTCCGGTATCTACGCCAATCAGCGCCCCATCGTTTGAATTTACGACGTGTAATTGGCCAGCCATTTCGCGGCCAATCCCGCTCGCGCTGCGATCCGTGCCAGAAGGTCGTTTCCGCGCGCTCAATCCCAAAACCTCATTTCCGAAATCGCCAGCTACTGCTCCAGCGCGCTTCCCCAACTATGCCGTCGCCCGGCTCGCATCGACCGTCGCCGCCAAGGCCGCCACCAAGCTGCTGATCCTTACTCTGGCCGCCGCTATGCTCGCCGTGCTGCTGTCGCCCATGCCGGCCGCCGCCATGCTCGTCGTGCTGCTCTCGCTGTGCCGGCCGCTGCCATGCTCGCCATGCTGCTCTCGCTATCCCCGCTACTGCTACGCTCGCCGTGACGCTGTGACCAGGCTCATCGGAATGCTGCTCAACGTTCGCAACTCGCCGCCGCCGCCATGCTCGCTGTTCATCTGTCGTCTACGCCGCCACTATGTTTGCCGCAGCTATGCTCGCCGTGCAGCAGTCGCTGCTCCGGGTGCCGCTATGCTTGCCGTCAAGTTTTCTGGTGAGCTTCGATGCCTCGCTGATCTGGAGTTCCAGCGCCTCACGACGTCAATGTTGCCATTCCCAGCCCAACGTTAAATCCCTCTTATTTACATGCACGTGTGTGGGTGTGCGGCCGTCATGCCTGTCGTTTCGCTTCTCACGAGCTCGGTCGTGATGCCCGTTGCCATGTTGCGGGTTACGTGCACGGTGAGTGCGACGCTGAGCGTGTATTTATCACTGTGAAAACAACGTTGAGGGGCTCTAGAATCAGTTTAGGACATCTAGCAGTACCAGTCTATTTGTTGTTGCCAAAAGAATCTGCTGAGCAACTCACCTGCGATGTCAACATTGGCACTTGCAACTCAACATCGAGATATTACAAGTATGCGATCTGCTCTGTCGTGCTTCGTATCCGGATGTGTGTAGATTCGAAATTTAATATCGGTATAGTTGTATGATCAAGGTCAACAATGCCCACGTATCCGGATGCAAGAAGTGCGCCTTTTGCCCCCCCCCTCCACCGTCACTCGTCGAGATGTCACAGAAGCGCCGAGTAGGCAGCGGGCGCGACGCCCAGCCGCCCCGGAAGGCACGAAGAAAAGCAGCGAGAACAGTGAACTCCGAGGCATCTGGTAAGCAAATCGCATCTTTCACTAGCAAAGCGTCGTAGCGATCTTATAGTAGACGTTCATAATGCCGCAGACGTCGAGTTTGAAGTCGAGAAGATCATCGAGATGAAGTTCGTGCGTGGAGAGCCCAAGTACCATGTGAAGTGGAAGGGTTACGACGAGACGTCGTGGGAGCCGGAATCGAATCTGCATTGTCTTGAGCTCCTCAACAAGTTCAATGCAGCACAACTTCAAGAGGCACGCGCGTTGAAGAAAAAAGCTACCCGAAAAGCGGACTTGCCTGACCGAGGTAGCCACGTGACGGCTAAAATCCCTGCAGAACACCAAGAGGATTCTGAAGGTAACAAACAGCACGTGTTTGTCACATGCTCTTATGTTGGTTTAGGGGAAAATGTACTAACTGTAATAATGGTGCCCAGGTTTGGAGGAAGTGTACGAAGTGGAAAAAATTCTTCGTGAAACTTTTCGTTTTGGCTTGTCTTACTTTGAGGTGAAATGGAAGGGATATTCCCAAACGAGCTGGGAGCCTGCCTCCAATCTGAACTGCCCTGACAAATTGGAGAAGTTTAGGCGTCGCCAGAAAGCAGCACGTCAAGCTGTGCTCGAAAACTCAGCTCCAGCTGAAGTCGCCGATGCTACCGGGACGGTAGGCCATGACAGCCCTCGGAAAGATACCGATGAGAACGAGAAACCCAGCGGTGGATCTACAGCTCGCCAAGCAAGCAGAGCATCGATTCGAGAAAATAATGGAGTGGTAACCAATGATGCTGACAATGTGGCTACCGAGAGCCGGCAAACCGATGATCGAAACGAAAACGACTACGAGTACGATTACCTGGATTACTTTCCCGAGACTACCGAGGAAGAGGCGATCTCAAATGCAGGTGGTGGTGTTGAGCCTTGGGGTGACGGGATCTCAAACAATGCGGATGCGGACGCTACGCCAGTACCGCGAGCAGATTCCAGAGGGTCAGGCAAGGCTCCCAGAAAAAGAAAATCGCCCCGGCAGACAGCAGAAACAACCGCAACGCCCTCGCAAAATCGACGTACTCTTTCGTCTCCCGGGGGTCGAGTATCTGGGAAGAAATCGAAAAGACGTGCGGACATGCTTGCTGATGAAGTGAACGTGGGTATTGATGACGATCACGAGGTGCTGGAATCGGATGGCTGTTCTGGCGAGAGTGCCGACGACGATTCTGAAGATGAGTTTGCAGATGAGCTTTATATTGCGGGTGATACCGGTGTGATTAGTGTCGAAACAGCAGAGGAAATTCGTGCGGTTGCCGGCCCCAGGACTACATAACAGATGAAATGCTTCGAGGCATGTCTGACAATGGTTGGGAGTTGCTACCGGTAACCGACGAACGGGATGACTCGGACCTGTCCGGCGCTACGGATGTGTTTACGGACCCTCCTCAACTTACTGCCTCGGCTATAGAGGCAGCGAAAACGATGAAACCTTCTGATCTTTTTTTTACTACATGCCGAAGACTCTCTGGACGGAGATTGCCGAGGAAACTAATCGTTACGAGCGTCAGACACGACCGGAAAGACTTCAACAGGCGAAGTTGTCCATTGAAAAGAAGACGGACGACATCCACAAACGCAAGGAAATGTTTCAAGCAAAGAAGAAGGAGCTGGACGCGTTCAAAGACGTACTTGCCGCGGAGATCATGCATTTTCTGGCCCTAGTAATATCCAGGGCTATTTGCCCGATAAAGTCTCGACTGGAAGATCATTGGAAGACGCGAGCCCGTGGAGCGATCCCAGCTGGAACTTGGTCGCCATTTATGGTTCGCAAGCGTTTCAAGGAGATTAACAGGTACTGTGACTTCCACGTAATTTTAATAAAGGGCCCACTAACACGTCCTTCGCCAGATTTCTCCACTTTACGAGCAACCAGGCTCCGCAGGCTAAGACGGACCGGGCATGGAAGATTCGCAACGTGATAAACAAGTTACAGACTACTTTCAAGGGTGGAATGGAACTAGGGCGCTGGGTTGCATTCGACGAGATGGTTATCCCTTCAAGAAGTTCGCGGAACAGAATACGAGTTTTCCTGAAGAATAAGCCGCACAAGTACGGCACCAAGCTGTTCGCTGTGTGTTGCGGGAAAACCCACTACTGCTCCAGGTATGCTCATTTGCGCTATTTTATATAGTCGGTATCTGAACGCTGTGGATTCA